>OX438884.1:5047500-5672500 GCA_949315895.1 Anania crocealis
TTAATGAAAAAATAATTTTACGTTTTCTTTTATCTTATAAGACTTCTATACACAGAATACATAGTGAAATTAAGTCAGTAAGATGTGATTTTGCTATAATTGTTGTTTGTTTACTAAATAGGACAAGTAAGGATAAACAGACTGTACATAATACATAATATAGTTATAATAACACTGTAGCGGCAGGCTTTGATATTATTATAATATATGAAAGATAATAATATGATGAATTTAATGATGATAACGAAAAACTAATACAACAGGTCTTCATTAAAACATCATTTTTTTTTTTATATTTGTCGGTATGTTAAAAACTATTGCATCGATTTGAACAAAACTTTAATCGATGTGTTGCTAAAGATCTAATTTAAAATTACGGTTTCATTTTATAATTCTCAATTCCAGGCAAATGAACTCACGGTCAAAAGATGGCGGAACTCAATTCCCTATGAGTATTTAATTATCAATAAGATGCCGATTACATTTCATTTATAACACAAAAACCTTGGAGAGGGATTCCCAGTATTACGTGCTTCTAATAAGTTATTATGTTTGGTAATATACTCGTAAGTAGTAGCCAGAACATTATTTTTTGTGCAGATATTGTAACTAGATAAGAAAATATCAATTCTATCTCGAATAAAGCATTTGAATAGGATCAGGAAAACGATAATAATATATGTTACAATTTTTTTGTCACAGGAAACATTAACTGGTAACAAACTGTGGTATATGATATTTATGATCAAAAATGGTTTTTATTTATTGATTTCAACTAATTTCGAATACAAAGATCAGACCAATATGTGGTTAAATCTGAACTTAACCTCTCGAATGTAGGTAATTCCAGACACAATAGAAATCAATTATCATTTAGATCAGATCTGCCCCTAAGCAGCCGAACGGTTAAACGACTTATTTTGTCAACAGTATGAGTTAGTTTGGCTTAAACACCGTGCGTTGGCCTTTTCAACCGACGAGAAGATTCAACATGTCTATTTTTTTTTATGTGTTTGCATAGTCTTTAAACGACGTAAATTAATGACAAAGATTTTTCTGGTCAATATGGCAAAGCAGTATTTTTTTTTTTGTTAAAAGTTTAATAAAATTTAATTTAAGGTCATAGACCCTGATGCCTAACTTCTGCCGAGTTATATAAATGTGTCATTGATTCCAAAGACTTATGCAACTTAGAGATGTCAGCCTGCAATTGTCCTATATCCAAGTCATATTTTAATCTAGGTACTTTCATGTACTTTTTGATTATATATTTCTAAGCTATCAACCAAATCTATGCGTTGCTTCCTTAGTAAAACATTATTATAAAAGCATTTTTGTTTTTCAATATGTTTGTTTTAGGTATGTATTTATTTAGTTTAATATAATTTCTAATCTGATTTTTCTTGTTAAATCTAACTTGATTTCTTTTGCCCTCTGAATTTGTTCTATTACAAAAATCTAACTTTGCTGTGAAATCTTGATTACCCGGAGTGCAAATCAACTCCTCATACAGATTTAAAGTCTGGGAGTACTCTTGTTCCCTTTTATCTTCTTCCAAGCGCAGTAAAGTTTTATTGGCATCCCTCAAATCATGATTAGACCATAACAACATATCTAGGGGGCCAACCTGGTGGGGACTACTGGCAGTGGCTGGGTAAGGAGGACAATCCCACCAACCACCCATGGCCATACCAACCTCGCGGTTATACTGGCCGAATCGTGAGAGATACACGCGGATTTTGCGTCTGATAGGCAGTGTGCACTCCACCGCGTGTAATTCTTGACTCTCAGCATAATGCTTTATCATCTTAATCCTTGTCCCTCTTTACAACTCTCCCCTTTCTGGGGCTTGCTACGCCACAACAACAGTGTGGCGCCCTATGGCGCCGGGCAGCTAAATAGGACTGGATAGGCTGGGTAAGGAGGACAGTGGTATAGAAGAGCGGTGCGCGTTGGTGGTGTCCATCAGATCGACAACGATCTTTCCATCTGGTGAAGGTCGCGGGAAGCCTTTGGGTGCTGGTGGCGCTTGCCCGGTCACCGTGGAGATCCTCAGGGAGGTCTAAGTCTAGCTGAGTACGACGTTTGGTTAACATGATGGTAACGATGAGTCTTGGATGTGGAGAGCCTATAATGAAAATAATAAATAGCTTCTTTAATTCTTAATGTAGATTAAAGTAAGCCATCTTCAAAGCTATACGCTTTTTAGTTAGCTACAAGCTCTTCAGTTTAAGTGGCGTACACCTGGTTTTCAAGGCTTCACCAGCTCAGGGACTTAGGTTTAATTCCTGGTCTCGGGTCTGGTGTTTGTAGTATCTTCTTAGTTCGTCATTTTTATTAGGTAAACAACAGCTACTTTTTTGGGTATCAAAACACCGTATGTCATATCATTTGGCAAGCAATAATTTAATGCTAACGTGAATTGAAAACCCATAATTCTTTTTGGAATCTAGTTTTTCAGCACAGGTTCAATTTTAAAATACTCGTATATATAACATTTTTTTGGTTTATTCACTAGAACATGCCTCTGTGATGCTCTAGCATTTTTCAAATAGCCTGTTAATCTTATTTTATTCTCACAGACAACATTGAGCCGTATTTTACTCGGCTGTGATAACGCCTTACACCCCACTCGATACAATAAAACACCATTGAAGATTTATTAGCGTTTACACCCGAGTATTTGAAGTTGAACGCAGACATATCTGAACAATAGAAGCCATAATAATATTTTTATAGATTTTAGAGCACATTCTATCTATGTATCCTAAGCTTACATTTTTTTTATAACCTTGCTCTTGACTACATACTTAACTATACAGTTAGAAGAATCCTAAGATGGAGCGAACTTACCCAGAGGTACGTACTGGTTCTCCCACACACCAGCGGAACACAGAAAAACTGTTTGGCGCTAGACTCCGGCAGGAGGGTGGTAGCATCTAGGCAGCCTCTTACGAAGCCTACCACCA
The DNA here is from genome assembly GCA_949315895.1 of Anania crocealis. Lineage (NCBI taxonomy): Eukaryota > Metazoa > Arthropoda > Insecta > Lepidoptera > Crambidae > Anania > Anania crocealis. The sequence goes on from OX438884.1 coordinate 5,050,470, forward strand.
CAGAGAGATCTGTTAGCCGTCATCATTGGTTAAAAAACCAAAGATGCCGTTGCCCTGGGTGGACCACTAGGAGGTAGATCCCACCACCCCCCCACATGTTAAATAGAAAACTTTTTTAATTCAGCAGTCTCAGTTGACATTCTATTATGATTGAGAGGTATCGTAATGAGTCGGCATATAAAAAAAGTACCAACCCTTTTTCTTTTAATAGACGTTTTAAGAAGAGACTGAAGACGTACTGACAGAAGAAGACTGGCAACAACTACTGCACAAACTGCGATCGCCAACATTTTTTCAGTCATTTTGGCGACCCATTAATTATAGTTTTGCGGTAGCTTCCCGAAAAAAAGATTCCATCTATGCTTGGCATGCTTGGCCAACAATACAGAGAAGAGGCTACTGCATATCTTCTACCGACTCCTTTTAGTGCCTCTTACGAAACAAAAAGAAAAAAAAGATTATATTTTAACAAATATTTTTCAAGAACAATTAAAACATGAAAAAATTAAACAATAAAACTACTTCAAAAATCAGTAACCAGTTGTCTGTGATTTTAACCCTCGTAGCAAAGCTTCAAACAAATGGGATGGTAATTACCTAATTGACTATTGCGTGATCAATTACGAGGACGGTAGCGAAACGAGAACCAATTGCCCTGCTCTAGGTATTTTACAGTAATCGATTAGGAATTTAATCTGTTGAAAGATATTTGTGTATGAGTTTTAAATTTTAAACTTTTAAAGTGTCTGTGCGTGTGTATTTGTAAAGGAATACCTTTTTTATGTTGGCTTCCTAACATTTTTTTGGCAACTCTAAGCTAAAACTGTACAAAATGGTCTTGATTATTTTCTTTTTCCAATTATGAAGGCTAATACATTTTTATTTATTACTAATCGATCAACAAATACAAACAGTTGCATATTTAAAAAAAATAAAATATGCTTAAAGAGTTTTTTATTTGACGTTAAATAAAACCAGACAAGCAAGACATCGAAAACGCGCATATTTCTTTGTCTCTCAAAGACGTTAATAGAACCGCAAATTGCCGCAGAAAAGCCGCAAAATCGTACTCACTTCTTCCTAATTAAGTAGGTACAGGCGCGTCCAACAAGTTTATGTAATACATGCCTTACATTATATTCGACCTTATTTTTAAATCTGGAATTCATATTAATTCATGCAGATTTAAAACTACGCTACAGTTTTCATCTACCATATGCGTGTCAATATGATACTCGGACAGACTAATTCAATTTTTAGGTCTTTCTATGCTTAATAACGATGTTATAAAAAAATACATACCTATAGAAATTATTCAATGCACTGATTTTTGTTTATGTATTTACATTAACGTATAAACTCTGTATTGGATCGACACCACATGCTTTTCAAAACAAAGCTCCAAGGTTAGACAAAGGGGTGATTTTCGGTACTAATTTTGAATGTTTGGTGTCAAAGTAGGTACGTCCCAAATATAAAAGAAACTATCTAACTATCAGCCACAAATGCCACAATCGTAAGTCTGAATTGAATTAAAAAGTAACATGTACTACATGTTTACTACACATTAGTTTTTTTATATATTTTTTGACTACCTTCGCGCAGAGTGGCGTACACACCTGTTTGTTAATGGTGTCACCTGCTCCGAGGTCCCGGGTTCGATTCCCGGACGGGTCAATGTAGGAAAAAGTGTTTAACTACATTTTCTCGGGTCTGGGTGTTTGTGGTACCTTCGTTGTTTCTGATTTTTATAATACGAGTGCTTTAAATAGTTACTCAAATTGGGATTCGAATAACGTATGTGATGTTGTCTATATATATATTTATTTATTTAAATACACACAGGATAAAATTACCTGTAGTAAAAATGTCTACGAATGTGTTGGACGGGCAAAATAAGCGCCGAATTTAACTAAACTTCTAAAACTCATGTTACCGTACTGAATATTACGAAGCACTTTTGACTTTGACTATACATGCAGGAAATTAATTACCTACTCATTACGGTCGTCGGCATCAAAGATACGCTTATAAATAAGCATTTTTCGTCACATAACGGTGCTTTTATAAGCTGAAAGTCATCAAATACTCCATAGACACCGTTGAATAATATGGAAGCTATGTGCGAGGTGTTTTCTGTCTTTTTGTTGTATGTTTTTTTATATGTTGTCGTTTGTGTATAAAGAAAACTATTTTATTACAAATTTATCCTTTTGTATATAGGCAATTATATAAACATTGTAGGATCACACAAATTTAATCCCCAACTATGCACCAGTTCCACTATGCACCACTTAAAATACCTTCTAAATAGTGCCGCTTTGTACCATCTTTAATTTTAACCTTAAATTGTATCAATAAATTGTCTTAAAAAGTCAATATGTTGTGTTACAAAAGTCTGTGACAGAAACGAATCGTTGCAAAACCGACTCCACGCAGTCTTGTCTGCTCTACCCCTAGAGTGTAATTTAAACCCGCGTAGGCGCGGAGGGGTGAGGCAGCCCGCGAGCTGAGGAGCAGGTGGTTTTAAAGCTTGCTGCCGCGGCTGAGGTAGTGAGCTAAAGCAATCTGCGACGATAAACTCGCGTGGGACCGCCGGAGCTCCGCAGCGCCGGAGTCATGACAGAAACCATGCATGCTGCATGCTTGCTTGCTTGTTGCATACTTGCTTGCATGCTGCATGTTTGCCATACATGCTACATGCATGGTGTATGCTGCTAATATTGCTTACATAGCATTGCTTGTGATTCTGAATGTAAATTTTCTGAGATATGATAATTCTACCTTTTAATAACTATAGTTATAAATGAAATGTATGCCAAAAGATGATTCTGACTGTGAACTTTCTGCAATATGATAGTTCTGCTTTTCAATTATTGTAGATATTAAATGTATGCCTAAAGATGATTATAGCTTATAAAAATATGCGTTTTGAGTTTCTGCGTAATGAGGATGATACCTTCCGCTGATATGCATAATAATATTATGACATCAAAAATTCTACGATAAAAGGTAGACCCCTTATCATGTCATGTAGCCATGTGCCTTAGTCCAATACTAAACTAATCCAAAAGATCCTTAAAGAATAAGTAGTCAGTAATAAATAAGTACAATACTTTTTCTCAATTACTTTCGCTCAATTAATGTTTGTATTTATATAAGCTGATAAAACTTGAGTAGCACCTACTAACAAAACCATAAACTGTTATCAGAAAGCTATCAAATGTACCCATAACATTACCGAAGATTGATGTAAATACATCCGGGGTATATGTTTGCTAATGCACACTTTTCCGTTTGTAATAAAAAATATACTGCATCCATTACAGGATACATACGAAGATTATGGCACAATATATGTAGAAACAGTAAAATCCGTTATATTTATTGATGGGAACATATTCATTTCTTGAACCTGCGCGAGACTCCGTCATTTTCTAAAAAATATTACATGAAAGGTAGATATTTTATTATATACACTAAGATAATCAATATCACATGAAAAATTGTAGAACTGTAGTGGCAGTAGATGGGACGCATAGCAAGAAAATCCGATGGCAGTTGGAGCAAAATGGTTCTGGAATGGTGAAGCGCACTGAACGACATAGGTAGATGAGGTCGATCGACAATCTGAAGAAGGTCACAGGAACCCACTTGATGCGGGTGGGGCTGGACCGATCGTTGCGGAGAGCCTTAAGGCAGGCCTGTGCTTAGCTGTAGGTGACGTTTGTGTTATGATGATAAAGGCGGAAAAACACGAAGCATCATCTATGAAGAAACCGCAGGAATATCACAGAATTACCAAGTTCAAAACTCATACATAAGCGTCAAATTTAAAATAGTGTCATGAATCGTCATAACTCTGTATTTTAGGGACTTTCTCAGTTGTTACCAGACTAATAGACAATGAATCCACTGCGTCAAATTTATTTGTGTTTATAGTATCTTTTATACTACCAAGTACTACCTGGATATTGGAAATGGATAAGGTATAAGTTTAATACTACTATAAATACGGGACTCAATGTTCTGGCAGGGATTTGGTCTGTCGATTGAGGACAAATAACTAAAGCCGAGATGTTTAATCCGATGTATTTCAGTTCTAACCACAAAATTGTGTAATGGATCGATAGATATTTGTATGAGTGGATTTATGGGTGGGTGGAGCAATTAGTATTTTGTTCCAGTGAAACCTATTGATTGGGTGTACACACAAATTGCTGATACTCTCAAATAACACAGCTTATTATTCAATCACTGACTTATACGACACACTCACATAACATATCAAATCATACGTCATGGCATACAGTAGATTAGGTCTTATGTTGAGTGAGATCCTGTTGCGATGGGCTTTGCGACGCACATAACGTTTGGGCATTTTATGTGACACAAAGCTGTTTGGGTATTTTATATGATGTTTTTTTCCATTTTTTCTACAGACATCATGTATTTTGTTATTTTGTTATTTTCTTTATTGGGTTTCCTTACAGTTATTACACAATACATTTACATAAGTAACAATTTTTAACATGTCTTATACTAGGTGCATAACTAATTACAAGGGAACACTTCATGCATTATCTGTGTACGAAAAACAAAAACATATATAGATATAATATTATCATTTAAATTTATTTGTAGCGAAATTTATAATCCGATCACGAAAGCCAGTAAAAGAGTCTGAACAAATGTCTATCGATGCGCTGCACTCATTATATAGTTTACTTATCCTAGATACGGGATAGTTTGAACCAAATTTCGTCCTACGCCTTGGTGGATTCATGGGTTGAAGAGGCTTTCTAGGGAGACGTGTGGGTGTCCGAAAGCAGAAAGAACTAAGCAGAGGTGGGTAGTCTATTATATCCTGTTATCCTGCTTGTATCTTTTTTTCTTCCGTTAGCTGCTACGAATTGATTTTTTATCATATAATGTGTCGTGTTGTCCTTTTGCATGGAAATAATCATATTTTTGTCTTACACATCTTTTTCATATTATCTAACTCAGGTCAACCTCTGTGGTTAAGTCGTATAGACTCCGAGTTTGAAACCGTCACAAACTCTGAATGGGAAGTCAAAGCTGGCAACGCTAGGGTTAGATTCTCGTATGGATCAATATAGAAAACTTTTCAATATTTTCTCGGTTTTGAATGTTTTAGGGACTTTCGTTGTTTCTTATTCCTTCAAAAACAAATATTTGAGCTCAAAATAATATACAGCATATCAGATGTATAAGGTTATAGGGTAGTTGTATATTTATACAGTTTAACTGTCCACCTCTTACGTCTCATAATGTATAGACCGCTGACGGACAGATGGTCTTACTTATTCAGTAAACATTGTAACGCCTTTCTTATTTTCCCACTGATACTCGGAATGTGTTACCTTTGACGGGTTACGAGATTAAATCCCGCTGAAAGATAGACATTCAAATAGAGGGCGTAGGCTTAGTAACAGTATTCCGTTGCCCCTTTTTTCAAACGAACCCTAAAAAGTAAAAAATACAGTTGCCTAATCTTTGCCGAGCCAGCCTTAACCTCGCAAACGTTCAAATGTACAACAGAGCCGTAAAGAGTACTTAAATTAAATTTAAGGATAGGTTTATTTCAAAGTTTTACAGCGAGCATTAATGCTGTTAAATAATTTGCGAGGCGAAATATTATCCTAAGAGCGTTGCACACCTGCGTCGCCGCGTTAATAATTATTAATTTAGATGCTTAGCACTCCATTTGGACGGAAGTTTTTTCATGTGGTCCCATCTTTTAGCAGCGTTACGGAATATTCTTTTATTTTGTTGCTTTCTTTTATTAGCTCGGAATTATGTTTCAACCAACCCTCAGGTTCAAGTGAAACTACATTAAACACATTGCATGTTTAGCTTTTGAGACTAACTTTTGAAAATGTACCTACCTACTCAGTTGGGCATTAGATTTCCCTAAAAGAGAACTTTAACGTAATTAACACATTTGGTTAGAAGGCTAGGCCTCTGTGATCATTGTAAAATTGCCATTTAGCTAATAGTAGAAAGAAGATGGCCCGACTTTTTCTAGCAGTAGGTAAAGAGGTGTATTACCTCTTCTAAATGAAAAATTGATATTTTGACTTCATTCAATCCTAACTAGGTCTGATAAGCTAGTTAACAAGGCCTTTTCTTAATTATTCTGTTGAGCGCTACCATTACTTTCTTCTACGATTGGAGGCAATTACTGTTCTGTAAACACTTTGGCCAACCGACTAGTTCAATTTGGTGAGCTATGACCAATCTTGGTTGTTTAGCCTAATGTCCTTCCACCCAAGTTCATGCCTAGGTGGGTGACTGTAGTAGTTTTTTTTTATTAGTATTTGTACTTTTTTTTTTACAAGGCCCACGTTGGTCTAGTAGTTTAAATACCGGGCCAAGATCTCGGGGTCCCAGGTTCGATCCCCGGGTCGAGCAACAAAAAGTTTCGAATTTTCGAACGTTGCTCGGGTTTGTGATCACCAACCCGCATTTGGCAAGCGTGGTGATTATGCCAGTTCCCATCATTGCAGTGGTAACTTGAATTCAATGATGGAGGCCTTTTCCCTGCAGTGGGATGATTATAGGCTGTTACTATCTACTACTACTACTATACAAACACCCGTACAACCAATTCATACCAAAGGGCAACAAAGTTGGCTTGAATCTCTTAAAAAAGAACGTTACAAAAATACACACAAAATAGCGTGAAATAGCCAAGCCACGAATTTTGAGTCGGTTCAGTAGACTATTCGAGATTTTTTGGGTTCCGTAGTCAAGAAAAGGAACCCTTGTAGTTTTTCCATGTCCGTCTGTCTATCTATGCACTTTTCATCTTAGAGACGGTTAGTACTAGAAGTGATTTAGTGAGAATAAAAAATAGTTCACTCCGTGAATTTTTCAAGAAGGTACGTCTTTAGCGCTGTTAGCAAGCGTTGTTTAATAGCAGAGACAAAATTTTCCAAGTTAAAATACTAATATTATAATTGAAACTAAATTACCAAAAAATCCTTTTGTAGTATTAGCCCAGACGAGAAATAGCATTTATTTAGTCCATCAAAGCTAAGTGCAACGAAAATCTGTTGAAAATCAAGCGCAGACGTTAAATAATATTATCTTTGCGTAATAACTTTCATTTGTCTAAGCCATACTCACTCGAGAAAGATAATAACATAAGTCTGACGTGAAACAGTTATTCGTCAGTTACAATTACACTCGTCGTTGGAAGTCATTAAAAGTTTTAGCATCAAGCCAGTGGCGTTTCTACTTAATTTTCCTGCGTTTCGCTTTTTTGAGACTCACGAAAATCAAATTAAAAATAACTTTGTAACGCCCCATTTGTCTAGTGGTTTAAATACCGGGCCAAGACCTTGGGGTCCCAGGTTCGATCCCCGGGTCGGACAGCAAAAAGTTACGAATTTCCGAACGTTGCTCGGGTTTGTGATCACCAACCCGCGTTTCGCAAGCGTGGTGATTATGCCGGTACCCATCATTGCTGTGGTAACTTGAATTCAATGATGGAGGCCTCCTCCCTGCAGTGGGATGATTATAAAGGCTGTTACTTTACTTTTTCTTTTGTGAACATGTAGAATTGGAAAAACTTATATAAAACCAACCTCCAGAAAAGTATTCAAAATCTTTAAATTCAAATTAATCTGTGTTACCTACACTTTTGCCACAATTGGTTTTCGTTTTTTTTCTTTAATCAGTCTTATTCGCTCTTTCGCTGACTCTATAAATTTTACATTCAAGCTATCTTCCTAGCTTTTTCACACACTATTGTTCAGTATAAAGGGCTTGAAAGGCAGTGTATATGAGGAATAAATATTTTCTTTTTTTAGTCAAAAGAATAATAGTTACTTAGATAGATTTAGTTCAATTTAAAAACATAATTCAATTGTCGATAACTAAGGAAGTGTCAAACTTAATTCAGATTGATTTAGTTAGTCAGTTATCAAGCTCACTCATTGATGATTTTGTGGTTTTTGTAGGTATTTTTTGTCATTTTACTCTTAAGTACATACAATTCTTCAAATATAATACTGACTGTCTTAGTTGGGACACTAACCTACAACCTTCGCTTACAAGATACTGCTTTAACTTGAGAAATTATTTGTATCAACGAATATATTCAAGGCTTTTTACGCTGTAAGCTAGCGTAGCATCGCAAGTCCCACCTAAGATATAGAAACATTATTTTAAGAAATTGTAGTTTCAAATAGCACCAGCAATTAATTTGCCTGAAAAAAGCTCCAAATAATAGTTATTTTTATGTTTTTTTGTAATATAAATTTCCCAAATTGTAAACGTAGTACACCCACTACTAACCTCGGTATAAAATAGGGCTGTGAAATGGCGCGTGCAAAATGGCGGTCGAGTTTAAACAAAAATATTAATTTCGTGAGGAAGGGCAGCTTCATGGGCATTTATTGTGACTTTATTAACTCAGCCGCGTTACCGTCACGGCTAACAAGATCAAAGTATTTGGGTAGGTCGCTCAGATTGAAGTTAATTCCATTACTATGTTACACCGCCAAATTTATATTAAATTTAACTGACGGACGGCTCGACCGCCTTGTAATATACAGGACGTCATATGACTTAAAACAAAACCGTAAAACTTACCTTTTCAATTAAAATTTGTTCTGACAAATTAGGTAACTACTTATTTGCGAAGCTGTTTTTTTTAATAAAGTAATGAACAGTGTAGAAGAGCCTAGAAACATTCCAATGTATAGCAAAGGTCTGCTTTATCAAAATACCATAGCAATTATGGGTACAGGCATAATCACTACGCTTGCCAAAAATGCGGATTGGTAATCTCAAACCCAAGCAATGTTTGTAAATTCAAAACTCAAGGTTTTTTCCTAAAATCAGAGTTCGTAAAACCGCGGTGCACAGGTAGTAAGCTTAGGTATTGTTGAAAAGGGATCATCAAGTTTGACGATAGCAGTCTGGCAAATGGTGAGAAGACACTGCTAAAGTTCTCTTCTGGCGGTAGGTACTCCTTTTGTCGTTTCTTATCTATACTAATATTATAAAGCTAAAGAGTTTGTTTGTTTGTTTGTTTGAACGCGCCAATCTCAGGAAGTACTGGTTCGAATTGAAAAAATCTTTTTGTATTGGATAGTCCATTTATCGCGAAAGTCTTTAAGCTATATTATATCACGCTGCGACCGATAGGAGCGAAGCATCAGTGAAAAATGTTGCAAAAATAGTTGCGATCATAATAACAGAATTAAACGCGGACGAAATCGCGGGCAACAGCTAGTGACATCATTTGAATATGCAATAATAATTTATTACAATAAAATTAAAAAATTTGCATTTCAAATCTTAAATTTAATATGATAACATTATGCTTATAACAGGTTTTTAAACTACCTACAATTACTATCATACTATTAAGCTGTATAGTAACAAAAGTAATTATTCCAATAAAACCCGACTCATTCCGATAAAATTATTTTATTTTAATGCTGATTCCTTGCATAAGCTCAAAAACAAAGTATCAGACTAACAGGTTCGTAAATATATCCAAGTAAATCATTTACAGATACTTTGAACATTCGCTGCTATTTTTGGTTCGAAGGAGCCGCTTAAAATAAACCGCAATTACTATTCGTTTAAAATTTATACTACGAAATAGCTTGCCGTATTGGGGATGCTGTTTATCGAAATCTGGAGGATGAAATAATATAGGTTTTAAAATGTTTAATCAAAAAAACATTAAGTAACTTCTAATTTTAAATATACCTACAATAAGTAAATATTCATGGAGTCTTTGAATTTGTTATACCAATAACATTTTCGTAGCAGTGTTTCCGTGTAGATTACCAGTTCCGTATCTACTACGGAATTGCACTGCTACGAGTATTGCGAGCTTTCTATGTACTACGAATTTCGTTTGCTACGATTATTGCTACAATGGTGGTAATATATTATTATTTATCTTGAACATAATAGACGTTATACAATATTTTTTTCAAAACCTTTCCTTGTTCCTCTCATTAATGATGTTTATACAGCACCTAACTAACATTTAGTTTTATATATACGGTAAAACATCAAATAAATGATAGCCTGGGTTCAATAAAAAGGACTTAAGAGCTTTTATTCAATATTTTAAAATTTTGTTGCTAGATATTTTACACAGTTGACAATCAAAAGTACATATTTCATGGTTAGTAACTTAGACTTAGATTGATCACCTAAAACCCTGGGGCATAAGAAACCAAATACCGACCGTGAAGCTATGAAATCTGAACATCAAAAGAGTCATATTACAAAATATTATCGCTGGAAAATGATTTTTATGACTCAATAAAATATTATAATTCCATAGTGCACAATTTATAGTAGCTGGTAATAGCTGCTAAGTTCAAATACGTCCGCGCTAAGCCGAACATTGCGTATTGTAATTATAGCATATGTATTGTATAATAAAATCAATGCTGAAATCCCGGTGTACAATCTCACTTCATTTGATTGCAAGAATTCTGTCCGTTCCTTACTCTTAAATAAAAATTATGATCAAACAGAACACTATTTACATATATACACTTAAATATATATTACTTTACATACACCTACACCCACACTCGTTCGAACACTTTCACATAAAAACGCACTCACACAAACTCATGCGCATTTGCACGTAACACTAGTCTTAAGAACAACATTATATTTTTAATTAGCTTCCTTATGGTCGTGTCTGACTTCCTATTTTTTATTTTTTTCTGTTCTTCCTGTTCATTATCGAGGTGGTGGGAGCCTGATGACCTGTACAACTGAACTGGTATATTAATATCAATCATAGGCGTCAGTCTCACACAAACTACGTGTGATGTTTAATACTGCTTGTCTATTTAGTTATCATAAAATTGTATACTTACATGTGTTTGTGATGAGAAAATAAAGTTTATTTTATTATTATATTATAGCAGCCTTATGACGAACAAAATAATAAACCTTTTCCGACAGTTTTATAACATATGAAAAACAAAATTGTGACTTTGATACTTAATATCTTCGGAACCAGTAGTCTCTCAGGTATGGTCTTGAGGTAAAAAATATTCTATTGATAGAGACAATACGTGGTTTGCCGATCGGCGTTTGTTTTATTTGCACACATTTTACACACTACATCACAAAATTGCACCTTCCATATACCGGTGTGTGTTTGGCACATTCCTTAACGTAAAGCATACATCACATCAGACAGTCAAGTCTAGCGCAGTGCCTACCAGAAATTCGCATACCAACCGTATGGAGGGGCAACTCAGCCGGAAAATTGTATTGTAGCACAGGGGTACCAACCTAATCTACTTATAATAGTTCACCCATGAAGCAGTTACCTACATTGGCGTTTTGCTGATTAATTTCATGAGAAGTTATTTTGGTATTTAACTGAGATTGGGTATTGAATATTTAGAGGAGTACTGAGGAGTATTATGGTTTGAAATTTAATAACGTTACTAATACTCGTATTTACTGGCTGGATCTTAAATTATATAACGTGAAATGTTATTACGAAGTAACATTTAATTAAATTTATACGTTAAAACAAAGTTTGACTTATTAAACGCCTTTTTCGAAGAGTTCCTTTGATAAAAAAAATATATGATAGTATATTTTGATAGAAAATAGACTTTAAGGAATTTAAATATATAACATTATCACTAATCATTTATTTTTAGTCTTTTCTCCATAATCCCAATGTTTAGCAGGATGATGGCGATCGCAGTGTGGCAATTGGAGCAAAAGTGTCTTCAGTACACCTCAATTTGCCTCTTCCTACACCCATAGGAAGATATGAAGGTTATTCTTCACTTAACGACAACATTTGTACTATTGCGTATACATTCTCAACGATTAATAATAATAATAATAAATGTATTTATTTTTTTATAAAGATATTTAAAAATGTAATTTATATGTTATAAAATTAAATAAAGGAAATAATAATAATAATAAATATTTTAGACATGCCTCACTGGGCCACACTGAGCCATCTAGTCCCAAATTAAGCTACTATTAAGTACCCTGTTGTATGGGGTACTAGACAACCGATAAACTTACTTATATACTTTTTTTTTTTTTTGTAAATACATACTTATAATACATAGACAACACCCAGACCAGTACAAACAGACATGTTCATGCACACAAATATTTGTACTGTGCGGGGATCGAACCCGCGACCCATGGCTCAGAAGCAGCGTTAACTACCGCTGATCCAAATGGTCGTCGATTGTACAAATAATGTACCTAACTATTTCTTATTGTTTTTAGAGTATAAAATAAACTTATAATATGACCATAATAAATGCAAATTCCAAAAAAAAACAAGACCTGACTCATAAAAAGACCTAAAACAATTTAATAAAAGTTTATGTTAACGCGCAAACGCCCTCTATGCACGCCGGCTCGTACTACTTGCTGTGTCATTGAGCGTGCGTGAGATCAATAAATTCAAGAGCGATCCACGCAACGCATTTAGTTCCCCGAACTACCCAGAGATGAAGCTGAGGAGGCAAGGCGGGCGTGGGAGGAAGGATCAGCTGGCGGAGGGCGGCATCTGCACACCAACAGCTCCACTTCAACTTTCTCACTCAATACGACCAGACGCAAATATTATAGTATCTGTAAATTTATTGTAAACATTTCTAACTTTGTAATAAATCAAGTACTTCACACGAATAAAGGCAGCTCATTGAAGAACACCTGTACATCCAATCCTAGAAGAGAGGACTTTAGGCAGGAGGCTAATTCGGTCAACCCAGAATCACGAACATTTGGTCCTTCGAGCCGGATCACCTGAAGACCAGCCAAGGTTTGACCGATCAATCCCTCCCATCCTCCCAATTCATATTCGTGTAACTAATATCGTGCTTATTCCTTTCTACATAATCGTGACTTGCTACCCTCACGTTCTTCCATCTTGTTTCTAGAAGCTTCGAGAAAAACCGTGAGTATCCGATTCCATTTTACCCACATCCACACAAAATGACAAAAAAGAGGCATTCGATAACTGATTTAGATGATAAAGACGATATAATTAAAATTTCGGTTAAAAAACGGGGTGTTGTGAAGTCTAAGCTCACTATATTTATTAAATTTTAATCGAGTTAGAATTGTTAGATAATGTTACGGAAATTCAGATAGAAGAATTAAGATCACGCTTTAATAAAGCAGAACCTTTATTAGAGCAGTTTACAGAAATACAAGACGAAATCGATATTCATATCTCTGAAAATTTGTTGGATAGGGAATTAAAAGAAAGACAATCTTTTGAAGATCAATATTATGCAACTGTGGCAAAATCTAAGTGTAAATTAAATGAGTTTTCACCAAAACAGGGTCAATCTTGCTCACAAAGTAAAATTAAATTGCCAACGATTTCCCTGCCAGCCTTTGACGGTTCTTATGACCACTGGCTTGAGTTTCGTGACACATATTTATCCCTAATTCATAACTCTAAAGATATAGACAACATTCAGAAATTTCATTATTTGCGTTCTGCCTTAACCGGAAACGCTTTGCAAATTATTAAATCTTTAGAGTTTTCATCTGATAACTATGTCACTGCGTGGGACTTATTGGAAAATAGGTACAATAACAATCGATTACTTGTCCATAATCATGTTAAGGCTTTATTTTCCTCACAATCAATTAGCAAAGAATCGGCACCACAGCTTAGGAAACTCTTAGACACAATTCTCAAAAATATTAGGGCACTCAAGTCTTTAGGCGAACCAACAGATTCGTGGGATACACTAATCATTTACATAATAGTTTCAAAACTTGATTCTTCTACTAAACGCGAGTGGGAGTTACATAAAAGTACCCTCAACAATTCAACAAAAAGGGGAAAAATATCATTGGTTGATTTGACTAAGTTTCTAAAAGATCGAGCTGATGTATTAGAAACAATTAACGTAACTCATAGTCAGAACAGACCCACTGAATCAAAAAAGTCGTTGTCGAGTAATTCATTATTTTCAAAGACACATAGCCATGTTGCGGGTACAACGAAAAATCATTATAATTCAAACAAATCAGTTAATTGCAATCGGTCTCGCTCGTGCACTATGTGCAATTCAAATCATCCTTTATACGCTTGTGAAATGTTTCTGAATTTGTCCATCAATGATAAATTAAAACACATTGAACAAAAGAAACTTTGTCATAATTGCCTACGTGCCGGCCATGTAGCAACAAGTTGCTGGTTCGGGTCATGCAAAAAGTGCAGTTTAAAACATAACAGTTTAATTCACGTCGATAGTGATAGTGACGACTCTGGTGCATCAACATCGTCAGCAGTCGCACACATTGCTCAATCAGTTTCACAAAACAACAATAATCAGTCGAAGAGCTCACAAGCATGTCATGCCACAGCCCTCACAGCCAATTCGCCTTATAATAGTGTAGACAACAGTCAGCTGGAACAATCAATACTAGAACCAGTTTTGCTGTCGACAGCTATAATAGAAATCGCAGATAAATATAATAATTATCATACTGTTAAGGCGTTACTCGATAACGGAAGTCAACACTGCTTTATTTCAAAGGGTTTGTGTAATAAGCTAGACATACCACTTATACAGTCCACTGTTCAAATCACAGGTGTAGGCAGTACAATCACACAGTCTACACACACCTGCGAAATCCAGTTGAAGTCTAAGACTAGTGCATACATAACGCGCTTTAATTGCCTAGTTCTGCCTCGCATTACGGCTCAACCATTATCTTTAGATTTCGCATATAATATTCAAATTCCAGATAATATACAGTTAGCGGACCCCCATTTCTTTTCGCCGGTAGTAATTGATTTATTAATCGGAGCAAATAAATTCTGGGAATTGCTAAATGAAGGTCTTATTCGTTTGCCAAGTGGACCAGTTTTACAAAACACAAAACTAGGATGGATCATTTCAGGCGCGTTACATAATAAAAACTTGCGCATTAATCAAGTTCAATGTAATTTTACTCAAGTAATCGATACACAGTTAAAACAGTTTTGGGAACTAGAAGAGATTTCTCATGTGCCTAAGTCCACCAAAGAGGACAAAGCGTGCGAAAGTCTCTTTTCAAGTACAACAATACGTGACGATAAGGGTCGATTTTCTGTACGCATACCAATGAAGGAATCACCTGATTTAATAGGCGAAACATTTACATTAGCAAAGAACCAGTTTCTTGCTTTGGAACGCAAATTACAACGAAGCGCGCCAGAATATAAGAAATTGTATTGCGATTTTATTGCCGAGTATATAGGCCTGGGGCACATGACTTGCATAGATAATTATTCGACACCTCATTATTTTTTACCACATCATGGTGTTTTTAGAGAACACAGTGCAACCACCAAACTTCGTGTGGTATTTGACGCAAGTGCTAAGTCTAGTTCGGGAGTCTCATTTAACGATATCCAAAAAATAGGTCCTCCATTGCAAAACGATATATTTTCAATACTTTTACGATTGCGTCAATTTAAATATGTAGCATGCGCTGATGTTGAGAAAATGTATCGTCAGATTTTAATCCAACCCGATCAGCGACATTTACAATTAATTCTTTGGAGAAGCGATCCCTCTGACAAACTCGAAGTATATCAATTAAATACTGTCACCTACGGTACGGCGTCTGCTCCCTACCTAAGTATGCGATGCCTCAAACAACTTGCATTGGAATGCGGCGATGACGTCATCGCTCGCGTTATCAATGAAGACTTTTACGTTGACGATTTGATTGTTGGCCATGAGAATATGCAAACATTAATTGATATTTGTAATGCAGTTTCACGTGTTTTGGATTCGGGTTGTTTTCCATTACGAAAATGGATATTTAACTTCAACTTTTCACAGTTCAACTCTGATAATACGTTCAAACAATTAGCACTCGGAGATAATTGTCAAACTAAAACACTTGGATTAGGATTTTTAACAAAGTCGGATGAATTATTTTTCACTTCTAAATGTGATTCGGTCGTGTCTCACGTCACTAAGCGCAATATTTTGTCAGTAATATCACAAATATACGATCCGCTAGGTTTATTATCACCCACAATTATTATTGCCAAAATCATTCTTCAAAAATTGTGGTTATGTAAACTTGGCTGGGACGATCCCATACCTTATTCAATTTTATCAACTTGGCAAACCTTTATAAGTAATCTTAAACATTTAAATGAATTACGCATTCCGCGTCATGTCAAATGCGAGCAGCCGCAACGCACTGAGCTACACATATTTTCAGATGCGTCACAAGATGCCTACGGCGCCTGCGCCTATGTACGTAGCATTAGGTATAACGTGTCGAACGAACCCGAAGTCACCGTTAGGTTATTGTGTGCGAAATCTAAAGTGGCTCCAGTGAAACCCGTAAGCATACCGAGGTTAGAATTGTGTGGTGCGCTGGTCGGTGCGAGACTATACAATAAAATAATAAATTCGCTCAGATTAAACGTTGATTATATACAGTTTTGGACAGACTCAACTATCGTCATTGGCTGGCTTAAAATGTCTCCAAGAAATTTAAAAACGTTTGTTCAGAACCGAGTAATTGAAATAAACGAATTAACAGACAACTCTCGATGGTTTCATATCGCAGGTAAACAGAACCCAGCCGATTTATTGTCTCGCGGTACACAAATCGAAGAATTAAATTCATCAAACTTGTGGTGGCACGGGCCGTCTTTTTTGAGTGAACCAGATTTTGTTTCGAGTGATAATGTCATTAATGATATTGAGTGTGACGATTTGCCTGACACTAAGTGTGACACAATCACTATGCTAACTCACTCTAATTTGGGTTGTTTTCCGTTTGATCGATTTTCTTGTTTCTCTCGAATGCAGCGTGCTGCTGCTTATATATTAAGGTTCATACATAATACACGCACTAAAATAATAATCGACCGTAGGTCAGGTCCGCTTTCAGTAGGGGAAATAAATAACGCGAACTTAATTTTAACGAAGATCGCACAAATGGAATCATTTCCTAAAATTTATCATGCAATTAAAAATAATAAATCAATATCCTATCCGCGCAATATATCGGGTCTTAACATATTTATGGATGAGAATGAATTAATTCGAGTAGGTGGAAGATTAAATAATTCAGTTACATTTTCTTACAACAAGAAACATCCAATTTTATTATGTTCAAAACACATATTTACACGCCTTTTATTTCAACATCAACATAAGGTTCTCTTCCATGCGGGACCCTAATTATTATTATACACAATAAGAGAAATATGGTGGCCACTGCGTGGACGCGACTTGGCACGAAACACTGTACACAAATGTGTAAGATGTTTACGTGTAAAGGGTAAATCTTTTAAAATGCTTATGGGTAATTTACCACTCGAGCGAATAGAAGAAAGTTATCCATTTATTCGCTGTGGAGTGGATTATGCCGGGCCAGTGTACATTTTGAACCGCAAGGGAAGAGGGGCAAAATTGGATAAGGCTTATATTTGTTTATTCGTTTGTTTCACCACGCGAGCAATACATTTAGAATTAGTCACAGACCTAACTAGTAATGCATATCTATTGGCTTTAAAAAGATTTGTTTCTCGCAGGGGAAAACCTTTTGAAATATACTCAGATAATGGGAAAACATTTGTGGGAGCTTTAAAGGAATTTTCAAAAATTCTAGATAATAGTAGTGATATTTTAGATTTCACAACAAGCAATAATATTAGATTCAAGTTTATACCTAGTTACACGCCTCAGTGGGGGGGGGGGGTTTGGGAAAAAGGAATCGGGTCTTGCAAATTTCATTTACGCCGCGTAGTAGGAAATTCTAATTTCACATACGAGGAATTAAGCACGGCATTAGTTCAAATTGAAGCCATTCTTAATTCCCGACCTATGACACCCATGTCCACAGATCCTAACGACCTGTCCTCACTTACCCCAGCTCAATTCTTGATTGGTCGGCCTTTGACTGCGCCGGCGTCCGACGACCTAACGAGATCGATCACAAGCCGCCTCCCTCGATATGACCGAGTTGAGCAGTGCCGTCAGCACTTTTGGCAACGGTGGTCAAAGGAGTACATTTCGGAGATGCAGACGAGAACTAAATGGCAGACCAATCAAGATACTTTAATACCTAACACATTGGTTTTAGTCAAGGACGATAACTTGCCGCCACTTCAATGGAGACTTGGGCGGGTGCTGCAGACAACCGTGGGCAAGGACGGCATCGCACGAGTTGCCATCATCAAAACAGCGGCGGGCAACATACAACGCTCATACCACAAGCTTTTCCCGATCCTGTCGTCAGATCAAGCTTCAACCATCGAAGATGAAGATAACGTCAAGATTACATAATGGAAACATCAAGATTTTCCAAGGCCGGGGGCATGTTAACGCGCAAACGCCCTCTATGCACGCCGGCTCGTACTACTTGCTGTGTCATTGAGCGTGCGTGAGATCAATAAATTCAAGAGCGATCCACGCAACGCATTTAGTTCCCCGAACTACCCAGAGATGAAGCTGAGGAGGCACGGCGGGCGTGGGAGGAAGGATCAGCTGGCGGAGGGCGGCATCTGCACACCAACAGCTCCACTTCAACTTTCTCACTCAATACGACCAGACGCAAATATTATAGTATCTGTAAATTTATTGTACACATTTCTAACTTTGTAATAAATCAAGTACTTCACACGAATAAAGGCAGCTCATTGAAGAACACCTGTACATCCAATCCTAGAAGAGAGGACTTTAGGCAGGAGGCTAATTCGGTCAACCCAGAATCACGAACAGTTTATTTTTCATTTGATAACTACTTACAATACGTAATAAATTAATTGGATCACGAAACCTAGTAAGTACTTAATATTCTAATTAAAATTTCAATATTGTGAAACCTAACACGTTTATAATGCCTATTTTGTAGTAAAATATGGTTGCTGAAATCAGCTACGGAGCTATTAAAATGTTCATATAGGTAATTATTAACTATGATTCTAGTAAATATGTTTGTGCCGTTTCATACCGACACGAGTAAGATGGAGAGAGAGAATGTGTGTGAGAGAGAAAGAGATAGAGAGAGAAGACCAAAAGAAAGGTAACCTAGAAAAGAAGAAGAGGAGTCTCAATCTGTAACTAACATCTTGTAAACAACGTGATGCAATAAAGAACTTTGAACTTTGAACTTTGAACTTTGAAGTCTTTAATGATAGTAGGAAGAAGATAGAGATAGATGGATAGATTATACTTTATTGCACAAAACAAGGTTACATAAATAATATTGAGACATATCTGTACAATAGGCGGTCTTATTGCTAAAAGCAATCTCTACCAGACAACCTTTGAAAAAGGAAAACCTATTTTTAGTGGAGTAGGGGTGACGTGGTGCAAATAACAATTGTGTATCAAACATAATACCTACAGATAAATATACTTAAATCTAATAAGTAATCATACTCAAAATAAAATAAAATAAAATATATACATGATTAAAATATAAAGGGTGAAATTTTAACCACTTTCCAAATTTTAATATAGCAATCTACGAGACAAAAATCAAATGACGTATTTTTGATACGGCATCCTACGGCATATACGGCAAATAGTAACACTATTTATAGGCGATGTGCATCTCACTCATTCATTACAAGACTATTTATTAGTTTTTGATTTTCCCTTTATACTTTACCAGGTCTAGGACCGTAAAAACTGAAAACTATATCGCGAAAAATATTTTCGGGTGTCAACTTGATTTACATTTTTTACTTCATAAACAGGCTCTAAATACGATACTGAACACATAAAAATTTTGGAAAGTGGTTAAAATTTCATCCTGTATATCTTACACATATATATTATATACATAACATATATACAAATATAATATAGAGCTAGGAGGAGACGGTCAGTAGCGTGAACGTCTCATTAATAGCCAAACTGCGATCGCTAGCCGGCCTGTCGAGCGTGGCAGTTATGGAATTTTTTTTTCATTAAAGAGACCTGCCTTCAGCAATGGATAGGAAAAGGTTAATGACACGGATAGTTTTGTGCCTACAGACTCCGCATAAAATAAAAAAATTCCGACGCTTGGCAGTCAGGTTAGAAATTACAGTTTGGCCTCTGGTTAACTCCTCATTCGTCGAATTCAGATGATGACTTATTAGTATGGGCCCCGGTGCGAGCGAGCCTGAGGCTTCGCGTAGCGATACCGTCGCACCGGGATACCGCTAGCGTGCGGACCTAGGCTGAGCGCCTTCAGCGCTCTCCACAATCTGCCCGGTTAAACTGATTAAAGCCTTCCATATAAGGTTTCAGTGATAAGTCCGTCAAAAAAAAGAAACCATACCTTTATAAGTTGATCTTTAGTTACATTATTTATTTTTAATCTTCATTTTTATGCTTTACTTATTCAAAAAACCTGAAGCTACAGTATAATAATTCTGCATAATTATTTTTAGGGTTCCGTACGGGACCCTATTACTAAGACTTCGCCGTCCGTCTATCTGTCCGTCCGCCTGTCAGTTGAAATTTTCAGAGATGATGTATTTTTGCTGCCGCAATAACAACACATACCTACTAAAAACATAATTAAATTAATATTCAAGGGGGCTCCTATACAACAAAAGTGTTTTTTTTTGCTCGTTGTTGCTCGATATTGATGAAAGCAACAGATATGTTTTAATGTTTTGATTGTATATTCAACTAATAATTAGGGAGTTTCCCATAAGAAAACGTGATTTATATTCAATTCCCTTTTGCTCGATATTGACAATTTAATCAATGTTTTCATAGATAATGGTATGGAACCCTTCGTGCTCGAGTCCGACTCGCACTTGGCCGGTTTTTAATATAAAATAAATGTGGGTAAAATTATCTCATTTATTCGTTTGATCTTTTCAGATGAAAAAAAAAGTTTCTTAGTTTGCTAAGAAATTTCAAAACTAAATACACATAAAGCGATACATCCCGTTTATCTCATGAGATTACGCGCACTCACCGTTTGTTTAAATGTAACGTAATACGGAACATTATTCTGAACGAACGTTTATTAGTGTTGTCAGTTTAAAATATCGATAGCTCAACTCCAACTCCAATTTTGGCACTAGTTTTTTAATGTTTGGAAGCAGTTGTTTTAACCCATTAAGTTGCTTAGACAGTTGAAATTTTAATCATAAGAATCGTATCTACAGTTTATTAGTTGTTATGTACGAGGGATTGTATACAAAACATACCTCCCGCGCAATAAAGTTATGGTAAGAAGCGGTTTTAAAACTTGTTTAAAAAAAAACATAATATTAATCATCAATGGATAGAACAGTTGATTACAAACACTAAATTGTTCTTTTAATATATTAATAATTTGGTTTGATCATGTATAGTTAGATGAGCGCCGACTTTTCTAGCGTCTTGGCACTGCAAACATCGACAAAGCAAATGCTGAGCGGGACTAATCTGGTACACAAATGTTTTATTATTAAGTTTTAATATGTACTTTGTCATTTTCTATGTTCTTACTCTTTTTCTTGCTTTCTTAATTCAAATATGAATGATGTGGTCGGACAAAATTAATTGTCAACAAAAAATATCGATATTCCAATACATCACTAGCGTATATCTCGCAAATGGACACTATTCGTCCCAGGGGCCGAATAAAAATAATATACACGGGGATTTACTTAATCCTATGATGAATGTCGGTGGACAGATGCGTGCGCAACTATGGAATATTTACCCCTTAATAGTGCGGATTTTATGGGGTAAATTATGACATCAATAATGTTTATGGGCAGCGCTTAATAATTGTTTTGGTTGGGTAATTAGGGTTAAACTGCTTGAGTGAGGTGAAATGATAAATTTAATCCGGAATTTCATATACTTGCTTATAGGAATTTGTTCCGACTGACTTTCAAAGCACAGCTAAATCTACTACGTTTAATAAACAGAATGGGCAAAATATAATGCAAAAACAACCGATAGTAGATGATGGTCATTGGGGTGAAAAGATTCTGTGATGTTAACCGCACACTAAACAACGATATGTGGACCGTCACCAGGTGGACCGACGCTCTGAATAGTATAACGTAACTTAAATTTTAGTAGTAGAATTTTGAGGAGTTCACTTTCAACTATTGAGTTGTCATAATTATGACAATGCCAAGTCAAGTCTACGAATGCCGAGAGTAGTCTGCATGCAACATGTCAAGTATGCCTTTTATAGGCAAAACGATGGAAAAATATTTGCTTTTAAATATTTCAAAATTATAAACAATATTTTTACAAGCAACTTATAAAAATTACATAAAAAGGTAAGTTTAATATAAAAATAGCAAAACCTAAAAGTTTTGGAACCGAAATTTAAAAGAATTCACACAATTTTAGAAAAATAAAGAGTTTGCCAAAATAACAAGAAAATTTAATTACAACTGTCATAATTAGAAAATACATAAAATTATAAGAATTTGTAAGCGAAACTAGATAAAATGATGATGAGATGAAAAAGGAATGAAAGGTAAGGTATCTACATGCCACAATAGATATGCCTATCAGTGGACATGTAAAGTTGAGATGATGACGATGATGATAAACTGTGTTGTTTTATAAGCTTAGAATACTTACAATAATAACGCTTAGAACCCTAGTAGGCCCTAGCGTATTGATGCATTTTCAAGTCGGCCTTTTAAGGCTTAGTACGTTTGACGTCGCGTCAGTCGTCATTATAAAGTCTCACTATCAACAGCTCTCGTAATTTAATTTAAAAAGTGCATACTGCACAGTTAAAGGATGTCACAACGCGTCTCACAATAACTATAAGCTTAGTTTATAAGTATCTGCTAAAACAAGTCAAATGGAAGTAGACGAAACGTGAAAAATTATTAGAAACTTAAATGGATTTCTAGTTTTTTTTCAATTAGATTTAAAAAAAATTTCTTCCAACTACTAGGCATGACTAAATAGACTTCGTTTCATCTATTCATGCATAATATTTTATTATCTGGATCTTCTGTATAAATCACACAGTCGGCTTTCTTGCACTTTTTCCATCACCCTTCTTCGGTTACGTCATCTGATACTCAGTGGTCATATTAAGCTTTTAGCTTAAGTTCAGATTTTCTCACAATCTTCACCCTTGGCAGGCGAATTACCTTTCGCAGTTGGAATAGAAAAGGCGCTCCTGCTCCTATTATAATTCTTCTGGCGGTACTAATTTAGTCGCCTCTCACATCATCCATATGAATAGTGGTTCTAATCTATTTTTGTACCTGCACAACAAGTTTTTAAATAGTTTAAACTAACTCGTTATAGTAGTTGCAAGTGCAAGTATATGCTAAATAAATTAATATAGCGCTCAGGAAGTGGTCCGAAACTGCTAAATCATAGGCCAGGTATTCAGCACAAAGTTAGCTACACACTGCCACAGTTTCACAGTTTGAGAACTGTGCTTTAGTTTCAACAATGACTTAGGTGTACCAGTGTCAAGCTAAAATGGTACACACGGCCCTTCTATTTCGTGTGAATAGAGTCCAATATCGCTAAGTGTGAGTATCGAATTATAATGAACAGATAATAACACAACGCTGTGGTATTTGAACGAAGCGAGAACATTTGGAATGTCCAGTATTTGGTACGGTCAGCGGTTTTATAAATAAAGGATATTTTATATTAAACTTAGATACCAAATGTGTCCCTGTTACCATTAAAGAATGTTACTGATGTCGAAATTAGACACAAAGTTTATAACGACATATATCACAAAAGATTGGAATATTAGGTGTTAAAATATGAAATTGCCGTTTTGTATGGACGAAATCGAGAAAAGTCATTTTTCCATACAAACAAATTTTTAGTTTTTTTTAAAAACGCCTGAACCGTTTTCGATTCAATTAAAGGTTAAAATCAGTTAAAAATCAGTTAAAATCAGTTTTATTTCTGCAAATAGGCCCCAGAAGGCGCTTTTACACGTCCCAATTTAAACCTACCACTGCTTCGGGACAAGTCTGGGCTAGTGCCGAGAAGAAGCACCGCAAGAAACTCGGTCACTATTGTCAGCCTCTTTTTAAATAATTTATTACAAGGTAAGGTGATTTTTACAAGGTTTAAGCAAGTACGAGCTGGGACAATTTAATGCCATACATTTCTATCATTTAAATAATCATTGACAGTGTAATAGCCCTTTTTCATTAAAATTACTTTGACATACGATTTAAGTTTATGTACAGGGAGTTCAGCAATACCCTGTGGTAATTTGTTGAAAATACGGATACAATTTCCCATAAACGATTTTCCTACCTTTCGCAGTCTGAAGCCTGGAACGGCAAGTTTATCTTTATTTCTGGTATTGAAATTGTGTACGTTACTTTTCTTAAGAAATAAATGTATGTCCTTACGAACGTAAACAATATTCTCGAGAATGTATTGAGAAGACACTGTAAGTATATTAATCTCTTTGAAGAGCTCCTTCAGCGAGTCACGGGATCGAAGGCCGTAAATAGCCCGTACAGCACGTTTTTGTAATATAAAAATTGACTCAATATCTGCCGCTGTGCCCCACAACAGAATTCCGTATGACATTATGCTATGAAAGTAGTCAATTGCCCTATCTTTCTCACAGCATAAGCAGTAGAAAATGTCAGCAGCAGGTGAAAGTTAGATGGTTATAAAGCTACGCATTATAGTATCTAAACTTCTGAAAATTTAAGTATATAATACAAATATACTTAATTAAAGCAAGAAGGTCAGCTGACACATTGTCAGGGGTCTTTTCAACAACTTCCTTTAAAGTAATAGGCACTAGTATTGCATTTTTTTTAGTCAAAAGTTACTTTATTTAGTTTTTGATACAAAAAGAATTACGCAATAATATGACTATACTTAAGAGCTATAAACAAAATAAAAAGTGGAAAAATAATCGGCAATTTCATACTTTAACCCCTATTATTACGTCATAATAGGTAAAATGTATTCGTAAAACAATTTCGCAAAAAACAAACCTTTAAACTTTGATCCAGCAAAACATCGTAAATGTTAGTAAAGTTATGTACATGATAAATGTAATTACATTTTCCTTTTTGTTTTATTCAGTGCACCAATACATTTTATCATAAGATGGAAAAATTATTTATGAAGTCCATAAGATAAATTGGTTCAACAACAGATATTGATGTATGATAATTTTAAAATACTAGCAACCATTTTATTTACCATTTTACTACAACTATAGCAAAAGAAATCCCGTAGGTATATCCATGTAAACATCAACGTCATAGATCATTGACTCTAAATCGAGCTACCTGCTCCGATACTGATCATGACCTGGGGCCTTCATCTATTTCAATCGCAGTTCGATCGTGATTAAATTGGACGATTATGACATTTAGCCCATAATAGAACTGTCAAAAACCTGCAATTCAATTATGATTGAGACACGTTTTGATAACGCGACTTAGGGGACTGTGATTATGGGTCTTTGCTTTACGCTTAATATACTTATGAGGTATCCGCTAGTAAGCCTTCTTGAGTATACACTCAGCATCCACCGAAATAATAAAAATGAATATTTTAGTAAGTAAATTAAAATTATACTGATTTAAACTTTCATGGTCACTATCACTAGAGTTATTTAATTCGGGATTTATACCATGTCCCGTGAGAGAGTTCTCCCGTGATCATGGCGCTTGCAACAGTGCCGAAATATCGGAAACTCATAATAAATAAGGTACATGGTATAAACCCCGAATTAAATAACTCTAGTAAATTAAAATTGGTCGATTTTATAAAGCTTATTTGCACACTGTACATGGCCATAATAGGGAATACTATTGCAACTGTTTGAATCGCGGATCCAAATTTGCCTCATACAGTTAAATTCGGTACTAGATCAGTAAACCTTGGTAAAACAATGTAAGCTCACACTGAACAATTAGGTTTCGTATTTCCTAATATTGATCGCTAAAGCTAACTTATTTAGCGTCATAGTACAAAAGACTAATATTCAAATAACATTATGTAATTTAGCAATTTCAAAAATATTATATTTAATATTTCAAGAGAAGAATATAACGCCATAGTACATTTTGTATAAAAAATTTAACTTATTCATAGTTTCATGTTCACTATAACTAGAGTCAATTGATTCGCGATTTGAAGTCACTTTCACTTGTTCTAATTGATTCGAGGTTAAATTGAACTCATAAAACCTAAACACATAAGTAAAATATTTATTCATGTGACCTAAAGAACCCCAAATCACTTGAAATTTATTTACTCTTTTTTGTAAATATGATTTTACAATACATAATAATCACCTATAGTATAAGATCCCACCATACAACGACCTTAACCGAGCTGTTTATTGGATGAAAAGTTTTTTATATACAATTAAATATGCTCAAAAATATATTGCAAATGGGTTGCCTAAAAAATTTCAGTCCAGAGTAGAATTTTTAAAATTTGACAACCGAATTTCATGACTTTTTTTGGCATTCAACCGAATACCACCGTGTTCATAAATGAATAATATTTATTTGTATTTAACTTTATTTAATTAACCAGACCGGTGCAAGTTCCTAGTTCGATTTACCCGTTTATATCTGCCTACTCAAGAGTTGTGACGGGAAAAAAATAGTCAACCTAACGTTTGCATATTCTTTGGGCTTCATATTTTCGATTGGTATGAAATTTGTCTATTAACAAAAACAGAAATAAAAATTAAATTAAAATATAAAAAGAAAATTAATTAATCATACTCTGGACTGACTGACTCTGAAATTTTTTAGGCAACCCATTTGCAATATATTTTTTGGCATATTTAATTGTATATAAAAAAATGGTGGGATCTTAGACTACTAGTCCAGTGCAAAACAGGTATACAATAAACACAAATATTTATATTATGAGAGGATTTAACCCACGACTCATGGCTCAGAAGTGTTTACTACCATTGAACCAAACTAGTTGTCAAATAAATTAATGAAAAAACTCTACGCATCAAATTGAGTATCTACCTTTTTCTCGTAGATTGAAAACGTTTAGCTTTGCATATAAACAAGCAAAATCAATACCAATCATACTTTGCAAGTCCAAATTCTGTTTCAGCTCTGAAACCGTTTAGAAAATAATTTGTCATTTTAAATCTCCCTTTTTGCCCTGCCAATGTTCTGAGCATTTGATTTTTAATGATTCACTTAATTTAAACAATTGAATGTATTTTATTTTGGTCGGCATTATCTGATTCCTTTATCATTGCTAAAGTTTTTTTTTTAACCTTTTTCAGAATAACGCAAATGATTTATCAAGAGTTTAGATTTTTCAAACATTTCTCGGGTCTGTGATCATCAACCCGCATTAAGCTTGCTAAATGACCACCTAGCTGTTATTGCTGTGGTAATATGAATTCAAATTGTAGGCGGTCATTTTACTCCTTCATTTTGTCATCCCAAAGAAATCAATTTTTCAGGGTTTTGAAAACCATCGTTGGGAAACCTCCATATTCAGATAGCGCAATTTGTAAGATCGTAGTCCAGATGAGTTGGTCCTTAGTTTATTGTACTATTGCTATTGTTAACACTTGAACAAACTTAAGTATGTTCATGAGCATTAACTTTTTAGGGTTCCGTACCCAAAGGGTAAAAGCGGGACCCTATTACTAAGACTTCGCTGTCTGTCCGTCTGCCTATCACCAGGCTGTATCTCAAGAGCCGCTATAGCTAGACAGTTGAAATTTTCACAAATTATGTATTTCTGTTGCCGCAATACTAATCTTACTCATATTAATACATAAACAGTACCTACCATATTGTTAAAATCTATCTTACCTGAACTCGAAACCACTTCTAGTTTGGAGCTTGTTTCTGCTTTAGATCTACGGCAAGCAAGTTTTAAGCTGTATATTGCTAACGCGTGCCCGGTAGCTGGTTACAACTGCTAAGCGTATCTACCCTACATTTATTTATTTTTTTATTATCCTGCGATAGCTGTTAAGTACGCTCGTAGATATTTATTATAATTGTATTGTATTTATCTCACATAAGTGAATTGTATTCTTGTGAGAAATAAAAGATTCTTTAAACCTCAATAGCAACAAATATTAAAAACAAAATAAAATAATATGTATAAATGTAACAACAAACGCGATTTTTTACCCATTTTTGCTCGAAATTAATAATAGCAACAGGTAGGCACTTGAAATATTGACAAAACACTCAATTGTATTTTAACTTTAATAATAAATAATAAAATTATTATTATATAAATACTAAATTAATGTAGTCAATGGTACAGAACCCTTCGTGCGCGAGCCCGACTCGCACTTGGCCGATTTATTTTAAATCCAACGTCACGAACAACCTGCTTATCACGCAAGTCTCCTGTAGGTTATAATGTATGGTACCAAATTTGTTTTGCACCATGACGGTAGTCAACTAAACAGTAAATCAATAGTACTTTTATGGGATTAATTGTAATGTACCGTTAACACTAACTTCCCCTATTTTCCACCTATAAATCAGCACTCACTAAATACCTAGTTAGTAGTGATTTCAGCAAAATAATGAGTGCCCATTTCCTCTGTTATACAGCGGGAAATTTGTCCTTTGTACACACAACAGTTAAGCCAATTGTTTCGGTAACGTGCCCGGAATTATGATCATTGTTCTTTGTCACATAGGGAACATTATTAGCTGTATGTAATTCGAGTTATAGCTATGTGATGTGTAGGTATTAAACAAATATTTTATTGATTGTGTTTAGTAGTATGTACTCCAATAAAGGAACTTTTGTTTTAAATGAACAATCTAAAAACAGGAGAGGGGCATGCGCTAGTATTCCGATTTAATGAAATAAGATTAATTTTATCACATAAATTAAGTTTTAATGTGGTGGACAAGATACTAGTTATCGTTCTAAAGCAACGAATCTGCATCCTTAAGTCGTTTCATAATTGTGTTATATGATTTTGCCAAGTGCTTCACATAACCTGTGAAACCTGGAACTAAAAAAAAAACTTGATTAGACTCAGTGGTCTGCTAAGTCTAATAAGGTTTTTTCGCGCTAATGCTCGAAGCCAAATAAGTACTCACAGATAGACATACTCCAAATTGGCATGTAATTCAGACTTACCAATACTGTAGGTAGTACAAAAACAACCTTTGCGAGATTCCACAAACCCATAATTATGAAGCCCGGAAAAGAGCCGATAGACCGAGCCGATCGTAAAAGAAATAAAATGTGTTTAATGCTCTGAATAAACAAGACAAAAGAGCAATTTATTTTAATAACATTTCAATAACAAACTTGTAAATCAGCAGACACCTCTTGGACATAAATATCTGGCGGCTCAACTCCCGTAAATTGACAGGGGACCAGGATTTGTGGGCGCCATCTTACGGCGAGTGGACCCCAATAACTCTCTCGGCAAATTCACGAGTTTTCAAATGGCCGATTTAGCTATTGTATCTATCGATTCGCCGTTCAGCTGTTTTGGATGTGAATCTTTGGTCTTTTAGGGCTATATTTCAAATGAAATGCTGTACCTACAATCCTACATACTGCTAAAGACCACCAAAAGGCAAACTCTAATGTCTCACAGTGGTATTTTTGAAACTACGAGTATGTTTTCTTTTTACAAAACTTGTACCTGGCAGTGGTGTAACTACGTCTTGATCACTGTCCAGTGGATGTAAATTACGTATCTCTAAACATAGTGTGAAAACCCATTAATTACCATAGCACTAGATACGTAACTATAGTACTCACTTAAAAGTGAGGAATCAATAATTTTTAAAACTGATTTAGATGATTTTTGTAACGATAATTTAAGGTCTATAGTAATTCCCTTAAAGTAGCTTTAAAAGGGAAGAAGTCTGTATAAAACATTAATAATTTTAAACCGATTTAGGTTAGATGGTTGGACGGTTAATAAATTAAGACCCAAAAGTTAAACAGGTTAGTTTATGTCCTTCAGAGAATCCATTATGAGCTTTCAACTGGATTGGATGGAAATATGTAAGGGAAATAAATATTTTTCTTGAAATTATTTTGAGAGCTGCCAAGAGTTGGTAGTAGCCCATTCCCACGATGTCAGTGTCGCGGCCTATTCCAATATTTCATCTAATAGACCGGACATCATATTATGCTGGCTCTATAGCTGCTAAGTGAATAAATACCCAATTGTATAACAACAAACCAAGGCTAAGGAATTCTAAAAAATGGAATGGTATGAAATGAGGAATAGAAAGGAAGACTTGGAGAAGAGTCATTGAACGAAAAACTTGCTTCAGTCTACTTATTCGACAGCAAAATTGAATATGTCTTCGACCAAAACGTCAACGTCACAATCAAAGCTGACACGTTGCTTGTAGCTGAAAGGTCAGTCATTAACTGTGTATCTGTAGCATTAAAGTATATATGCCTACTACAGCATTGATACTCCGTACATTAGTCGATTAGCCGGCATGATGATTCGTCTCTTAATTGCTGCGGTTTGCCACGTCAAAAGCCATTCCTGTGCTGCTTCATAATTGGCTCAACCTACATCGGTTTTCGGACTTATCTTTAGTACTAATAGCAGTTATCTCTGGATTGTCATATTTACTGATCATTAATTACTGTAATATCTTTGAAAAATGACGTAGGTACTCGTGGTAGCAAATAATATTATCCACTTAGTCTTAGTAGTTAGTGTATATATCCAAGTATTAATCATTCCCCATACAGGTGACTTTTTTCTCACCGTAATTTTTTTTATAGGCGTTGAATATCGTATTTAGGGCCCATTTATGAAATAAAAAATATAAGTCAAGTTTTCACGAGAAAATATTTTTGGTAACACAGTTTTAAATTTTTACGGTCCTAAGCCTGTGAAGGTATGAAGGGAAAATCAACAACTTATGAATAATATCGTAATGAATATCGTAGTAAAAAAAAGTACTAGCAACACTTTTTTTTACAGGCCGTATTAAAAGTTTTAGATTTTTAGGCTTTATCAAAAGAAAAAAATACGTCATTTATTATTTGTCTAGTAGATTGTTGTACTAAAATTTGGAAAATGATAAAAATTTCATATTAAGTAAAGCTTGCTTGGTGGTATTTTTTTCTTCCTGTAGTCCCTCGGTCGTGAGTTATTCCAGACACAATTGAAATCAATTGTTATCGCGGCACGCGCGTGCCTCCTGGGGGTTGAGGGATTAAAAATTAATTCTTAAAGGCTGACAACGCTGAGCGAACTTACCCATAAGCAGCTTATTCAGTCGATCAATAAAAAAGTTGGGATTATAGGAATTCATTGAGGAAAACAGATGCAGGCAAAGCGTTCCACTTCTTTCATAATTAAAAAGAATTGACTTTCAGCTATACTACAAGAAAAAAAACATTTAGATCCGACTTTTTCTTTTCGTCTTACTTGTGCTGATTGCTATATCAGAAGACTTAGTTATTCAACAGAATGCCCAATTTAACTTTACATACAGGATGAAATTTTAACCACCTTCCAAATTTTTATATATTAATTTACGAGACAAAGAACAAATGACATATTTTTTTCTTTTGCCCAGTACTAAAATGTCAAGACAAAGCACTTATAAAATGTCCGCAAAAAATCTAAAATTTTTGATACGGCCGCCTAGCAACATTTTCTGTACGCGATTCGCATCTCATTCATTCATTACGATACTATTCATAAGTTTTTGATTTTCCCTATAAACCTTATCAGGCCTAGGACCGTAAAAATTTGAAACTATATTGCGAAAATATTTTCGGTTAAAAGCTTGACTAACATTTTTTACTTCATAAATGGGCTCTAAATACGATACTGAACGCCTATAAAAATTTTGGAAAGTGGTTAAGATTTCATACTGTATAAAGCATGAGCGCTGGATATCGTTTTTGAGCGCTACCTTTTTTTTTACAATACGAGATTAAGGTCAAGGGCTACAAGTTACAAGTTTCTCGACCGACCACTATTTACCCGTAGTTCCTTGAAAACTGATCGGGTAACAATAATGCTGGATGAAGTAGTGTTTGCGGTGGGATGCGGGCGGCAAACATGTTTCGACTAGGCTGTTTGAGTTGCGTGCCCTGCGATGTTTTCTTGTTGTTGTTATTCAGTTTAGTAATCGTTGTGTGTTTAAACTTAGTCTAAAATATTTATAAATATCGCATATATCAAATTTCATTAGAGGAGTTTGTTGTTAAAGTAATTATAAGAATGTGTAATAAAAAAAGAAATATCATTAATACGGATAGAGTGTCTGGTTTTCAGGAATGGCAAATAAGTCTGTCAGTCTGTTATTTATAAAAACCGCTATTCCGAGTGTTTTCTTTCTCTTTTTCTTGATACGAGCAAACATGGATATTAGATTCGTAAAGGAAGATACGAGTAGTAAACATTTAATCACTACGTTTGGTAAGGTAAGGAGTACAAATTAAAATGTTCGATGGATGTCGAATGTTTGTTTTTGATTCGTAAAGTCGCAAAACAGATATAAATAATAAAAATATACACGGTGCAATTTTAACCACCTGTAAAACGAAGCCCACGTTATTGGACCATTATGTATAACATCATGGCAGTGTTATTTATTTTTATATTTAAAATAATTTTTGTTAAATTTTAATTTTTGATTCATACTTTTAATTTTGTAACACGGTGTAACGCGCCCAGACGTATTATTTTGCTGCGGCGGGGTCTCGGTTGAATTGACATTACATATCTACATCTGTGGGCGTCACAGCGTGTTTCAAAATAAATAGCTCAACCGATATTCAATATTTTAATTTAAAAAAAAATTGTAAAAAAAATTAAATAACATTGCCAAGATGTTATATATGATGGTTACATAACGTGGGCTTCGTTTTACAGGTGGTCAAAATTGCACCGTGTATATAAAGAACACTATGACCGACAGTACAAACAGGTAAAAGCTTTGCGGTTTTCTAGGCACTAACATTATGATGTTTTTTTTGTCTTATCAATAACTAGCTGTTGCCCGCGACTTCGTCCGCGTCAATTTCTGTTATTATGATCGCGACTATTTTTGCAACATTTTTCACTCATACTTTGCTCCTATTGGTAGCAGTGCAATGTTATATAGCCTAAAGCCTTCTTCGATAAATGGACTATCCAACGCAAAAAGGATTTTTCAAATAGAACCAGTACTTCCTGAGATTAGCGCGTTCAAACAAACAAACAACAAACTCTTCAGCTTTATAATATTAATAATATATAATACAGATAAGTAATCATTTTTATACAGCTAACATACATACACTCACGCCTTTTTCCCGGAGGGGTAGGCAGAGACCACATCTTTCCACTTGCTACGATCCTTACAGACTACTTTCGCTTCATCCACATTCATTAATCTTTTCATACACGTTCGCCGGTTTAGTATACAGCTAAAACTAGCCTATTGGTTAGAGCACATAAAAAACTTATAGATAATGCTGAAAGCTTGGACTTAATGATTTTGTATCAGATTAAAAAATCCTCTCACCCTAGTCCATAAATTATATTGTTAATCTGTGGATCACGATGTGGGTTTCATATGTCGATAGAACTAATTTTAAAACAAAAAAAATAATAGGTACATCTTGTAATTTTTTTTGTTTTTCAAATAATAAGAAATTGGCTCGATTACAAGTCCCACGAAAGAGATGAAGATTTTCTTTAAGGAATTGTATTACATTTCCTACTTTCTTTCTTCTATATTTCTAAACGTTTTATCTCCAAATGTGTTGTTATGAAACTAGAACGCCAGATAAATCGTCTCGTATATGAGTTTCTAACTGGCTCATAATGAATCGGCACACTGCCACTGCATTCGATAACGCCAGCTGTAATTAACTTCGATGGATCGCCTACCGATCGGCACTGAGCGTCATTGCCGACGCCAATGAAGTCGTAACTATCAACAATGACGCCAATAGGGCGACCGCAGACGGAGCTCATGAAACCTATGTCACAAATATGTATAATATATAATTAAAGGCATACTAAATTAACTGCTTCTAAACGTTTGCAATGCAAAACTATTTACAAACGTACAACTGGATTCAAACGTGAACCACAGCCGATGTAACTCACTCAAAACGTCAAGCTATTACATAGTAGTATAGTAAGTTCGCTTTTATACATACAAGATTTATTATTACAAAGTTTTACCTGTATTGAAATTTACAGCTTTTTTATGGATTATAATTAAATACATCTGAATTAGACAATTAAACCGCCCCGTTGGTCGATCTCGGGGTCCCAGGTTCGAATCCCGGGTCGGGCAACAAAATTTTCGAACGTTGCTCGGGTTTGTGATCACCAACCCGCATTTGGCAAGCATGGTGATTATGCCGTACACCCATCATTGCTGTGGTAACTTGAATTCAATGATGGAGGCCTTTTTCCTGCAATGGGATGATTATAGGCTGTTACTTAGACAATTAAAGGCATTTAAAAAATTGATATACCTATTATCGGGTTCAAAACTGAAGGGACTAATTAGTTTTCAAGATAATAACCGACCAAACGATTAAGCGAATAGTTGAATTTGAGTCGTTGTCAAATGAAAAAGCACCGATTTATTTCAAATTATTTCATTAATTATTGTAGATTTGTCAAAGATTGCTAGGAAGGGACTAAAAAGGCATTTAACGAATATTTTCAGAAAATTAAATTATAAATTAAACTTATTACAAAAACGATGACACATCAATTTAATATAATACTCAATCAGATCACGGCTGGTGGATAATGCACAGATTGGAATAGTGCCAAATTATCAAATACCTACTTATCAGAAGCAAATTACAGAAAACAATTGACTGAAAGACAATTCTACTAACATTTTAGCTTTTTCAACGACAACACATAAGAATTGCCTCTGCCATAATCTCTTTTTTTAGATTTTTATAATAACTTACCATCTGATTGTTTTAATAACAAAGAGTCACAATGTGAGAACAAGAGATGTGAGATCGTATGCGATAAGCCTTAACCCCTCCGCCAACCAGCAAATTTTACAGCAGCGCTTATGATGGCTTTTGAGTTCATAAAGTGCATGATAACGGGGCATTTGAGCCGTATGTTTGGCGTTTCATTGGCCAATGCGCTCGC
The DNA here is from genome assembly GCA_949315895.1 of Anania crocealis. NCBI lineage: Eukaryota > Metazoa > Arthropoda > Insecta > Lepidoptera > Crambidae > Anania > Anania crocealis. The sequence continues at coordinate 5,085,549 of OX438884.1, forward strand.
GATTTTGCAACGGAATACAGTTCTTAGCAGTAACGTAGAAAGTTAGTCGGCTGTATCGAATTCTAATATTTAATAAGCACTTAAATTGCTAACATGTGAGCACACACCAGCTGAACAGTTAAGTTCATGTAGTAATAGTAAACCCAAAAATTATACACAAGTCAAATTAATAACTTCCTCGTTTTTTCAACTACTATAAATATTAAGTGCAAAAAAGAAAGAAAGAAAAGGGATAAAATTAAAGAACATACATACATAAGTTCCTACTCAGCATTAGCCGTGACAGCCACAGACTAACCACGACGCTGATTTTCAGCCCCCAAGGCCCCGACGGGTAAGTGCGACAAGGGATTGTGCACCTACCAGACAAAACAAAATCCCCAAAGCCTGTTAGATTTCGGACCTTAAGCAAAGACACAAAATTTAACCGGAGAAACCTGGCAGACCGATAATAAGTCGTCACTTTGTTGTTTGCATAACAAGTTGGTTAAGTGGGTACCTACCCTTCATTAGAACCATCATACCATACATTTAAAAATGTCTGATCAAACAAATTCAAATAAAATAGATTTACATAACGCATTCCATCTCATTTTTATTACACTTATACAATAAAATAACTGAACAACACACCAAATCCAGTTATATACGAGCTAAATATAAACGTAACAAGCTCCCGTTGCAGCAAACTCCTTTATCAAAGATACACATCGCCCCGGAACGATACTCCGTCGTAAATTAAGGAGAGCTCTCGTCTTATCTTTACGGGTCCCTGTCCACTCGCCGCCGAATTAACTAATCACACGACCGGAGCTCGGCTATTGATCTCCACGTTAGTTTTTCCTCGTATGTGACAATTTAGCTTGAACCGTTCTCCTTGTCATTTGGTTTTGTTCTTTTTTTGAATAGAACGCAATGGGGACTACCGTTTCTTTGCTCACCAGTTGGCGCCACTGTAGACTGAGGTCCGGAGTTATAGCTGTCAAAGGCGATTGGCGCCGAAACAAAGTGTTATATCTTGAATCTAATTAAGGTTATATTGTTTATAAATAACTACCTTGATATCAACAAACTAACTTCTGAAATAGTTGCTCTTGAGGCCGCCTATTTTTGCACTTTTTCTTAATTCCGCTTTTAAAGCGTTCACATTAATCGCCAAATAATCCATATTTGCGATATTTTACGAATGAGATCACTTTCCAGCAGGTAAATTAAGGAAATTATAATTTATAAACCAGTACAAAGTGAATGATATTGGACCTCACGCGACACTAGCGCCTCAAGTGGCAAATTAGCGATAGCCCCCATTTAGCTTGAACCGTTCTCCTTGTCATTTGGTTTTGTTCTTTTTTTGAATAGAACGCAATTATAATTAGGCTAGTAAAGTTTTGTTCTTTATTTGATGATGAAACAATGACATACTGTTTTTTTTTATTGAAAAATAACGGCACCGTCATAAGTCTAACAAAAGACACTGCTCAAAGTGGCTGTTATTTAGTAGGTTACTAAAGGAACCATAAGGTAGTAAGTAAGTAGCAGACAAAAAGTGTAAAATATGCAACAAATGTGGAGTCAGTTATTTTACACTGATTAATTTATATTTTACCTATTATGAGACAGTGCCAAACAAGCAATAAATAAGAGTTCTCCATTATCTCCCGTGGTAGTCCAGAAATCTGCCTTAGTCTAGCAATAAAATTTTAAAAACCTATGATGACAATATAAATGAAACGACCTATAATCATCCCACGGCAGGGAAAAGGCCTCCATCATTGAATTAAAGTTACCATAGTAGTAATGCGTATAGGCATATTTACCACGCTTGCCAAATGCTGGTTGGTGATTACAAACCCGAGCAATGTTTGAACCTGGGTCCCCTAGATTTTGCCCCGGTATTCAAACCGCTAGACCAACGGAGCGTTATGATGACAATGATGGTGTAAAATATGTCAACTAAAAGGACTGAAAGATTATTTTACAATATTTCAAATCTGTGAACTTCTCTGAATAATACATAATACATTATTATGTTACAATCAACTAGCTTTTGCCCGCGGCTTCAGTAGCGTTAAATTCGGGTAGCAATAAAATTTCACCCATCTCCATCCCTTCAACTATTTACACTTTAAAAATCACGTCAATTCGTCGCTCCGTTTTGCCGTGAAAGATGGACAAACAAATAGACACACACACTTTCCCATTTATAATATTAGTATGGATGTTGTAGTCTTACATCATTAGATATTACAAAGGGTAGGTATCCTTTGTCAAAGTGCTATCGCGATTTATTTTCACGCTAGCAAGAGAATAAAATACTTGTCCATTTGAAACAAGTTCACTGTACTTTACAAACGAAAGTCTTGTTTTGATTTAAAACGCTCTAAAAAAATGAAACGTAATCAAATTTCTGGCGACCTTTGTACAAAAATTCCCACGGCCGATAAAGAAAATAAACATGATAAAGCATAACCTTATTAGCGATCTACAAAAAGCACTTTCCGGACAAAGTGAGTTTAATAATTATCATTACCATGTAAAGTTGCCTCAGTTTTTCAGCTAGTCGCAGTCGAAATTTGACGTATTTAACTTTGCAGTATTACCTCAGTGTGGATCCCCTTCTACTCAATACGATGTTATATCATAACCAGACTCTTACTTTCTCGTTCACTGATACCCTAACTGTTGTGATATAGTCTCCATGCTAAAAGCACTGGCTATAAAGTTATTTTAAATTGTTTTATTTTTCTATGTTACTGTCACCCTTATTCTTTGCTTTTTCTGGTTTGCTCTTATGATAAATATTTACCTTACTAAAGATTTATATTATTATAACAATAACCAAAAAATAAACTTACTGTTCTAGGTGTCAGACTGCGTAAAGTAGGAAATTATAGTCGCATTTCCAGCCTATTACTACAATGTATTGCTGTCCTGTATGTAAATCGTATGTTAATTTCAGTGAAAAAGGTCTACTACATTCTAAAAGATTTATCTATTTTTACTATAAAAGTGTATGGAATTAAAATGTTTTATCTCACAACCCTGGTGTACCTATATTTTTTTTTGTTTACATTCTTATTTAGATAAGTTTCTTGCTCTGCTTCTTCTCTGCACTGACTTTTAGTGTCCCTATGCAATGGTAGGATAAAATATTGGTGAACCCATCCCTTCTAGACCCTTCCCAATTAAAAAAGATGTTCCCTAAACTGAACCAACCGGGAATCTAATCTTTGCGTTGCGATGTGTACGTAACAAAAAAAAACAGATAAATATTACAAAAAGTAGACAAAAACAAAAAAAACCTTTGAACGAGTTGGACACACGAAATTATTTGTAAATAGATTTCTACCCACGGAGGGACTGCATCATAAACTATCGTGACCTCAACCAGGCTCCAACATAAATCAGTAACAACATAAGATAGCGCTCAAGTTATCGAGACAGTATTTCGCTGACAAGTTCGATATTAAGGAGTCTCTAAAAAGACCTGCCGAAGATATTACTAGCAAATTTTCATTTACATCAAAACATCTCATGTAAGCGAAAACTTGTGCAAGTTAAGTTAAGGTAAGGCTGTATATCACCAAGTTGAGTTCCCAAGTTAAATCGACCGTTACGTGAGGTACGCAGAGCAGCTTTGACTTTTCGGCACGTACGAAGTTGATCTGTTTAGACTTCGTATTTTATACCGTTATTTAGCAGCGATGTGATAAAAGAAGGTAATTTTCTTTTCGAATCGCTAAATAAAAGCGCAGGCGATGCTACAGCAAAAAAATTGCGCCTAGAACGTAAATTTTACACCAGTGTCTTTGCCAATGTGATTATTCACTCCTTACCATATGAGACTCACAAGACTAGTGGTCGCACAGTGTGTATTAGAAAGAGCAATGCATGGTGTTTCTCTGCGCAGCAGAATCAGTATGAAAACAAAGATAACAGTAACTGACATCACTCGAAGAATGGGTACTTCATCTAGTTTATTGAGTGAAAATTTAAACAGCTACAATTTGCAACATTGTGCCTTCAGATGCTTGTAACTATAGCTTTATTTTGTTGATCACGGTGCAAAATAACAAAGAAATATACTTTCATTATGAGATCTGGTTCCGCTTTCGAGCGACAGATACCGCGTGTGTCCCATTAACGAAGTAACTCACTGTCTTTTTTTATTCGGTAGTTGTTGATATATGAAACTTAAAATCGAACTGGCTACAATGCGTAATAAGGTCCTCATGACATGGCAAAATCAAATTCAAATATCTTTATTGATAACAAAGTTACAATTTAAATTAATGACTCTGATTCCCAAACTAGACGAGTCTGTGTCTTAGGAATCAGTGTATAAAGTATTGTAACGCCCCATAACCATCCCACTGCATGGCAAAGGCCTCCATCATTAAATTAAGGTTACCACCACAGCAATGATGGGTAAAGGTATAATGAATACGTTTTCTAAATGGTGATCACAAACCCAAGCTATGCTCGAAAATTTTAAACTTTATTTGCTCGAACTGAGGATCGAATCCAGGACCTCCAAATCTTGGCCCGGTACTTAAACGACTAGACCAACGGAGACTTTACGTATGTGTTTGGATTATCTGAATTTACAGTTGGTCTCTTCGATGTTTTCGCTCTTCAACGAGCAAGTGGTATAATAATAATAAAGCTTTATTATAAAGCTTTATTTACTTAACAAAATTGCTATTACATGTTTAGTTAAAGTAATCTCCTTTTAAGTATGCATCATATGCCTGTATCAAGAGGTTACGCTCTCCCATATCTTATACAAAATGCAACTAGTGTTTACAATATTCTAACTTAATTTACTAACTACAATTATATTTGTGTGTGTGTGTGTGTATGTGTATGTGTGTGGTATTAATCCGAAAAACCAAATACAGGAATCAGATTCAAGGTTACAAATACACTGTGACACTTCCACCACTAACGGCCGGTCCTATTAACCTATCTATCTTCAGTTTTGGCATATCGGAGATAGAAAACAACTTCTGTCTTTGTTTCTCTGGACGGCAAAATCAGAGATAGAAACTGTTTCCTATCTCCGAAATGTCAAAACTGGCGATAGATAGATTATTGGGACCGGCCGTGAGTTACCTATCTTGTTAACTTTATATCGTTTCACAACATTATCGCTAATGATTCACGATATCTTTGAATATTTTATGATTAATCTTTCAGCTTCGGGCGCCCTCTTGAAAATTTGAATAACTCACGTATAATATACCTCAAAGTAAAAGCCTACCTGTACAAGTTCCAACCTCTGAATAAGTTGAAGCCCTCAAGTTATCATTAGCAGCACAAGTTTGCAGACTGTAAGCTTGTGATCGATGTCTGTTGTCTTTGGTTACAACTACAGTCTTATGTCAACAACTACATACTTACTTTCGCAGTTCTTCCGCTTACAGTACGAACGTTATTCAGGCACACATACATGGCATTTAATAGGGTTGCGAAAAGGAGTTTAAGATGTTATTGAAGTGGGAATATTTATTCATGTGATATGGCTGTAATTATTTGTAAGCTTTTTTTTAATGACCGTGAACAAATATTTAAAAAATATATTTTAGATTATATAAAGTGGTTTAATTAGTCTTTTGAATAATGATTTATATATGAAAAATCAATTGATAACAAAAAATCTGACAAAGCCCGGGCAGGGAAGGCTATGGGTTTGAAACTGAGGCAACCATAAAGATATGAAAATGTCATAATCAGTCTGTTAACAAAACAAAGAATCTCTACTAAAGCATACAGAGGCGTTTTTAAATAAATAAATGTGGACAACATCACTTACATTGTTCTGATCCCAATTTTAATCACTATTTAAAGCATTCGTATTTTGGAAACCAGAAACAACGAAGGTACCACCCAGACCCGAGAAAATGTAGAAAAACACATTTTTTCTATATTGACTCGTCCGGGAATCGAACCCAGGACCTCGGAGCAGGCGACACCTTGAAAACCGGTTTGTACGCCACTCCGCCACGGTGGTCGTCAAACACTTTCTCCGCAACACAATGTCCATATATTTGAATCCATCTGTCTCTATCACTCATACCGATGTCTTAAAGTATCTGAAAGAGACAGATATATCCGTAAATACGAACTTCGTGTTGCAGAGTAAGGCATCAGTTTGTCGATCAGTTTGGCCAGTGATGGAGATATGACGCTGTTGCCTATATTCTTCTTGTAGTAATCTTTATGTCTCTCAACACTCATAGAACTAGAAGATGTGGTGCTATTCAATTTAACGAAGGTATCCAACGGTAAAAGTATGAAGTCTTTTAATAGCTCTCCGTATTTTATTTGTGATGTCCACAATATAAAACAGTTCTTCACGACGTTTTTTTTAAATATTTTGCGGGAATTAATAATTTCACAACTGTCTTTGTATCTTACCTGTGAGAAAAGCAAGTATCGACGTAACAACAAGCTCAAGGTACCATTAGCAACGGAGACAAGTAGTTGGCTCAAGTAAGTCTGATAGATGTCGTTTACTCTTATTACAACTGCATGCTCTCTAGGTTTTTGAGTTTACTAGAGTTATTTAATTCGGGGTTTATACCATGTACCTTATTTATTATGAGTTTCCGATATTTCGGCACTGTTGCAAGCGCCATGATTACGGGAGAACTGTTGTATCTGCGGGTAGGTAGCTGTTAAGAGCAGACAAATCGATCTACCCTCCGTCGTAGTCTTTTATTACACACGACACTGGTACCACTGTTTGACAACTCACTATTTTTACACTTTTGTTCTCGACACACAACACTTACAGTATCCGATCGTGACACAGTATTTTTGGTTTTCTTCGGTTACCGCAAATTCCGAAAGTGCCGAAATATCGGAAACTCATAATAAATAAGGTACATGTTATAAACCCCGAATTAAATAACTCTAGTGTGTGACCATGAAAGTTTAAATCAGTATATTTTTTGAGTTTAATTTATATTATTATACATATTCCTTTAGTTCTTTTAGTTGTAAGGACATGTTTATGCAATAAGTGATGTTCGTTTCAAATCTGATTTACAAACGATCATATGCCTTTTGGCACAAACTAACTTTAATAATTAAAAAAAAAAATTCAAGTGTCAGACCTATCAAACAAAGAGATATGGTTGTCTTAAAAACGAATTATCGCTATGGAGAAATGGCTATTTTTGTCCTTATGTGTAAATAGATACGGCTCTAACCGCGTAAACTCCACGTTATATTGTACAAGTGGAAACTTATTCCCAGTTGTAAGATACAAAACAGCAATATTTATATTTAAGATTTAATAAAAAATCTTTGTACCTACAAAATTTCATCAAATTTTGAAGTTAAGTTTCTTAAGTTTAACAGACAGAGTTACCTTCGCATTTACACTATTAAATAAATAAATAAAAGCATTTATTTCGAACAAAATAATGACTTATGAATAAACTAACCTACTAAGAACTTAAGAACTTTTTATCAGAATTTAGAACATGAAACTGGCACGATGTGTCCACTTAATTTTGTCCTTCAATTAGCGAGTGGATGTCATCTTTTGCGTCTCATTTGTCGGGATTAGTCTTGTAGCGACTGCCGGGATCCGGTTATTGCCAGTTATAGCCGGTTATCGCCGGTAAGGCGCGTCTCGTCGGCTAATGGTGGCTGTGCTGTTAATTGGACCCGTCTTTCGGTAGGTTATACCTTCATTACGCTCTATTCCATTTTGTTAGATAATAATGCCCGAGACGCCGACGGTTTCAAGTGTCGTTTGAGTGTTTCACTGTCTCGAGTTTCTGAGAGCCGACGATAAGGAATTTTATGTTTTTAAGAAGTTTAGCTGATGAAACCTTTTATCGGGCAGTAGCTGACGGACGGAAGTTTAAGAACTTGTTCAATGTAAAAGAGATTAAATAAAGTATTGTAGGTGCAATTTTGAAATTGGAATTGCTATCTTATTGATCCGAGGATATGTATAAAAAAGAAAATGCTGGATCATTTTAACGCACAACAAAGACGTTAAACATGGACGATGTGCGAGAATAAGAGTGCAATTACGAACTGTTTTTATTTAGTTTTTTCAGTAGGTATGTATGCTATCAGACATTTTTTTAAACACATGACGATATACATCACTAGAACAGAAAAATAATTTAAAAAATATATTAGTACCTACGAAGAGTTTTCCTAAGTCAACTATAGCAGTAAGTATAGAAACACTGTCACTATCTGCCCCTAGTTAATTTCGCTCCCCAATTAACAAGTGAATGTCATATTTCACGTCTCATTTGTCTGGATAAGTCTAGTGCCAACCGCTAAAATCCGGTTATGGGTGGTTACACTCGTGGTAATGAGTTGAGACATACGAACATTCTTGGTATCATTTTATTATATACCGTTATTTTTGCTGTTAATTAAAGTATGATTTTCTTTATTTTTCTTTAAAATCATAGTCTTTGTACACAAAATTTAATCGTACACCTTTTGAACGGATCTAATGTGCCCAAAAAAATAATTACCAATAGTAAAAAAGTAAATACAATTAACTTATGATGTATTCCAGGGTATAATTATGTAATACCTGCAATACAAATTCCTAGCGAGTTAATACGACAAACCCAGAAGGTATATAAATAAGAAGTCACCTAATGAGAAAAGCGTGGTAAATAATAAAGCGATGTCCTTTAGTCTGTTAATCAATTTTAAGTGTTTTGTGGTTCTAAAAAAAAACTTGTAATTTTTTATGTGTTTGTAAATATAAAAATCTTCAGAATAAAGAGGAATAAAGAGTTAGTCGAGGTACTATTATTAGTACCTCGACTAACTATAAAGACGATCTGAGCTTATGCTCAGAAGAAGTAAAATGTAGGCAATGGAAACAAAAGTTTATATTATTTTTGTGTTCAGTATAAATATTTTTATTGTTTTATTCACACGTTTTGTGTTCTTCGAAATCAAACAATTTCTTATCGTTCTTAATGCTTTTTACTGAGACAATGTGCTCAGTCAGACATTACATTAGTAAAATTGTTTATAATTTGAATTGACCTGTCCAAATATTTTACTTTTACATTTATTCAGAAAATGTTTTCTGCAATTTTTTTGTTGTATGCAAAAATGTTTTAAAACATTAAAAAAGGTGCCGTCGTATCAAAAAACTGGAGCTACATAATTGGATCAGTTTGTTTGAAACTTTTATTTACACACATCGCAAACACGTCGCATGATCGATTTGTTGTATTAATCCACATAAACCAAAAACGACTGGCTATTAATAGAGTTCAACTAGTTACAAATGAAAACGACCTCGTTACGGTGAACCGAAACGAATTACATAAAATATATGACACTAGATTAAAATAACACAGATTTTAGAGCGCATGCAAATACTGCAACTATTTTACATGTGATTTACAACCGCATTGTACACATTACTTAAAATGGTCGTAAAAAGTGTCCAGATTACACCAACAGGCGTATGCGTCACATAACGGCTGTAATGGCCGCTGTAAATATTGCTACTATTCTGGCGTCCGTGCTCATTTTTGCCGAAATGTAACCGCACACGCCGTATCTGGACGAGAATCTCTTTTTTTGACGTTATGGACCTCGTACATTATTCCCCGTAATAGCGGCGGGTTAACTATGGATAAGGTTTTGGGATGAAAGTGTTCTTATTTGTTCCAAATCGTTCCGGAGTTTTAACTTATTTTTCAACCGTGCGTACGTGCGTGCATGTGTAGGATTTTTTGTGTTCAACAGTGTTAGAAAATCATTAGGAATAACTTGAAGTTAAGATTGAACATTCTTTGAATGTAATCCGAAATATAAGAAACAGGGTCACGAGTGTTCAAAAACAAAAAAATAAATAAGTTTTCTGTTGCATTGCTAGTATAAATTGTATAAACGATTCCTTGGTGCTTCAAGTCCCATCTAAGGCAGTCGATTACACATTAATATACAACGAATCTTTTTTTCTGCTATTGCTTAAATTAGAGACAAATGCGTGTAAAAGTGTTCAATTATTCATCATCGCCTTTCGTTATTGGCTTCCGCTGGATTGGACTCTTTGTCGTACAGGTGGTGGTCGGTCGGTCGATTGGTCGGTCGGTCGGTCGGTCGGTCGGCCACGACCACTGAAGAAAAAGCTGAGCTGTGAAAGGATGATGATCTAAGAAATAAACTGTGCTACTCACCACCTACACGCGCCCACCACCGTAAGTTGATGATTGTCACACTTTGACTGACGCTGGAGAGAAGATCCTGCTCCCCTTAGTACACAGGAGCGGAAAAAGTGCTCAACTGATCACCATTAGTAGCCACATCAGTCATCTGCTGGATTTGACGCCTAGTTGACGATCACACCTAGACTAAGGCTGGTTTTAGTGTCACGCGGACCGTCAGTACGGATCGCTCCGTACCAACCAATATTATATTAACTTCAAGGAGCGCTTGAGTGAAGCTGACGGGTCCGTGTGAACGACCGCCCGCGCGGATATGAAGTTCATATCCGATCGTATTGGGCGGTACGGAGCAATACACACCGACGGTCAGTGTTACACTAGGCGGGTTTTAGTGTCACTGACTGTCGGTACAGATTGCCCAAAATGTATGAACTTCATATCCACGCGGGCGGTCGTCCGCACGGATCCGTCAGCTTCACTCTAAAAGCTCTCCTTGAAGTTGATACATATTGGTTGGCACAGAGCTGTCCGTACTGACAGTCCGCGTGACACTAAAACCCGCCGTGACACTAAAACCCGCCTAAAACCAGCCAACTGGTAGAAAAGATACATTCTTGCGTCTTCTCTTGTCAGCAATCCTTAAGTATCTCACGATAACCATAGGAGAAGATATTTCTATTAATTTTTCATCTAGTCCGACATGATGCTTAATTTTAACGAGTATGTGAACAGGTTATATAAAGGTCTTAATATTTTATTTGTATTTCTGTATGGTCTTCGAAATGCATTTCACATTAAATTTAGCAGACATTTTCCTGAAATGTCTGAGTGATGTAGCGCTAGGAGTATCTTCGGTACTCCCACGAGGCGGGAGGTACGAGCTGCCTGAGAGTGAGGGCGTCCCGTATAGGATACGTAAATAGATAGTTCTAAACTTTATTTTGACTCGAAATGTAAGTAAAGTCAACTTTTATTTTTTGGCTATAGGAAAATCAATACAGTTCTTTTAATTTTGACAAACCCCCTGGTGGATTTCTTACGAACCGATTTTCGAGGTGTCACCTTTACGAGGACCTGGGTTTGGGTTACCCATGTGAAAAAAAAACCTTCGGGTTTAAGTACACTTAAATTAAAAGACTTTAACATCTGTCTAACAATACCTTAGACTATGATGTAGATCTTTTTTATTTAGGGCACGAGTCTGTAAATTAAAAAACTATCCAAATCGGTTAACTATGTTACACATAAATATTTCCCAAGTATTTCTTTTTTGGGTGATAATATAAAAATCTCAGCTAAAATGTAACAAACATTGACCGCTTAAACACCCCATTATATTAATTAAACGAACACTATCCAGTATATTAATCGTCAATTTATAAGCATTGCGTTTTACGATCAATAAAATTGCTATTGAGTATCGACAATTGCTTATTACTCAGAGTAACGCTTTTCAAATGGAGTCGTAACTATAGTAGTTGAGCCATTAAAATATATTGTAACTAAGTAGGTATAAAGCGTGAAATAAATTGATATCCTTACCAATATTCTAAATGCGAAAGTAAGTTTGTGTAAAGCTTTCACGTCTAAACTACTAAAGTGATATTTATCAAAGGTACTCGTACATAGACAGATTTGACTTAAAGGAAGGACATAGGCTATTTTAAATTCCACTTCTGAGTATAGGTTTCCGCCCGCGCGATATAACATGTTGTTTACGCGGACTGAATCGCGGGCGTAAAGCCAGTATCTATTTGACTTTACGAAAAAAAGATGTGCTCGCTCTAAAGCGTCAGATAAGATCATTATTTGAACCAAACAATGCTCTTTTTACTTTATGGCATACCGCAAAATAAAAGGAATATCAAAATAAAACAATACCGTACAGCTATTCCGCGTGGTTCGTTAACTTCATGGCCACACCAGTAGTTCGACAGCCACAAAACGATCGACACTAAAACCTGTGATGGCGTCTTCAAATGCACAGTTTGTGTGCACGTAAACGAGTCGATAACAGTTTCATACCGAATCGCATCCGAGGAAACGTTAATTTTATACGACACGACTATAGATAGAGTACTCTCCGTAAATAGTGCCTTTCTAATGTTTATTATTCAAAGTTTATTGGCTAGTTTTCAGATATTTTTATGAATGATTTGGAATTGAAGAGGTTAACGTAATGTGACGTAATTATGAAAAACGGCTCAGATTTAGTTTCTAAGTTTTAGTATTTTCTAATACCTTTTGGTAAATTCCTTAATGAGTCAAAAAGCCACAACATACATTTTAGACAAATGCAGCATGCACAATAAACTCCCACCCAATATTAAAGCTGCCGACACCCTGGAATCGTTTAAAGCAAGATTATGTGAACATGTTCTCTCCGACCATAATTTACTACAGTGGTAACGACTTGTATTCTTTTGTCTATATTTATGTTTTTTAGTTCTCAAGTAAGTGACGTATGTCTTTTATGAGAATAAATTTCTTTAAACTGACTTTGCCATAATCGCCACGCGAGGAACCACAAGGGCCGTTTTTTCATACAAACGTAGTCCCCTGTTTCCTCCCTGGATAATGCCAGTAGAGCAATAATTTTTATCACAAAAATTTATGGCCACTATTGGCATGTTTTTGTTTTCTTTTTTTTTCATAAATTAATTAATAAAAGAGATTAATTTATTTACGCCTTCAAAAATCTAAAATACTTGCCAGATTTTCCGCTGTGTTTACACATCCAGAAAACCAATTTGGCTAAATTTTAGAAAAAAAGCAAGATATACGAACACGTCCAAAGCCTATCGTTAATTTTTAATGAAAAAAGTATTTCAATCGGTCTAGTTTTAGAAAAGGATTCTACGGGGAATCGGGGGTCTACGAAACGTTGATTTTGTGTGCTTTTAGTAGGTATTTTCGGATCAATTTGCAGTTGTCTCTATCGCGCTCTGCGTGGGAGGCGTTCGGGACTGCGCGAGCAATAGATTTTACAAATACCTATTTATCAATTCTCTCGACCTTAGTGTTACCTCTTAAAAGGCATTCGATATTACAGTTTGGCCAAGGGTGAAGGGAAGATACTGCTGTCCGTCGTTATCTAGAAGTACGACACGGTGAACGAGAAAAAGTTGTACTATAATAATCTAAGGTTGCCATCTTGGTGGTCATCACCAGACCTTGTTGGTTGTAGGAACAAGCCGACCATGGACTTCCTGAGTGGACTGTATGCGGACGAAAACACTTGTTGATTTCTTCAGAGTTTATTTTCTGTTTCTTGAAGGTGACCGTGAGAGCAGGGACAATTTTCGCCTGATCACGTCCTATTATTATTTACATTTCTTAAACTAGCTTAGTGACTATACAAAATTCGTCATTTTTCTTAGATAGATTCATAAAGAAATGTACAAAATATTACGTTCGCAATCTTATTAAAAAACCGGCCAAGTGCGAGTCGGACTCACGCACTGAGGGTTCCGTACCAACTTTAATTGAATTAGGGGTCCACTTACTTCCACTTACCCAAAATACCACAATATTTAATTGACTGCAAATATAACTTTGTTTTTCATAGTGTTTGTATAAAGGACAGATTTATATTTGCGGTTGTTAAAAATGTGCTATTAAATAACCTCTATATCATTATACATACCTCTATAACATCAAATATCTACGCAAAGGTTTGAGTAAAGAAATTGTTTTTTAGTCTTAGTTCTATGTATGTAAAGCCCCCCTTAAATATATATTTGTTTTTGTAAGAGAGTCGTAAAGCGGTCAACAGGATACACCTACCTACCAAGTTTCAACTGTGTAATGCTAATACTTTCAGAATAAAGTGGCTGAGACATACGGACGGACAGACAGACAGACAGACAGACAGACTTGACGAAACTATAAGGGTTCCGTTTTTTGCCATTCGGCTACGGAACCCTAAAAATGTACTTGTAACATACTTTGCAAAAGTCGATTCTCATTCAACTTTTCGAAAGCACCAATTCGAGTTCTAATCGAGATCTCCTTTAAGATTTGCAATAAAAAATATCGAGACTCAATATTTTCCGCAATCTTCAGAGGACCTTTGCGAAGTTTCGTGATGGACTTCTATTTGTAAAGTTTCTAGTTGAGGTAGAAGTTTGTTTATAAGCCCCAAGGGGAAACCTTGTATATAATTTTCCAATTGACTCGCTTAAATTTATTGTAAATTATGGTTTGTTTAGGATATTGTGAGAATTTTGAACTTAGTTTGATCCATAAACTAATCTTTAATCTTCTGAACGGATCTAGATGATATTACAGAAGAAGGCAAATAATAGGCCTACATATTATCCCAGAAAAAACTACGGTTTCTTCTTCTTCTTCTTTTTATATAATATAATAATATAATAAAAATGAATTTCTGTTCGTTAGTCTTTCTAAAACTCGAGAACGGCCGGACCGATTTGGCTAATTTTGATCTTGAAATATTTGTGGTAGTTCAGGAAAGGTTAAAACGATGAGAAAATATGGAAAAATTGCGAGGAAGATAGCAGAAACGTTAATTTCATATTCCCATATAAAATGTTCTTTATGAAAATTTTCAGCCAGTTTAGCGAAGGGTCAGTTTTATTGTTGTTAGGATAGGTGACACGAAGTACCGGGTCATCTAGTCAATCAATTGCTGTTCGTTTATCTCTCTAAAACTCGAAAACGGCTGGGCCGATTTAGCTGGTTTTGGTCCGCTTTAAGATATTTTTAAATCCCTGTCTTATTAAATATTTGGTTTTTATTATTGTACGATACTTATGTAGTGTAACAGGAATCCTTGTACAATACCAAATTACCTTAAATAACGAAATTACATAAATGTCTCAAGACGCAAGTTTTTGACTACTATGATTTGTGCCATTGAAATGTGGTTGTTTCATCTGGGTATCATAAAAAGGTTTAATGTCGCACAGCGGATGACGATATGTATATATTTACAAATGGCTCAATAGAATCGTAATTGCATCTCAGTTGTATATTTTGACTCATTTATTAAGGTAGTAATGTCAAAATATACGATTGAGATGCAACTACGATTCAATTGGCCATTTTTAAATTAGCGGAATTGGGGCCCAGGTAGACTGACAATCTGTGAAAGTTCGTACAGGGACTGGAGGAACAAATAAAGAGAGACAATTGTAACATTGCTGCATTAGCGATATTTTCATTACTAAAGCACAAACGCGTGTGTTCGTGATTTGAATAGGAACAGGGACTTTTTGCGCTTATTTAAGCTCAAAAACACACGCAATTCAATTCTGCTCTCTGTTACTTCTGGCCCCAGTCCAGTCTATATGTCGTTTTAGCATGATGTATTTTTGGATAAAAATCTTTTTTGTTTACATTGCAACTTGCCTTTCATCAAGTTTTTCGCTGATAAATCCAACGTCAGTATTTTAGCTTTCAACTTACATGTTGGATATCTCCTCACATATTACCATTTTCAAAGCAACCTTTATAATTTATTCCGCGAAACAAATGTTATTCATAGGCTGTTAAACAAACTTATACTTACGTTACTTGTTTTACTTACTTTAATATTGAAACACTCTGACGCACTTAGGTAGATGAAATAACTTTTCTTGGAATAAAAATTTGCAAACTTTTATAGGCAGTCTTATTATCATTCAGTTTTAACAATCACATTGAAGAAAATTTGGAAAATGAAATTTTAACCACCTTCCAAATTTTAACATATCAATCTACGAGACAAAAAACAAATGACGTATTTTTCCTTTTGGTATGTCTTCAATACAAAAATGTCAAGATAAAGCACTTAGAAAATGTCCGCAAAATATCTAAAACTTTTGATACGGCTGCCTAGCAACACTTTTTTTACGCGATTCGCATCTTATTCATTCATTACGATACTATTCATAAGTTTTTGATTTTCTCTTTATACCTCATCAGACCTAGGACTGTAAAAATAGAAAACTATATTGAGAAAAATATTTTCTGGTGAAAGCTTGATATACATTTTTTAACTTTATAAATGGGCTCTAAATACGATACTGAACGCCTATAACAATTTTGGAAAGTGGTTAAAAATTCATTCTATATAATAATAAGAACTAGACACACAGTCCGATACAATGACACCTAAAACTGTTCTCGACTTAATGATTGACGTTAATTTTATGTCAGACACAACTTTGCAACCCGGCCAAATTATGTCGATATACAATAGTATGAATATTTATGTCACGTTGTATCTATTTGATTGATATAAGTTGTATTAAAAGTACACTCTTATATGAGTGCATTTTTAGGATACTTTTTTAAACTTATTGTCTAAGATATTTACTTATATATTTACTTATATATCGCAACCCCAGTCGTAAACCGACTCAATCCAAAATTTTGGTGAATTGAGTTAAGTATATAAAGCGATTAAAAAAGCGCGCTCTATCGCCTAGTAAATCAAAAACTGCCCTTTCAGGCTAATTCAGGCTAAAAAAGGAGGAACTCAATCTTGAGTCTCTTTTTTAATAACGGATTCGACACGTTTATATATTATGTATATTATATAAGTAAATGTATTATATTTACTAACTGTCTAGTTTTTTATATTACATCATTGTTTTTAAAGCAATTAAAGGCTCGCATCCCATCATTGACGCCCTAAACTAAGCTATGCTAGAGACATTTAGAACAGCTCAAGGCACTCCAACAATTGGGTCAGCCATTAGGCTTGCATGCTTCAACCAGTACCTACGTGCTGGTACTATCCAGATGATTTCAGAGGGTACTCGTAAGTGTATCTGTGTTACCTTACTGTAATGACTGAGATATCTCAACGTTTGCTTGGACATATGAAATGATTTATCTACTTATAAATTAACTGATGGCTTACGTGTATTTCCTCACCTCACTGTAATTAAAGGCTAGAAGCTGGAATAAAAATTCTTAAAATGTTTTATGTAGATGTGCTTGTTACCCCACTATAAAGACATGCTGGAATATGCTTGTAGATTTGCTTGGTCAAAAGTTCAGTGAACTTTTTACAAAGTGCTATTTTTTTATTATCTCAATTCTATGTGGTAAAGTTAAATGGGAATTAGTTACAAGTTTGTCATTTTTTTAATAATCCTTAAATTCAAAAAATTCAGAAACTCGAAATCATAATACATATTTATTATGATCATCATCATAGACATACCATTCAACAGTCTAGTCGTACATAGGCCAAAAGATGACAGAGGGTTGAGCACATGCAATTTGATTAATGGTGGAATCAATGCTGCTGACAGGAAGTGCTCTTGTAGTAACCTGTACTTAAAGGACAAGAATGTTTTTTTTTTATATATAAATAATGGGCTTGCTCTTGACTACATACTTAACTATACGGTCATGTCAAGGAGAAGAGTTAGTACCTTCGGTGGTCGATGAGGTCGAATAAAAAGCGGACTGTATATCATAGGATTTAGTATAATTCTGGACAAGTACTACAACAGTGGCCGCACACTAGGAAGATATTGAAGGGAGTCGTTCAACCGAGCATCGATGTTCGCTCGCGAACCAAACGTTCACTCGGTGTTGTTCGCCGCAGTTTGGCAGTTGTGCGTCCCGCATACCCCTCCGATATCCGTGACGCCACCCGTGCGTAGACAGTTAAGAAGAAGCCTAAGATGGAGCGAGCTTACCCAGAGGTACTGGTTCTCCACCAGTGGAACACAGAAAAACTGTTAAGCGCTGGACTCTAGCAAGAGGGTGGTAGCATCCTGGCAGCCTCTTACGAAGCCTACCACCGCAGAGGGATCTGTTAGCCGTCATCATTGGTTAGAAAACCAAAGATGCCGTCGCCCAGGGTGGACCACTAGGAAGTAGATCCCACCTCCCACTAGGTAGGTAGTGTTTTTCAATTTTTTAACGCCTTGTTGTTCTAGTGGCTTAAGTACCGGCCCAAGATCAAGGTTCTGGGTTCGTTCCCAACGTAGAGCTACAAGAGTTCTAAATTTTCGAACATTGCTCGGGCTTGTAATTACATACCTTTTGCTGTTTGTTAAACAAGAGACCAGCGCCTTAAGTTGCTAAAAATAAATACGAATCATCTGACTTTGGCTTGAACGTACTCGTATCAGTATTGTGAACTCTGTAGATTCTCTGCCATTATTCACTTATCGTAGGTAACATATTATTTAGTTATGAAAGCCTGAGAGTTTCCGTGTTATTTTATAAATTCACGAAGTTTATATAACACACCCTCAAAGTTAGAAAGCATATATTGTACAACACTTAACTCTTGTCTCAGAATACTTCGGCCATGTTTACGTAAACATCCCTTCCCAAATTGTAAAGGCAACTCGAAATCAACACACGAGCCCTCCAAAACAAACTCGCAAAAACATCCGGGGAGTTCATAATACAGCGTTCGTTGAAAGATGACAACTCTGATCAAGTTGATCGGAACCCTAAAGTTTCTCTTTGACATAAAACGCCACTAGTCCAAGAAATCCCTGAAGAATTGCATAAGGCTTGTCGCAGATGATCAAAATAAACTAAGTACTCGATAAAAATACTACTCGTCTTCTTTTTCTTTTTACCCGACTGTAGCAACACCAACAAGAAGGATAATGATTTTAGCAGTCTATGTTTATGTTTATGTATGTGGGTACCACAATTACGGCTAAACTACTGAGCCGATTTTGGCCGACTGAGGAAACAATCGATTCATTTTTATAGTCCGGGTTAAATATGAAACCTCTTCTTTTAAAAAAACTCTGCGTGGTCACAGACTCACAGTCAGTTTATGTCTATGGTCAGTGCCACCCAATCGAAACGTCAGAAAAAATAATAAGGTATGATCGCGTTTAGTTTCCCGTTAACTTTCAAATGCTAGCTTCTGTTATAAAGACAAAACTCGAGTCTGTCAAAAAAGAAACCCGTCTGCAATACCCCTTTAACGAACTAGAGGGTTGAAGATCTTAGACCCAGATAAATTGAATAGGAGGTAAGACCCGACGTTTGTTTTCATTTTAAAAGCATGTCTTTTCTTTGGGTTATATCTTGAAGTTTCTGATATGTGTAAGCAAACTCCTGGGAGATCTGATTGAAAGATTATATACGCTATTCAGAGTGGAGTTTATGAATAGATGAGATCATATCTTGGATATTCAACAATTAAAAAAAAGTTATTTTAATAAATCCCTTAAAGCTTTTTGGCACATTAATTATTATCTTATTTTCTTTTTGTTTAT
This sequence comes from Anania crocealis, assembly GCA_949315895.1. Classification (NCBI taxonomy): domain Eukaryota; kingdom Metazoa; phylum Arthropoda; class Insecta; order Lepidoptera; family Crambidae; genus Anania; species Anania crocealis. Next base: position 5,104,945 of record OX438884.1, read on the forward strand.
TTTGTTAATTTTTGAAAGGCCAAATAAAAAAGGTATATTCTATTCTAATTCTCTTCTTTACATATTTTATTCATTTAAATAAAATAAAAACTTTCTTGAAACCATGCATGAAAAAGGTTTTATAAACCGCATTATAAAAAAATAGCACCAGCTAGAAAAACATAAATAAATATGTTCTGTTCAAAGATCTATTGGCATTAGAGTTTAAATCTGTGCAACATACGAGTATACTTTATTTGATATTTTAGCAACTTAATTGCAATTATAATATCAGTATATAAACTTGAAAAATTATGTCGAAACTATGCAGCAAACGATTGTTAGTGTTAACCAAGTTGGCTATTAAAGGCTTTTGATGTGATTGGTTTTAAAGGCTTCCATCCTACTATAGAAACCGAAACAAACGGCTTCACGTGCCTTCCGAAGCACCCATAGTAATTTATAAAAGACCGTTTACTAAATTGACCCGACCGTGAATAGAACCCGGGACACATGCGTGGTAGGCACCCCCAAACTTTAAACTGAAACCTGCATTTAATATATTTTGTGTTAAATTTAATTTAAATAATAAGTAACAGCCTATAATCATTCCACTGCAGGGAAAAGGCCTCCATCATTGAATTCAAGTTACCATAGCAATTATGGGTACTGGCATAATCACCACGCTTGCCAAATGCGGGTTGGTGATCACAAACCCGAGCAACGTTTGGAAATTCGAAACTTTTTGTTGCCCGACCCGGGGATCGAACCTGGGACCCCGAGATCTTGTAAAATAATAAGATTGCATGAATTTTTAAAGATAATATCATGAAAATTAATAGTCAAAATTAATTTGTATTCTACTAAAACTCTCCATAGAACAAATTTAAAGCTAGGCACAATTTAGTTGATAGGTTTTACTAAGTGACTTAATGTGGCCACATCAACCGAGTTAATTGACTGAGAACTGGACTGCCGAAACCTAATTTTAACAGGTTACTATGTCAATTTCTAGGTCAATAACAGTATCGGATTAGCCCATAAGCAAATTAAGCAATTGCTTAGGGCATCACGTCTTATGGCGGCTGTACACTCTCGTAGAGGGACGAGAGACTTGACGGGTGCGAGAGTGTACACTCGCTTTGTCTCGCTTCGAGACGTCTGCTCCCCATTCCAAGTCCGTTAAATATATTGAATCAAATCTATGCACTTTTGCCATGTGATAGAATTGATCATTTAAATAAAAAAAAACATGAGGCGATAGTAAATAAACTCACTGAAAGCGGTTCGGACTGCCACTGACACTGGAGTTGAATTTTCTTCCTGGTAATGAGTTATCAAAAAAACGGAGAAACATGAAATCTGTTGAAGATTTGCAGCTCGCTTCACTTGGCAAGGTTTTAGAAAGCTGTAGTGAACGATATTGTAACTAGTCCACCAAACAATTACAAGTACTTTAAACTTGAAAAGTTATGTGTTAGGCGGGACTCGAATTAACCCGCATCTCCTCGCATGCCGGGCGCGACACTTACCATTCAGCCACCGAGACACTACGTCATAGGCGTCAATTTTTCTAGCATATTCTTATCGCTGTAAGCCAGCGTTGTCGAGTCCCGCCTGAAACACAATTTTTCAAGTTTGAATACTGATATTATAATTGCAATTAAATTGCTTAAATATCATGTACAGTATATAAATAGCTGTTTCATCTTAACTGACTGTCAAACATCTGCAAAGATGTTTCTTTCGGGTGGTAAGGGTGCAAACTCCTAACATTTGATGAAACAACGCTGGCTTACAGCGATAAGAATATGAAAAATTGACGCCTATGACGTAGTGTCTCGGTGGCTGAATGATTAAAGCGCCGCACCCGGCATGCGAGGAGATGCGGGTTCGAGTCCCGCCTGAGACATAATTTTTCAAGTATAAATACTGATATTTTAATTGCAATTAAAATGCTTAAATATCATGTAAAATACTTACAAGTAACATTGAAATGAAAGAAGTTTACGGATTTAGTACTCGTTTATTTTTGATTTAACACGACGTTTCGAACACTTTACAGCGTTCATGATCACGAGTAGACTAAAGGTCGAGTTAAATCAAAAATAAACGCGTACTAAATCCGTAAACTTCATTCATTTCAATGTTTAGTGTTCGCGCAAACTCAAGAAAACAGTATACTTACAAGTAACTTTATATGAGTAAATTTTCGTTATAAGCAGGATTTTGACCTGAATAATGACATATCTTATGAGGTCCCGCGCAGTGTGCACCGGCGAGAGGTGCGCGTGCGCCGGGTGTTCTACGTACCCGTTTGTCGTACACACGCCGGGGCACGCGCTCCGCTCCGTCGGCTCGCTGATACTTTTAATAATTTGTTTTCATGTCTAGATATTTTTGCAGACTCAGAATCTTGTTTCAAAAAACATGTCATTGAGATTTTACTAAGTCGATTTGATTGAGTTCTGATTAATTTATATTAGTTTGTTAATATATTGCACTGTTTGTTTGACTGACTATTTTTCTGTTTTCGAATTCAATATTATGTTTATTGTATTTCTTAGTTTTAAATCGAGTATCACATTGTATTAAGTCGAGGATAACGGTGTGGGCTTCATATTGAAAAATGTATCTTATTTATACTTGTACTAGATTTTAAATGTAATTGTGTAAGCTGTTTGTTATCCCTAATAAATAAAATAAAAAATAAAAAATTGTCTGGTTCTCCAGGATTAGCCCTTGCGATGAGTTTATCCGATTATTGTACAGGATCCACTTTGCATCACAGGTAATGATCCGATTTAACACATTGAATGCCTATACAATACTGAGACGTATGTTGGATTCCCACCTTATTATCAGAGGTGTTCGCGTAGGCCCAAACAAATTATTTAAATGTGTCTATAGTTAATAGAAGGCACCCTAGGACGGTTTGTTAAATTTAAGTAAAAAAATTTATAAGGGTTAATTTTTATTTAATGTTAATAAAACTTTATCTTTTTATGAATAAGGGATAGAAGTTCAGGGCAGAGGGGGATATTGCTTAGGGCATCGATCAGTCTTAATCAGGCACTCGTCACTAAGATTAGTTGTACTTGTACTATAATCTTCTTACCGTGGTCTCATTTTATTTCACTAGTTTTTTTTTTTGTAATTTCGCTTCGTGACGAAATAATTTAAAGAAAAAGTTTTCATTATGACGTATTTAATTGTACTGTACCCGCCTTGCGCATTTTCTTGTAACTGATTTTATTGGTTTTTTGATGATCCTTTATCCCATTTATATATTTATGTTTTAATGTTGACGAGAAACCATCCTTGATTGGCATAAAAGTTAGTAGCTTCGGGGTGTCTATCATATAAGCTGTTTTTTATGAGTTGACGATATTTCGGCATTGTCATGGAATACAGAAAAAATATAATAACTGCGTAACAAAAAACTCTAATGATAGTGACCATGAAAGTTAAAATTTATAACCTTGATTAGCTATCCTTTGACATAAGAGGTCCCTTATTGTTCTGTGAATGGTATTTTTTCCTCTATTAAAGAGTTTATAGTTTAACAAAAAATAATGAAGTAATGGTATATTTCCATAACGTTCATTAAAAGCATGAAAAGGCCATTCATTCTCATACAATGAACACCTCAATTGTCGTGTTGTGTGGATGATACCACGATATAGCATCCACAACGCGTACGGTCGACAGATATTTTAATTAACCGTTTCGTATTATGACCTCGTGACACGGTTAGTGTCTGTCATTTAATCAGACGAGGTAAACGAGCGAATTCCCCTGCAATTAATCGACAGTCTATGTAATAATTTTATAAAATTAAGTGATGTGTGTGTCGTGTAGTGCTGGCACATAAAAATATTAGCACTACCCTTTCTTTTCCTATGTGGCACCACTATTTCCTATGATCAAAAGGAGTAGGTATACTGCCTAAAAAAAATTACTTCTCTTGACCATTGGCTGAAATGCAATCGGTAACCCACCTAGTTTTGCGCTTACAGCAAAATCATCCTTTTGGAGGAGCCAAATCATTATTATTAGATTAGATTACATAGTAAGATATGCGTGTGTCATCCATCATAAATTGAATTCAGCTTTCTTAGCACCCTGTATTTTCTTAACACCCTGTATGGTAAGCTGATTTGTTGACTGCACTATACTTAGATTACACTCTGAGGCTTTTACAGGCACAACACGTCATGTAAAATTATTACAGCGATAAAAATATGCTTGAAAAATTGGCGCTGTGACGTAGTGTCTCGGTAGCTTAATTGGTTAGCCGCACCCGGTATGCATGAAGATGAAAAATATTTTTTTAACTTTGAATAATGATATTATAATTGCAATAAAGTTGCTACAAAATTAAATAAAGTATGTATTAGGGGTTAAAGTATGAAATTGCCGTTTTGTATGGACGAAATCGAGAAAAGTCATTTTTCCATACTAACAATTTTTTTGTTTTTTTAAAAACGTCTGAACCGTTTTCTATGCAATTAAAGGTGAAAGTTAGACGGTTATAAAGCTACGCATTATAGTATTAAATTTCTGAAAATCAAAGTATATAATACAAATATACTTAATTGAAGCAAGAAGGACAGCTGACACATTGAAAGAGGTCTTTTCAACGACTTCCTTTGAAGTAATAGGCACGAGTATTGCACTTTTTTTTAGTCAAAAGTTACTTTATTTAGTTTTTGATACAATACAAAAAGAATTACGCAATAATATGGCTATACTTAAGAGCTATAAACAAAATAAAAAGTGGGAAAATAATCGGCAATTTCATACTTTAACCCCTATTAGAATGCTTCCTAATTAATGCAAGATCTGAATGCTTGATTTTGTATGCATATCACAGCAGCCTGTTTAAACATTGATCGCATGTCGATAGCACGCAATTCTGTTTATTAGGTATTGTTGACCACAATCAGTTGTTCATTCATCGTTTTCAATGAGAACGTTGAATTACCAGTGTCGAAATAACACCGTTTTACAGTTGGGATTATATTACGCTAAATTGATTCTCGGCTTTGTTGCGACCGGATCAGAGATTCCGTAAATAACTACCTACATTCGTTCGGGCTATTCAATATTTAATTACCATTCCTCTTTTAAAGAGCCATTGAACTGATGCCTTTGACACACGATGTAGGAGTATCAGTTCGCATTTAGTTTATTCAACGTATAACGCCGGCGTTATTATGGGTATATTTGTAACACAAAAGAAGTGTAACGTAACGAAACAAAACCAAAGGAAAGTAGTGTCAATTTATGTCGCAGATCAAAACTTATATAAAATTCTATATCATTTATTTTTTGAGATTGTTTGCGAAGGTAGAAAAATGCAAATATGATAAAAAAATGCAAAATAGACATTTGTTACTATAACTTTATATACCTAATAATATTATTATAAAAGAAAGTAACTCTATTAAAACAAATTTTAAATTTTAAATTTCAAATCTATCAATCGAACAGTGACCACAAAAGTTCCACACGGTTTCACATCTATTCGTATGATCATCATCATTATATTAATTAAATGTGGACAACATCACACATTGTTCTGATCTCAATTTGAGTAACTATTTAAAGCACTCGTATTTTGGAAATCAGAAACAACGAAGGTACCACAAACACCCAGACCCGAGAAAATGTAGAAAAATACTTTTTTCCTACATTGCCCCGTCCGGGAAGGGACCTCGGAGCAGGCGACACCTTAATTGCCGGTGTGTACGCCACTCCGCTACGGAGGTCATCTATTAATGAATTTTTTGTAGTTTACTCGTACATTAGTCCTCTGCTGGACTTAGGCTCTGAAAAAGAAAGGTTTTGCTAAAATCTCCATTCTTCGTAGGCTGGTTGGCGAATACACTTTAGCCAATGATAGAGACAAGACGATATCACCTATCTTCTTTTAGGAATACTAATTTTCTCATCTTTTACGACACCCATAGCACGAGAAGGGACGGTGCTATTCTATTTAAGGCTCACAACATACGGCATCATAATTACGGCATTTTATTTATCGACATAGCCCACCGGATTAGCAAGCTGAAGTGGCAGTGGGCTGGCCATATTAGCCGCAGAACCGACAACCGCTGGGGTAAACGAGTTCTTGAGTGGAGACCGCGTCTCGGCAAAGGTAGTGTAGGACGCCCTCAGGCTAGGTGGAGTGATGATTTGCGCAAGGTGGCTGGCAGGAGCTGGATGCGAGAAGCCGAGGATCGACCTAAGTGGCGTGCAATTGGAGAGGCCTATGTCCAGCAGTGGACTGTGATAGGATGATGATGATGATGATGATTTAAAGCCCACAACACACTGCATTACTTATACGTACTTAAATGATTTTAATTTAACTTTAAATAAATCACGATAAAGCGGCAGTATGATCATAATTTGTGGTAAAAATAAGTGTCGTTCAGTTGTTTAAATACCGCGTAAATCATTGCAATGACAGCTATGAATCAGAGGCGAAATATATGGTTCCATTACGTTTAACTCGTTAAAATTACTCAATTTGAAGCTTAACTCCATTTTTAATGAAATGGGATCAATGATAATTAACCCCTTAAATAATAAAAAAGGCGTGCGTGTCAGGCCACGCGCAGTGTAGGTGTAGGGTTCACGATTTTAGTGTAAGCTTTGTAAATAAATTTTATATTTTCTACCACTTTTACATTACTAACAATTTTATTATGAGTAAGAACCATTTTGCAATGGAATAATTTAACGTTCCACTCCATGGGATAAAGTAGAAAAAAAATCCCCACTTTATAAGTACCTTGCATGTATATTATTTTAATAGCAAATTTTACCATTTAGTCGTTAAAACAACATTCACTGCTGGACAAAGGCCTCCCCAAGGATTCACGCCGATCATTCACACGCCGCGCCCGATTTTCGTTAGGGCGGAATGGTTCTGGAATAGACTGCTTTAACTTGTGTGTTCGATACAGAAAGTGATTCCCTTAATAGTGGCGCAAATTAAACTATAATAATCACGGCTGAGAGCAATTCCCATGCGTTTATAACAAGAGCATTTGTAATAAGTAGTTGCGGGCGCCGCGCCGCCATTAAATAAAAATGAATCACTTAAAGTATGTACGCGCCTAACTTTTGACAGACTGCACCAAATCGGATAATTATTTTGTTGTAATGTTTGTAATAGTAGTATGTGTATAGTAGTGAAGCACTCATATGCTTCTTAGTGATCAGTATCTGTCACTAATGTTAAGCAACGCTGGGAGTGGTCACTAGTTAGACAGGTGACCGTTTATGGCATCATACCATAAGCGCTTCCGTGCTTCGGAGGGCACGTTAAGCCGTCGGTCCCGGCTGTTGTCACAAGATAACAGTCGTTAAGCCCTGTTGGAGGCCTTCGGGCGGCTTGAGAAACGTCCAACGGCGGGGTGATGTTGCCACAGCGTCGCCATCGCCGTCCACCAACCCGCACTAGGCCAGCGTGGTGGAGCTAAGGCTTTAACCCCTCCCCATAAAAAGGAGGGAGACCCGTGCTCAGCAGTGGGCGAAATGGGTTGTTACTAGTTTGTAATAGTTAGGAGAAGGTTTGAATGTAAGATGTTTGATTTTTAGCATGAAAAAAAAAACAATTGTGTAAAGTTATGGTTACAAAAGAACTAATTGCTTGCAAAACCTTTGTCTTGATATTTACGTGGAGACATAAATATTAGAGTTTCTTCGAAAAAATTATAATGTAATTGATGTAAAAGAATTTTACATAAAGCAGCCATATTTACGTGGAAAAGAGACGCAAGTAAAGTATTTATAATCGAAGTTAATTTTGTGTAGATAAGAGGTTTTGCTATTCTTGCCGGCCAGTCTCCTGTTTGTCTTGATAATCTTTAAAAAACACTACGGACAGCATTCGACACAAAACAAACAAAAAGTAGAAATGGCTGCAATTGTATCCGATACAAAAATTAAGTCCCTTGATATTGGCGTAAATTAAACGATAATAATCACGGTTGAGAGCAATTCCGATGCGTTTATAACAAGAGCATTTGTCATAAGTAGTTCCGGCCGACGGACGCGAGCGGTGAACGGTTACGGAACATTATTATATAAATTACGGTTTAATGTGCCGGAGATGAAAAATTTATACGGTTTGTCTGTATTGTAAAACTTTGAAGAAAAAAGGAACAATGAGAAATGATACTAGTTTTACTTAAAAATGTAGTAAAGTATGGTGCCATCAATAAAATAAAACGAATAGTGTAGTTAGGATTAATCGGATTTACCATTTTAATACAACGTCATATTCTGCCCTGCAAACATGAAAAAAATGTGATATTGCTAAAACAAAAAGTTTATTTGTATAGTTTGTTGTTAATATTTTGTGCAAAATTTTGTCATTTTTCATTATCTATAAACCAAACTTATTCTTTACTATCTATCTTATTTTATTGTGGGTCTCTGAATATTAATTTCGATTCAGGGAAGATGTGTAAGGAGTCTTAAAATTAATTAGTAAGATTCAAATCCTTTCTCCTTTGCCATATAAACAGTAGGTTATGTGGGACTTTCTTGTCGGTGCCCGACAAGCATACCCACTAAAAAGACCTGCGGTGTACCTTGCAACGTATGTTGGCTGTGTATGGGATTCCCTTAGGGTGCCCTCCATGCACCGCCTACGTACGGCCTATGCCGGACCTCAGGCATAAAGTATGGGTGATCCTGTACACCAGGAATCACCCCCAGTCTGGCAAGCTGTGCAATGCGAACGTTGAGCCTCCCGGCCCAACGCCAACTAGCCTGCTAGAGGGGAGAAGTTAAGTTCGGCGTATGCCTTCTCATCCTCCCCCATCTACGACTTCGGGTCGGGTCCACAAGCAACCTCGCCGACCCGAACCGTGGCCACCCTTTGCAAAGTCAGTGCATGGCGTAGCAACGGGGCCGCCAACGTCACACGCCCACTTGCCGCCCAGCATAGCTCAAACCATACTGGGAAGCGAGCGACTACCGTCCTGACGCTGACGCTGGGCTGACGCCCCAACGGCAACACCGCCATTGCGCCCTCCAGCGCGAACGGCCACAACAGGCCACGGGCCGAAGCCCGCTACCACCGTCTGGAGACGCATTCAACAGCGGGCTGCCCAAGCCCACAGGAAGCGCCTCCCGTGTGGGTTTTGGTCCGCGCCGGCCAAATGGCCGGTACCCTCCATGTCTGGAGGGCGTTCCCCTATCCGCCACCTGGGGACGCGCCCGGTAGGAGACCCAAAACTCCCTCGGGAACCTGAGAAATACCTGAGCTAACTATGGTTTTCAAATAAAACAGTTTGTTCACAAACTTACCAAATAAACTTGGAATACGAAAATCTGTGAACTGAAGTTAAGTTAGTTACACATATTATAAATATAAATATACTAGCAATATAAAATTACGATAAACAAATTCTTATAAGTTGGCATTCACGAAGTGTCTGATACGTACTTAGAGGATTTTTTTAAATTTTACCTTATAGTAATAACATTTCACCTTTATTGGGTCATCCATTTACAGGGGAATCATCTTATATCTCACGCTGGGCTTTATAAGTTAATCATGAATACCAGTTGTGGAGGAAATATAATATGTAGAATATGCGCAAGGACTTGTCTTGTGCTTATTAAAGATACGCGCGTTTGTGGATAAGTGTAGAAATATCACCAATGGTATAATTATAATCTGCTACTTGAAAATAAAACGCCTCATTGCTCTAAGATCTCGGGATCCATCCCCGGTTCGGGTGAGAAAAGTTTCGAATTTTTGAACATTGCTCATGTCATCGCCAATCCGCATTTGGCAAGCGTGGTGATCAGGCCTGTTACCATCATTGCTATGGTAGCTTGAATGCAATGTTGGAGGCCTTTTCACAGGTATGATTATACGCTTTTACTTTTACCGGCCGGACTCGAGGCTGTGGGATCGAGTCCCACTTTAGGTAGTCGGTTTTTTATTTGAGAAATCGTATCTTTAAGTTACACTAGCAAATTATTTGCTTAAAGAATAATTATTAAAAAAAATGTTTATTCTAGCCCCAGAGCCCAGACTACGCTACGTTTGCATTCAATTCATTTAAAGGCAAATGAAATCCAAAGTTTTAAAAACGCGGTTAGGAATCACCCGAACAACTTGCAAAGAAAACAGTGGACTGGCAAATTGCTAACAATTAAGTATCAATGGCCTACAGTTTGTATCCACAAGTTGACAGAGCAACTTTGTAAGTATTTTAATCGAGGAAATATGTTAATTTAATGTACAAAATTAATTTCATCACTGGAATAATAGCTTTTAATAGTACACTTCAAACGCGCCCGTCTTTTATTAATTTCAGTAGGACCATTACAAAGTTTATGGGGCTTTCAATATATTAGGTAATTAATTCGTTATAATGTAAGACTCTGCTTGAGTTATGGAGACGGTCATTCGTTTAAGAGATGTGTTAATTAACTGTTACTAGATAACTGCCTTTACGAGCATATATTTACTATAATAAATTAAAATTAAGTCATGCCACTGCAGAAGGCCTCCATCATACAATTCAAGATATCACAGCAATAATGGGTACAGGCATCACCACGCTTGTCAAATGTGGATTGGTGATCACAAAACCAGTTTTTTGCTCGACCCGGGAATTGAAACCAGAATAGGTACCAAGATTTTGGCGCGATACTTACACCACTAATGGAGCACAGAGTATGTAGTAGAGGTATATTTTATTTATAGAGAAGATGACAATAGATTTTCAATGTTGTGGTAAACTAGTGGTAGAAGCGTTTTTGTGATTTCCACCTTACAGGTTGAATTTGGAATGGGTTATAAGAAAGTCAAAATTCGTCTACGAGTAACACTAATGAGATATCTGAAATTTGCCTTAAAATCGAATCACGACCTCTTAACCGCAAACGCTGTACAGACCTACTGTTTGCGAGGGAAGTTAAGGGAAGGAAGATGGTATGAAAGAGACGAATGATATTTGAATTTAAAGTGTACCTAACTTATTCTGGAGTGTACTATCTGTGCTGTTTGTTGATGAAGTTGGAATAAATCGTGTCACCAAGAATATTCTTTTTTTTTATATAAAGTTTTTGTATTTAATTAATTTATTTGTTTATTTTAGTGTTTTGTTATGCATTATACAGGGTGTTACGTAAATCATATATCAAGCAGGAACTAGCTTATGTTAACATATTAATAGTATAGTGAAGCCAGAAACTTGATTTATAATTTTTTTTTCATACTATCAAAAATTTTGAGATTCCAATTTGTTTTTTTTTTATTATGATACAAAATTTCTGATTTCATCATAGTACCTTTTTATATGCATTTATGTTAACACGCTGTTTATTGCAATTCACATTCACATAATTTTGAATTTTGTTATAAGACGTTTAACTTGTAAATAACAAAGTCTTTTACCAATTCAATAGTCAGAACTATTGGTACAATTTCGTAAATCACCAGCAATTACCTGCAAAGAATACAGCGTAGCGAAATAGAGCGCTCTATAAAGCACCTTCATAATTACACAATTCAGACTACAACTAGCTTATTAGGCTTCATTGGAACACAATTTACAAAGGCGGAAAATTAAAATATAACCCCGTTTCCCCCCATTTTCTAGTGGCTGCGCGGCGGTTAGCCGAAAGAATTTAGTGATGTGATGTTAAAGTTTCTGTTTTAGGAGGTTAAGGGTATGTATTCAATTCCAGTTTTTTTTTAGGTTAGGTATTTTGTGGGGTTTTTTATGGATTGTCGGATAAGTTTTTCAATATCGTTTTTTGAGTCAGGAATCCATTTGTGAAGTAGGTATTACGTTATAAAAATTGCCTTTCAGCTAGTGTGATGTTGCAGGAACCGTACAATCGTAAAGGAAAAGCTTATTATTTTATTACACAGGTTTTAAAGTCCTGATATTATTAACAGATATCCACAGCAACAAAATCATAAAACAAAAAGAATACAACAAATACCTTTTCTGACCGCTACATACCAGGCACATCACTATCAGTTCCCGCCAAACTTCCGTGATTCAACCTTATTAACAGAAGGATCATTATTCGGTAGGCAATTTAATTCGAGTTCTTACAAATTACAAGTGCTCGGCACTCTATTACTGCCTATCTTATAATAGCATCCAGGCGGCACCGCTGCATGAATGAAGCAAATTTTAACTTCAACAAGCTCGTTCATTATTGCTTTGATATTGCAAGCATACAGCTTGCATGAAGATTTTTAATACTCGTATTGAATAAAAATAAAAACAGAATAGGATTTTAGATTTTTGCGTTGCTTTATAACTGTTAAGTATAATTATACTTAATACTTGTCCGAGATGGGTTTAACATGTAGTAACGGTGAGATACTAGCGCTGTCACAATTTTTTCAAAGCTAGAAAAAAAAAGAGAAACAGAATGTTTTCTATGGCAACACTATCAAATTTCATTACGGTTTTTTGTGCGAGCGCGGTCACATCATCTTTTTATAAAAGATGTGTAAAATATCTATTACTCTTATGAAATATACCATAAAAGTTTATAATCATGCTATAAAATTAAGGTGGTCATTATTTAAAGTGTTTAATATGTCTTATTGTGACTTTTGGGAAAATTACAAGAAGATCAAAAAGAAGCATATTCAAGGTCAAGGCTTGCTATGTAAACAAAAGCGATTTATAACATTAATCACAGGTATGATTCAATTTATCTTTACTTTTACATATAGAGAAATGTTGTAGTTACGATAGTTTCGAATTGAAACTTTAGAAAAATTAAATAGGTAGGTAACATCATAACCCATAACCTATATTATCACCTCACACCATTTTTCTGTTTTCATTGCGTTGTCTCTTTGACGCTCGGATATTCCAGTCACAATTAAAATCAATTGTTATCGCAACAACCGGTTGTCGCTTGGGGCATAAAGCGCTACAACGAAAACAATGATCTATTTAGGCATTCTGCAGATTCAATATTTATTCATAATGCATAACCTTTCGTTAGTTTACTGTAAAAACAAAATTGCTTTTCATGATTTCTTTTCGGAGAGCACGTTTATCTTTCGTAACCGTTTTTCTCACTTGTTTGAAAATCTATTCTAATGAAATCCAAGTGTTTGAAGAAAATTAAATTCAAGAAAGAAGATCAGGAAAATGGAAGCTAATAAAGGAAACTTCAAGATTCTCAGAGCAGCGATGAGGAAACATCTTTGACCACACCCTCTTGAATGTGTTGTCATAGATGATGACACAGATACACCAATAGGTGAGGCTTACATATTTCAAAAAATATGACTTTTCCCTATAACAACTTTAAACGCCTGGGTAGTTTCATGTATGATGAACAGACCCACAAGCTCTAATTTCGTGTGAGTTTAAGTCTCTAAGAGTCTGAATAATCACAAACATTGGCTAGACATGCTAAGGGTGCTAGGAGAGAGAAGAGACGGACTATGCAAGTGCTATCGCTCAAAGATACACATGCTTACATTAAGGGCAAGTGCTAGTACGCTGCGACTAGACAAAGCTTTCATATCAGCATAAGCGCTACCACATAGTTGTAGACAATTTGCTTCTTTGTAATGGACAATGAAAATTGTTCCTTTCAGATGACAACCATCTGACAAAAGAGCTTCTTCTGGCTCTGGGAAAAGAGGGTGTAGGAAAAGCAGAAATTGGAAAGACTATCAGGCCGGAATTTGCCCTATGCTGGGTGAAAATAATGAGAGAAGGCCTATGAGAATAAACATGCTTACATGAGACTAGACAACGCCTTCATGTTATCAGTTTGTAAACATGAAAATTATGTCTCAGACGGGACTTGAACCCGCATCTCCTCGCATGCAGGGCAGGCGCTGTATTATTAAGCCACCGAGATACTGCGACTCAGTGCGAATCTTTCATGCATGCATGATCTTAACGCTGTAAGCCAGCGTTGCTTGCCTTATATTACATGGGCTCATGCCGGTTCTTCACAGAGCACTACCACATAGCAGGAAGACAATTTGCTTCCTTGTACTGAACAATCAAAATTGTTCCCTTCAGATGACAACCCTCTGACAAAAAAGTTTTTATTTTTGGCTCCGGGAAAAAGAAGAAATTGGATAGCCTATCAGGCCAGAAATTGCCCTACATGGGCGAAAATATTGACAGAAGGTCTTTGTAAAGAAGCACCCTCCAATATTTAGGCAAATACAAACTCCCTCTTATTTACAAAATGAGGTTATCAATTTTAAACCCAGCGATTAACGGCTTTAATTAGAAGAGGCAGCCAAATTGTTTTACCGAAAGAACCTGACAGGAAATTGAGGACTTTTTTGGGCAGATCCCTTACATTACCTGAATTCCAGTTCTAGAAAATTCCTTGCCTTGTCGGAAGCCGATAAGAATATCCAAAAATAAGTAAAAATGGACGGCTTAAATACTTTATTTATAATTGACTTGATGTGACAAATGATGATGAATCATGAGGCATATGAAATCCCTTTCAGTACCATTCCACCTTCCGATGTCATAGAATCACAAAAATAAAATTGGCTCTGAGATAAAGAAACTTTAAATTCAGGGAGCGAAATCTGTGTGCCCATACTGTATGTACAGAATAATTTTTCAACAACTTTTCTGTATTCTTGGTTGAAAAACCCAATGGTACTTACAGTTTTATTTCAAACTTGAAAAAACTTTATCTAAATAATTATATAGGTACAGACAATTTGAACTTGAAAATATTGTAACTGCTTACAAACTTATGTCTTAAGACTGTTATAAGTATGGCATCAAAAGATTTAAAATAACTTATCACTGAACCGGGATTTACAAATGTAATGTTATATATTTATAGGTAAAATCGTATTTACCTTCTGAACGATTTGAAAAAAGCAAACAATTGCAAAGACAACATTATTGTTGCATGCAAACTCTTACATAACTTAAGTTTTGAACTTTGAGAAAGTGCACTTGTTACTAATTAAAATTGCAAATACTTATGATTTATTTTACATTCCACTGACCAAACCCTAACAGTGCAAAATGAAAAGCAGTCCACATTTAAATTTATTTATTTAAACCTTCAGTCGAGAAGTATGCTCAAATCTAAAAATACATGGGTTTTTTTTTTAGACTTATAGTGTTAAAAGTTATACAAAAACAAAGTGCAAGACTAATCTTAAAAAGTAAATACAGTTGTATAAGAAAACTATAGGCTGTTACTTTAAGAAAGAATTGAATCCAGAGAAATTGTTAGGTACACTTAAGACAATTTATCCAGCTGTTGTATGGATGGCTATATACAAAAATAATAGGAACACAAAGACTTAAAGAATTACTAAAATCACATGAAAACTGGATGCAGTTATGCCTAGCATTAAGATTACTTAGCAACCTAATTATACAACTTAACCTTTTTAATAAATAAAGATAAATAAATAAGAAAATAAAGATATTAACTATTTGGGGAAAAACAATATAAAAATTAGCAATCCAACAATTATATAATAATAAAACAACTTAACCTTTTCATGGAAATACACACCAATGCCTCAACCCCAGTACCTGGGGTGCTGTATGTAGCCTCAATAAGGCTTCTGGGTCTTGGTCCTGTGCAGAACAAACACATCATATTAACCATTGTAAATCTTGCTTGATTGTGTAATAAATTCTTTTTATTATTCTTATTTAGAATTGAAAGCTGCACTGTTGGACCTACAATGTTTTACTTTAACTATGAAAATTTAATGAGTATTGAAAACACAACTGTAATAGCTTATTTAAATAAAATATTAGTTTTCCCCTATTGACCATAACAACCATGGTTTCCCCTAGTCAACGCCATCGACACTAATAAAAATAATATATATGAGCTTAATAGAACATTATTTTAATTTCAAATATTACTATCACTTATACCAGCAGCTTACCCTGGCTGTAGGGCTGTTGACAGACAAGGATTCATTAGGTGGTGCCCTCCAAACTCAGCACTTGACATAATGGTCAATTCTCTTTTCTTAAATACCCTAAATATTGTCATAGTTTTCCCTGTACCCAAAGGTTGTCTGGTAGACATCGCTCTTTAGCGTAAGACCCCCAAAATTGTACATCTTAATATTATCAAAAAGTATGTTATCCCTTTATTTGGTGTGCAATAAAGAGTACCTATTCCATCTGTGTATCTAACACCCGTATTTATAAACAAGTATAAGTGATTACTTGACTGAAAGTAATTACTTAAGTGACAATAAGTATTCCTTAATCAAGTAATTACTAGAAGTGAGAACTATCAAAAGTTAGCATTCTAAGCCAAATAATATGACTATTAATAATAACCCATTGCCTTCAATTATGCACTAGGTATTAACACTTGAAGTTATGAATTTCTTAAGCAATAAGTAATTACTTCTTTATAAATACGAGGGTTGAAGCGATATGACTCACCCTTAAAATTATGGTGACTATTTTGCAGAAAGCACACTATTGATACTCATGAGATTTCCATTCCTCTCATTGTTAGTTTTTAACACAGATCTATGAGAATGATCAGCTCTGTCTCTACTGATTGGTCCTACAGTTAGGTCAAAGGACAGAATGTGTCACCAAAAAGAGTTAACTGAAAAACGGGACGCATTACTTGGATCTGTGGGCGTTAGCAAACGTTCTTGATGTTCAAAGTATTACACATTAAACTTTAAGAAAACGAAATCCTCAGTCTTCGTTTCAATTAGAAACCTTTGCTCAGCAAACATAAATTAATATTGTGTCTACAATCAAGTTGTATATAGAGAAGACAAAATAATTGTCAAGGAAAAAATTGATGACCTTTTGATTTTAACCATCAAAAATCCAGCCATAAGCTGGTGGATTAATTAGATTTTGTGAGAAGCTGGTATTAATGATACAAATATTCTTGGCTTATACCACAAGACATACAACAACATCTGCCGTGCAGCAAAGGTCACATGTTAGAAATGATTTTATTATTAAACAAACTGCAGGATGGTCTCAGAATTCTTCTATATTCTAGGCCAATAGTTCAAAACGTAGCAGAATTCAATAATACAGTACCTATGTAATAGTATTTTTCGGATCGAATAAATTAAATGTTTATACTTACTATTAATCTCTCTCAAATTATTTACTTTATTAATAACAAAGTTTTAAGATTTATTATACTAAATTACAATATTTTTTTTTCATTTTTAAAAAATTGTATTAATTAGTGATTCACAACCCATCTTCAAACATCTACATGTTAAACCCATCTCGGACAAGTATTAAGTATAATTATAAGATTAAACGAACTTACCCTAAGTGAAGTTCTATCTTAATTATACGAAGATACTTGTCCGAGATGGCAGTCCCTTAATAAACCCACCCACTAATACTAAATTGTATAGTATTATCCCATTAATTGGGTTGTTAATAATGCTTGTCTTTAAACGTAATGAAATTTGATAGTGTTGCCATAGAAAACATTCTGTTTCTCTTTTTTTTTTCTAGCTTTAAAAAAATTGTGACAGCGCTAGTATCTCACCGTTACTACATGTTAAACCCATCTCGGACAAGTATCTTCGTATAATTAAGATAGAACTTCACTTAGGGTAAGTTCGTTTAATCTTATAATAATATCGCGTTTATTCCCGTTAGCATTTTTTTTGTTTTTTTTTTTTAATATTTGTGGACAACATCACATATTACATTGTTCTCATCCCAATTTGAATAACTATTTAAAGCACTCGTATTTTTGGAAACCAGAAACAACGAAGGTACCACAAACACCCAGACCCGAGAAAATGTAGTAAAGCACTTTTTTTTACATTGACTCGTTCAGGAATCGAACCCGGGACCTCGGAGCAGGCGACACCTTGAAAACCGGTGTGTACGCCACTCCGCCACGGAGGTCGTCGAGGATAGTTACAAGAACAAAATACCTATTTCAAATAGTTTTCATGATTTATATTAACTACTAGCTGTTCCCCGCGACCTTGTCCGCGTCAATTTCCGGTATTATAATCGAGATAATTTTTGCAACATTTTTCACTCATGTTTCGCTCCTATTGGTCGCAGCGTGATGTTATATAGCCCAAAGCCTTTCTCGATAAATGGACTATCCAACACAAAAATAATTTTTCAAATCGGACCAGTACTTCCTGAGATTAGCGCGTTCAAACAAACAAACAAACAAACAAACAAACAAACTCTTCAGCTTTATAATATTAGTATAGATAACAGATTGACGTCAAATTAAATACAAACAGTTTACAATTGTTTTCAATAGGTTTCATCATATCAGCCGAACGACGCCCACAGCTGGGCATAGGCCTCCCCCAAGGATCTTGGATTTTGGATTTTGGATCAATATAGGGTTATTGGATTGCAAATGTCTTATTAAGAAAAAAGGCACTCGTCGTAGCTACCTTTTATTTTATTTTCATCATTATTATTTATCTTTCTCATCAATGTTTCGTTATGTTTCACGCATTTTAATGCATTCCTTTAGTCAGCCGCATTTTAGTTATCCTTTAGACCATTGGGACTCCTCTTTGACACGAAAACGGAAAAGGTAAAAGCATTGTCTACCGTATGTCTATAGAGTTGAGTGTTATTTTACAACAAACCTGCCACTGAAATATTTAAAACACACCACTTTAATGCGCCAAAAAACTATTAGGGGTTAAAGTATGAAATTGCCGTTTTGTATGGACGAAACCGAGAAAAGACATTTTTCCATACTAAAAATTTTTTCGTTTTTTGATGCAATTAAAGGTGAAAGTTAGATGGTTATAAAGCTACGCATTATAGTATTTAAATTTCTGAAAATCAAAGTATATAATACAAATATACTTAATTGAAGCAAAAAGGTCAGCTGACACATTGTAAGGGGTCTTTTCAACGACTTCCTTTGAAGTAATAGGCACTAGTACTGCATTTTTAGTCAAAAGTTACTTTATTTAGTTTTTGATATAATACAAAAAGAATTACGCAATAATATGACTATACTTAAGAGCTATAAACGAAATAAAAAGTGGGAAAGTAATGTACACCTCAGCAATTAAAACATTAAAACGCTGATTGCAGATACGAAGCGAAAATAGATTATGATCCTTACAGCATGAAATATCTAGTCAGCACTCGAAATGTGAGCAATTAAATTCACTAATTAAAGCAATTGTACAGTGCTCCGTACACCAAGTGTAGCACTTGACGCAAATCGGAGTGGTATAGTGAAATCATTTCCATCTCCGTTCGCAATAGTTATATCCTGCCAAGTTAACACGAATCACGATGCAGCGCAGCGAGATTTCAATTTATTCCCTTGTGATTCTATTATTTTTCCTAGTAATTATTTATTCATAAGTGGTATAATTTCACAAGTGCTTTGATTCAGTTCGTATTTATGAGTTATTCCCATTTAAGCGTGTTTCCAAGCAATTTTTACTGCAAAAAAAAATAATGTTAAAACAGATATAAGAGCTGCAGCATTTCTAAAAATAAATTAACGAATATTAGAAAATAAACTGCAAAGAATAGTCGTTCATGCCATCCTCTTTGTTTGGTTTAAATATACAAATTATTATACTATGTAGCTGAACAAATATTTTACATTAAAACAAAATGAACCCAGACGTTTTCAAAACAAAATAAAGTTTGTATGGAATAATTCAATATTATTAGTACCTATATAAAATTGGTTCACTGCAGCTGCTGTACATGAAATCTACCAAAATTTATAAAAATATTTTGCATTATAATAAAAAAAATACTAACATGTCAAAACAATTTTTTTTTATCTATACTAATATATAAAGCTGAAGAGTTTGTTTGTTTGTTTGAACGCGCTAATCTCAGGAAGTACTGGTCCGAATCGAAAAATTCTTTTTGTGTTGGATAGTCCATTTATTGAGGAAGGATTTAGGCTATATAACATCACGCTGCAACCAATAAGAGCGAAGCTTTAGTGAAAAATGTTGCAAAAATAATCACTATTTCATTAACAGAAATTGACACGAACGAAGTCGCAGGCAACAGCTAGTTCTAAATATAAACACTAATAGCAATGTTGCTTTAAACATTTCTAAACTGCTCAAAATGATAATGTCATCAGGAAAATATTTTATAAGGCGAAATGAATTCAAAACTCATGAGTACTTTCTAACAAAAACATCTCTCTTTTTCAAATGGAGGTGAATAATTACTGCAATCAATTTTTATCTTTTGTGACTCCTATGATTGAAAATGTTAAATAATTTTACCGGCTTCTCATTTATGAAAATATTACGAATTTGTCCTCTTTGTTCGCGAAACAATAGGAAAATGGGACACCGCATTCGTAGTGGTATATGGTTTAAATTTGGCATATTATGTACTTCTGGCAACTCGTGCTTTGAAAAGCTTGAGTTATTTTACTTTTTTACCAACAATTGAACAGACGAAAAACGCGAAAGTGCTGGCTTTTGAATTGCAAATTGCCGTTTTATCGTCGGTTAATTAATAACTTCAGTGTCTCTAATAGGTAGTGCAGAGTACAAAGAACATTAGAATGGGTTCGACAATCTGAGATAAAAAATGTTTTACTAAGGGTCAACTCGTTAAGCACAAGGACTATTTTAGAAAATACTTACTTTCTGACTTTCTAGTGCCATAACATTTGCAAATCTGTACATAGTTTGAATTGTAATCAAAAAACTTTATGTTCACTAGTTCTAAAAATAGTAACTTGTTTAAAGGTGCATTTCATGTCAATGCATTTTACCGTCACGATATCGTCGGTTGTTTTACTTGATCTTTGCGTGACTTTCTAAGTTACTTTTTTGTCTTCTTTTTTTACATCACCTTACTGATTTAGAGTTGATCCTGAATCACTTTTTCACATAGTTTATATTATGTATATTTCGATGGACGCAAATATTTCCAAAGTAATTAAATTGATTAATTATTATGGGTCTGGCTCCTACAAAAGATATTACACATCAATTTCAATAGCTCTGTAAACACCATCGTGACCCAAAATATCTCTTTAATTTTTATAATTTTAGGCAGTCAAAGTATAATGTCAATGTACTTGTGAACTAATCTTACATAGTATAACTCGGAACTTCCACATTGCGTTTCAAATATATGCGTTAAAATAACATGAAACTCATTGCAACTATTATCCTAAATCAATATTTTTAAATATATTCACATTCGCTCCTAAAATTCCTTTTGCAATTCCCGCTTACAATACGCAGACAAATATGGAAAGATCAGATGGCATATTGCTCTGCGACTCCACATTTTGTGTAAAGTGTTAACTCGGCGCCATTGACAGATGTAGTTTGGCTTTCGGTATTTCGCTGCAAATGTGGAGTGGTGCAAACTTTTGAAATACTTTATGCCTTTGTGTAGCTCGTAGATGTGATATATGGTTGCCGTTTGAATTAACAATTGTATTTAATAAAAGGCTGATGACGCCTTGTTTATTATTAACATTACCAGACTGAATCGGTCCACTGTTGGATAGAGGCATCTTCTAAAGGAGGATATTGTTTTAATTGCTACGTGTGCTAGGCGGTTTGGCGCTTGCAGTGTGGTCAATAGTAATAAATAATAATAAAAATATCTTTCTTTTTCACCACAATATTACAGGTTCGTTACAAATTGTAGAGAATAAGCTATACTTAAAGTTTATTATCAGATAGAAAGAAATAATACAAACATATTAGGGATAACTAGAGCCTAAGCTAGGGTTATCCTGAATTTCAGGACTCTAGGAACTCCCTCCCGGACATAGCATACTATTATTAGTAATAAAACTAAGTTCTAAGTAACAACAAAGAAAGAAAAAAAAAGAAAAAATATTAATTGTATGTGTCTGACTATGTATTATTGATTGTGGCTATGATGTATATGGTGTGCGTGTGCGTGAGCGCGTTTGTATTTTTTTTTTTGTACATTTTATCAATTTAGCAGTGATTCTGTGTCATTGTAGTTAATGATAATAGTGGGGAAACAACGCTAATGTCTGACTTCTTACGACACCCACAGGAAGAAAATCGGTTTCACGACAAAAAAAAAACTTATTGTTTAACCCATCTAGCTGTCACCTTTTACGGGTACGGAATTCTCATCTCATCAAAAGTTAGGAATAATGCTTTAGATAAGTCTGAAGATGTTTCTTATCAATAGAAGTAGTTTTACACTTACTGGTGCTTACTAACTAACTGAGTGAGAACTCTGAGCTTGCAAATTTAAAAAATTACAATGTTTACAACCAAAGTTCTAACATAACATTATTATTATGATTCATACATCATACCGCAACTTACTCTCTGTTCAACTTGTCATTTGTAGCTGGTTAGGCAAATGTGGCTAAATTTTGTCTTAATTATAAAACTTCTTATGTATCAGTTAACTTCATTACGGCTATTTTCAGTTTCTAATTACACGAAAGGCATCATCCCGCACCGCAAGTAACAAGCAATAACCATTATTTCCACAAATAAACAATGAATCTTCAGATCATTGTACCAGGGAGCGATAAATCTTTGGAGCTGGCGTGGAGACACGAGCCAATGACTTACTCCCACTCCCGCTGATAATGAGCTTGTTTGTTCCCGGTTTAACGTTTCCTAGCACGTTCGGTGCTCCTGGTACACCGCCTTGTGTCACTATACTTTTGCAAGGCTCAGAAAGAACAGCTGGTTAATTTAAGTGTGTGCATTGAAAAATAAAAAAGTAAAAGTGATATTTCACTTAATTGTACTACTTTTTCCATAAAATGTCAGTGTTTTGTTATTAACAAATTATGCACTGACAAAAACGGCCAAAGACCGACTTCTAAAATAAATCAATGTGAAATAAAATATAATTTTATCTATACTAATATTATAAAGCTGAAGAGTTTGTTTGTTTGTTTGTTTGTTTGTTTGTTTGAATGCGCTAATCTCCGGAAGTACTGGTTCGATTTGAAAAATTTTTTTTGTGTTAGATAGTCCATTTATCGAGGAAGGCTTTAAGCTATATAACATCACGCTGCGACCAATAGGTGCGAAGCATCGGTGAAAAATGTTGCAAAAATAATCGCGTTCATAATAACAGAAATTGACGCGGACGAAGTCGCGGGCAACAGCTAGTAGTAGATAAAATTACTAATTACCAACGGTTACGTATATTAAATAGAGAAAATTTGTCACGTAAATTGTTTACAGGCTAGAATAGCACAAAGCGTATTTTTTATTCCGAACTAAAGTAGGTTTTCCGTGGCATAAAATTAAATTTAACGGGTACGAAGTCGCACACAACTGCTTGTTTAAACATAAGTTTATTTTCAGCTATATTTAAGATATTAATTTGATTTTTAGTCGCTTATGCAAATTATGTATCCAAATAGTATCTGTAAGGAAATTTCGTGACTTATTGATACGAGTATAAAGTCACTATTTAAACCGTTAATTTGCAGATTTCATGGTGATTGATTACATATTGTGCTTGACCACCATTAAAGGCATAGCTTTATAGACGTTAGTAATCTTATTATTTTTTTACTTTATTTTGTGTTTTAATGAATGTATAGTCTGTTCTTTGCGACCTTTGTTCTGCTCCGTTACAAATACGAGCATTTGGATCTTCGCACAACTAAATAGCGGTTTCCCTTATTTAGAAGTGTTGGATTAACTTCAGAATAGTTAATGAGACGTTATCGTCTTCCACGTTGTATAGTTTTGAAAATCCACATGTTTCTTAAAATTAATTTGATAAAATTAGACTTCGTCATATTTGTCCATGCTAGTTCTGGTTTGCAATAGCGATTCCTCGTTTATATTATCTTTATTAATATCACAATTATGTTCAGGTATATTTTCTTGTGTTTAGATTTTTATTATTTCGTTAATGTTGTAGTCGGTATAATTATTATTTTAACAAGAACTCGACTAAAAATAGATACTTTTCGAAACTTGAAGCAATCCAGAACCAACATTTTTATATAACAAACCAACATTTTTATATAACCAAGTGGTGCAAAATTGCCAAATAAGAAATTGAAATATCAAGATTAGGTATTTCAATTAGTCAAAGATGTTAGGAAAAGAAGTATTTAATCCAACCTATAAATATATCCATAAGACGTTGACGAATAAACCATTTTAAAAGATTCTACTTTAGGAAACCTCGCGTAATGCTTATTGTTTAAAAATATTAAAAAACTCTGTCTTTACGTTTAAGGAAATAATTACTAAAACTTATATGTTTTTGAACATTTATTGCAATTTTTTAAAGAGATCATATATTCGTATGTTATCATCATCAACAGTAGGATGTCAGTCCACTGCTGAACACAGGCTTCTCCGAATGGAGAATTCTGCCATATTGCCATGCTCAGCAAACAAATTGGCGATTGAAGTTTAGCCAGTGAAGGAAAAAGACGCTGCTGCTAATGTTCTTTTGGCAGCACTACCTAAGTCGCTTCTGACGTTACCCATAGGAGAAAGAGACGTCACAGCTTTGTGTGTTATTGCTTAACTAAACATTTTGGCTTCATTGATGGTAGTGGTAGCTATAGTTGTATTGTGACAGGCCAAAAGATGTAGCAATGAAATCTATACTAATTGTCCACGCACGGGCTATGTCATGGAAGCCAGGGGGGCATGAGATACGATGAGACGCACAACCGCCGAACCGCGACGAACAACACCGAGCGAACGTTCGGTTCGCGAGCGAACATCGATGCTCGGTCGAACCCACTCCCTTCAATATCTTCATAGTGTGCGGTCACTGTTGTAGTACTTGGCCCGAATTACATTCAATCCTATAAAATACAGTCCGCTTTTTATTTCCACCTGATCTACCACCGAAGGCACCAACGCTTCTCCTTAACACTAATGTTTGTTTGTTTGTTTGAACGCGCTAATCTCAGGAAGTACGGGTCCGGTTTGAAAAATTCTTTTTGTGTTGGATAGTCCATTTATCGAGGAATTTAGGATATAACATCACGCTGCGACCAATAGGAGCTAAGCATGAGTGAAAATTGTTGCAAAAATAGTCGCGATCATAACAGAAAATGACGCGGACGAAGTCGCGGCCGAAAGCTAGTACTTAAATAACACTGAAACCTATTTTGATTATAAATAAACCGACTTAAAAAAAATATTAAAACAGACGAACATAGAATCTCCTCCTTCTATTTAAAATATATCTTTATATTTTTTAGTTTTGTTGAAAATTAGTTTTCGTGCACTATCCAATTGCACGAAACATGGTCACGGGCAGACTCGACATCGGGAATATTAATAGTATTTTACCTTTAAATCATTAACATTGCATTATATCCCGTTTTGGTGTTAAGTTTTATACATCAGAAAAGTTTACAAATCTATAATGGGTTTTCTCTTTTATTTATAGAAGACTTATGGCGTGGCAATTAAGAACACTTTAGCTTATGACAATTCTTCCCATAATCCGCGACTGTTTAAGCGGTTCAGAGTCTGAGAACACGCGATAAACGCATAACAGACGCGCGCTCAATGTGTCGTATTAGAGTAATCCCGAGGCGATGAGTCGATGCATTTGTTATGGGGGATTATAGCCGCCATTTTGGCAAAGTAGCGGGATGCGAATTGATTTTGTGCCGCGTATTTATTGACTATTTTGTATGATAATGAATTACTAGTTGCTGCTTTCTTGAGAATACCAATTATTTATTCCGTTTTATCCAACATTTTAATATTTGTGTGTTACAGGTATGAAAGATAATTGAATAAACTAACAAAGAGGTATAATAGATAAGACAAAAGTTAGGTTTTTCTTGAAATATTGTCCGTCTTTCTAGTAGGTAAGTAAGTAACAGCCTATAATCATCCCACTGCAGGGAAAAGGCCTCCATCATTGAAATCAAGTTACCACAGCAATGAAGGGTACTGGCATAATCACCACGCTTGCCAAATGCGGGTTGGTGATCACAAACCCGAGCAATGTTCGAAAATTCGAAACTTTTTGTTGCCCGACCCGGGGATCGAACCCGGGACCCCGAGATCTTGGTCCGGTATATAAACCACTAGACCAACGGGGCGTTACTAGACCAACGGGGCGTCTTTCTAGAGCTGTGTATTTATTTATGCTTATCGAATCAATCTACTACATCGAATCATTGAAGATAATTTAAAAGACATTAAAACCGGACAGCTCAAGTTATAATTGCTTAATCGTTCCTATCCATACAATGTATTTTGGATAAATATACAAAATATCTCGTGAGCTAGTTAAAAACCATTTTAAACCACTAAGTCCATATTAAAATTTCCGATAACCTTACACTGCAATGCGGTTAGCTGCATCAGAAAATTCTAACACATTCTTATATGCAGCCCATTTCTAAGGTGAATGAAACAAGAATGTTTCTCTCTAAGCAGTTTGTTGGCTAGATAAAGGTTAATGGTTTCAAAATGTCTGCCATGTGTAATTTTGTTAAACGTGTTTTTCTCTGTAACAAGCGGCACGAATACAGCAACACTGATTGATTGAACTGATTAATTAATTAGGGGAAAATATTTTATGAGCAATAAATACGTTTTTATATACATTTCTGAGTCTTCATAGTTCAAACGAATACGATATTCAGTATAAGCTGTGTCAGGCAGTATTGTGCCGGCCAAAATACCACCAATTTTTGGCTTTTGAATGTCGTAAGAGTTGACAATAGGAGTACTGCCAACAGAAGACTGGATGCGAATGGCGAAATTGTTCTGGAAGGTTCAGACGACGATCTGTGGGCAGGTTATCAGGCGGGCTGATTATCAAGTGAAGGTCATTTCAAGCCTCTAGATGCAGGTGTCATTGGAATGATCATAACGGGGATCCTTAGGGAAGGACTATCTAAAGCAGTACGGCCAAAATGATGATGAGATATGACTTATGAATCCGATTAGAATTTTACGGTACGTATGAAACTTAAAAGAATTATAAGTATGATATTTAAGGTTTTTACTACTTTTTGACCATTTAATATACTAATGATTATCCCATAAAAATATATAAATAAAAATATACTAAGATTAACAAGTTCATTACGCTGTTACTGTAAAACAGTTATCAGATCAAAGAGCAAAGCTATTTCTGCGTTACGGAGACAATTTGTGTTTCAAAGACTCTACACCCTTAACAGTAGGTTTTATTCTGCACAGCTTTGACAATTAAACGTTATGCGATTTCCCGTAACATGTCCGAGCAAGCAATTTCGGTGGACTGGCCCTGGCTTAGTAGCACTTATAACCAGTAACATGCCTTGAGGGAATCCAATTAATTATCGGGACGGAGACATGCGCCCAAGCATGCTTGATTTGAGACAAGGCTGAGTGCATCGGTTGTAATTATCGTAACTTATTATACACGTACTCTCATGTCTGTTGATTTCGATGACATGATCAATATGTGAGCCTATATCTTTGTGAAGCCTTGTTCTTACTTGATCCTCATACGGAATAAGTTTTCCAATGCATTTACGCGTATTCAGGGAAGATTTCTCTTCTTGAAATATACAAGTACCAGTGGCCATGAAAGTTTAAATAGTATATTGTATTATAATGCCAACAAATATTTTTGTTG
This sequence comes from Anania crocealis, assembly GCA_949315895.1. Classification (NCBI taxonomy): domain Eukaryota; kingdom Metazoa; phylum Arthropoda; class Insecta; order Lepidoptera; family Crambidae; genus Anania; species Anania crocealis. The sequence goes on from OX438884.1 coordinate 5,132,514, forward strand.
ATATTGTCGAAGTGGAAGAACAATGCCATCCATTATCATTAATGTTATCTTACTTCAGCATCTCGTTTATCGGTGTTGCGAAAATTAAATAGGAATTTAATTTATTTCATGACACCTAATATAATCTCAGCGGGATAAAGCGTAATCAACCGTTATAATTAAAACAACAGCGAACGTAAAATAAGTTACTTGTATAATAACCACATGCTCTCACTGGCTTTATAGTGAACTAATATGAGAAAAACACATTATAAAGATATTAGAAATTAGTTCTTTTGTCAAGTAGTAACAGCCTATAATCATCCCACTGCAGGGAAAAGGCCTCCATCATTGAATTCAAGTTACCACTGCAATGATGGGAATCGGATCACAAACCCGAGCAACGTTCGAAAATTCGAAACTTTTTGTTGCCCGACCCGGGTATCGAACCTGGGACCCCGAGATCTTGGCCCGGTATTTAAACCACTAGACCAACGGGGCGTTGTTCTTTTAATTGTCAAAGGAGCTTATTTAAAGTTCTGAATGGCATGTACCTAATTATTTTGATATGGAGCTAAAACTTCATCCTAATTTAGCAACATGATATTTTACCACAATAACATTACAATTAAAATTAGTTATTATTTGTTATAAATATAGTTTGAAGCCCTGAAAACTACAAAGGATAGGATTTTTGACCTTACAATCATCTTAACATGGTTTAAGTGAACCCTACATGAACATGACTTTTTTTATGTAAGAATGTGTTTATTACTCGTATTTTGAATGTTTTTATACAGATGAAATTTTAACCGCTTTCCAAGTTTTTTTATAGGCGTTCAGTATCGTATTGAGAGCCTATTTATGAAGTTAAAAATGTAAATCAAGTTGTCACCCAAAAATATTTTTCACGATATAGTTTTCAATTTTTGCGGTCCTAGACTTGTTAAGGTATAAAGGGAAAATCAAAAAGTTATGAATAGTATCGTAATAAATGAATGACATGCGCAACGCGTAAAAAAGTGTTGCTATGCAGCCGTATCAAAAAATTTAGATATTTTGCGGACATTTTCGAAGTTCTTTATCTTGACATTTTTGTACTGGGCTATACCAAAAGATAAAATACGTCATTTGTTTTTTGTCTTGTAGATTGATATATTAAAATTTGGAAGGTGGTTAAAATTTCAACCTGTATATGCTGTTGGTGTTCCTAATTCAATAAATAATTAATACGAAAACACAAAAATTATCATGATATCGTGTACCAACGAATTTATAAAAACTAATTATAATTTAATAAGTAAATAATTTGTCATTAGTTATCTTAGGATCAGTTTATCAAACGAACCATGAAACTTCTTTCTTTCTGCACTTAGTCTCCCGTACCTACTAAATTATTGGCAAATGTTTTTAGCCAGCATGTTGCCGGGCATAATTTGATCGATATCAGTCACGCGATTGCATCAAAACGAACAACCGCTATTCCCACTTTAATATCAAACTACTCGTACATATTTCATATTTCTGTTTTTAATTAAAGCGTGGACCTTTGTAAATTTTTCTCTTTGTAGGTGGCGCTGTGCGTTCATTACAGTGTCTGGAATTAGCATAGCATGTCCGTTTGATACGCGTAATAGTTTTTTTGTTCATAAAACCAGATGGCGTGGAGGTAAAAATGCTAAAAAAGCTTTTGTATTGTAATTTGTGTAGAAAATTAAATTACACGAAATAGGGCTTGCTACACTTTATTTCAAAATTAAATTTCCTAACAAATTTAACGATTAATTGTTGTACTTTAGATTATTTGGGAAGTTTTCATTTTATCACGAACAACGAACTGTTTAACTTTAATAAAGTAGCAGTACAGTATCAAATTTTAACCACCTTCCAAATTTTAATACAACAATATATGAGATAAAAAACAAATGACGTATTTTTTGCTTTTGTTATAGCCCAGTATAAAAATGTCGAGATAAACCACTTAGAAAATATACGCCAAAAATCTAAAATTTTTGATACGGCCTCCTCACAACACTGTTTTTACGCGATTTGCATCTCATTTATTCATAAGGATACACTCATAAGTTGTTAATTTTCCCTTAATACCTAATACAGGCTTAATAAATAGGACCGCTAAAATTGTAAAATGTTGCAAAAAAAAATTTTGGGCAAAGAATTGACCTACATTTTTAACTTCATAAATGGGCTCTAAATACGATACCTAACGCCAATAAAAAAATTTAAGGTGATAAAAAAGTTATCCTATAATAAACATATTAGTCTAATCGATTTAATCGTAAGAAAAATAATAAAGCTTTTTTTGACGTTAGCGGAAATATATATCAATCAATGAGTATTTCTTAAGGTTTTACGAATGATTTGCTTTTAAAAAGATCTACAATACATCATAAGATTAGGAGAATTTACGAAACTGTATATGTTTCTTGACGATGTCACAGTTTACAGCATCTTTTTTGTTTTATTTTATTTAATAATCACTTTTTTCTTTTTGCAAGACTTTAATATGGATTGTAATTGTAATTCTTGTTAAAGTTAGGTACTATATCATAGTACTCTTAGTTGACTCCAACGCCAAGTGTCTAATGAAGGGACATAAAAAATGGTCTCTTGTGGTATGGCATCGCATGGGTCTACCTTTTATCGCAGAATTTTTAATGTCATAATATTATTATGCATATCAGCGGAAGGCATCATCTTCATAACGCAGAAACTCATTTGGCATTCACTCATTAATCAGACACTCAAAACGCATAATTCTATAAGCTAGAATCATCTTTAGGCATACATTTGATATCCACAATAATTAAAAAGCAGAACCATCATATCGCAGAAAGTTCACAGTCAGAATCGTCTTTTGGCACACATTTCATAGCTAGATATAGTCATCAAAAGGCAAAATTATCATATCTCAGAAAGTTTACAATCAGAATCATCTTTTGGCATACTTTTCATATTCATATTAATTGAAAAACACATTAAAGCAAATTCATAGTAAAATAATTTTGTATTTGTTACAATTATAATTAAATTGGTTAAACGGACACACAGATGTTTCCCTATGTATCCCAAGCAATGCTATCTAAGAAATACTAGCAGCATACACCATCCATGCAGCATGCAAGCATTCATGCATGTAGCATGCATGGGAAACTTGTAGCATACAAGCAAGCACGCAGCGTGCATGGTTTCTGTCACGGCTCCGCGCTGCGGAGCTCCGACGGTTTTGCAACGATTCGTTTCCGTCACAGACTTTTGTAACACAACATGTTGACTTTTTAAAACAATTTCTTAATACAATTTAAGTTTAAAATACTTTTTTATAGAAATAGCAATGCCTAATGAAATTATTCCAAATGAAATTCTGTCATATGCATAGTATGCCAAGTAAAATTGTGCCAAGTAATCGTCGCACTAAATAAACGTTATGCTTAACGAAATTATGCATAATGAAATTTTGCCAAAGATAATTATGCCTAATAAAATTCTGCCATCTTAAGAGTATGCCATTGTAAATTCTGCTATATAAACATTATGCCAAACAATAATTATGTTTAGATATTAATTATGCCTTGTTTGAAGTGACGGTAAGGTACCTTCAATTTTCCAAAGTAAAAATACATGAGTTTTGGTCCACTATAAAAAAAAAAAAAAAAAAAACTATAACTTAATACAACTATAACTGCAAAGTTGTGCCAATATCGTGAAAACTATGCTAATCAAGGCGGTTTGATTGGCGACACGACCGAGCCGCTTCAGGTCAGCTGTTTGTTTTTGCGGCCCGTTTGGATTTAATTTTGTTTTGGGCCTCAATAGTTAGGCAGTGATTTAGCACAGATTTGGTTTTGTTAGGTAACGATTAACAGAACAATTTGCTATTTGGAAGCAACGAAAAAATTTCCTCCCATGTAATGTGTGTTTTCTTTCATATGCCTACGATACCAGTGCGAGATTCATTAAAACCAATGATTTTTAATTGACGCCAACAAGATGCGGTTCTTAATTCAATACGTAAATATTTTTATACAGATGTATGAAAGCGACAGATCTGGATGTAGAGAAAGCACGAAAGGAGTATAAAAGTTTGAAGGATGAAGTCAAGAAAACTGTGGCTCGAAAGAAAGATGAGAATAAGGATGAGTTTGACAGAAGGCTATCGGAAAACTTTCGGTCGAACTTGAAAGTTTTCTGGAAATCTATAAGGTCAGCTCGAGGTAAAACCACATTATCCGAGTTGAGTAGAATTAGAATGAGAAGCCAGGATGGTAACATAGTAAAAGGTGAGGAATGCGTGTTGAAAAGATGGAAGGAATATTTTGCAAGTTTTTTTGAAAAAGAAGAAGCAGCGCAAGAGTTGAATATACCAGAAGTAGATGAAAGTGAAAATGACAGTGAGATAGAAATGGATGAGATTCTAAAAGCGTTGAAAAGTATGAAGTCGGGTAAGGCTGCAGGGTATGATAGAGTATTAGCCGAGATGCTAAAGGCTGGCGAAGGTGCAGTAGCTAATCAGCTGTACTGCCTTTTCAACTTGTGTTGGAGAAGCGGCCGAGTACTAAGTGATTGGTGCAAGGCTGTTATAGTTCCGCTGTATAAGGGAAAAGGGTCACAGCTAGACTGCAAAAATTATCGCGGTATAAGCCTGCTTAGTGTCGTTGGCAAACTGTATGCAAAGGTATTGATTGAGAGAGTGACGAAAGAAACTGATGAGAAAGTATGGGATGCTCAGGCAGGATTTCGAAAGGGAATGGGATGTACGGATCAGGTATTTTCCTTGCGGTTCATAGCTGAAAAATATTTGGCCAAAAACCAGAAAGTCTATTGCGCATTCGTGGATTTGGAAAAGGCCTATGATAGAGTGGTGAGGAATGAATTGTGGTCAGCACTATCCATGTATGGGGTGAACAGTATTTTGATACAAGCACTGAAATCCCTATACAAGGATTCTAGTGCTTGTGTCAGGATCAACGGGGCGTACACTGAATTGTTTAGCATCGAAAAAGGTGTTAGACAAGGATGTGTAGCGTCACCATGGCTGTTTAACTTATTCATGGATAATTGCTTGAAAAATTTGAAAGAAAGTGAACGGGGACTTAACGATTTGATCGTCAAATGTCTGCTCTATGCCGATGATCAAGTCTTACTCGCATCGTCGGCAGAGGAGTTGCAGGAGATGGTAAATATTGTGCATGAAGATTTGAACAAGAAAGGAATGAAAGTGAATGTAAGTAAGACAAAAGCAATGGTTTTTGAAAAGGAGGATAGCATGACAGAGTGTAACATTTTGATAGGAGATGAAAAAGTGGAGCAAGTGAAAGAGTTTGTTTATTTGGGATCAATGTTTACAGCGGATGGAAGGTGTAATAGTGATATTGAAAGGAGAGTAAATGCCGGCAACATGGTGAATGGAGCGTTGCACGCTTTTATGAGCAGTCAGAAGGTGTCCGAAAAGGCCCGCCTGGCTGTGCATGGAGGGGTGTTGGTTCCAACACTGATGTATGAGTGAAAGTTGGGTGTGGCAGAGAAAACATGAAAGCAGAGTAAATGCAGTGGAAATGAGAGCGTTAAGAAGTATGATTGGAGTCAATCTGAGTGACAGGATTAAAAATAGTGTGATAAGGTATCGATGTGGTGTAAAAGAGGATGTAGTGACCAGTATTGAAAAAGGAATGCTTAAATGGTTTGGACATGTTGAGAGGATGAATGAAAGCAGGTTGACTAAAAAGATATATATGGCGAGTATGAATGGAAATGTTGGAAGGGGAAGGCCTCGACGAACTTATCTTGATCAAATCGGGGAAGTTCTAAAGAAAGGTCAGGTCAAGAGTACCCTAAACCGGTGAGCATGTATGAAAAGATTAATGAATGTGGATGAAGCGAAAGTAGTCTGTAAGGATCGTAGCAAGTGGAAAGATGTGGTCTCTGCCTACCCCTCCGGGAAAAAGGCGTGAGTGTATGTATGTATGTATGTATGTATGAAAGCAAATAGAACTCTTTACTCTTTAGTGGTAAAAATATATATTATCTTGGATGTGGTAGGAGCAATTATATTTTAAAGTTTAGATATGTTACCTTCATAGTAATTCGCGTATTAAATCTGTTCCGAGCAATCCAACACTACAAATATTCCCAAGTTTCACTGATAAGCAGAACAAAATAAATAATAAATAATAAATATTTAAGACATGCCACACTGGGCCACACATAGCCATCTAGTCCCAAATTAAGGTACTATTTAGTACCCTGTCGTATGGGGTACTAGACCACCGATAAACTTACTTATATACTTTTTTTTTTACAAAACATGCGGAATAGCACGCAAATGAAAGAGATGGCTATAATTTTTAATGATTATCGCTCGTGACTGCACTCGACGTGGACGTTGTAAAAAACGGCCTAATTTGGCCCTTCTTCACAACGCGCGCGCTTATAACATAATATCTGCTTTGTTTCAATAAAATATCATTGTTTAGGAGGTACAAACCGAAAATTTTGATGAAACTCCGCTGGCTTCCAGCGTCAAGTTTTGAATAAATTCGTCAACAAACCAAATGTTTTGGTAGCGGTTGGTTGTGGGTTGGAGTCCCACTTTAAGCAGTTGACATTTTTATTCAAGAAATAGTATTTTCAGTTTACCTATTTTATTTTGAGCCGGTGTCTAATCATCTTAATTTAGGGTTGTTCATTATATGAACTACCTATACACAAAAAAAAAAAATATTTACCAAAAAAAAAAAAACAAGTACAGAAAGATGATTGGGTCTTCCGTCTGTTATAACTCTAATGCTAGCTTCAAAATCAAAACCCATCGATTTAATTACACTCACTCTCAAAATAAAGGTCTACACCAAAAGTACTTTAAAGTTTATGTACTCAATACAGAACATCGCACTAATTAAATACAGTTTTGCGACTGTCTGACTGCATCTAAAGTATTTCAATTCATTTTCTTCTTTTGACCGGCACTGAAATAAATTAAATCTAGGTAGTAATTAATTTTCCTCCTCTTCGGCAAAGAGTTCAAAGTGTGTTGTAATAAAGAAGTTTAGTGTTTTTAAAAAGTTATTTTCTAAATAGAGTTTGTGAAACTAGCATACGAATTAGCGGTGACTCGGTTGGTGCAATGGTCTGGTGGTCCGCCTACTAAACTAAAGTTCAATTCCCAATTGGAACCAAAATTTTACGTATTTGGTACTCTTGAACGCTACACTAGCGCCAAATCGTATTCATATTTGTCGTATTGTATTTATATTTTCATGGAATTTAATGGAACTTAATGAATTTAGCACAGGGAATAGATTGAAATTCAGTCGAGTCGAGGGTCAAGAGTAAGCCTGTTGATCAGGTGTCTGCCTGCCTCGGCACTTCGGCAGTCCAGTTCCGACAGTGCCACCACCATTGTCAAGTGCCGCTTGCAACCCACACCGACCTAATCTCACTCATTAGTATGGTCGAGAACCATACCATACGAGCAAGTCACCGAGAGACTACGCTAGGGTGGCGGTCCTAGGATGAACGCCCTTAGCACTTACCAATATTAAAGCTGATTTAACTATATACTGATTAAAACTTGCATGGTCACTACTATCAAAGTTAATTTCATCGGTCCAGCTATATTTCTTTAAATCGATATTCCTACCAATAAGCGCGAAAGTAGCTGTGATTATGGGTGTTATTACTCTTTCACGTAATGAATACTATACAGATATTGTACAAACTTTCCAGTAATGCAGCTTAGACACCAGAATAACATATACTATGTTATTATTTAACTCAAATTTCTGAGTGGTTGCGATAACTATACGAAATTTTGGGATATCATAGCTTAAATGGAACACAGCACAACAGTTGTATCTTGAAAGAAGTCACGTGTAGACATTGGATGTAGCAGCAGGTTGGTTACTTACTGTATAATTTTTTAAGCTCGTTTCTCTTTGAACCCTATATTGAAGTCCATGTGGACAAATTCGCGGGTAAAAGCTAGTAAAAACGAAGGGGTATTGGCGGTTGCAGCCACGTACGCGGTGATTTAAGGCCCTACCTGCGGCGGGCAGTCACGCCCCGAGCCTTAATTAATAGAGCGATATTTACTTATCGTTTTGTTAGGGAAACTGCAGACTGGTGTGAATAAAAAAATACGATCAACACAGGTATTGTTCTACGGTTTTGCTATACGATTACTTTTTGAAATAAATACGTACTTAATTTAACCTTAAGAATAGTTTTAAATATATTAATTTACTGAAAATTAATTAAAAAATAAATTCTAGAATATCATGAGTTTTTGCATATGTGTCCTGCATCATTTTTGTGTCCACTGACACAGGCTTCTTCGATAGTAGGATTTTGCCTTAAGGGGACTACTATTGATTTGCCCTCAATTGATTTGAATTATTTACTTCTAAGCAAAATCAATCCTCAAAAAAGTAAAACAATCCCCTTATCAGATTACCTCTGGAAATTATTGAATCATTGTTAACTGTTTTTCATTCTAGCATTCTTTCGTATTGTACATTATTGCAAAAAGCAGCCGCGTTTGGCGTTAGCGACAAATCGTAATTCAACTTTATAAACAACTAAATGAACAGTTTACTGTGATTTATGTAGAGGTTTTAGAGAAAGGAGAAGTAGGTATTACCAGCCAGTACTGTCCAGTCATTGACAAAACTATTGAGGTTTGTTGATATACAAACCAAGAGGCAGAAAAAAGGGAAAAAGATTAGTAACAAAACCAAAACTATAAAAATAAATTAACGACGAGAATAATTAAAGGAATACACTCAATTCAATTTTTTTTTAGTATTGGTGGGAAAATCATTAAGAAAAACGCACCACCCTGTTAGAAAATGATTAATTAAGCGTTTGAAAACTAAAGTGTATAAACGTCTTTATAAAACCGTGTGAAATTACCATTTCAGCTCTTTACATATTTAATCTAGACGGAATGAAATGGCAAAGAGAGACTAGAAACTTACCGCAACCGCAGTCCAGTAAAAAAAGTAAAATGATAGTTTCGATTGAAAAAGATATTACGAGTTCAATATCTTCTCCAATTATTTAGTGTGTTTTATGTCATAAATATTTGTATTTCATATGTAGCACTAACACCTCGTATCTTTATATGATTGTTGCAATTTAAATTTAAACTATACTGCCAAATTAAAGACGGAGAATGCTTGTCAAGGTGTATTGGCTATTCCATGCCAAATCACGAAAAAAAAACAATAAAATCATTTTTATTTCTGCTTAGTTATAGGCCTCAGGAAGCGCTTGTACATGTCTAAATATTTATCCTACCGCTGCAAGTGACAAGTGTGGGGTAGTGTGGCGAAGAAGCAGCGCAAGAAACTCGAACACAAAGTCAGCCTCTTTTTAAATAAGTATGTCTAACGAAAGTATACCGGTGCGAATTAGGACACCCGAACTCTATACATTTTTATTTTTAAATTAATCGTTAAGAGTTTAAATACCGTTACCAATCGTTAACAGAGTAGCTACCCTTTCTTAGGAATTAATATTTTCACACGCAATTTAAATAATAATAAATAATAAATATTTAAGACATGCCTCAATGAGCCACACTGAGCCATCTAGTCCCAAATTAAGGTACTATTAAGTACCCTGTCGTATGGGGTACTAGACAACCGATAAACTTACTTATATACTTTTTTTTTTGTTAATATATACTTATAATACATAGAAAACACCCAGACCAGTACAAACAGACATGTTCATGCACACAAATATTTGTACTGTGCGGGGATCGAACCCGCGACCCATGGCTCAGAAGCAGCGTTAACTACCGCTGATCCAAATGGTCGTCAAATCGTTAAAGAATGCGTTTATTATGCCCGGGTAGAAAGCCATCTCTAGTCACGACAAACACATGCCTATAGTTACGACGACACTTTTAGGTCGAGAAGATATGGTGCTATTCTCACCGACTCACCAGTTTTGGCTGGTGCCACTGTCAAAAAAAGAAACAAAGTGCTCTAACAAAATTGAACTCTGTTGTTATACAACCAAACACATAAGGGTTTTTATTCTATGAACAACAAGGGACTTTAACCCATCAAGTCGTCACACGTACGCAGTCTAAATATCCCAATACAATTTATTAGGAGGTGAAATTTATTTAGAAACTAAATAAAAATACCGAGGCACTCCGTCGATTTGTTTCGTTTAATAACGACAATAGGAACGGCTAGGGTGGGGTTCCTGTGGCGTATATATTGTGTTTATTAGAAAATTTAAAAAAATCTATTATTAGACGTTCGTTCTAACAATCAACTGTATTTACCCGTTAATTAACATAATTGTACGGCTTTGTAGCTGCAAGTATGAATAGAGTTCTGCTATTTTAATTAGTTACTAGATTTTCGCCCGTGGCACTGCCATCGTAAACTACACGTTATGTCGTGCCGATAGATACCTGTTCCCAGCAGTGTGATGCAAAATAGCCGATGTCCTTGCTCAAAATTTTGATTGATCTTTGTACTAAATTCATTTAAATCGTTACGTAGTTTTGGCTTGAAAGTGTAACGGACAGACTTACAGTGTTACTTTTGTATTCATACTATTATTATGGACTGAAATTTATCAATCGTCTGCCTATGTTAGTCATTAACAACCAAAAACCAACAAATATCCAAAAACAGTTAGAATCTAGTTTATATTTAATTTGAAGCACTTCTTTACCTATTTCTTATCTATACTAATATTATAAAGCTGAAGACTTTGTTTGTTTGTTTGTTTGAACGCGCTAATCTCCGAAAGTACTGGTTCAAATTGAAAAATTATTTTTGTGTTGGATAGTCCATTAATCGAGGAAGGTTTTAGGCTATACGAGTATAACATTACGCTGCGACCAATAAGAGCGAAGCATCAGTGAAAAATGTTGGAAAAACGGGAAAAAATATTGATAACTAATATTATAAAGCTGAAGAGTTTGTTTGATTGTTTGTTTGTTTGTTTGAACGCGCTAATCTCCGGAAGTACTGGTTTGAGTTGAAAAATTCTTTTTGTGGTGGAGAGTCCATTAATCGAGGAAGGTTTTAGGCTATACGAGTAGGTATAACATCACGCTGCGACCAATAAGAGCGAAGCATCAGTGAAAAATGTTGCAAAAACGGGAAAAATATTGATATTAATTGCGATCATATAAACAGAAATTGACGCGGACGAAGTCGCGGGCAACAGCTAGTTATTAATATTCCTAGTATTGCCATCATAACTTATTATTTTTATACCACTACATCAACATCCATCTTAGAAGTTGGCAGTGACACGGAAACACTACTCAGTGTTAAACTTAATAATTACTAGCGGTTTTCCTTCGACTTCTTCAGTGTAGATTTTTGTTATCGCGCTTGAGATTATATCTTCTTAAGGAATTAGAAATACTTAAAATTTTCACAGCACTATCTTCACCCTCTTAGGGGATTTCATGATTTAAAAATACCCTATTATCAATTCTTAGGTCTTGGGACTGCAACTATCTCCATACTAACTTACTCTGTTCAGCAGGTTCAGCTAAAAAAAGATATCAATTAGGTACACAGACACAATGACAAAACCACACACTTTGTATGTATAGAAGCAAACTAAGTAATTGTAGAGTCATTCTAAACAGCAAAAAGGTTTCAAGAACATGTTTTTAAAAAACGCTTACTCTTTCAATGAAAACACAGCCAAATGGAGAGGGTTATAAATTGAGGGTTCGAAATAACGTTTTTAAACGCAGAAAGGGGAAATTTAAAAATGAAACGGGTCTCTTTAGGAATTGTTGATAGGGGTATTAAGGTAAAAAAGCCGAATCAGGTTAGAGACGTTACGAAACAATAAACAAGATGATTTGACAGCTGACACGAAAGATGGACTTTGGTTTTTATTTTTGCGAAATCATCATACTCGACAAGTATTGAGACAAAGCAATAAATATAAAGCATTGTTATAATAACATATGTGAGTAAGATTAATCGAAAGTAAAGAAAAAAAAAGAAAAGTGCTTCTACCTTATGCGGATCGACGTTCCCGCGTAAAATTGAAATGTGTTAATCATCCATGTCACATATTAATGTTAAATGTCTTACGGCCGGTTCCAATAACCTATCTATCTAGAAAACAACTTCCGTCTTTGTTTCTCTGGACGGCAAAAACAGAGATATAAACTGTTTCCTATCTCCGATATGCCAAAACTGAAGATAGATAGGTTATTGGAACCGGCCGTTAAATATTAATGTGAAAAGTTATTTTAAGATTAGGTTAAGTTAATTCTGTAAGAATGTATTTGAAATATCAAGTTGTGTCTTCAACCTAACTTACTTAGTAGTTGCTTAATTTGGGACTACGTGGCTCTGCGTGGCCCAGTGCGACATACCTGAAAAAGTTCAGTCCGTTTGGAAGGGACATAGCAGATTATTTTTTTGTATTAATTGTCATCAGAATCATTAATTAAAATCATAATAACCGCGACCGAACACAATAGCACCAATACCAACCCCCAAACAATAAGGTACCTGTGATATTAACATCGAGCATAATACGTTTAACCCTTCCACGGGTCGGCAAATTAGATTCGTTGAGTTATATACAGCCTTATTGGCGGAGACTTGGACAGGGTTGATTAATGCTCCATAGTTCCGAGCTGTTATCTCGCACCTAGTACACGCCGGGTTAATATACTACCGATAGGATTAAAGGTAAATGTATGTTGGAGATAGCGCGTTTTGCAGTTCCGAACTAAATTGAATAGAAACTGAATATACTGACTTAAAAGTTTCTTGGTTTTTTGCTGGTCTCAAAATGTACAATGTTGGTTTTATAGATTTTTGCTTTTTACATTATAGTATCTTAACACATGGCAACCAGAAGAGGTAATACATTTATTATGATATTAAGTTCAGCTGACACTCATTTGTTAGGTTATTCAAAAACCCTCTTTTAGTAAACAAAAACTTAGATGTGTATTATTGAATCTCTTGTTAAGAAAGGTCCCAGGACACGTATACATCATTTTATTTTCATGTTGAATGTTTTCTACTGCATCTATTGTACACTAATGAGTCACTTATTTAGTCCATTTGTTTACATACAGGGTAAAATTTTAACCACTTTCCAATTTTTAATATAGCAATCTACGAGGCAAAAAACAAATGACGTATTTTTTCTTTTGGTATAGCCCAGTACAAAAATGTCAAGATAAAGCACTTAGAAAATGTCCGCCAAAAATCTAAAATTTTTGATATGGCATCCTAGTAACACTTCTTTTACGCGATGTGCATCTCATTTATTTTTTACAATACTATTCATGAGTTTTTGAATTTCCCTTTATGCATTAACAGGTCTAGGACCGTAAAAATTTAAAACTATATCACGAAAAATATTTTCGGGTGACAACTTGATTTACATTTTTTACTTCATAAATAGGCTCTAAATACGATACTGAACGCATATAAAAATTTTGGAAAGTGGTTAAAATTTCACCCTGTATAATAGTATCATGTGACAAAACCAATATCACTTCTAACACAAATGCGCTCATAAAGCTTTTTTTCCATAGGCTTCAATGAGTCCATACATCTTTACATAGTCCTATAAAATATAAGAAGGTCACACATTTCAATATTAAAGAGGTATACGCAAGAATATTGATCAAATTTTTTTTTGTGTGCTTGTAGTTATTTCTCATTTGCTTCACAGTGTATGTTATCTTCATTGCCGGCTCTATATTATAATTTTATCTATTAAGAAGAGTCGCTTTCAGTACTGAGACTAGAATGGGGACTACCGTTTCTTTGCTCACCAGTTGGCGCCACTGTAGACTGAGGTCCGGAGGTATAGCTATTAAATGCGATTAGCACCGAAACAAAGTGTTATATCTTGAATCTAATTAAGGTTATATTGTTTATAAATAACTATCTTGATATCAACTAACTAACTTCTGTAATAGTTGCTCTTGAGGCCGCCTATTTTTGCGCTTTTTCTTAATTACGCTTTTAAAGCGTTCACATTAATCGCCAAATAATCCATATTTGCGATATTTTACGAAGGAGATCACTTTCCATCAGGTAAATTAAAGAAATTATAATTTATGCAACAAATTCCGCTAAAACCAGTACAAAGTGAATGATATTGGACCTCACGCGACACTAGCGCCTCTAGTGGCAAATTCACTAGCGATAGCCCCCATTAGAGACCAAATTTCTTCTAATCTCTGTTTGATTTTTGCTTTTCGCGCGAAAACCACCTATTAAACTATTATTTCCTGCCAGTGACTTAAAAAATGTGTAAGAGTAGATAGGTATTCATTTTTCAAAGTAAATGCACAAAATCATACACTATTCCGCTTGACTGTGCACTGCAACATTTGGTTCTATTAATGCAGTTTGTGCCTCTTTGTTTGCAGTCAGAAACACAACTGCTCTAACCGCAAATGCAACTGAAAATACGTTAAACGCGAATGTAATCATTAAGCTGTTCACTATTTATGTGTGAAACGGGTCCGGTAAAGATAGGTGAGACATAAGGTTTTTAAAAAAGTTTTATTTTTTAAAAATGGAATCTTTGCAGTATCTTTGTATGTACTTATTCGAGGCATTTGGATGTCATTGAACAGACAACAGCACGTCAACTTACCACAAAACGTAAAATTTCCTCAATTAAAATTGATCTCTACTCAATGGACTTAAAGTTGAAAATCAAATCAATGACCTTCAACTTTTTGTGTAGGTTGACCTGCCGTTGTCTCTACTTTATTTAGGGTTTTGTTTGAATAAACAGGCTTTTTAGCTGCATTTTTACCCGACTACGGTACGGCAAAGCCAACAGGTAGGGTTATCATTTTAGCAGTGCATGTATATTATGTTTATTTTGTATATTATATTATGTATATTGTATATTTAGGGCTAGTGAATGATGATGTATATGAATATGTATGTGGTATTTATGTGGGTTCCACATTTATGGCTATACTACTGAGGCGATTTAGGTGAATGAGGTATCAATCGATTCCTAATTAACATAGGCTACCTTTTGTTTAAAATAAAGCACCTAACATGGCGAATGCTACAACAGAATATTTGAGTAAGTACCTGCTATAAAAAAAAAAATTGTAGTCCTAACGAGTTTGTATCAAATGAAAGAAGAAAAAAATCTGAGTACGAAAATTTTTAAACAATACAGAAAAAATACAGGTGACTTGAAATTCACTTTTTTTTTGTAGTCGGGTTACTGTTTTTTAATTTTTTTATCAAAAGCTGAGGTCATCCTTAGTCCTACAGTTATTAAATAAAAGGCCCCGTGCCAGTCAGATTCGCGCACGAAGGTATTCAAACCTTAATTATTAAACGTTAAAAATTAAATTTGTTGTATGAATATTTATTTTATTCTGTTCTTAGTAGGTAGGTACTTCTTGTTATATATATTATAGTAGCAATAGAAACACGTACATCATCTGTGAAAATGTCAACTGTATAACTGTATGACTTGGTTAAAAACAGATAAACAGACAGATCTGACAGAAAGACTTACAGTGAAGACTTACGGCCGGTCCCAATAATCTATCTATCTTCAGTTTTGGCATATCGGAGATAGAAAACATTTCTGTCTCTGATTTTGCCGTCCAGAGAAACAAAGACAAAAGTTGTTTTCTATCTCCGATATGCCAAAACTGAAGATAGACAGGTTATTGGGACCGGCCGTTAGTAGGTAATAGGGTCCCGTTTTTACCCTGCTGTGGGTGACGCTGATAAAATACTGGGTGAAACAAATTTCATACTACTCGTACAACAGAACTTTTATTTTACTGTACATTAGAAGTAACTTTTGAAAAAGTAATTTTAATATTGCGCATTAACACATTTAATGGAGAGTGCCTGAGGCGCTCGGAGTGGAGCGAAAAATATGAATCCAAGTAACCAAGTGGGTTTGAAGACGCCTGAGGTTTCGCAATGTACGTAATTGTTAAGTTATAATACAAATACAAAGAAGAAAAACTTTTTATGAATTTTAGACAAGATTAGAAGTGTTTCAAACATAAATACTAATGATCTAAGCAATAAATTAGATATCTTAGAGCGAAAAATATTCGCATCATACTAATACTAATGGGGTGGTGGGATCTACCTCCTAGTGGTCCACCCTGGGCAACGGCATTTTTGATTTTCTAACCAATGATGGCGGCTTACAGATCCCTCTGCGGTGGTAGGCTTCGTAAGTGGCCGCCTGGATGCTACCACCCTCCTGCCGGAGACCAGCGCCAAACAGTTTTTCTGTGTTCCGCTGGTGTGTGGGAGAACCAGTACCTCTGTGTAAGCTCGCTCCATCTTAGGCTTCTTCTTAACCATATAGTTAAGTATGTAGTTAAGAGCAAGCCCATTATTTATAAAAAAAACTCGTTACTAATAAAGAGATATTGTCTACGATATGCTTCGCGAGCACCAGAATGCTTAAAAACATAAGTTTATAATAACAAACAGCCGTTGAACATACTACAAAATGCACAATTTTTTTAATAGGATATTGCCCGTTATGAAAAATCAGTTGAACACAGATAGTTGATTGATTGGTGTCATGGATACAGCCGTAAACTGTCCACAAAAGTGTTAATACTATCGATGAATATCAAAATACCCAAATCAATTTCTAAAATGCTTTTTTTTAAAGGATCCTCTATCAAGGCGACCTAAGACGGTGAGTCCTAATCTAAAGATAATAGATTCTATAGATATCATTAAAAATAAAACAAAAAATCTACTGTCCTACATAACACTTGCAGGAAACACAGTATGAGTTCCGCGGTTTGGGATAAGTGCCTCTTATGTTTTAATTCCCATTTACTACGGCGCGGCGCGGTCAAACCACAAAGCGAAGAAATTCGTTGCGAAACACAAAAACGAACTCTTCAACTAATTAAGTGGGTGCGGATTATGAACTGACATGAAGACTGTTTCGAAGTTTAATTCGTTTTGAGTAGCCAATTTTATTTATGCTTCATTTTGTGTTTTATTTCGTATTCGAGCTGGTTTTTTATTTTGTTTTAATTTCAACCTGTTGAGGTATTTTTTTTATATTTCTATATAGGTAACTAGCTGATGCCCGCGGCTTCGCGCGCGTGGTATTTTATCTGTTACACAGTTTTCGTCATGATTCAACCCCCTCTCCTCCACTCTTTTCCTCCACTTCCTTTGCCTACGGTGCCGGGGGTGGCCATCTCAAGCGAGGTGGTGGTGTCTTCGCACTTAGTGGGAGCCAATACGACGTTGCAGGCTTACCGGGGCCCGTTGATACAATAGTTGGATGAAAGGGGCCGATTTATACTATCGTTTTAGGGATCCGGTGTTGGTTCTCCTAGCGTATCGTGGTCCAAGCGAGCTCGCACCACATCTGTTTGCATTTACATGAAATCTGAAGTACAATACCATTTGAAGCTTAAAAAACTGTCAATGCAACGTAGTACAACAAACCATTCAAAGCAGCTTGCAAGGCTTTTTTCGAATATGATCAACACTGGCGTAGAGCCCTGGAAGAAGTGGCCCTGTGTAAAAAACTAAATTCTTAGTTTCCAACCAAGTAGGTAAATCCATTTTTCTCGATCCATAAGCGATAAAAAGGCGATATTACAAAGACAATTTGCTTGCATACTACGTTTGGATAAAAGACCTAGATCGGACGGTGGACGTCGGACCTAGACGGTGTAGTACCAGCATCGGTGTAGAGCTGGAAAAGGCAGTCCTATGTCATTGTCCCTTCATGATCGATAGACGAAGTTTCAAGTACTTCAATTTGATATTAAACACAAATAATCAACCATACAATTTTCCACCGTTTTTCACAACTTATAAACAACATTATAAAATTTATACAACATCTATACTAATATTATAAAGCTGAAGAGTTTGTTTCTTTGTTTAAACGCACTAATCTCAGAGAGTACTGGTTCGAAAATGTTTTTTTTTCTTTTTTGGATAGTCCATTTATCGAGGAAGGCTTTAGGCTAAATATAACATCACGCTACGACCAATAGGAGCGGAAAATCAGTGAAAATGTTGCAAAAATAATCGCGATCATAATAACAGAAATTGACGCGGACGAAGTCGCGGGCAACAGCTAGTATAGCATAAAGCTGACGTAGTTTCACAAAACTTTTATGTGGGATGTGGGTTCGAGGCATGGATGGATGGAGGATGATCAGCAGGATTAATAGTGTTCAGAAACTTTACAGGATAGAGAACTGATTCGTCTGTACTGACCACTGTGTCTATAAATTGTTACTTATTTCTTTAGCTTCAATGATGTCAGCGAAACATCATTAATTACTACTGCCACCACATCTGCCACTGTCATAAGTGGGTGGTGGTAGGTATTCTTAAGTTAAACAACACGGAATTATGAAGTGAGGTGATTTTTTTCTCACCGTTTTATTTTCATGTTTTAAAAGTGTCTTTTTTAAATATGGTGGAAATTAAATAAAAATTCCATTTGGATGCGTTAGATAGGCAGTTTCAATAAATAAACTATACCAAACCCTCAAAAGCTGTGCGTCCTAGAAAAAAAAATCGTTACTAAATAGAAGTTTATCAAATTATCGAATCATTCTTCTAAGATACACTTTTGAAAAATCCCCGCTTTTGTTCCTGTAAGATACACTTTGGCCAAGTACAGCAAACCAGAATAAACGGAAGCTTGTCAAATGGTCTACCAGTATATATTGATTTAATCCACCAGTCAGCTGCTCAGTGTTGTTGCAACACACCTGTTACCTTAGCCTGTCTGAGATACGGGTCTACTCCCAGTTTTTTGTACTGCCTAATATAGTTGATAATTTCATAAGGTACAACAGTGTAGTTTTATAAGATTTGATATTTCATTACCTATTCCATTTTTACTTACTTTAAGTTTTGCATGCATATTGCATGTAAAGGACTTTTATTATACGTATTGTAGTGTTGGTTGTACAAATAAATAAATTCACTCATCAATTTTATTCCATACACTTTTTTCGATTTCCCAAAATTTGTCTCTACCGTATAAACAAAAATGAATAAGTTCTAAATAATACCATTCTATTTGTAAGTACTGATATTTATTTTCTGAATATGTACCTAAATATAGATACAACATGATCTTGACACTCTTACAACTTGGTTGCAACAAAATCTATTAACAATTAATGCATCTAAAACGTCATACGTTATTTTTAAAGCGAAAAATAAGCCCATACCTCCATTCAACCCATTGACAATCTTTACTACATCATTACAAGAAAAGAAACACGAAAAATATTTAGGTCTTTATTTAGATAGCCACTTAACATGGAACGTTCATATTGACCATATTAAGAAAAAAAATTCCGCATTGATGGCTTCTTTACGCCCCATAGTACGATGCATACCCCGCAAATCAAGATACAATATATATAACTCACTTGTAAAATCCCACCTAATATACCTTGTTGAAATCTGGGGTAGTGCTTCAAAAACAAAAATATCCGAACTCCAAGTCTTACAAAATAAAATCATTAAATTATTATTTCATTATCCGTACCTCACATCCACTTCCAAGATTTATAACGAAACACAAATTATGAACATTAAACAATTATTTATGTATTATACCTGCCTGCTCATACGCAAAGTATTGAATAAAACCATCCATACGTCGCTCACTCTGATGACGCGGTCAGAACAGGTTCCGAAGCGAACGCGCCGTCGCGCTAGCTATTTGGTTCTACCCAAGATACGCACAAATTACGGCAAGCGAATGCTTAACTTTGAGGGAGCACAGTTGTTTAATAAACTACCCGAATCAATAAAAAGCATTGACTCCCTTAATATTTTTAAAAAGAAACTTGCCCTACACATTCATGACGTTGTGGAATGAGCCTTACTTATTAAATTTTATGTTAAAACTAATATTTATAAATTAAGAAATTTTGTTTGTTATGAAACTATATTATACTTATTTATTTTTTATTGCCAATCAGATGGTATAATTTACTAAAGCCAATGCTTATTATAAAACATATCGGTGCGAACGATTCAAATGTAAATCATACTCAGTTTATTTTTGTTCTCAAGTAAGTGACAATATGTTTTTATTGAGAAATAAAGAATCTTTAAACCTTATAGATAAGACAGCCAATAGGAATTATCAAGTTTTGTCAAAATTTTCTGTACAAAGCCACCTATTTCTTCGTCAACTTTGTCCTTCAGGGCGTATGGAATACGTCTAGATGAAAATGGGTCTCACATTTTCTTGAAGCACTAATTGAGCTTTCTAGTTTGATATGCAAACAAGAGTTCCGTCAAACACTATTGATAAAATATCTTCTAGTAATCTGTCCATTTTGAGTTGTTGATAATTTACTGACTAAATTTTAACTAACTCACATGGATCCCGTTGAGCACATAAATAAAATATAATACGATTTCTGATATAATTCTGGGCTCAAAGTTGTTATAAACGTGTATTTCATGGTATCGATATCATCACATCTGTTCAGTTTTAAGTAAGTATCAAACCGTTTAATGATGTTTTTGAGTATTTCGTCCTTGTCTAATGGTACTGAGTTCAATTTAGATGTCCTAAGGTTTGTTGTTGTCGACCTTTGCTCCTCAGTACCTTCTGCATACATGGAATTGTTTCGTGCTGTCAAATTCAAATTTCCTGAAGGTTATTTTTTTCTTCAATCTCATTTTCCAACTGTGGGTCATCAGTAATTTAATTATTTGTTGTCGTATCTCTTCCAAATTATTCTTGGTAATTTTGTACATTTGTTACTGGTCACTCACTAATTTTAATTCATAATCAGAAATTTCTCGTAGGGTTTGTATCTGGCTGCCGAATTTTATAATGCAGCTTTTAATGAAGTTCGTGTACGTTTTAACTTAGTTAATTCATCCATTTCGGCGCCTAATATTAAATTCTAAAATAATACTATTCTATTTGTAAGATATGATATTTATTTTCTGATTGACACATTGAATGTCATAACAAACTAAGTGAAGTCAGAGAGTATGTAAAGAGTATCAGAATTATGTAAAGAGTATGGATATTACGCGGAACCGAACAAACTTTGCCCCCATTTTTTATCCCCTTAAAGATTAAATTTTCAAAAATCCTGAAAGTCGTCATTCATAATTTCCATTCAGGTAGCTGGATACCAATTTTCATCGACTTAGCTTCAAAACTGACGGAGTTTCATACAAACTTATGGGGCCCTTTTTACCCCCTAGGAGGCAGAATTTCCAAAATTCCTTTCTTAGTGCTCACCTACACTATATAAGGAAGCACGGTGAAAATTTTCAGATTTTAAATCCCAGTAGTTTGGGCTGTGCGTTGATATGTCAGTCAGTCAGTCATTAAATCAGTTTTCATTTTTATATATATAGATTACCTACTATTAGGGGTTAAAGCATGAAATTGCCGTTTATTGCCGTTATGGACGAAATCGAGAAAAGTCATTTTTCCATACTAAAAATTTTTTAGTTTTTTAAAAACGCCTCAACCGTTTTCGATGCAATTAAAGGTGAAAGTTAGATGATTATAAAGCTACGCATTATAGTATTTAAATTTCTGAAAATCAAAGTATATAATACAAATATACTTAATTGAAGCAAGAAGGTCAGCTGACACATTGTAAGGGGTCTTTTCAACGACTTCCTTTGAAGTAATAGGCACTAGTATTGCATTTTTTTTTTAGTCAAAAGTTACTTTATTTAGTTTTTGATACAATACAAAAAGAATTACGCAATAATATGACTATACTTAAGAGCTATAAACAAAATAAAAAGTGGGAAAATAATCGGCAATTTCATACTTTAACCCCTATTATTATTATTTTATAATATTATTATACGTTGATTACGATTATTTGTCATTGTTTGTTTGGTATAAATTTTAAATTGTTTAAATACTTGTTACTCTTTTTACTTCCTTTTCTAAGTATTATTCAAGGAAATTGTTTTTTTTTTGTAATGTATCCTTTCAATATTATTTTCTTCCTAAGGGTTGATGAAATCTTTTTAGCCCATGCGCTGTTCCGTAGTTACATAGTGAAAATGCCGATTTATTTCATTCTGTAGTTTTACGTAATTAACAGCTTTGCCCAACTATTTTCAAATGGAATTTGTTAGAAATTATTCTACTTCAAATACGGTTTATAATATAACTTCGTCAACTGCTTTTAAACTTGTTAACCATACATAGCTCTGATAGTTTTTCTGTTAATTTACTTCAATATGCTACTGCTGCAATTTGATACATGGCTTTTCGTAGGAACAGCCGTTTAAATGGCAGAGGGGACTTAATTATGCCAAAAATTATCAACTTAAAACCTATTATGTCCATGAATCAAAAAATTGTGTTCACAAATTTGACTCTCAGTCAGAGGCTGACGCTAATGCATACCTATGGATAGTATAATCAAATTTTTCAACTAAGTTCTCTATAACATTTACATTTAGGGAACAAACCATGAAAGAACTTACAATGTTTTTGATTATAAAACTTTTGCACATACCTAGTTACAGCATTCTATTACTAGCGTCTCTAAGATCGACCACATATTCATATTCATATTCATTTATTCACAACATAAAGTAACAGAAGTCTAATAAGTAGGCATACAGAGGTGTTTGATAGCTACTTTATAATCTACAAGAGGTATTTGTGACTTTTAGTAGTATGTTTCAATAACATTTAACAGTTCATAAAATTATACATAATTACAATGTCTCAAATGTATGAATAAACGTCAACTAATTCACAATACAGGTTCCAACCTCTCCGCTGGCAGCCATCTTGCGCTCTTTACCCCGTTGACTGGCAACCATCCACGAAGCGCCCCCCGCTGTTCGGGAACAGTTGCATTCTTTTGATCATTTCTTTAATATTTTGTAACAATGCCCTATAAAATATATATATTACTGTTCTCCATAAAATAATCTATAAAAAAATGCTTATGCAATTCGTTAATTTAGTTGCATCTATAAATGAGAACAATGTTAACTAAGGGAAAAGTAAAAATATGGTTTACATGAGATTATATAAAGTTTATTATCCATACTTAACAATTTTTGTGTACAGTTTTGTTTTCATTGTAAACCTTTATACTATCATTTACATAATTGAACCATGAGTAAATGAGTTAATAAACACTGTTAAAATAAGGCGAACACACCGCATACCACAACACGTAACGAGTGACGACTGACGAACACTTACAAATTGCTCAAATATTTTGTTTGACACATGACCTTAGACTTTGGCTTGCTAGCTAGCCCCTTCTTTCTTCTACACAGCGATATAGGTGCAAAAGGGATAGGAACAGCCGCGTCTGTAGGAATTCCCGCGAAAAACGCAACTAAGTAGGAAGTCCGATTTTGGCCTCGCGCCAGATGTCCATATTTTTGACGCGGCCCGAATTGGGCTCCTTGCCAGCCAAGGATAATATAATATAATAGGATTAATAATAACTAAAATAAATTAATGGACACAGATGGACAGACAGATATAAAGAGTTCCTTGTCTTGATTGCAGAACCTTAAAATGGCGTCAATCTGAGTACTTCCTTGTTTTATCGCAGTTAAAATAGTTAACTGAAAATGTTTAGTAACTAATTTGCCAAAGATCGGCAAACAGCTTTAACACTTTTAAAGACTTAATTATTAAATGCAGAGAAGTCGGGTATTTCCAGCTTCGCTTAACAAGCTAACAAAAACTGGAGATGCTCTCTTTTCACCTCCTTGCTGGTAACGCTGTAATTAAACTTTTTTTTTTCGTTTTATCGTCATAGTTTAATGAGCTACATCTTTACGATTCAACATTCACGTATACTCGTATGAGCAATAGCCCAAGAGCTAAATAAATAAATAAAATAAATAAATATTTTAAGACATGCCTCACTGGGCCACACAAAGCCATCTAGTCCCAAATTAAGCTACTATTAAGTACCCTGTCGTATGGGGTACTAGACAACCGATAAACTTACTTATATACTTTTTTTTTTGTAAATACATACTTATAATACATAGAAAACACCCAGACCAGTACAAACAGACATGTTCATGCACACAAATATTTGTACTGAGCGGGGATCGAACCCGCGACCCATGGGTCAGAAGCAGCGTTAACTATCATTACCATTATTGATATCGAGCTAATGACGAATTTCGAGAACATATTCTTTCAGGCATATTGAAATAAAACCAGTTATTGATCTCTGTGTAATACGGAACAGTGAGATTGTGCACTGTGCAGACTGTTTGTTTTGCTAATATGCAATTATTTAGTTACATCAATACTTTACACCTCTTTATACGATCATGTATGGCATAAAAACTTTTTGATGTCGTTTCCAGGTACTCAAACATTCTACACTAAAATGTATCTAAACCAGTTTTTTTCTTTTTAAATTTACTCGCTCAAAAAATAAAATAACACACAAATCTTTCCTCTACAAAACACTAGTATAGATGATGATAAATACACATAATTTTGTAAATGGTATCAGAGATCGTAAACTATTTAGGAAAAAGAGCAACAGAATCACAATTACCTGCTTAGTCCACCTGTTTTATAATAATATCTTTAAAATCAGTAAAAATCAGTAAAATTGGTTTTATTTCTGCAAATAGGCCCTAGGAGGCGCTTTTACACGTCCCAATATTTAAACCTACCACTGCTTCGGGACAAATGTGGGCTAGTGCCGAGAAGAAGCAGCGCAAGAAACTCAGTCACTATTGTCAGCCTCTTTTTAAATAAATATATTTACATAAGTTATATGCCAGTGCGAGCTAGGACAATTTAAAGCCACACGTTCCTATCATTTATATAATCATTAATAGTATAATAGCCCTTTTTCATTAAAATAACTTTGATTTATGATTGAGTTTATGTACAGGGAGTTCAGCAAGTGACAGTGGTAATTAATTTGTTGAAAATACGAATACAATTTCCCATGAACGGATTACCCACTTTTCGCAGTCTGAATTCTGGAACGGCAAGTTTATCTTTATTTCGGGTATTGAAATTGTGTACGTCACTATTTTTGACAAATAACTCAAGGTTCTTACGGACGTACATAATCTTTTCGAAAATGTATTGAGATGCAACTGTAAGTATTTTGATCTCTTTGAATAAGCAGCTCTCTTAGAGAGCCACGGGGTCGAAGGCCGTAGATAGGCCGTTTTTGCAATATAAAAATAGACTCAATATCTGCCGATGAGCCCCATAACAGAATTCCGTATGACATTATACTGTAAAAGTAGCTAAAACATACTAATATTGCCGTTCCAACATCAGTCAATTGTTTTATTTTTCGCCCAGCATAACCAGCAGAACTAAGTCTTCCAGACAGAGACCTAATATGAGCATCCCATTGCAGACATGAGTCTACAGTTATACATAAAAAGGTAGAAGAGTCTACCGTGTCTAATGGCTCATCTTTTACAATAACATTTGTGGCGGCAAACCTTACATTAGTAAATTTAACACATTTGGTTTCCTAACCAGATTTCATATGAATTGTATAGTGTAATCGATGCTTTGCTGTGTTAGTGTATCAAGGCATGATAATTTATACTGACGAGAGCATCCAGCAGAACAACAATGTCTACACGTTTTCGAGCCTAACCGTACAATCTTAGCGGTAAGATGACAACAATGGCGGCTGAGCAATAAGCCAACCGAGCGACATATGTCACCCCACTAATCCTTAAGTTAATATGAACAGGAAATCGGCTTATTAAGTATTACCCCAAATCTGCTATTTCCCTTAGTTTTCCTTGTGATATTATTTTTGTTTATTTTTATGAGCGGCAAAGTATATTGGCGAAGAATAAGGTATTACCGTAGTTCGAGAAGGTACTATACTGTTACGTCAGATTGGCTGGTAGTTTCTTTTTGTGCAAATGTGTATTGAAGAATCAGATTTGTGAGATTTTGTAACAGTAAAAACCTACTTTTGTTGACTTAATAGCAACCAAAATAAGTTTTTTCTTGTTTCGTTTCATGGCTTTTTAGCTATGCTCCTAAAAATATCCAATTACCCTGCCTAATGGTGACATAAGTCTGGCACGACAATCGCTTCATAATGAATTACCCACCCATCTTGGATTACTTGATCATCATCATCAAATACGTTTGATGTAAGGGACTAAAATCAACTCAGTCAGCTGCAAAAGTCTGTATAGACTTTTAACTAATGTTGACTCTTAACACAACGACATAAGGTTTGTAAAACGAACAAGTGTTTACATACTTTTGCAGATGACTGTACTAAGTAGATATGTATTATGTAATACAAGAAACACTTAGAAAAACAATTATTAGCAAGATATAAATTTTGCATTGTTACTTATTTAAAAGAAGCAATCATTACAAACAAAGTTTAGAGGATTTAAAGAAAGTTCAAAACTCTGATATCTTCAGTTATATTTTTTTTTATATTGTCAAAATAAAATACATACAGACAATAAATATGTTGTAGAAATCGGAAATTATGAAGGTGCCACAAAACGCAGACTAAAGACAACATGAATAATGATTTTTAGTACATTGACCAGTCCTGGAATCGTTTCCAGGATCCTCGGAGCTGGCGGCACCTTAAAAGCAATTGTATACGTCACTCAATCACGGAAGCCGTTGTCTACAACCAAAACTGATCAAAGTAAGATTTAACAAACCTAGGCACTAAACTTTCAGACAACGTTGTTTGTAATTAGCAACCCTGTATCTGCTAATTGAAGCAAGCCAGTCCGTCGCGTTGATTAGACTGATGACACAACATGGACTCGCTTTGACGTCACCTAAAAGGCACATGTCCTCATCGTTTTGCAAACTTTTCAAACTCTTTCCCGGTCTAATCAACGCAGATATGCGCAGTTATTGAATAAATCTCATGTTGTGAGAATCTCCAAAAGTTCTGCTTAATTGAACCCGGTTTATATTCTGAACAATGAGTTAACCGAATCCATATTATGACGTGTTTTGACGTGTATAACTAATTATGCAAACGAGCCATTATATACCAAAACGGCGCAATCCTGTAAGCCATTTATTTGCTTTGTAATCTAATTTGAATTGTAGTGTGAATTTTTAACAAAATGCTTTAGTTGTGTTCACGCTTCATGGGATTAAAGAGATTTGCATTATGACTGTTAATATTAAAATGAGACTGAACACAATAATAATTGCGTAACTAGTACTACTACCAGTTACTTCTCTGGGACTTCGGTCGCGTTACTGCCGTGGTCACAAAGCGGTGACCCCTTTGTGCCTACGGCCGCTGTGATGCGGAACAGGTTACCGTAACGAGGTACTAGACTGTAGAGGAAATTATGGTTTAGTGGAGATGAGGCATCACCTCATCAAGGGGTAGACAACTTATTTTTGTGGCATAGTTTGTGAATCCTGTTATAATAAATGATTTGCGACTTTGAATTTCTTTGTAATAGACTGCTATTTTCCGATAATTCTTTCTTTGTTTAAACGGTATAGGCCTCTTCTTTCTTCCCTTAGGCTTAGCTGCTCCATACTCTAAAACATCCTGTATAAGTATGTATAGATATATAATAACTTTTTTAAAAACACAATGATAACACACATCACCTACGCTACAATTTAGTAATCAAATATTACAAGCCTACTAATCTTGAAAAGTGCCAGCCACTATTCCGTATCTAACGATCGATATAACACATCACCATTAATAACACAACAGTGGGTTAATTAACCTACCGCGAATGCAACTATTAATTTAATATTGCGAACTAATATCCATAAAACTGCCAGCGCGGGGGTAATAGATCATAATTATTGCGGTAATACGCGGCGCGTACCTTCAGTGAAAATAACTTGGGCGGTAAAGTACTGAGGTGTCAATTCATAAGGAGAATTTACATAATATTTTGCTTTTGTAACGTTTCTCTTTTGCAAGTTTTGATAAAGATCCATAACAATAGAGTTGAACAGAACAACTGGAATAGGAAAACCTACAACACAGTAACACTATCCTTACAAATATTATAAACTAGCGGACCCGATAGACGTTGTCCTGTCTTAACTATAAATATTGATAAGAAAATGGTATAATAAAAAATATTTTACCAATAGTTTATTATTATTATGCTTCATGAATTTCATGATACACAACATTTTTTGTTTTTTTTTCTTCTGGTGGGTATATAAATAGCATTGTTGGTATTCCGACACGATAACAGGCGACTTTACTGGCCATATACAAAATTCAGTTTTTTTTACCCCCTATTTGACGATGTTTTCCATAGATTGCAGTATATTAAATCTATGATGTTTTCAGCATGCATTTTGTTAATGTTATGTCAAACGCCATACAATAAAAAAGTTTAAATTTTCGAAAACGATAAAGTCACATTACAAATTATTTAGTGTGGTGAATAAGTTTTCTTAAATTTACTAATTTTCCGCTTAATATTCTTATTTTTTTCTTTTATTAGAACATTTTCCTGACAATAACAAACAAAACAAAAAAATAATTAGCGAAATCGGTCCAGCTGTTCGCGCATGATGCGATGACCAAGGGAAATAGGGATTCATTTATATATATATATATATATATAGATTTATGTGAATGTTTGTCACGCTTTCACGCGAAAACTACTCGACTGTTCATCATGAAACTTTATTCAAATATTTTTAGAAGTAATAGGAATAATATAAGCTGTTTGGTATCCCACTGCTAGGCTCAAGTTTCCGCAAGCGCGATAATAAAGTGCATTTTACACGGGCAGAGCCGCGACTGAAAAGCTAACAGTACAGAACAGCTTTTTACGAAACTGGGACATTTAGGAATAAGTTAGTTTTTTATGCTTTGATGCCTACCCCATTGTTTGTCCTACGGGTTAGAATTTGGTTTTTGAATTTAAAAAGAAAAAGAGGTATGTCTTAGAGAATATGAGACAGATTTTTCTCTACAGAAATATCTACTTTAAAGAAATGCTTTATCCGAATCATTGTTTATATCTAAGTGAAGACTGTGATTTGAGAAAATCATAAACTGCAAAAGCCATCTGACTGGTTTATAAACAAAAATACCGATCATAGGACCACACAGACCCTTTAACTAAACTATTGTATCTGCTCAGTCGATAACGGTGAGATTCACGAGTGACTGCGTGACGTGGTCAATTAGAACTTCGTCTTCACTGAACAACGTGTATAGGATACGGTAACTCCTGACTTAGGACACCTCAACGTGACTTAGTTCAGTGACCATGTCAAGTTCCACGATCTTCACTGATGACACAACCTCGTGACAAAGTAAATATAAACGTGGTAGCAACATAGGACACACCTCAAGAAATAATTAAGTTATTAGATATAAAAAAAATACGAAAAAAGTGTGTACGTAAATTATACCTATTTAGTGAATATTTTAGTAGCGGAGTGTGATTAAATCAGTCAATGTTCAGTCAATGTTTCTTGACTAGGCAGTAAAAAATATGACCACTTTTTGACATTTAATCTTGACATTGTCCTGTGATCAGAAGTGCGATTGTGTAAGGTTGTTCATGGATGGACAATGAATACAATTGATCATAGATCGTATAATTAAATTCTAATTGTGTAATTTTGTCCATTCCATGAAGACCGAAAAGTGACCGGTGGTATAAAAACGTTTCATGGATTTGCGTTTTACTATCGCAAAACATTCGGTAAAACTCATTTTTTTTCTAACATAATATTAAATTGTATTCAAATTTATATGCAGGTTTTTAATCAAATTTTACGATTTCAACCCAAAAACAAACTTTATTTCATAAAAACATTGAATTTAAATTAAAAATTTATCTTTGCAATTGATATAACCAAACGCAAAGAACGAATGAAATACGAGTTTCCTGCTACTCGACAATAGGTGGCGTTAGTGGACTACGTTTTTTATTTCCTAAAAGTTTAACGGCTTCGGACGAGTCCATACCGCCTAGTCTTTTTATTTATAATGTAAATTTTTTTATACATACAATATCATTTAAACTTGCATAAACATAATAGCCTAATCTAACCTAAGCCTAAACTAACCTAGCTCATTGAAATGTATGGGTGGTATATACATTTCAATGATTACGGGAGTTTTACGCGAGAACGTGGATCAAACTCAAATAGGAGCGCCTTTTCTTGTGTCTCAGTTTTATTTGATTTATCCTACTCACTGACACATTATTATAACAATGCCACCACTTTATCACAATAAATGCCGCTTAAGATAAATTCACAAAATTTCGCAACAAAATCCATCTTTCTCTTATCGTTTCCCGCGCAATACTCCAGTGGACTACGTAAAGTGTTCTCTGACGTAGTATATTATTTTATTTATGTTCTGTGAATGTCAAGTGTTAACTATCACAGTGAAACAAAACTTTGCATTTGTTTTAAATAAAAACACAAGTAATTAAAAAAATATTAAATTAAATTAAAGCGTTCTATCAAAAACAAACATGAAAAAGTTTACCTAAATTAAATAAAGATAAAACAACATTTTCTTTCAAAGAAAATGTAACAATTTGAAGAAATTTGCGTACCTAACAGGGTAAAATTTACGATTGTCATGAGTCAAGAGTCACCGCAATCATTTGACAGTAGCAATGAGCTCATAAGACTTACGCAATTCGAATTATCTGTCAAAATCATGTACATCATTCACTCATCGTTTAAAATTAACGACCCAATCGTTAACGATAAATGAACTCCGTACACAATTAGAATTAGCCGTTTGACAGATTATACCGTACGTTATGAACTGTCAAATGAATACGATTGCTTTACACAATCGCACCACAGGTCAGTAACGCGTTTACTTATTCTTAAGTTAGTCCAATTGTGGGACAAAGTTCTGTGGTCATGTATCGCATGACAAATGTTTAAAAAAAATGACAGTAACATTAACATTCTTCTTCTTGAAGATGTCATGACAGTGTCACTTACATAATCTTCTTCGTAATATGAGGGCCACGTTTTACAAACCCTAAGTTGATGAGTCTAATATTACAAAGAGCACAATTTAATTAAAAACATGTAAAAATAAGACTGTTACTAAATACAAAAAAATTCTTTAGCATTAATAATGAATAGATTTACGAGCACGTATTAACACAAATATAATGTTCCGTACAGAATTCTTTGAACGTTTTTGAGTGAGGTTAATTAATTAAACTCTGGAATTCATTCATGGTATGTACAGTGAAGAATGATCCACCAAATTAGTCTTCGTTTAGTTAATTACTCGATCAATGTATCGGATTTTTCCTAAGGCGGTAATTTATTAGATGGGGCGGATATTTGCATGGTCCTTAATTTGGGAGGTGCTTTGCTTGAAACGTAATTATGCTGGTCAGTATTCTGTAGACGTAGAAAATATTTAATGTACGTACATATTATTTTACTAAGGGAACAAAAAGCGATCATACTTTGACCATGATTAGTAATCCTAATCACCATAGATGATAATCGAGTACACGATTATCATTATCATTATTTTCATATCCAATGTGAACGCAATATTTTCATGAAAGTATAAAAAAAAAAAAAAATGTTCTGTATTAACCTATTTTGCGTCAAAAAATTTTAGAACTGTTCATAGTTTTCAATATTTTGACATTGTAATAGAGTCGACGTATCAAAAACTCAGAAAAAGGCAAAGTAAAATATGGTGCAACAATAGCCTATAAAAGAAAGATATAATTAAACTATCTACTAAATGTAGTACCTATCATGATCATTACTTTGTGATTTTTTAATAAATGTATTATTATCACTCTACTGTTAACGGTAGAGGTTATTCAACAATAACTAAAAGTTTTACTTCTAAAATACCAAGTAACTTTTTAAATGATTCTTCATACCTGAATGAAGAATGATTCTTAATCATTATTTAGTAATAGTAAGAAAAAAAACTTCGTTACAAGTACTCTTCTAACCATAAAACGAAACAAAAAATAAATCATATTTTGTTGTGAAGATGAAATCAATACTCGCCATCATACAGCGGCAAAGTAGGGCTCCAATTAAAAAGTTATGAAACCTTTCGACGTGATAGATCTCACGTTTAATATTCGATGAGATCATTAAACGGAGATGATAACCGCTGAGGCGACGACGAATATGCGAGGGAAGTCAAGCGTTGATTTGGTATTCCGATGGCTTAATCCAGTCTGCTTCCATTAAGATGCAAACAGCGTCTTGCTTCGGGAAAACGCAAGCACGGTTGTCTGAGCCACTGATTATTTCGTTGCTGCCGAGGAGAATGAAAATACTTTGAAATTCATTTCAATTGTTAGTTGTGAACGTCTTTTTAAAGTATGTGATTGTTTAACTGCAAAAAGTTGTTGATTGTTTGGTTTGGAATTGAGTTCTTGGTAAGGGTATTAATTAAAAATTACCATCTTACAAGTGGACGCTTTTTACGCCCTGATACTAATAAATTTTTTAATTATGGCATGATTTTATAAGCGACGCAGCGAGTTTTGTATCTGTTTTATTTTTAAAATTAATTATTCTATGCTTTATATGATATTTGAGCAATTTACTTACAATTATAATAACAATATTAAGGTTATTAAGGGTGCAAACCCCTAACATTTGATGAAACAACGCTGGCTTACAGCTATACTTGAAAAATTCACGCCTATGACGTAGTGTCTCTGTGGCATGTGAGAAGATGCGGGTTCGAGTCCCACCTGAGATATAGTTTTTCAAGTTTAAATACTGATATTAATTACTGTTTGTCACAATCAAAGTCAAAACAAATTTTTAGCAAAGAATTGATGGCGTAAACTAAAAATACAATTTATTCAATAAACATTGTAGGCCCAAGGGGCAGTCGAAAATTTTTTATTTAATTTCAACAAAAAAATTTTCAATATATTGTCCTCGCGGACATGTAAGTAAGGGGTAATTGTACCGATATAAATAATAATAATAATAAATAAATGAATGTGGACAACATCACATACATTGTTCTGATCCCAATTTGAATAACTATTTTAAGCACTCGTATTTTGGAAACCAGAAACAACGAAGGTACCACAAACACCCAGACCCGAGAAAATGTAGAAAAATATTTTTTTCTACATTGACCCTTCCGGGAATCGAACCCGGGACCTCAGAGCAGGCGACACCTTGAAAACCGGTGTGTACGCCACTCCGCCACGGAGGTATATTTGGTTCTTTACTAGTAATGGTTTCAAAATATAACTAAATATTATATTTTGGGATTAAAAAGTGATACTGATGCTAGGTTACTAAAATATAAAAAATACTGATGCTTTGTTACTAAAATAACAACTATACTTTATTATAAAACCCCTCTCAATATCGTCAGGACCATGAATCACTATTCACTATCAACAAGATGCGCCTCGCGCTCGCGCTCGGCTGCAATATTAAATTCAATTAACGCGCCTTGATTAGTTCGGCAGTGTGATGCAAGCTGTCGTAATAGGGATGCTACTGAACATTTTGATCGGATACTTGCTACGATTGCTTATTTAGATTGCACGGATTGAAACAGTTAAATCGAAATTGGGTGCTCGATCAATTTGGTTTTGCAGATTATCAGCACTCAATGTCATTTGCAATTTTTTTGTTTGTAAGGTTAAAGGTACACTTCGAGAGAATAAAACTTGTAAAAAATATATAATTTTACGTCTATTCATAAAATTCATATTACTTATTTCCGCCATTTCCGTATAAACCATTAAATTATTGTGATAAAAAGCCATCGAATTATTTAAATAAATATTTCATAAGTGATTTCCTTAAAAAAAGATTAGCTAAAGGGGATAAATAAGGCGTAATACAGGGGGTAATACAGGCGTAAGCGATTAAATTTTGTATTCTTTTCTGACTTTATGATGATTGGATAAGTTTCAAAATAAGATAGAAATATACATATCCGGAAATTCGGGTACAAGAAATGGCACGTACCCAACGCTAACACTTACATTGTGTACTAATTCACTGATACATGCGAGATGAGTCGCTTCCTTCAGCAAATGAGGTGATCTGCCATTCTTGATGTAATGGAAACCGAATGTGTAATAGCGCTGAGTTAGATTGTCTATTAGAACATAGTGAACATAGTATAACATCTTGGTGTAGACGCGTATCTTACGTGAGACGCGGCAATACTTGGCGCATAGAGTTAGAACAGCGTTTCCCATTAGCCGGGTCGCGACCCGGTACCGGGCCATCAAAATAAAATACCGGGTTGCAACATTACCGCCTTGTTTATGAAATAATACGTTCTATCGATCGACGCATGATAAATATTCTTCTTAAACTTTCGTCATTATCGGGGAATTTGAATTCTTTAGTAAAACATAGGCAGCGTGCAAAGTATTCGCACTAAAATTGTGTTACTTAATAGTACCAATTAGTATGAATAAAACATTTTTACTAATTATAAATGTGTATTATTTGTATGGAACCAGTTTGGTTCTAAAAGTTTTAAGTCACACAGGGGAAATGTGAAAATTACACGGCCATGTCAGAACAATGTTTGGGAAACGCTGAGTTAGACGATTGAAAGCACTGACAAGATTTGCGATAGTAACGCTAGAATTCTTGCCTCCTACTATCCTACTTCCTGCTAAATATTATAAACGTGTAAGTTGATCTAGATGTTTGTTGCACAAACATCTAGATATTTTTTGCTCTTTCACGCTAAAACGACTCAGTGGGTCACAATGAAATTTGGTATGGTGTTAGTTTATTGGCTGGAATAACATATAGGCAATTTGTATACCGGTAAAATCTACGATTCCCGTAGGATATTTTTTATACATAGTTTTAAATTTAATATTCCACGCGTTCAAAGTCATAGGTAAGCTAGTTTGAAATACCTTCAAACTTCATAATTTGATCTTCGTATTAGTAACGTAAATTTTTTTCGTATGATCAATCTGATTACCTTAAATACTCCTCTTTACTCCGCCCAGCTCTACTTATGTGGAACCGCAGTCTTGTTCTTTTCTATCTGTTACCTGCTCTGTGTGTATGTCAATGCTCTCATTCGTGGTTTCCTTAAAGAGGAATACAGTCAGCTGCAAAATAATGTAAACACTTTTTGGTTTTACCAACCTTATTTCGTTGATTAAGAGTCAACATTAGTCAATGGGCTGGCCATATTAGCCGCAGGACCGACGATCACTATGGTAAACAAGTTCTTGAGTGGAGACCGCGGCTCGCCAAACGTAGTGTAGGATGCCCTCAGGCCTGGTGGAGTGATGATTTGCGCAAAATAGCTGGCAGGAACTGGATGTGAGAAGCCGAGGATCGACCTAAGTGGCGTGCAACTGGAGAGATCTGTGTCTAGCAGTGGACTGCGATAGGCTGATGATGATGATGATGATGATTAGTCAGTAATGTATACATACTTTTGCAGCTGACTGTAAACTAGAAAATTTTAGAAAATATTATGTCTCAGATACATAATCAAATAATATTATATCTTGACTAAAATATTTATCCTTTTATCTGTTAACAGAGTTTTCCAAGTAGCCTTTTACAGCCTTCTGAGGTGACTTGCTTTTAGGGTTTGTATATTGCGACAAAACGAGAATAAAGGTTTGACGTGCCTTCCGAAGCACGCCTATATGGAATAAGTTCATAACAGAATACGTTTATTTGGCACTTCGAAATTGGATTAATTTACAAAAAAATAACAATAATTAATGTGCCAAAAAGGCGACTCAGAATTAGTCGCAACAGCCGAAGGCATACTGCGACGCTGATTTTCAGTGGGACGCTGATTTTTTTATATATTGTTTTTTAAGTTGCACCAACCGCAAATCAAACCCGGGATCCTTACTTAGAGGTACTACTACACTACTGCACCAACTGAATAGTCAGGTATCTAATATCGTAATATGAATAAAAACTTACATAAGAAACTATCACGAAGGCAACGAAATAAGACAAAAGAAGCGCGAGCGTTTTTTTAGATCTATTCCCATTTGTCGCACTTTCTTAAAGGTACGTTTTAATAGATGGCAGAAGTTACTAAAT
Organism: Anania crocealis; assembly: GCA_949315895.1. Taxonomy (NCBI): domain Eukaryota; kingdom Metazoa; phylum Arthropoda; class Insecta; order Lepidoptera; family Crambidae; genus Anania; species Anania crocealis. The sequence goes on from OX438884.1 coordinate 5,168,559, forward strand.
GTCTCACTTAAAATTTTAGGTCAAACTGCGTTTTCGCTATGAATTCAACCAATCAGGTAAAATGGAAATGCAAAACCTTAGGCTAATACAAAATGTGGTCCAAATCGTTACATTTGTTTTTGAGATATAAAAGATAATTAAAGTTCACAAAAGATTTGCTCGCTTTACTACATAAGACACTCTACAACAAAATCATTACGGAGCTATCATATATGTACACACCAACCCTTTAATAAACATAATAGTAGTAATTACAAGACTGTTAGTGTCAATCTTCGTTGCCTGCCACAGATTGAATCCGTCATATAGGTAGTCGCAGTAACTGTCCACTGCATGGATTCCCAACATATTTAACGTAACGCCCAAAAGGAAAACCATAGAGATACCATAATAAAATGTAAGATTAATTTACAAATTTTACTCCCGCTAAGGTTATTGATAAGATTGTTGTTCTTGTGGATGCAAAAAACTAATATAGTAAAACTCTGTTTTTTATTGCTGCCATAAAATATGGTATCGAATGTAGCCATCACTGAAAGAATATCACTACCCCTTTTTTACTTTGAGTTTCCTAAGAATAAAGGCGACTGAAAGAGTACTGCTAAAATCGTTAGTATTTCTACAAGATGATGTATAGCCGTGTCTTCTTTATACAGGGTGTTAGGTAAATGGTAGGAATAACAAGCGGGAAATGCTTTGCGCATACCCGTCCAGAAACCGTCGTTTCTGGGTCCGGGCTGGCCGAAGCAATCTCCGGACCCTGGCGGTGCGCCCGGGCCTTATGCCAGGGCTTCCTCCACGCCTAGGGAGGGGCAGTCCGGTGCACGTAGATCGCCCCCAACCGAGTCTGGTCGTTTGGTTTCACCCGGGTCCCCCGACCCGTGCCACTGACCTGCTTAAGGGGGGAGAGGAGATGTGCATACCTCCTCCTTCTAACCCCCCTTTGCCTGCGTCTGACCGGGTCCGCAAGGGCATTGTCCTCGCGGGCCCGCTCGGCGGCCTCTTTTGCGGAGATGATTTCCTCAGTGAAGGTGGCCACAGCCTCCCACTTCCTCTAGCTACCAAGTATTGCCCTGACTACCCTTGGCAGCCTGAGGTTGGGCCCACGACCGCCCGGAGGGCGAGGCGCTGATCCGACCATGCGGTGCACATCTCACGTGTGCTCAGCCGTATCATCTTCAGCGCTGCACTCGTGGCACCGGAGCGTTGGCTCCCTCCAGGCGACGTGGTGTAGGTAGTGACCAAAACAGCCGTGTCCGGTCGAGACCTGCACCAACCGGAAGGTCAGAAGCCGAAACCAGCTATGTTAACAATGCATTTCAATACTAAGGTGAAGTAAAAAATTTGAATAAATAAAAATATTTAGGACATGCCTCACTGGGCCACACAGAGCCATCTAGTCCCAAATTAAGCTACTATTAAGTACCCTGTCGTATGGGGTACTAGACAACCGATAAACTTACTTATATACTTTTTTTTGTAAATACATACTTATAATATATAGAATGAATGGAGCGTTGCACGCTTTTATGAGCAGTCAGAAGGTTTCCGAAAAGGCCCGCCTGGCTGTGCACGGAGGGGCGTTGGTTCCAACACTGATGTATGATGGGAGTGAAAGTTGGGTGTGGCAGAGAAAACATAAAAGTAGAGTAAATGCAGTAGAAATGAGAGCGTTAAGAAATATGATTGGAGTCAATCTGAGTGACAGGAATATAAATAGTGTGATAAGGGATCGATGTGGTATAAAAGAGGATGTAGTGACCAGTATTGAAAAAGGAATGCTTAAATGGTTTGGAAATGTTGAGAGAATGAATGAAAGCAGGTTGACTAAAAAGATATATATGGCGAGTATGAATGGAAATGTTGGAAGGGGAAGGCCTCGACGAACTTATCTTGATCAAATCGGGGAAGTTCTAAAGAAAGGTCAGGTCAAGAGTACCCTAAACCGGCGAGCGTGTATGAAAAGATTAATGAATGTGGATGAAGCGAAAGTAGTCTGTAAGGATCGTAGCTAGTGGAAAGATGTGGTCTAGGCCTACCCCTCCGGGAAAAAGGCGTGAGTGTATGTATGTATGTATGTAATATATAGAAAACACCCAGACCAGTACAAATAGACATGTTCATGCACACAAATAATTTGACTGTGCGGGGATCGAACCCGTGACCCATGGCTCAGAAGCAGCGTTTACTACCGCTGATCCAAATGGTCGTCAAATCTATAAATTTTGGTTTGTATGAAAAAAAAAATTATGATATCGAATATCTGACTTCACAATACTATTTATGTATTAGAAACCTAAAACTAAAAAACCTTAAAAAATACTCGTATATATTATATAATAACTAAAATATATTATTAAAAGGAGTCCCTTTAGGCAAGGATCCGAAGATACTGGCAGCGTTCCCCCTTTGAATAGCTAAACTAATTCTTTGTCCGAGGTAGCTGCCAGCTCTTCGGTCTCCTGTGATGTCAACTAACCTTTTTGCAATTTCCTTGAAAAGCCTTTTAGCGCTAGGACCCCATGGACCAAGGGTCTCGACACCGAATGGGACAAAATCATATTCGGAGCCTAGACCCCTGTATTTGCATACTTTAACCTTTTCAGCTGCTTCACAAGCCGCACCAGCTCTGTTGTTGGTTCCATGTAGATGGGAAGGGGCCAGCGTATCTGAACAGGTTGCATCCCACATCAGCACCCGGCCCATCTTCAATGGAATCAAACTCATACCGTCCGGTCTCTTGCCATCGTCTCTTGCAATACCAGTCGGCTCAAGTAGACATGGCACGTTGACGGTGGCAAGGGACCGGCGTATGATATCGTTAAGTGCGGCATGTCTCGAGAAGCGGCCAGCACTTTTTTGGCATGATAGTCCATGATGTCCTAGCTTGTCGACATCACTGCCACAGGGACATTTATGAGGAGCGCAGACCGAAACCCCAAGCCGTAGGCAGGTTGCGATTCGGAGCGTGTCAGGCTCAAGAAATGTTCCTGTATTTGACGATGGGTACGCGTGAAGCCAGTAGCCGGCCTCATGCGTACTCACGGCCAAAAGCCTAGCACGTGCCGAACCCGTTCTACAGCTCAAAATATTGTCATAAGTCAATTTGCTGTGTATGTCGTCCCAGTGTTTATTATTTATGTATTTGTAAACATTCGCTGGTTTTGGCTTATTATGTCCATTTACCTAACATAGTGTATGTAATACAAAACCTACAAACTGCAATCCTTCCAAGCATTGCATTTATGGCAAATCCTCCTTTTCAATAGGACGACCTCCGCGGCGGAGTGGCGTACACACCGGTTGTCGATTCCCGGACGGGTCAATGTGGGAAAAGTGTGTTTTTCTACATTTTCTCGGGTCTGGGTGTTTGTGGTACCTTCGTTATTTCTGATTTCCAAAATAAGAATGCTTTAAATAGTTATTCAAATTGGGATCAGAACAATGTATGTGATGTTGTCCACGTTTATTATTTATTATTATTAAAAAAAATGTGCCTGTTTTTAGCATATGAAACGATAAATTTGGAAAGCACTTATTCTCAAAAAAGTTTGAATAATACCTCTACTTTTTTTAGAATTCATTTAATGACACTAGTAAAAACTTGATAAATCGAGCTCCAACTAACATCACGATGTTCTTGGTCAATGCAAGAGAAGCTAGAAGCGTGTGGCGTCCACCAGTCCATATAAAATGCATGAAAACAACACTTTGCAACACAAAACCATGATCATTTTAGTTTACGAAAACGTTAACATAGTTGATCGAAGTAAAAAGTTCCTAAAAATATTCAATTCGAAGACCTTATTATCGCCCCACATGTTGAGCAGCAATGCCCTACCTACATTGATGTTAAGCTTATCATTGTCAATGGTATTATGCACCAAATATCAATATTATGTACCTAACTACTTATAGGTACACACGGCATCGGTTACACTATTGATATCTTATATATATAATTCTCGTGTCACAATGCTAGTTACCTTACTCCTCCGAAACGGCTTTACTGATTTTTACCAAATTTTATTTGCATATTCAGTAGGTCTGAGAATCAGCTACTATCTATGTTTCATACCCCTAAGTGATAAGGGTTGTTCTCTTTAACAATTTAATCATTTTTATGGAAAAACAACGTTTGCCGGGTCAGCTAAAGTATTGACATAAAACAGAACTCATAGTCGCTCGTAGAATAACAGTTTACATTATTTTCCAAAAGTATTAAATATAATATACGTACGATATTTTAGCAACTTAATAAACAAGTGTCTCTGTGGTTTAGTGGTAAAGTACTGGCCCAGTTATGCATGGAGATGTGGGTTCGAGTCCCGCCTGATATATAATTTTTCAAGTTTAATACTGAAATTATAAGTTAAACATAGTTCTTATAATAAACAACAATGTTTGCTTTATGTTAATTATAGTTTGTAAAGGTATTTAGATTAAGCATACATTTATCAGACAAAAAATACTTCAAGTACTGAACATAAAAAAAATAACTCAGAAAACAGTATGTAGGTAGGGTAATTTATGTAAAAACCAGTCTATCCTTAAAAAAAAAAAACTTTTTAAGTTTTCACGCTCAAACTATACGAAACAGTTGTCTCTGCCTGCTATCGTTTTCCTGTTGAACCAGACCGGCATTTGGTTTAGCCAATTACCGAAATTACTTTCTAAACGTGTCTACACGTCCGAGTAAAGCCTTAGCCAGGCACAAATCTAGCAGGACAAATTGAAAAACCACTGCGACATACCGGCCCATAGTGTGGCTGTTGTAACCGCTACGCATTACGTTCGAATTCCCGTCTTGAGCAGGCACGCATTTAGGTAAAGAGATTGTTTACCGGAAATCTTGCAGAAATGTGTATTTCAATGCCTGAAACTGATAATGAAGAGGTTTTATTTTGATTGCAGCTTGGCAAATTCAGTGTAATGGTAATGGCATTTTCTTAATTCCTATTAACGTTACAGCCTATAATCATCCCACCGCAGGGAAGAGGCCTCCATCATTGAATTCAAGTTACCACTGCAATGATGGGAACTGGCATAATCACCATGCTTGCCAAATGCGGGTTGGTGATCACAAACTCGAGCAACGTTCGAAAATTCGAAACTTTTTGTTGCCCGACCCGGGGATCGAACCTGGGACCCCGAGATCTTGGCCCGGTATTCAAACCACTAGACCAAACGGGGCGTAAAATTCCTATTAGGTGAAATATAATAGCTAAAACCTGGCTGCAGTCGAAGAGAGCTAGTATCATTCGTGAGCTGACTTTCTTTAAGTTTGAAGAATAGTGCAAGATAAATAATTAAAACTAATAATTACCTCTCATGTTGTATCTAATATGAGTAGGTACCTAAAATAGAATCAAGACCTATTAGTTTGAACAAAAATTATGACTTCTTAAGTTGGAGCTGTATTTACTATTCGAAACAGAACTCTTTAGCATCAATAAATTTACCGTGCCGGTGCCGGCGTCTGGGACTTCAGACCCAGGTGTAGGTTTAAGAAAGAGGCTTTCTTATGACAAGAGTTTGTATGCATTTTTTTCGAATATAGCTCCCTCTACTACTGAAGGGCTAGCTTCTTCTGCTGATCTAGCTGAATCCCTTCTCAGGTCTGTTGTCGAAGAGTGCAATTCTTCATTTAATTTTAGACATATAAACCCTGACATAATTACAAAAACTTTTAGAGAATTTAATATGAAAAAAACAGAAGATCTTTGGGGAATTTCTGTCAATATTATCAATACAATTATAAGTTCATTAGCCCCTCAACTCGCTATTATTTTTAACAAATGTATTGATGATAGACAGTTTCCAACTTTAATGAAGTTTAGCAAAATCATTCCTTTGTTTAAGTCTGGCGAAAAATGTGACCCCTCCAATTTTCGACCTATATCTATATTGCCAGGGCTAAGTAAAATTTTCGAGAAAATAATGTTTAATCAGCTTTTATCTCACTTTAGTGTAAATAAATTATTAAATAGCAACCAATATGGCTTCAGAAAAGGTAGAAATACTACCGATGCTGGAGTTGCTCTCCTGCAACATGTGTTTGAGGCTTGGGAGAGTAAGCTAGATGCCTTAGGTGTATTTTGTGACCTTTCAAAGGCCTTCGATTGTGTAGACCATGTAACATTACTTAAAAAACTTAAATATTATGGTGCATCGAATAATTCCTTGGATCTAATAAGTTCTTACCTTAAAGGCAGAATACAAAAGGTTTGCATAAATAGAGCTGAGTCTTCAGGGTCGGCCCTTGTTATGGGTGTCCCACAGGGATCAGTATTAGGACCCCTGCTATTTTTGGTTTATATAAATGACCTTCCCTGTTACTTACATAATCTTTGTGAGATGGTATTGTTTGCAGATGATACATCAATGATTTTTAAAACCAAGAGGGGCAAATCTTCATTTGACGATGTTAACAATACCCTCTCTAAATTATTGCATTGGTTCACAACAAATAATCTCTTACTAAATGCAAATAAAACAAAATGTGTTAAATTTACGATGCCAAACGTAAGGTTAGCTGCCCCTCATATAATTGTTAAAGATGAACCACTAAACTCTGTAGATTTTACTACCTTTTTGGGTATAACTGTAGACTCTCATTTGCAATGGAGTGCTCATATTAGGGGGCTGTCTGGAAGACTTAGTTCTGCTGCTTATGCTGTGAGAAAGATAAGGCAATTGACTGATGTTGGAACGGCAAGATTAGTATATTTTAGCTACTTTCATAGCATAATGTCATACGGAATTCTGTTGTGGGGCTCAGCGGCAGAAATTGAGTCAATTTTTATATTGCAAAAACGTGCTGTACGGGCTATTTACGGCTTTCGACCCCGTGACTCGCTGAAAGAGCTCTTCAAAGAGATTAATATACTTACAGTGTCTTCTCAATATATTCTCGAGAATATTATTTACGTTCGTAAGAACATACATTTATTTCTTAAGAAAAGTAACGTACACAATTTTAATACGAGAAATAAAGATAAACTTGCCGTTCCAGGCTTCAGACTGCGAAAAGTAGGAAAATCGTTTATGGGAAATTGTATCCGTATTTTCAACAAATTACCAAAGGATATTGCTGAACTCCCTGTACATAAACTTAAATCGTATGTTAAAGTTATTTTAATGAAAAAGGGCTATTACACTGTTAATGATTATTTAAATGATAGAAATGTATGGCATTAAGTTGTCCCAGCTCGTACTTGCTTAAACCTTGTAAAAATTACCTTACCTTGTAAAAATTTATTTAAAAAGAGGCTGACAATAGTGACCGAGTTTCTTGCGCTGCTTCTTCTCGGCACTAGCCCAGACTTGTCCCGAAGCAGTGGTAGGTTTAAATATTGGGACGTGTAAAAGCGCCTCCTGGGGCCTATTTGCAGAAATAAAACTGATTTTAACTGATTTTATGTAATGCAATTAATAAGTTTATTTTAAATGTAGAAAAATAAACTTATCCATGGAACCCTAACATTGGAATCGCTGTTAAACAAACATTACATTTAGGAAAATAATTGTAAGCACACATTTTTTACTCTTACTGTCACAGCTTGAGACTGAAACTCTCTACTACTAAAAAGTTAATGCCTACAAAATCCCGGGAAAAAACACCAATCAAACTCGGGAGAATCATTTGAATTTATTCGATTAGATTGTCCCGACACTTTCGCCCAGTCTCCAGTGCAACCACTTTTACTACACGCACGGCATGGGCTATAAAGTATTTATAGACCCTAAACCTAGCTCCGTCCCTGTCCGTCCGTATTCGTCGGAATAACACAGATCGGTAACGAAACACAATGGCCCCCGGTTCCGGGGAATCTATTCCGCCCCCTAATCCAGAAAGGTCGGCGGGGACTATTCAATAACCACTTAAGAGTGGCCACGATTGTACCGTCGCTGATAACAGCAGGACATGTTCACAGCTGTCGACTTTGTTAGCAATTTTCTGAGTAATCTAATCTGAGCTAGAATAGGCATATTCTTGGAAACTTGGAAATACAGAGCCAATACCAATTAATCAGATGGACTTATTATGTTCTTATATTTCTAAGAAACCACTTCTGTTGAAATGGTAAAGAGCGTGGGATGGATGTTATCTTCGACCTCAATTATGGCTTATGTAAAAGACTCATAGGTGGAGAAATGAATTAAACAAATATATAATAGCTAAGTACGTTTTCTTTTGAGGAAAGTTTTGGTTGCTTTAGGAAAGGCAGGCAACAATTGTTTTTCTTCCTTTATTCTTAATGACATTATATGTTTACTTCTCTCCCTTGTGTCCTCTACCTTATTCAACTTTAAATTCGACGATATAATAATTATTATTTTTTTATCATATAGGTTAATAGGTTGATTTCATAGGTTTTTTTAAATACCCTAATAACTGCACAAATTACCTCGAAATGTTTGCTCTAATTGCAGAGAGTATTTTATAGATCCGCATTTTTTAATGAAGAATACTATCTTTTTACCTGACTTTATATTGTTGCATCCAAATTTAGCCTGTAACCTATCGCAAATCACTCCACATAGGGCGTTGAGAGCGTCATAGTACGCTGCCTTCGCCGCGTAAGTACATAGATTTCTAAAATATATTTATAACGGGTGTAAAAATAAATACGTGCAGTGACCGCTAGTGATGTTCGTAAAAAACGGCCAAGTGCGAGTCGGACTCGCGCACGAAGGGTTCCGTACCAAAAAGTCCAAAAAAAACGTTTTTGTTGTATGGGAGCCCCCCTTAAATACTTTTTTTTTTTTTTAGTATTTGTTGTTATAGCGGTAACAGAAATACACAATTTGTGAAAATTTCAACTGTCTAGCTACCGCGGCTCTTGAGATACAACCTGGTGACAGAGCGACGGACAGACTGACAGACGGACAGACAGTGAAGTCTAGTAATAGGGTCCCGGTTTTAACCTTTGGGTACGGAACCCTAAAAATGATTTCAAACACTGTGCCACAGTGTTGTTTATACAAACATAGTACCTAGTTTTTCCACCCATTGTATAGTTTACAAGCGAATAAAAATGCCAACGTGTGACCACAAAGCGGTGAAGTTGTCACGTTCGACACTAATAGATTGTCACAAGCGTTCGATTTTTTCAATAAAGCGCTCGTAAAAATAGCTATCAGTGCACCTACCGTTTAGATTGGATGACCCAGCCTTTGTGCTTTTTAGATATAAAACTGAAATGTCCGGAACCGAGAACATTTCTAACGATGACCAGCCATTTTCTTGCGACTTCATTCGGATGGTTTAAAATTAGAACTCAATTTTACTTTTTCGCGAGTCACATCGGCCTGTAGCGTTTAACTGTTACGGAAAAATGAACCGTAAGTCAGTTAGTTTTAAAGACATGTTATGTGTATACGTAGTACTTACACGACTTTATACAACAAAAATAAATTCCAGTTACAAGGTTTTTTTCAAAGGTAAAATAGAGTTTATAATAAGTGCAGTAACGATTTTTCTTATTCCTTTTTTAAACTTCTCTCCGGCTAATTAAGAACAATCTGATGTCTGAGTTTCCAAAGCTACTGTGTGAGGACTGTAATTTATATTCTCACAATAGATTCTTATTTCGTTAACTATCAACGCTATTGTAAACTCTAATATCAATGAATCAGAGTCAATTGGTAAAAACTTATGAGTAAGCTCAAAAAGGAAATATGTCACATACGCATCCATATAAAAAACCATAATATATTCTTCGTCGGTTTATATTTTGTAGACGATATTATATTGACGAAACACTGATTTTTAGCCGTCACCCAGAGGTTGCGCAGGTACATTAAAAAAAATGAAGAAAGACTTCAAATTAAAATTGAAAGCCCCAAAGACAGAAGTATGTACTGTGTGTAAGTCTAAAATTGATATAAATTTTGTGTCCAACTTCGACATCAGAGACATTCTCCCTCCTATGGTCAAACACCACATTCTGGTTCAAAATTAACCATTCCCTTATGATTCCACACTATATCCCACATTAAGTTTGTCACATCTGTTTGCTACAGTTTTTTTTTTCATACTACTCAGATGTTCGCAGATCATACCCGTCGACAAACGGATAGACGGATATATATTATAAATCAAATGGGATGTGGTCGCAAAACTAAAACTTAAAGGTTCAGATAGCATAAAAGTTCATATTGTGGTGACAATGATTTCTTAAGTTTAGTAACATTTAATACTATCCTTATTTTTATCACAAAAAAGTTTTTACTAATTTTAACCAAACTAGTTAAGGAAAGTGTTAAACTTTTCGATAGAATGATCATAATGATAGCTTAGAGGAAATAATTTATATTTAATGGTACCTATTCTACACAAGCGAAATTACAACCATTTGAAAATACATAATAAAAATACTATCACGACTAAGAAGAAGTAATATTCTTCCAAGTCCGACAATAAAAGACGCGTGTATAGGTGTCACAATAGGAACACGGGTCAAAGCGACACTAGAGTAATTTTTCTCTAGCACCAAAAAAGCTTAGTTGATACAATCCGTCCGATGAAGGTTCCTCTATAATAAGAGCCTCTCAATTTATGCAATAACCAAGTTTATTTGACTCAATGAAGTGAAAATGGATCCATTTTTAGTTGAATGCATTTTCTCTGTTCGATTGAAACTCAATACTTTCTTTGAAACGATAGAGCTTTTTTAAAATCCTTTTGTTAAGAATGTTTTTATTTATAAGGCACAGAAACACACGGGAATTTATTCGGAACGGCTTAAAAATATTGTTTGCTACGAAATTGTTGCAATACCTGTAAACTTATTTTTTTAAATTTTAATTTGAAAGCGTTTCTAGATCACATTTTCTGGCGGTAGCAAGACCTACGTAAACTAAGAAGTGTCACTAGTTTTTTGGTACTGAATCAAAAGTTAAAAAGACATGGCCAAGTATTGTATGAACATGTGCCCCAGATTGTACAGCTATGAAATATGTATTTTCGTATAGTATTAACTTTCTACAATATCAATCTCAAATGTTATTTCCTAGTGGGTAATTATTCCACCATTGAATGTATAAAATGATATAATATGGCAACATTAAACATTGATTGTGACGAAATCAAACAAATAAAATACTTTTAAAGAGATTTTTTTTCTACTGCTGCTACAGGAAAAATAAATAACTTGATAATTTTTTGCTATATTTATTAGAACTAATCATATTACTTTTGTTTGTGGACAATCTGGGGCACATATTGGCCATCTCTTTTATACTTATTATGTCTTCATAATATGTTGACCTTACCTTATCTTGCCTTTATCAATTCTGTCAAACAAAAATCATCCACTTTACTGGATAATACTAGGTAATTTTTAAAGTCATTCGTTCGTATTTCGTGGGCATCACATAAATAATAAAAATATCGTATATCCATATGACAACTTTCTGTATTTTGATCGGTTCAATTAACGTAAATGAGCCGAGTTATTAAGGAATAATCTTCGTTCTATCATTTTTCTGATTCACAGGGTTAAAAAATTTGAATCTTAGCTTTCCAAAAATTATGTGATTTAAAAAAGAAAGAAATACTTAGGTAAAACATACTGTACAACCTAAAAAAATTCAAAAACTTGAGTTGGTTAAACTCATTTTTTTTAAATGGAAACATTTACTAATAGACATTACATGTTTTAAAAACCCGACGACAGCACCCAAAAAATATCATCATCCCAGCTACTAAACACTGCTGGACATAGATTCCTAAGGATTTCTACAACGTCGGTTCCTCTCCAAACAGGTACATAAAGTTTATCTCCAATAAAATATTAAGCTTTTGTCAAGTAGCTCGGTTAAGCTGTATGCTATATATTTACTACGCTAATAGCATGAAGATGACACAATGAATACTAAAGCCCACGGTCGCAGCTTGCCATAGCTGTTGCTACCGCGCTACGAGTGCTACGAGGGAGCGCTACGAGCGTCTGGCGTGACGCCAACGGCCCAACACGGGCTGTTAATAATAATAACATATAAATGTGTCCGCCGCTGATTTACTACAGTTTTAAAACGGTCCAAATGGGACAATTCAACTTGGAACAAAAATTTAAGTAGCGCAATTCGTATACCCGCTTGGAATGATGTAGTTCCACTTTAACAAGTCGGAAATTTCTATTTATGTTGTCATGATGGTTTAACTGCTTGTTTGAAGAAACTTTAACCAGCTTATTTTGTAATGAATAAACTATTTACTTAATGTTATTCGATGTGTTTTAAATGAAAATGAAGCATTACCAAAAATGAGTTTTACGGACCTTTGATTTTCAAGTTAACAATAAAACCGCTGTACATGATTATAATTGTTTGTATTTTGGAAGTACCAAACATGCTAAATGGGTTTTAAGAATGGTCCCAAGAAAGGTAGAGTAAATAGGATTCTTTTGGGTCAGTTCGCTCCATTGTAGGCTCCTTTCAAGTCTTTAGTTCAGCGTAAAAATAAATGTTAAATAGTTATTTCATTAGAATTATCAGCAAGATTCAATAGTATACAAAGTCGATTAAGAAAGTTAGTACCTACGAGTATGTTCTGAGGCTCTGTAGTTTTAAATGTAGATTGATTTTTTTAATACATAATATATTTTTCGGTCCTAACCTGAATATACTTTAACCAGGCCCCCAATTCCGCTAATTTACAAATGGCTCAACAGAATCGCAATTGCATCGCAATTGTATATTTTGACACATTTAATATGGTAGTAATGTCAAAATATACGATTGCGATGCCATTGCGATTCTATTGAGCCATTTGTAAATTAGCAGAATTGGGGCCCTGATCTATTGTTACTTATTTGTGAGTGTCTTTTATAATAAAACCTTAAAAACTTAATACAAGAAGGGTACCAGTATCAGGTAAAACTAAACAACCCTCAAGTATTCTTTTACCTAAAACTTTATTTTTATGCCAGAGAAAAACCTCATCTAATTTTATTTCATGCAAAAAACGTAATTTTAAACAACACGAAACTTATAACTGCAGGCCAATTCTTGTGGTGGATACAGCGAACAATGTTTATCTTTATTAAACATGAAAAAATTTAATTTGCGCTACCGTGTTCTAGTATTTCAGTGTTTCAGTTTCTGTTTTGCGCAAGATATTGTTAGTTTGCTAATTTAATCATCGTAGAAAAGAGCTGGCTTTACTGGGCAATGAACCTGTTTATGTTTTTTTACTGATACTAGTTGTCTGGACTATTAATTGTCCACGCATTTTTTTAAATATAATTTCTCTTATGCAACAAATGAACTGCTGAACTGCTGAACATTATTAGCTGTTCTCGATTTTTACGCTTAGTAACATTCATTTTATATGTACATAGTAAGTAGGTAAAAATAATGAAACTCTGTAAGGGTACGGTATTACAGGTTTTGTGACAGAAGCCAGGACCGACGGGTCAACCTGCCTTCCCAAGTACCATTATTACCCCCTACCCAAGTCAAAAGGTCTTTACCTAATTTGACTAAACCGGGGATCGATCCTGGGACACTTACGTAGTAGGACCACCACACTACTAACACTAAGTGCACGTTCGGGTCAGAACTACGGGTAAGTGCCCCGGGCGTTGTTACCCCGGGCAATCTTCCGCAGTTCAGCTTCTGGTTATGGCTTGCGTGAACAGCGAGGGCCACCTGACTTAAAGGTGAAAGATTTTTCCCCCGGTCGTTCAGCAAATTGTGCGCAAAGACATGCGCAACAGTTACCTATTGAAACGCATAACGTTTTTCGCCATAAACTAACAACGCATAATGATGATGGCCATAATAGTCATTTGCCATTAACCATTAAAGCATTACTTTATTACGCATAACATCTTTTGGCTGAAACCTTGAAGGCATAATCATAGATGGGCATAATTTTGAAAAGCACAAGTAAATAAAGGCATAACTTTTGTTGGCCATAATATTCTGAAGACATATTATTCAAAAAGCATATATTTGATAAGCATAACTGACAATAACCCTAAACTCCTATTCAAAATTATTATAATAATTGAAACTATGTCAACAAAAATTATGCGTTTCAAAGCGTCACCTAGATTATGTATTTTTTGTAAATAGTTTTTGAGAACAATTAAAATGATATTTTAGGGTTAAATTGAGCAAAAAAAGGCAGTATATGGAGGGGGGGGAACTGGCGCTCGGCGGCCACTGTTCTAACCTCACCTAACCTACACTTTTTCAAACCTACTGGTAATTACTTAGGTAGGTATAAATGAACATGCATAGTAAAAGTAAACATTAAATTTATGGATATTTAGATATGGAACGACACGGAAGTCTGATTGTTTGGATGCATGCATGATTGCTTGTTTTCATGCATGTTTGCTTGATTGCATGCAGAATTGCTTGTTTGCATGCATGATTGCTTTTTTGCATACATGCTTGCTTGTTTGCATGCATTCATGCTTGCTTGCTTGCTTGCATGCATGCTTACTTTTTTGCAAGCATGCATGCTATTTCAAATATTAATAAAGTTTTTAACTTTCTGCGAATATAACTTTGAAACTGTAAATGATATATTCGGCTAAATGTCGCTTTTGGGAAATTATAATACGGCGATTTTTAGCAAGGCGTAGTAAAAATAGAAAAATAGGCTAAACACGTTTAGGAAATGTAAAAATGCTCGAAAAAATTTGAGGCCAATAGTTTGTGCGCCAATGACAATTAAGAGTACAAATAATTAGGCATTCCGATATATAGGTACCCGACAATAAACATTATTCGTTTTAAAGCGTCACCCACGCGCAACATCACTCATGTGACTGCCTAGTCTTAGTCGCCTGAGGACAACGTAATGAGATCTTATCTTTACTCAAATTTTGGTAAAAAAATGAAATGATTGTAAGTTTAAGTTTAAACTTAAACTAAATCAGACATTCCTTATTAGAAACGTCAAAGTTACCAAATCAAAATTATGCCCAGTTATTTTCGCAAACGTATACATTAACCCTACAATCTCCTACCATTAAGTGATTATATTTATTAACTACTAAAATTATAATGTCCTAAAGCCGATTCATGGTTCATAAACATGCATTACCTTCGAAAACTTTGACCGCCATAACTTTTATCACCTTAAAGCCAAAGTTCATGCAGCCGTAACGATTGTTGCTCCGGTCTTTATTTAAATGACGCCATAAAGAAATATCGTCCAGGCAATATCTGAACATCTGTCGTCTAAGAAAAGAAGTTTAGATGTGAGTTTTTATGGCCACGCCGCTTGGCTCGATGTTTACTGCAAATGTTTTTTGATGCTCATAGGCTGGCGGGGACATCAAAGTATTTTATTATCACGATATAAGGACGATGTTGCGGTTTCCTCAATAATAAGTATTTTATTTACAAGGGCTTTTGTATTATTAGGCGGTGTGAATTTTCCCTAAAAACGAGATCAGAATGAGTAAGGTGACTCGTATATTTGAAAAAAGAATTTCAGACAAACGCGCATAAACGTTGAACACATAGAATGATGGTGGTAAAGTCAAGTAGGTACTGCTATTCATTTAAACTAAGTGATTTAATAATAATGACACAAATAGCAATTTGTACACAAAAAAAGGAGAACAAAAAGTAAAAATCAGGACATTTTAAATCTTTTTACTGAAATAATCTTATGCTTAAAATCTCAACTGATTTCTCTAGGGAAACGTACTATAAATTGAATGCTCAAGTCGGGTTAAGTCAGTCCAAAACTCAAGACTTATAAATAAAGTTTATTTTATTGTAATTTTGTTGATTTGCGAGTTATATCTAAATAAATTATAATTTTATAAATTAGATACTTCAATAAAAATCTTTTGATTTCACACGGCGAACCTTTATTTATAAAACATGCCTTCACTTATCACATAAATCTGCTGACTCCAAAACCCTTCCGAGAAATAACGGATGCATGAAAAACGTTACGTAACACACTCCCGCGCACCGACCGTCATGAGAGCCTCTTGGACCCGCCGTGATTCGACGCGAGCGCTATCGGGGAATTATTAATGAAGTGCGGGTTCGCGTTCCGACCGCAGTTGGACATGTGGAGCCGCTAGGACCACAGAGATGCGGGCGAAACCTTGCGAAAACGCAAAACGCAGAAATAACACGCTACGGTTATCCAACCGAATTAATGCAACTTTTTAGTGGCATTAATTCAGTTAGTTTTAGAACAACAATACCATTAAAATAAAATGCTTAGCACTTTTACACACTATGATGGATCTAATAGCACTGCCACTTTCAGCTAGTGGTTATTATTATTATAATACTTTTAGTACTAAAGATCATCAACAAATACACTGCCCAACGATTTAGGTCACTCTGAAAGGAGAACTTATCTATACAAATATACCTATACATAATAAACGAAGTTAAACCTCATTGTGTAAAGTGGAATGATTACTAGCCGTTAACGCGCTCAGGCCACTTAAACTATTACTATAATCTATTAGCTAATGTCAGATCTGTAAACTGTTTTAGATCTATCCAATATTTTTACAAACACATACACCGCTCAAAGACGCTCTAAGAAGGTAAGGTTTTTTAACAATACTTATTGAAAAATATTTTTTGTGTTAGATAGTCCATTTATCAAGGAAGCCTTTAGGCTATATAACATCACGCTGCAACCAATAGGAATAACCCCTTCTCCTGGGAGGTGGGCGCCTCAGATGCGCTACGTCACCTTTGGTGGTAGCGAATATAGGTGGTGTTTAGTAAATAAAAGTCTCACAAAACCTCACAGCCGGCTGTGAGGTATCCATGAGGATTCACCACCTCCTTCCCCCGTGGGAGGGTTGCCGGTCGAGCGATCGTTTCAATAGGAAACGACCGGTCGTCTGTGTGCAAAAAAAAAAAAAAAAACAATAGGAACGAAGCACCAGAGAAAAATGTTACAAAAATAATCACGATCATAATAACAGAAAATGACGCGGACGAAGTCGCGGGCAACAGCTAGTATCAATAAAAAATCAAAGGGAGATTACATAATATTAACGTTCATACGCAGTTCTGTGGGGCCGTTAATATCGAAAGTTTTCGCTGCCAATATGGTTGGCAGGCCGTGCGGTGGCTAATAAAAGATAAAAGCCGCTGTAACTCGTTTCTAAGTTCGCTACTATTAGTTAGGTTATGTTATTAATTTTATCAAGCCCCGGCCTACTGTATTTATTGTGTTAGCCGGGATAGCTGTGATTTGTGGACGTTCTGAGGCTGCAATGCGGTATGAGACAGGGAGTTTTGTTCATTTGTTTTTGTTGGCTCGGTACTTTGCGGAGAGTAAAAAGTGTTGCAAGGATTTTAGTTTTATGAATAAATAAAATATGTTTCTATTTGCTTAATGTTAAACACAAGTGATGTAACATATTTTAAGTGTCTGTGTCAGGATATTTATTCAATGAAGTTGTTACTTCTAATAGGATAGCTCCCATTGAGAAAAAAACGGACTTCTTGCTAGTAACAGTAACATCTTTAATATAATATATCCAACTTGGTTCCAGTTTGAGATATTCAAAAGAACTGAACTCTTCTACGATGGTAATTTTTATTTTGGCTTCACGGACGCACACAAACTAAGAAAAATTTACAACATTATCTATAACACGTCATATCTTACAAAGCTTTTGAGCAAAACGTGTCATATTTTTCAAGGAAAGAAATTTTATTTGATTATTTGGTTTAGCTTTTAATGATTTGGCACAACCATCATGTTATTTCTTTTGGTTTAAAAAATACATTTGATGTTATTCAGTTTACCGAGTTTGTTATACCTACCTTGGTTTACTAACACAGTTAAAAGAATCATAAAAAGATTGTACAATCTAACCGACAACCTAAAGAAAAATAAGACTATTAAAAAAAACATCACACTAGTAACAGCAAAGCAACACTTCTATTAAAAAAAACTGATAAATGAGCCGATTATTGATATCGGCGATCACATTATCAATAAATAATGTCCTTAAATATCTAGGTCGACTTTTCCTGTTGCTCTGTAATACATACAATTTTAAACAATTTTAATTACTGGTTCGTTAGGTTACTTTGATATTGTTTCTGCAGGCAGTAACCATAATAAGGAGCGTGCCAAAAATGGGTAAACTGCAATATTAAGATATTCCATTTTCATTAAACTGCAGTTTAGGAAACTTCATTTATTTTACCATCAAAAAACCCCATAAATATTTGCTTTACCTCCTGTGAGTTTCTCGCATCCAAATCCTTTGTGACTCCGTCATCTGAGTTTATAACAATGTATCTATACTACAATAACCCCAAAAATATATCAGTTGCCAATGGTGTAGGTTCTCTTTAATACTGGATAAGGTCGCCACAAAGACGGGGTTTGTTGGATCGTACAAGTAAGCAGCTACATTAATGTTTATTATGATTGATGTGTCTGGAATAAACGTCGTAAAAATGGAGTAAGTATTCACGACTATCTCATTTTGAGAGGGTATATAAGGGATAAAGGGTTGGGACTCAATTTAAACTGTATGTTAACTTTGATCTGTTATTAAAATACTGTCACTCAGTTGCGTTGGAGCACAAATAGTGTAGCTTGAGTTCTATTGCATTATATGAGATAAAATCTATTAATTATAAAGTTAAACTATGAGTTACGTGAATAAATAATATACCATTGGAATAAAAAATACTATCAAAACATAAGACTTATAAAATAAAACGTAAACCGTCGTTTATTTAACATTACTCTTTTAGTTATCCGTCGCGGACACATATTATTATTTGAATTCTTCCAATTACCTTACTGATATAGACATATATTTATCAATTTGTTACATTATCTTAGATGTAATAGAAGCATCCTACTAACAAGCAGGGTGATTGTTAAACGTACTGCAGGCGTAAAATGTAAAATTATTTTTTTACGCACAAGTCTGTCACAATCTTTTCTTTATTTGCTCAAATAACCACGAGTTTGATAAGTCGACTTTAACGTATACTACACTGGAGTCAAACTACTTTCGCATTAAGTGATAATCTAAATATGAGCTGAACATTTAAACATTTAGTTATGTAGCTCAACATGTAATAAGATTTCAGGGAATGCTCCAAATAGTTTTGAAAGTGCTTACGCCAGGGTTGTTCCGTTACATTATTGAAATTGACACCCTCTCGACAATTGGTCGAGCGTTTCCCTGAAAAACAAATAGTTTTGTCTGGTAACCCTATGCGGGTTCTATAAAGTAATGCGCTGGGGATTTCGGGAAAGGTCCGGACCGACGGCTAAACGTGTTAGTCCGCGTTATTGAATATCGGTATATGACAGTGTCCTGCGGGACCCGGGATATCGAAGGTCGAAGCAGGTTGCATTCTCAGCGGATTCTTTACGCGTCCAAGTAATGGATTTTGTGTGTGGACGGGGCGTAAATAAAATCAAACTGTCAAAAGTTGAGCCTTAAAACCTCGTGTGCATTAACCCGTAAATTTTATCGTGAACGTCGTACACGGTTTCCCCAAGGTGTTATCTCGACGGAGATTTTTATTTTAGATTTATTCACGACAGCGTGCTATAAAAATGAAAATTATACTAACATCTCAGCTTGCACTCAGAAATAGCCTGATAATGGCATAGTTGACTTATGCAGTTAGTTTTGCTAATGGCTTGGGTATTTTATAATCACAAAAATAAATATGTAAAATATGTTAAAGATACTTAAAAACCTTGTTAGTACAGCTTAAATGGGCCTCCCACATGGTGGACCGATAAAATTGCTTCTAGGGATGCGTCTTTCTATGACGGAGACACGTTTTTTAATAAGAAAAGTAATGAAGAAGTTAATAATTCGTTATCTTTACAAGAAATTGTTTCTGTAAGTCTTGTTAAAGTAACATAAGTTTTGTTCAATTAACATTGATAGAATACCAAGAAATTAATAATATGTTATGTTACAAGTTTAACGAGTTGCTCAAATGATATCTTAGCAAAAGTTTCAGAAAACATCCGACTAACATTACTTCGAACTTATTAAATAACAGTGAAATACGCGGCCCAATAACGCGAATTAGAGACGAACTTTTCGAAACAATAACAGGGCTCATATTTCATTTGATTCCATTGAAGTCGCTTCCCACCGAGGCTACGAAGTCACGGAGTGATTTTCTGCCGCGCCCGCTTCGGTTGCGGTGCGGAAAACTTAAAAATATAGGAAACTGGGTGTAATAGTGATTTCACGGCGTATTTGCGGATTTGGCTGCGGAAACTCCTAGTCGTGTGGACATCGGCGTGGTTATTGGAAAACGCAGCGCGGTGTGAAAATAGATAATTGCATGGTCTCAAGATCACTTATTTACCTAATCTGGTGATCATTTCCAGCAATTAGGGTTGAGTAATCTATTTTGGGATTAATAAGATAGGCAGCAGATTTCTCATCATCTTTGGTCAAGCAACGATTGACAACCCGACTGCTAAGTTTGGTGATTACAACAAAATCCTACATTTGGAGAGGCCTGTTTTAAGCAGTTGATTAGCATAGCATGGAGATGAAGTGGTAAAACCCGTCCCTAA
This sequence comes from Anania crocealis, assembly GCA_949315895.1. Taxonomy (NCBI): domain Eukaryota; kingdom Metazoa; phylum Arthropoda; class Insecta; order Lepidoptera; family Crambidae; genus Anania; species Anania crocealis. Next base: position 5,189,107 of record OX438884.1, read on the forward strand.
AATGGTTTCTCTCTGCTGGTAACCCAAATACCAACACGTTTAACGATTTTGTTCACTTTGAAAATGGAAAACTACTCGTAGATTTATGCTAATAGTAGAAGATCCGAACCTAAAACGACCTTCACCGAGCTGATAATAGAATGAATATTTTAAAACAAATTTAGTATATTAAAAAATATGTTAAGAATAGGTTGCCTAAAAAAATCCTGGACAGACAATTTATAAATATTTAAAAAATATATATATTAATTAAACGTTGCAACATCAAGATAATAAGGTATAAGACCATTGAATGTAAGCCTCTTCGCATTCCCTGGTGCTGTAGAGCAAAATTAAGTAGACATAAAATTGTGATATTACATAGATTAAGATCCGGACACTATCCGTCGGGAAAGTTTGGATATCTCATGAAAAAAGTCGACTTACCAAATTGCGAGTGCGGTACGATAGACGATGTCCAACATTTGTTGGCGGAATGTGTCAGAAATGAGAGCCAGCGACGGTCTCTCATACAGGCTCATCAATTGAATTGCCTTGAAATAGGTATCTTCCAGTCTATACTGGGAGAACCTAGTTCCAACTTGGCTAATATGCTCGCTGGTGTGGCGGATAGTCGCTGACTCTTACTTAGAATTAAGTTTAACTACCTATTTGTACAGTTTTTTTTATAAGGTATGATAGGACTGGCATATCTTTGTAAGATAAAAGTCCTCACAAATATATGAGAATAAAAAATAAAAAAAAAGATAATAAGAAAATTTTACCCTGACTTAAAGTATCAAACGTATAGAACGTTGTGGTTGCGGTGGCCAAAATAGGTGGTTGCCAGCCTGGTGAAGTCCACGCCAGGATTATTCAGCACCGCTTCGATGGCACCGGTTTCGTGTTTGTCCGGTGCCCGGTAATGGCGGCAAGGGCCGTCATTAAGGGACGATTGCTCGTCGGCATAATAGAGGGCCGACCCATGCGTTGCTTCAGATGCATGGGAGTCGGTCACTCTAGGCAGCTGTGCCCGTCTTCTGCAAACCGTAGCGACTTGTGCTACCGATGTGGTAAGACTGGGCATAAGATGCAGGGCTGTGAAGCGGACCTCTCTTGCGTAGTCTGCGCAGATGTCGGCTTATTATTCACCCTGGAGGTGATCTGGATCACTGCTACGGAGGAATGGACTGCGATTATGCCCGGAAAAAAAATCTTATTATCTTTATGTTGCAACGTTTAGTTAAAAATTGATTTTTTTTAAATAATTAAAAATAGTCTGTCTAGGATTTTTTTAGGCAACCTATTCTTAACATATTTTCTAATATACTAAATTTGTTTAAAAATATGTTTCATTCTATTATCAGCTCGGTGAAGGTCGTTTAAAGTTCGGATCTTAGATTTATTTTATTTATTTTTATTTTATTTATTAATGTACAAAACAGGTTACAACCGGAACATAACAAAATTGTAAAGAGCTACTTTAAGGGCTAGGTTGGAACCCTTTACATGTACATACTATAATCCTTAACTTAAAGCAGCAAATAATTTAAAGTAAAAAATCATGCATACAACTAAAACAAATAATACAGACTTATAACAAAAATGACGGGAAACAGGTACTGAATACAATATAAAATCCTATATTAGAACATCCTTGATACATTTTACTAGTTTATTCCTGAATGCAGACTGACTGCTGTTGAATATGTCAATGTCTGCACCACCACCGACTAGCTCATTAAAAAGACGACACATTCGAGTGATAGAGTTAAAACATAAGGTGTTATTGACATAAACATTAAGAGTGAATACCTTTGGTTTACGGATGCGATAATGGGTACTGATATTTATCTGTGACAGCAAGTATGGCGAATCAATTTTATAGTTAATGACTCCATGCAAGTAAGTTAGGTCTAGTTGTTTTCTGCGATCAGCTAGTGACATGATTCGAAATCTTTTAAGTCTATCCTCATAAGAATGTAAGGTACGATGAAGGTTCATTCTAAAACTTAGCAACTTTAGGAATCGTCTTTGAGTCCGTTCAATCCTATCAATGTGGACCTGATAATGCGGTGACCAGATTACGGTGTTGTATTCTAGCAAACTTCGAACCAGTGCAAAGTATAGAGTCAGGTGAGATGAAACATTTTTGAAGTGCTTTGTTATTCTGTAGATGAAACCCATCATACGCGATGCCTTATTTATAATGTAATTATAGTGAGGTCGAAAAGATAATTCTCGGTCAAAAATTACTCCCAAGTCTCGCACTTCACACTTTCGAGTTAGGACGCAGTTATGTATCGAGTAATCAAAGTGAACAGTGTTAATTTTTCTGGTAAATGTAACAACGAAACATTTATTGCTGTTTAGAGACATGTCGTTTTGTTGGCACCATTCCAATACCGAGTCTAGGTCTTTCTGCAGAAGTACAGCATCTCTTAAACTAGAGTTAGTGTTAAATATTTTCAAATCATCGGCATATAGGAGACAAGGGCACGATAGACGACTTATGAGGTCATCAATATAAATTATAAAAAATAAAGGCCCAAGATGAGATCCCTGTGGGACTCCAGATGGAACAGTAAAAGCCGTCGAGAGATCCCCTTTCAAAGCTACTAATTGACTTCGTTTATCTAAGTAGGATTTAACCCAACGCAACAAGTCTCCATGCACTCCATATGACTCAAGCTTCTGACAAAGCAGCAAGTGGTTAACCCTATCAAAAGCCTTCGAGAAGTCTGTATAAACAGAATCTACCTGTCCTCTCTTCGCGAATGCACCACACAGGTAAGTTTTGTACTCTAGAAGGTTACTGGTGGTAGACTTGTTTTTGACGTATCCATGTTGTTGTGGTGATACTCGTAACAAAGGCTTAAAATGATAGTACAAAGCATCGTAAACAAACGTCTCAAACAACTTAGCACAACAAGACAAAATACTGATTGGACGATAATTTTCGCATCGAGATCGATCACCTGACTTAAAAATTGGAACAATGTGAGCTATTTTCCACTTAGTCGGGAAGACACCTAGTTTTAAAGATTTATTAAATAAAATACATAGCGGAAAACATATGGTTTCAGCACATCTCTTCAGAAGTAGGCTTTAGCGAAAGCAAAGTTTGTTTATCCCTTTCCTGACTAAACAGATTGCAATGGCAGCGTCTGCGTCAGCAAAAAGATGTGCCGGATGTCACAAGATGTTCGTAAGCGGAAATGTCCTGCGGTGTCATAAATGCACATTAACGTATGACATCGATTGCGCTGGTCTAACAACTAAAAAGTATTCCTTGATGGAACTGCGGCAAAAAAATGCTTGGATATGCCCTGCTTGCCACTGCAACCAGCCAAAGGTTGGCAATGTTAATAGCCCTGTTCGTCCAAATTTGTCGGATAAATCTGACTCGAGCGTGGAAGACGATTTTTCCAACGTGACAGTGCGTAGCAAACCAAGCAGCTCATCCCAGCAAACCGGTCCAGCGATCTTATCAGAGGAGAGATTCCGCGTGATTATGAAAGAAGAAATAAAAAGTGCAAACATTGATACGATCACAGAACTACGGAGCTTGGGGGAAAGAATATCTGGATTTCATGAGTCTCTTAGCTTTCTCAATGACAAATTTGAAGAGTTAAAAACATGCTTGGACGAGAAGACTGCTGTTATTGCTTCCCTAAAAAAGGACAACGACTTATTGAAGTCAACGGTGAAAGAGTTATCTGGTAGATTGAATTCAGTTGAATTACACATGCGCGAGAGCAACATTGAGATCAACGGTATTCCCGAAAACCGCGCTGAAAATTTAACCAATACCTTAATTCATCTTTCTAAGGTTATAGATGGTCCGATAGTGGCTGAGGATGTCATTCATGTAACTAGGGTTGCCAAAATATCCAAAAACAATGATCGACCTCGTGCAGTGATAGTAAAATTGCGCAACCCCCGAGTTCGAGATTCCTTCTTGGCCGCTGTCAGCAAATTCAATAAGAAGAATTCTCAAGACAAACTCAGTTCGTTTCACCTTGGCATTGGAGGAGCGAGATCTCCAGTTTTTGTGTCGGAGCATCTGTCGCCTGGAAATAAGTACTTACATGCGGCAGCCCGTTTAAAGGCAAAAGAGTTGTCGTTTAAGTTTGTCTGGGTCAGGAACGGGCGCATCTATGTACGTAAGAATGAGACTCATCAAGCAACTCTCATTAAAGACATGGATTGCCTTAAACGGTTGAGCTGAGCTTTTTGTTTTAGGTTTTAACACTATCTAATATTTGTGGAGTAATCTTTCGCTTTCTTTGAAATTTACTACCAAAACGTACAGGGTTTGAGAACCAAAACTAGCGATTTACTATGTAATGTAACAACTTCGAAATACGGGATTATCGCACTTACTGAAACTTGGCTGAATGACGGCATCAACGATAATGAGTTAGTTGATCACAGATATGTGATATATCGTAGAGATCGCGTTATTTCCCCTAACACAAAAAAAGACGGTGGAGGAGTAATGCTGGCTGTCTCGCGAGACATACCCTCGATGCGTGAAGCAAGTTGGGAATCTGACGCAGAGGATCTTTGGATTACTATACAAGTAAAAATTAATAAAGTAATAAAAAAGATTTCTATCTGCGTTGTATATTTTCCTCCTCCTGTAAAGCTGGAAGCCCTATCACGATTTTTAAAAAACGTTGAAAATAGATTCAGTCAGTGCGATGAGCTCGTAATACTTGGAGACTTTAACCTTGGTTTTATACAGTGGCAATCTAAAGCACACTACTCTGAAATGTTTCCATCTAATTATAATACATCTCTGGGTCTCGCAATAGTCGATTTTATTTCGACAAATAATCTTTATCAGCACAACTGTATAAGTAATGATGATGATAAATATCTAGATCTTATTATGTCTACTTCTGTAAATGCTTCGGTGACGCGTCCTTTAACAAGCTTGTGTAAGTGTAATCGATATCATCCTAGTTTACTGCTACATGTCTTCAGTGATAACGTTGAGTATATTCGTCCAAAGACTAATGTAAGGTATAACTTTTATAAGGCAGATTACGAAATAATCGCTGGCAAACTTGACTCTATTGACTGGCACATTGAACTTTCTTGTTGTCACTGTGTTGATGAAATGGTGGCGAAGTTTTATAAAATCTTGAATGTTGTTATTGAAGAGTGGGTACCTAAAATAAAACCGTCTAAATTGGGCTATCCCTGCTGGTTCAATTCGTCTTTAATTAAACTTTTGTCTGAGAAAAACAAAATTCGCAAAAGATATCATAAATTCCGAAATCCACGCGACGAATTGGAGTTTAAACTACTTCGCGATCGTTGTCGAAAGCTTTATGACTTATGCCATCAGGACTATAAAAGCAGAATAGAATCACACATCATTAGTAATCCTAAAGCCTTTTGGAGCTATATCAAAAATAAAAGGGGCGGGCTGTCGACCATTCCAGCAAAGATGCAACTGAATAGTACCACAGCGCAATCAGGTCCAGATGTTGCCAACCTATTCGCGCATCACTTTCGCTCCGTATACACAAAACCTGTACCCATTCAAAACATCGATGTTTCAAACGGAGTTCTGCTGAGTCCTTTACACATAAAACACATTGCTGAACTAAATTTTACGGAAAGTCAAATACTTAATAGCATTAAAAAAATTGACGCATTCAAGGGCGCTGGCCCAGACTCTGTACCTCCATTATTTGTCAAACGTTGTGCCTCAGCTCTCACTATACCACTCACAGTTATCTTTAACCGCTCATTACTGACAGGTGCTTTCCCTGCAGCGTGGAAGAAGGCTCGCGTTGTCCCGGTTTTTAAAAAGGGTAAGCAGGAGGATATAAAGAATTATCGTCCTATTTCTATTCTCTCCTGCTTTCCTAAAATATTTGAGTCTGTTCTGTGTCCGATCATTTCTGCCTTTGCCGATTCTGATATCTCGGACCATCAGCATGGTTTCCGAGCAGGCCGTTCCACGCTAACGAACCTTATACCTTTTATATCAGATTTGTCTGAAGAGGTTGATAGAGGTTCCCAAGTTGACGCTGTATACACTGATTTCAGTAGCGCATTCGATAAGGTCGACCACGGGCTTCTTTTGACGAAGTTGGGGAGACTGGGCGTTGGAGGGCCCCTACTAAAATGGTTTGAATCCTACTTAACGGACAGACAACAGAGCGTTGTGGTGAGTGGTTACGAATCAGATGCATATTATACTATATCAGGAGTCCCACAGGGTTCGCATCTGGGTCCTGTCCTTTTCTTAATTTTTATAAATGACATAACCGCTAAAATAAAAAACTGTGGAATGTCCCTGTTTGCAGATGATCTAAAGGTTTACAGACCAGTCAGGTCTGTTGCTGATTCGAACCTTATGCAAGAGGATTTAGACAGCGTTAGGGAATGGTGTGAAGCAAACAACATGATTATTAACCTAAGCAAATGCTTTCATATCAAATACGCAAGAAAGAGAAAGACGTTGGCCACCAAATACGAGATAGATGGTGTGGTTCTTGAAGAAATTGATGAAGTCAGAGACCTGGGCGTGATTATTGACAGTAGGTTAAGATTTACCTCACACGTGGACAAGGCAGTCACTAAAGCAGCTCGGATGCTCGGATTTCTTAAACGGAATAGTTGTGGATTCAAGCACCGCACCAAAATCATTCTCTACAATGCTTTGGTGCGCAGTCACCTTGAGTATGCTTCTTCATCTTGGAGTCCTTACTATGCTGTTCACTCTCAAAGGGTCGAAAGGATTCAACGGTCTTTTACAAGACATCTTGCTTTTATTTCCAGTGCTATTTCACACAGAGCTCCATACGAACAGCGTCTAAAAAAATTTAACATGGTATCTCTCGGTAACCGCAGGCTTTTACTCAGCATGTGCTTCTTACATAAGCTCTTGAGCGGACACATAAGATGTGGCAGTCTTCTCCAGCGTGTATGCTTCTCCGTACCCTATAGGTATCCCAGACATGTGATTGTTAAAATCTTTAGAGCACCGGCTTCGAAAACCAATCTAGGTCGTCAATCCCCGATAAGCAGAATTCTTAATGACTACAACAGACTTCAAAGCAAAATTCAAGATCTTGATGTGTTCAGTGACAGTCACGCCAATTTTAAAAGAAAAATTGTTAAGTTTCTAAGCAGCTAGCCATTGTGACCAAACTGCATCATTCCTAAAAATAATTATAAATTGTACCGTGTATCTATTTAAGTTTAAATAAGTAAAATAGTAGATAGGCAAGTTTCTGATATTTAATTATAATTTTTTTTTCTTAAAATTGTCAATGCTGTGCTCACCTATAAGTGACATGTGTATCAGAAATGTTTTAGTTAGTGTTATGTTATTAGTGTTTAATACATTATGTTGTTGGTGTGCCTTTTTTATAAAAATAAAAATAAAAATAAAATAGAAGTAATGGTGGTATGCCGTCCGGACCAGCTCCCTTAAATTCATCCAGGTTTTTCATCTTAGACTTTAAGTTAGATGCTTGATGTCTCTCTAGGTTTTTTTCAGTCAATTCCAAGCGAAATAAAATGATTTCAGTGATTTTTTGTTCTGATCAATGATATTACAAAGATGAAATATCATTGGTTCTGATTTTTTATTTTAAAAAGGTCTGATATTGATCGAGAATTCAATTCCTCTCCTAAAAGACGATCACACACAAGACTAGGCATTTATTGTGAAATAATATAGTTGGCCCAAAAAAAAATATTTGACAAGAAATTCAAACAACGACAAATTTTTATCGCCCTACTTTGTTACTGTTTTTGTTTCACTTTTTTTTTGTTTTTCTTTTATTTATTACAATAATATTTCATTAAGTCAACCGGAACCATAAGCCATATATCCAAATTTACCATCCACATGTACAGTCAGCTGCAAAAGTATGAATATGTCACCGTAAAATTGTGAGAACCGCAAATATATAAAACAATTTGTGAGATTTTATAGTAACGGTAGGTTAGGTTTAAAATTAATGAATTTGCGGTTCTTGTTATTTCCCGGTGACATTATACTCTGACTAATGTTGACTCTTATCACAACGAGATAAGGTTGGTAAAACGAAAAAGTGTTTTCATAATTTTGCGGCTGATTGTACAGAACGATACCTTCCTTGCTTCGATCATGCAATCGAACAATGTTCGGCACGCAAGTCCAGAATGGTTTGCCGAATACTTCGCATGTTGAGCGATACGTGTATCAAATGGTATGTTGAAGTATTCGACCCTTAACCCAAGTATATGTGGTACGTCTGGCTAAAGAAGGAATTCGATGTTAGACAGAGACTTTTATTCATAGAAAAACTAACTGCATTTGTTCTTTATTTTAAAATCTTGTAAACTGTAACTCAGAAGAAAATTTTAAGTTTTGGTAGTAATGGTGGTTGAGGCAAAATTGAGATCACAGTAACATGACCAATCGTAGGAAAAACAAGTTGCCTTATAAATGCTTTACCTTGTCAGCAACGCATTCTTCTGACCAGTAAAGTTTTATACAAACATATTACACATCTAACGATAAGAGCTAATAGTGTCAAATAACATTATTTGATTAATATTCGAGAATACTTCCAGTTTGGTGTGTTTCGATGTCATTTGTTTGTAAAATATTCACAATGAGTTTCGAATAGTAAAAACTAATGTCATTATAATGAAGCATAAATGTACACTCCACAGATTTTATCAACTAAACGATAATTTTCCCAATTACTATCGATCTATAAAGGACTTTGAAAAAAAATTCGTCTAAAAATTTTGACTTATAAAATTAACTGTTATTGTACTTATCTTGCACCTTTATTAAAAGCTTTCAAAGCTTAAGTTATTAACCAAAAAATCACTTTGTACTTTACAAGTCTTGTCAGCAACAAAACTTCCAACAGCCATTAAAGCATTAATGAAAATTCGGTTTTATACAACGAAATGAAATTAATATCATGCTATGTATACATTACGCTGAAAATTTTAAGCTACTCCCAAAAGTGTCCAAGTGTAACCGAACCTTTATTATCAGCGATAATCTATTGATTCCAGAACCAGCCCAGATGAAAAACGCCGCACCGAGCACCGGGAATATTGTTTACTTACGAGACCGGGGCGTCTAAAAACTCCTTTGTTTCTTCGAAACGTTCACTAGTAGCAATTAAGATAAAACCCCCATGAACGACGACATTATCTGATATTGCGCTCGCCATGCGTTTTATTATTAACGGGATAACGTTATTAGGAATACATAATAAGCGTTATCGGGTAATGGTAACGTTTTTGGGGTGACGTTTTATGTCGAGTCATTAAGTTTAGAGAGTTCAATGAGGTCAACGCAGTAAAATACTACGGATAATTAAATGCATATTTAGGCGTATGCTTGTAACGGCATTATTAGGTTCTTATTTTCCTATCAAACTTATTATTTCTACTGAATTATTAATTCGCGCTCATTATTGCTTGAGGTTGCTTATATTGGGCGCTTACTAATTAAATTAACGTAGTATTTGATATTTAATTAGTGTGACCAATTAATTTCTGAGCTTAGCAAACGTAATTACAGTTAGTACCTACCAGGTAGTGTGGGAAATCATTATTAACATTACCATCAATTTCAAGCCGGACTATAAAGGATTAGTCTATTCAGTCGATTGTATGGCGTAGTGTTGCCAAATCACAATGCATGCCTTACAGTTAGTCGTTAGCGGCTTGATCCAAAGGTTATCGCAACATAATTTATTCGCTAATAATAAACTCAATTAATGATTTCCGTTAAATTGCTTCCGAATATATTATTCACTATTCAATTTGATGCTTTATTTTTATAATAAGCCATACCTATTTCCAACTTCTTTCATACAACTCCCATTTTCGTCGAACAAATCAATGACCGACATCTGCACATTATATTCAAAATAAAAAATCATGACGGCAAACAACCGATACTTTACAAATTGATTCCACAAGCTGTCATAAATATGTTTCCCAGGGCCTGCCGGTATAAAGGATGGGAAAACTTTGCCCCGTTACATTACTTTGTGGAAGATTAAGCCGAACTCGAATAATCCAGAAAGGGCGACCCTTCCAGCTCCATAAAAAGTAGCGGCCGTTATTGGATATTAGAATATTATGATGGCATCTATCTGCTATTATTAAGCTGGTTTTGGAGTTAAGATTTGAACGGGATTTTATGAAAAAGTGATTTAAAGCTATGCTGACAGTGACGATAGTAAATACAAAGAAACAATAGACGTGATCCTTTCGAGTGTATCATCTCCAAAATAACAACATCTAACAGAACGTCCTAGTAGTAAAACAGCCGAAAGCTTTTTATGAACAATGAACTTAAGATATTTTAATATTAGGTATGTGGAACTAATTGCCCAGGTTTCAACCACGTTGATTTGGGGAATACTACATTTTTTCCATAAATATAAAATAATGGCTACAGATAATTTACTTAGTAGCAGTATTACACTATTTTGTTAAGAATTTATTTTAAAACTGTAACTTTTCTTCAATATTAATTGAAATTAAATGTCACCCTGGACATAATAATTTTGTAAGTAGGTAATTTGACTACCATAAAATGATGATAGTGAGTCAAGTGAGTTTTTTTAGAAAGGCATGAATACTTATTGTTGCGCATTTTATTAATCTTATAAAGGGTAACAATTCAGTAATTCATGGTTTTTGCGTAACGTTACGTTAACCGTTCACTCGGCAAGCGCAACTGAATATCTCAAGGAGAATATTTTTCCCGTTTATGCAACATTTATTCGCTTCTTTTAGTTTAAGCATAATTTCGTATAGTCTTAAGCCTTCTTCGATAAGTGGACTATCCAATACAAAATTATTTTCTTAGTTCGAACCAGGACTTCCTGAGATTAACGCCTTTTTTATAAAGATAAACTTATATAAATAGCAGTTTAATAATTGTGTAAAATAATGATCTGATGAACAGGCTAATGTAAATAAGATTCTTTTTTCTCTTAGTCATACAATTTTTATAGTAAAACCAACCACTGGATTTGACTATAATCAGCCAACTAATAAGAATACCCATCCGTTTAAACAAACGCTGTACAACTTTAATAGTAGATATTCAAAAGTAAGATACTTCCATCAAACTCTTAACTAAGAAGACTGACAATCTCCCGTGTTCCGATAAAACTTCGGCCGGGAATTTTGCCGCAGATCTCCGGGAACGCAAATGATAAATTAACCAAGTTCCCAAATTCAATACACTTCATTATCAAAGCTTTTTGTTGTTTTAAGAAACATCGATTAGATCCGGAGACACCGATGATATAACAGGAATCAGAAAAATCGTTAGATGGTTATATGAATATATGGATGTAAATTTGAAATAAATGATATTATTATTATAATATTATTATAAAGTTAAATCTGAAAACAGTTGGGATGTAACCTTATTTGTGAATAATTTAAGGAGACATAACATCTGCTGGTATCAGGAACTGCAACATCTACTACATATCATCCAAACCATGACAGTTTTATAAGAGTCATGTATTTTCTGATAGATCTGTTGTTAAGCTAACGCTAGTGTCAGTCTGGCTTGCTTTTATCAATAAATTCAACGTAGGAATTTTCCTTATTATAATATATTTATATTTTAATATTTTATGGTTTTAAAGTTATAATAATGGTAATAATTTATGTAAATTTTATTTACACTGTTTTGATTTTTTTACTTTTTAAAATAAGAGCCTTAACGACAGGTATACAATAGATGGTAAAACCGTACCACAGTTCTATGAAGAATAACCTAGGTAATTTATCCAATGCTGAATCGTGTTTGAAATAATAAAATAATATATTTAATTACTTATCAGATTTATTTGGTTCATGTATTTTCTTACGAAGTACCCACAGACCATCGGTAGAACCTTCTTATTCGGAAAGAGTTTTTTATATTATCAATTACTTATATTTATAATGTTTATCAAAACTTACTACCTTTGTAAAACTACCAGTGTATTGGCTTGGTCAACATAATAAGCTTAAATCATAAAACACATATTATGCAAAACATTTAATTATAACTTTGTCTATTACCGTAATTACCTAAAGGGTAAAAAGCTTAATTCAACTCTTTTGCTAACTTAAACAAAAAAAAAAAAAAGTCGTTTGAATAACCGAAAAAAGTGTTAGCGTCAAAAGTAGCGAAATGCATACAATTCTCTCAAAGGCGTGAAAGACAATACGTATCACAAAGTCGAGGAAAGTAAAGTAAGAGCGTTTGCTTGCCAAGTACCAGGAATGCAAACATGAGCTAGAAGTAAAGCGAGCAGAGAACAACGACAACATTAAAGAAGGAGATATCTACCACCTTGCTGGTAAACAAACCTAAACATTAGTCTCTAGTGATAAGGTGCATTTTCCTTTGAAGCTCCTGGCGGAAGAAGGTCGGATGCTCACATTTATTCGCAGTAGGAATGCGGCTGTTCCGTAATATGCTAAGCAAAAGCCAAGCAAACAAATTGGAGCGATACGTTGGTAGGTTCAAGTGTAAAACGTTTTGTGAAAGAATTAAAAGGATTCTGCACAAGAACGCTTGGAATGGTAGTAAGCACAATTTATGTGTCATAGGTTTTAGAAAACAAAATGCATTGGGTGGTACGAATATCACTACGAAAAGTTTAAAAGAAAGTAGCATTAACATTAGTTGCATTAGCGATCTTTATATTTTTTTTGCACCATGCAGGATTTATGCTTACCTACCTGCTCGTATATTTATTGTTCTAGTTACATACTTATAATTAAATGAAATAAAAACATACGAGAAATACGTATAATATTTACTTACGAGTACAAGGCAAGTCGGAGTAGGTACTTGATACGATATACAAAAATAATAGTTTTCATTTCTATCAAACGATTTTATAAGTCGAAGCTCAAAGTTTATACCATTTAAATTTTAAAATAAACGTTTTAAAAAACTTTAACAACACAAAACTAACAGAAATTAACCACAAGAACATGGATCATTAAAATATACATCTACCTACTCCTCGTAGATCGGTCAATGGTTCTCTCAAACCAATGCAAATCGTCGCCGACCGCAATCCGCTGGAGTGGAAGAGGCTCTTTCCGCTCATGCCTGAACTTTAAGAAGACAAAAATGTTTTGTATCCTCAAACATGTGTTATTGAAAGTATTGAAATCTGAAGCATGAAAACAGTCGTCATGTTCGTTCAGTGACTGCAAGGTTATTTGTGAAAAACTATTATAAGGTTTGTCTTTTTACTTCTTACAATAACAAATTTCATTTTATTTGGAATAATCTAGTACTACGTATAACAATATTTTTTTTTAAATTATTCTACATTATTGTTTTGAATTATTTGGAACCATTTACGCAAAGAAACTAACAGCAATTCACAAAAACACACACTTTCTGAAAGACAAATTTTGCACCCATTTATTTAAGTGATATCATTTTTAGTGCCTTAATTGTTGTATTTATAGCTTTCCCAACCGTCTGGTATTGCCAAAGATCCACAAAACTCAGAGGAATTGAAGAAAACATATTCAATCAAAATAGGTACAACTCAGGACAAAAGGAAAGGTATACTTACTTGCCTTATTTTGGAGTAACTATCTAAGGTAACATGTTTGCTAAAATAACATCCCGCTACAAGCTTCAGTCACAAACTAATAAATAATTCAGTCCCCAATTGAATATTGCATGTCTTATTCCCAGGTACCGATATTGAAAGGTGCATCATTACAATATTTTCCCAGAAAATAAAATATTGCTCCGAACTGACGTCGGTTATCGTGAAGAGCGAAACACGGTGTTTGCGCCGTTCTCAGCTCACATCGGCGCTAACCAAACACAAACAAGTATAAAATTGAGCTAGAACCACCCATAAAGATCTTAAAGGCCATGGCACACTTAATTATAATACTCGACATAAATTTACCTAACGAAATTTCAGACTGCGTATAGTGGGAGGTTTGTGGGAAGATCTATTAACGGCAAAATGTATAGCACAGCCTTCTTCTTCAGGTATCTAAATAACTAATTAAATTGCAAACAGATTTTTATGAAAATACACAAAATTTTCCTGATTGCAAACCGGTGACCCGAGTTACTTGATGCTTTCTATAATTTCGGGCCCTCCAAGATGGTTGAGTGATGGTACAGGCAACACGCTAGCGAAGGGTAGAAAATAATACTTTGGAATTGATGAGACGACTCGTTTCAACAGCAATAATCGTGAAAATATTTACGGAGTTCTGATACCTACCATATTTTTTGAGTCGCTGCCATAACAAGAAATCTTCGTCAATCATCAAGCTCCGTTTTAAAATTGATGGTTTATTTCGTCGCTAGGTAGATTTTATGTATCGTGCATAACTTATACGGAATTGAAGGAGTTGAGTTTGAAATATTTTGTTGTTTTTTTTTTATTGTGATATCGGAAACGTATGTCAAAGTATGAATTCTACTTTAAGTTCTACTTTCAGCTACATGATTGTAGTATGTTGAAAGTGAGCGTCTATTATTACACTAAAGTGTCGATGAATATCATGAAAGAGCAGAACGTTGTGTTTGCGCGCTCAAAGCAACACGAGAGTCTCGCAAAGACAAACATCTTTAGCGAACAAGTTTAAAATTGAGCAGTAGCATCGTGGAACGAATTTACTGCGTGATTTTCGCTAACGCAACCACTTTACTTCTCGCCGGTTATGCATGTACAGGTCACGATGGAATTTGTCATCATTAAAAAAAATTAGCAGCATTAATTAGTAAAAACGCAAAAGTACAGTACCTCCTGCTTAGTTAGCTAGAACGCAAAGAGATTTCGACAATATCTTATTTTTGTGCCGTGTATTGCAGGCCTTAAATCGAATACCCTTTCTTGCCGTTGGGTATAGTAATATGCGTGTAAAACAGTCCTGCCAGAAGACGACGATCAGCAGCGTCATCTCTCTATCATTGGTCAAAGTGCGATCACCAACCTTATTAGACCTAACTAATTTTCAATGGAACTTGCACAATTTTTTTCTCTTTCCATCACATTTTCTGATATACGATATCGACAACTCCTGAATTTGCTGTCTCTACTTAGCTCTGATAGCTTCTTTTTTTTAATTTCTTTATATATACTACAGTAACGAATTTTAAACGTATCGTTAAACAACCGTTAAGCTGGCAGAGGAAGACACACTAACACTCTAACAGATTTGTTTAAATACTCAAATCAAAAAACAGTGTTGCAGACACACAAAGTTTTAGAGAAACCCGTTGAAAAACATTACATACGATGGATAAGATGAGAAAAAAGTTTCCTAACCCCTTAACACAATGTATTTTTCCAGTTTTTATTTCACTTTTTTATTGGCAAAATTAGAAACATGTCCGGGGTGGACCTCAGCTTTTTCATGAGAAGAGACTGAGATGACGGAGACGGACATGGCGACACTATACCTTCCCTTTTCCCGGTTTTCTGTTTACCTTTTAAATGACTTAAACATAAAACTTTCGAAATATAATAATATGTTTCTATTGTCATAAGAAATGAAGAATACTCAAGGGTTTCCTTGAGTCAAGAGTTTTCTAAGCCGCCTAATACAACCTTCTGACGTAACATGTTTTTACGACTTCCATATTGCTACAGAAGACAGGAGCAACGGTTTAAAGTGTCTTCCAAAGCAATAATGTATAACCCACACGCGTCTTCCAGACCCAAGCAAATTGAAATAGGATCTTGTCCTCAATTGACCAAGATTATTTAAAACAATGCATCACTGCGCCAACCGGGTTGCCATTTATGGTACTTTATTGATAAAAACCAATTCAAATTTAGGACTGGGTTCTTAAAACAAAATAAACGTGTGAAAGGATGGACTGTATGTTACTTATTAAAATGATACCTAGGCGTCAATGGAAAAAGCTATAATATAATATAATACAATTAGAAGAGAAAACTTATTGGAAGATTCAACACCACAGTCAATACAAAACTTAGAAAACAAAATTAATACTTTTGAAATATAAATAAAAACGGAACACAAACCAAAATCTTTAATGATAAGGTTTGTAACAATGTGTTTAATTATTATTTAGGTCATTAATCCTGTGTACTTTTTAAAAACTAACAATATTTAATCACTATTCTTGGCATGACAATTCATAAAGTTGTTTACGGGACTGTAACTTAATCTCTAGTCCTCTTAAGTAGAGTCACGACTTATTCATGACTCGCAAATATTTTGATTGATTGCCACGTCCGAAGCAATCGGCTCTTCGATAAACTTCCCGATCGCTTCATTTTGCGAAGGCCCGTTGTTTAAACTTCTCAGCCCGGAAAGTGATGCGGCGGTTTTTTAGTATCGCATCGGAAACATAGCTCCATTCAATTTGGCAGGGGTTCCCAACCGGTGGGCTGCATGAGAATAGTGTTGGAAATTGATTTTATGACAGATTAAACTTTATACCTAGCTTGTTTTATGTAGTCACCTGTATTAATAGTTATCATC
This sequence comes from Anania crocealis, assembly GCA_949315895.1. NCBI lineage: Eukaryota > Metazoa > Arthropoda > Insecta > Lepidoptera > Crambidae > Anania > Anania crocealis. The sequence goes on from OX438884.1 coordinate 5,205,604, forward strand.
TTATTCTTACTCTGACTTAATATTATATTATCAATGTGAATGTTTTGGATGAATGTTTGTTATTAAATCACGCCAAAACAATGAAATTTGGCGTGGGCATAGATTTGCGACTGGAAATCTGGAATGGCACATAAGCTACTTTTACCCTAATTTTATTCTACGCGTACGAAGTCTCGGGCGACAGCTAGTAATAGGGGTTAAAGTATGAAATTGCCGATTATTTTCCCACTTTTTATTTTGTTTATATCTCTTAAGTATAGTCATATTATTGCGTAATTCTTTTTGTATTGTATCAAAAACTAAATAAAGTAACTTTTGACTAAAAAAAATGCAGTACTAGTGCCTATTACTTCAAAGGAAGTCGTTGAAAATACCCCTTACAAGGTGTCAGCTGACCTTCTTGCTTCAATTAAGTATATTTGTATAATATACTTTGATTTTCAGAAATTTAAATACTATAATGCGTAGCTTTATAACCATCTAACTTTCACCTTTAATTGCATCGAAAACGGTTCAGGCGTTTTTAAAAAAACTAAAAAATTGTTAGTATGGAAAAATTACTTTTCTCGATTTCGTCCATACAAAACAGCAATTTCATACTTTAACCCCTAATAGTATGAATGTTATGTGGCGTGTGGTGCCGGCTTTTTAAAACAAATATCACAAGTCTCCTTCTATGGGTGTATTTAGAAGCGACTAAAGGAGTACCTACCTACTGTCAGATGAAAACGGCAAAATCTATTTCCGTGACAACTTTTTTACATGATCTATTGATATGTTCTGGCGTGATTAAATCACAAAGTGAGATTTGTTAGATTTATTTATAAAAATTCTGTTGATGTATCACGTACAATAATATCTTCTGCTCTCTTAATTCTTTCTTCTAAGACCAATATTAGGCGATCACGATTCAGTTCCATAAGTCATGACTAACAGCACGCCCTGGATAAAGATTTACGCCTTGAGACACTGAGGTAATTCGGATGAGAAGATTTTTTGTAGCTTCTTCAACCCTCCGATCCGCGTTGGTTTCGATGAAAGATCTCCTTACTGAAATTGAGTTTACCGAGATAGAATCAGAAACATGAGTAAAGCTAAGGAGTAGGAGAGCTAAGGCAACCGTCATGGTTCGAAGAATTGCAGAGCTAAAGTCGCAGTGGGCGAAAAGGTTCTGTAATGGTGAGCGTGCACCGGACGATGAAATATGGGCAGGCCCGCCACCCACTGAAACAACAATCTAAAGAAGGTCGCCGATCGTTTTGGAGATCCTTTGTTCAACAGTGGACATTGATTGGCTGCGAAGATGATGATGATGATGATGTCAGATCTAAAGTCGACATAATATGAGCAGAGACAGTAATATTAAAAACAGTATTAGTATCAGACGTTTTAGTAAAAATGTTGACAACTGCTGATTCAAATAGCGCTCCTAAGGGAAGCGGGGGATGCTTTGAAAACGTAATCTCCCGAGACGGCTGTCCATTACGATATGCAATGTCGCGAGCAACGCGGAGTGCTCTCGCGGAGAAATTATTACTATCGAACGCTGACACTTTTTTCGTTTTCAACTCTGTATAATATTAGGGTTTAATGCAATATATTTTTTCTATGGAAACTAAAAGAGTATCCATGCTTCTTATTTATCTAAATATATTTATATTGTGTCAAACAAGAAATAAAAAAATATTACTTTTTTCTGCAGATTTCAGTAACTCATTTATATCATCAGATAACTAGATCCATAATTATATTAATAACAGGTTTCTTACCTCTGATATCAGTAGACAAATAATAATTTGTTTTGTGTTACACTTACAGACAGTTAATAGTATTTTTTTGACGACCTCCTTGGGAGAGGGGTACTTTTTACCGGCGTCGCCTGCTCTGAAGTCCCGGGTGCGATTCCCGGGCGGGTCAAATGTTTTTGCGTTTCATAAGAGTAAGGTGTTATATCTGTGCAGTCGCGTTAATGCAACAAGCTTGTGAATATAGCTCATTTTAAGTGAACTGTATTAGCATAAGTTCTTATGAGAATAAACTCTTTAAACCTAATATGAGTTTATATAAAACGAAATTAACCAAATTTTGCAAGACCCCATCATAATTTTCCGCAATAACATAACAACAATGCACACTGGTAGAATTTCAACCCCGCCGTATACATAACTAGTAAATTGTTTTCGCAATGACGAGGCTTCGACGACTTGAACTCGCAAAGTTGCTGAGAAGTTGCATGCTCCTATTGTAAGTTGGTAGCAAAGTTGCCGCAACGTACACTGCATTGTTTTCAATTTTCACTAAAGTTCTAATCTAATGCATGATCAAGTGGGGTGTTGATTTATTTTATGAGATAGCTTAGAACTACTTACAAATTGTCATTAAGTTGTAATCGACTCATTATGAGGGCACCTTCTACCGAGTTGTGGAAGCCTCAAATAAAGTAGTACTACCTCTTCTTGTAATATGGCTATCAAAATAAGTAGCAGCGTCTTCTTTCTACTGGTCTGCGAGTACCACCAACTCGCCTACCAAGCATGGCAATTGGTGCACAATTTCCCTTTTTGTTTGCAGCAACTGAAAGAAATAATCAATGTTATGTACGTGTTAACAGTTGAAGATTCTGAAATGCCTCTACTGACAAGAGCAAAGCTTTATCAACATTATCATCATCTCCCTCCCCAAGGATCTCCACAACGATCGGTCCCGCGCCACTCGCATTCAACGGCTTCCCGCGATCTTCGTCAGATCGTCGGTCCATCTGATGGGGGGCCCACACACCGATCGTCGTCTTGTGCGCAGTTGCCATTCCACAACCTTTCTGCCCCAACGGCCATCGATTCTTCTTACTATGTGTCCCGCCCACTGCCAATTTATCTCTGCAATTCTCCGAGCGATGTTAGTTATCTTAGTTCTCCTACGGATTTCCTCATTTGTGATTGACCAAGCATTTCTCTCCATTGCCCGCTGTGCTACCTTGAGCCTTCTTATGAGACCCATAAAGCGTTTTAGTTTTGATTAATTCCCTTTTTGTGAGGCTAATGTCCCGCGTGTCATGTGAAGAACATAAAAACAATAGCACAAACCCTTCTTCTGCTATGGGTGTCGTAAGGAGTACTGTCAGAATAGCACGGGTAGCAGAGTTTCCTCTCCCCCATAAAATATATACCATACTTAACCATAGTTCAATTGCCTACCCGCATTTTGTTTTTATTTTAAAAATAGCATGTAATCACTTAATATCATAAAACACGGTAAACCAAGATTCAAACTCAAACAGCGTCTGAAACTTAGCAGTTCTATCTTTGCGTTGCGAATTTATCATCATGATCATTGAGCAACATTTTTAGTCACTTAATCAGTCACATCTTTTATGGTTATAGGAAAACATAACAACATCATAAATAACGCCAAGTTAGGTCTGAAGGGCAACATAAAAGCACTTATTCGGAATCTACAGCAAGCCTTGTAGACGAAGCGTGTAAAAATAGGGCATTAGTCGGATTTATGTAAGCCAGCGATAGATGATAGTCCTTTCCAGTCTCGGAACGGTCAATATGAGATAGTTACCACAATTTTTAACCGACGACGATAAAAGAAGGTTCCCAATTCATCGCGTACACAGAACTTATTATTAGTATTGTTTTATGTGTACCTTTAACTTGATATTGACTTTGTTAATGATGTTTATTTTTTTTTGTTTTATAGATTTGAGACTTGATAGTGATTCAATAAGGTAACGGTAACATGCTTTAGGTAGCACTACTTTACTAATCCTTTTTTGCTCTGTGTATCTACCATGTACACTTTTTTTTGTTTACTCTATTAAACAGTATACATTAAGCGCCAATCAATGTAACCAACACACTTAGTAAGCAATAAACATTTTACGTGACACGTACACACATACGTGACAGTAAATTAATTAACTTGCCTTGCATGATTACTTAACTCATCTACATTGGACTTGCATGTCGTAGAACGAAATTGAAGTAAAGTGGATATATTTCACTTGCTTGATCCATTTACAAACAATGACAGCCTTACTACAATCACTTAAATACTTTAAAATAATGTATTATTTCGTGTCTATACGAGAAGGTTGTGATATATTATGTCACCAAATTTGACTGTTCATAAAACGATGATGATTTGATTTTCTAAGTAACTAAAGTGATAACAAAATAACCTCTTTAGATTCCTTTACAAGTCGATCGAGTCGAGTCGAAGCTAATTACTATCAAAAGGATCACACACGCAAAATAATATCACGGAGTTTGATGGTGTAATTCCGGTAGCCACGCGATCCGTGTGACGCCATTATTTATTGGGTGCGGACCTCCCGAGACTATACGGCCTTGTTTCCAATACCACACCGACATTTTTTCCGGACCGGTATACTGTTAGTATCTAGTAACGTCACGTCGTCAGGTGTAGGAATAATGCTAACATTATTCAAACGTCTTTCGAATAGGATTGCCAGTAAAAACAGTGTTGACGTCCATCATACTTTGGCCTCTTTCTAAATCTGTGATTGCATTCGTCTGGTTTTCGTGCACACAGTTAGGAACCTGATAAATAATAATGTGTTATACCTAGTTGTGGCCAGAAGTAATATATTTTTACTACTGCAAATATAAATATAGCAAACAAGCATCGCAAGTTACTCGGTCATTATTGTCAGATTTCTTATAATAAGTATGTTTACAAAAAAATGGCCAGTTAAACATGTCATGTAAAATGATATAAGAAACTGAAACCAGCCTATATCAAAAATGATATCAGCATTTTAAAATAATTAGGTATGTGATTTCCAAACATTTTACGTTGAAATTGTTAGGGGGAATTGGCAGAGCAATCAGAACAAAGGAGCGTGCAGTAACATAAAATATATTAATAGAAAAGTACACATATAGAATTACAACAGAATACAATACGAGAGACCTAGATAAATAATAAACAGCGAATATCAACACATTCTTTTTAGTGACAACCTAATCATAGCGATTGCAGCCAGCTCTCTCTACACACAGCATGAAGGTGATATTCAACACACCCCCTCAACTCATGCTTTATACAAGTCAATTAATGGCTCGCAACCCTAACGCCTCTGACAGTAAGTTGTGCCTTATACGCGGCAAAGGTTTGGTGAAAATATCTGCCAACATATTTTCAGTTGCTAAATGCTCTAGGGTAATCGACTTGTTCTCACGCAACACATCCCTAATAAAGAAATGCCTAATATCGATGTGCTTAGTTCGCGCGTGATAAACACCATGATCTTCAGCGAGACAGATAGCAGATAAGTTATCAGCATGCATGTTTACCTTAGACAATTGGCGAAGACCAAGTTCCTTCAGCAAACAATTTAAATACACTGCCTCTTTCATAGCTTCCGCCAAACTCACAAATTCAGCCTCACAAGTCGATGTCGCAACGATGCGTTGCTTTTGTGATGCCCATGAAATACAAGCGCCACCTAAAATAACAACATAGCCAGTGAAAGACCTTCTATTCATTTCACAGCTACCCCAATCTGCATCTGCATAACCCTGTATGCATTCACCCGTCGGTTTATATGTCAAACCGTGACTTAACGTACCTTTTAAGTAACGGAGGATCCGTTTTGCAGCCCTCCAATGAGTTTCTTGCGGACTATCGGCAAATTGTGCGAGTTTTGCTGTCGCATTAGCTATATCGGGTCTGGTCGCCACACTCAAAAACATGAGTGCTCCAATTAACTCCCTATATGGATAAGGTTTTCCTTCTACTTCCTCTTTCTTATCACTTATTGATAATTTTCCCATCTCCATAGGAGTTTGAACAGGATTACATTTCTCCATTGTAAATCTCTTCAAAATGGTCTTTACATACCTCTCTTGTGATAAATGGTATTCATTACCATTTTTCTTTATGTCGATTCCGAGACAACATGTTGCTTGGCCGAAATCTTTTAGTTCAAACTTTTTCGCCAGTTCCTGCTTGAATTTATTTATTGCCTCTCTTTTGCGCGATGCAACTAATATGTCATCTACGTAAATAACAACAAATAGATCTGTTCCATTTTTATCACATTTATGATACAAGCAAGGCTCACTCACAGTTGGTTTCAAACCCATTTCTTTGAGTTTCATATCTAGTTTGATATTCCATTGCCTTCCAGCTTGCTTAAGACCATAAAGCGATTTCTTCAAAAGACAGGTGTCACCCCCTGCTTTTATATCTTCAAGCATTTTTGCGGCTCTCTTACCTACTATGGAGCTTCTGCCATCCACGCTTATCAGTTTTTCTAAACTTTCTTTAAGCAGCTCCGGAATCCTCATATAAATACTTTCAGCAAGATCTCCATTCAAGTATGCTGTATTAATATCTAACTGATCGATGTCCATGTTCATTTCAACCGCCAAAGCAACCAACAATCGAACAGTTGCTATCCTAGCAACAGGCGCAAATGTTTTAAAATAATCTAGGCCATATTGTGGACTATATCCTTTTGCGACTAATCTGGCTTTCCTTTTCTCTGATAAATCAGGGTTCGCCTTAGTAGTTAACACATATCGACATCCCACAACATTCCGATTATAAGGTTTCTTAACAATCTCCCATGTTTCATTTTTAACTAAACTTCTGATTTCTGCTAAAATTGCTTCTTCCCAATTTACTTTTTCATCACTTCCCAAGGCTTCCTTTAAAGTAGTTTCAATAGCTCCAGCAAAATCATCACAGTCAACGTATTCTTCTGCCTGCGATTCACTGTCACTACTCTCTCTTTCTCTCTCTTCAACCATATTATAGATTTTACGAGGGCGTCCAACATGTCCTCTCTCAATCCTCGGTCTTCCAGGGCCTCTTTTCAAAGTGACATTACCGTGAGATACACCACTACTATCGGTAGTACTAGTAGTTTCAGTAGTCTCAGCAGTTATATCGTTTCTAAACGGTACATTTGGGGATCCAGAATTTGGACAGTCTGTATTCAAAGGCTGTGAATTAGTTTGACTACTAGACAACTCCACTTCGATAGTTCTCGCTTTCTTCTTTTCAGCACTATCTTGCTCACATTGCAGTTCAATAGTTGAATCCTTCAAAAGATCACTTTCAGGTTTCTTATCTTCCTGAAACTTAACATCTCTTGACACTACTATTTTTCTTTTCTCAGATAACCACACTCTATAGCCAGCAGATTCAACTGGATAGCCCACGAAAATGCCGGGAGAACTTCGTGCTGCAAATTTATCTTTACCTGGTTCCTTTTCTAAAACATGTACCTTAGAGCCAAATGTCTTGAAATTCTCAATATTTACACGTCTCCTGTACCATTTTTCGTACGGAATTTCACCATTTAAGCTACTACTCGGACATCTGTTACGCAAATAACACGCGGTCGAAATAGCTTCCGCCCAAAAACTTGCTGATAAACCAGAAGATAATAACATGCACCTAGCCTATTCAAGTAAAGTGCGGTTCATCCGCTCTGCAATTCCATTACTTTGTGGTGAATACGGTGTCGTCAGCCTTCTCTTAATTCCTAAACTTTGTAAATAATTCGAAAAATCACTATTTACAAATTCCTTTCCATTATCGGAATGAAAATATTTTATACGTTTTCCCGTCAAATTTTCAACCTGACATTTGAATATTTTGAATTTTGACAACACGTCACTTTTATTCTTTATCATGAAAACTTCACACCAACGAGTACAATCGTCAATAAAAGAGACAAAATATTTATTTCCTCCGTTCGATTGAACTCTCATCGGGCCTACCACATCAGAATAAATTATTTCTAAAATTTTACTACATGGTTTTCTGGACTTCACAAAAGGCAACGAAACCATCTTTCCTTTAGCACACACATCACAATCACGCAAATCAGTTTCACACTTTACATGATCTATACCTGACTTTTTCAGTACTTTCATAAGATCTCTAGCATTCAAATGTCCCATACGCTCATGCCATTTATACAAATCCACTTGCTTACCTGATACGACAGACGCTGAAGCATCTGGCTCCCTTAAATAATATAAACTACCTCGTCGGTCAGCAGACAACTTAACTTCCCCGTTTTTAATAGCGTAAGCTACATCACGTTTGAAAGTTACTGTGCAACCTCGTTCAGTCAATTTAGAAATTGATACTAAATTACTGCGTAGTTCGGGAACTAACAACGTATCTTCAAATTGGATCTTTCGCGTAATATCATCATTGCATGCTAATATCTTAACTGTACCCTTACCTTGCGCTGTTGTTACAGAATCAGTGGCTAATTTTAAATTTTGGTTAGTTGGCAGTACCTCATCAAACCTTCTTGCGTCATTACACATGTGCGAGCTGCAACCGCTATCAAACAACCATTCCTGACGACTGCGTTTGGCTTCAATAGCCAAACAATCATCTGAAACATGATACACGGTTAAAGCTTCATGTTCTACATTTTCATTTATAAATAATTGTTCAACGCAACTAGTTTCTGTCTGCAAAGACTTCTTCTTTTTACAGTCTGATGCCTTGTGTCCAAAATTATGACATTTAAAACATTTATACTTAAATTTTGATCCAGTTCCATAATTTTTCTTCTGATGTCTACTTATAAACATAGCCCCTTCTCTATTCTCAACTTGGGTGTTGCCCCGTGAACTATATTCTTCAATTATTTTCACCCTAAGTTGATCAGGCTTTGGTAGCTCGTCTCTTGACTCAATGGCGCATCTGAAGTTCTCATAGCTTGCTGGTAAACTGTAAAGCAGCATTATCGCTAGTAGATCATCATGAATAACGATGTCCATTTCTTGCAGTTTGTCGACGGCTTCAAAAAATGAATCAAGATGTTCGCTTGCTTTCTGCTCCTCACTCATCTTTTGTAACATGAGTCTTTTCATCAGCATCGCCTTCTTTGCAGGCCCACGTGACGCGAACATGCTCTCTAGTTTTAGCCATGCCTCTCGTGCAGTCTTCACTCTTTTTACATGATGGACTACACTTGGATCCAATGCCAAAATCAACTCGGATCTTGCCTTCCTATCAGCAGTCTCCCATAACGTTGATGACACCCCATCCGTAGGTTTCGGCTTTTCACCACTCACGTATTCCCAGAAATCATTTCTGATCAATAGTGCTTCTACCTGTACTTTCCATGTATCATAGTTTTCTTTGGTCAATAATTCGATTCGTACATTCGACGCCATTTTGTTCATACATGTACTTTCACGAAATTATTTTTACGAATACTATTTTATCAGTTACTGCTGCTCTGGGCCCATAACCTTTGTTAGGGGGAATTGGCAGAGCAATCAGAACAAAGGAGCGTGCAGTAACATAAAATATATTAATAGAAAAGTACACATATAGAATTACAACAGAATACAATACGAGAGACCTAGATAAATAATAAACAGCGAATGTCAACACATTCACACATTTTAGTGACAACCTAATCATAGCGATTGCAGCCAGCTCTCTCTACACACAGCATGAAGGTGATATTCAACAGAAATATTATTTTTTTAAATAACTACTTTATTGCTTTGACATACAGGATTATAATCTATCTTCGAAAATAAGCCTTGCCTAATTTTCATAGCTTTGTAAATATTAAAAATTACCCCTAGTCTAATTAGAGCATGATAAACGGCCTACAAAAACAAAGTTTGGGGACCTCCGGCCTAGTGTAAATATTTGATCCTGGCAAACGTTTTCCGGCAAAACTTTGTGCCTGTGGAAACGAGGCCTAATGTGTGCGTACTGACTGTAATAAAATATTTCATCAGTTACGCTCTCATCCCTTGCGGGGTGATAAAGGATATGGTTTATTATAACAGGCTCTGTGCCGCACAAATATACTTTTTTATAATTTACCTAATCAGGTGGAGTTATATTCTTGCCGTTTCTCTAGAGAATTGAAACGTCTGCCTGAGTCTGCCACAATAGAAACAAATGCAGTGCAAAGACAATTTAGTGGTATGAATTAGCTGGATTTTGAATAAATTTGGACATCAAAGACATTGTTCTGATTCCAAAATACAAATAAAAAAAAACAATGAAGGTACCATAATGAGTCAAAACCGAGAGAACATGGAAAAATATTTTACTTTTATTTTCCTTTCATTGACCTGTCCGAGAATCGAACTTGGGACTCTCCACCATGCTCCACCTCCATGGTGGAACATGGTTGTTAAAAGCTGTATCTGGTTGTAGTAATAAATTTATTATATTAATTCACAGGTAAAATCTGCAAGTGTACCTTTCTGATTCTGAATAAAATTGTCTTTAAAATTTGCAAAATAGGAATTCGAAACATTTGAGAATATTTAAGAGTTAATAAGGTCTAAGATGGCTATTTTAAAGATCATGAGTTGTTGGCTTAATACGAGAAAAATATTATTGTAAAGCTACAAACTTGATGACAATCAGACAATAAACGAGAATATCCATTCGCTAAAACCAAATGTGTAGCCTACTTACATGCTGTTCTTAAACTATTAAGCTATTTACTTAGTTCTGGCGTTCATTGAAAACACAATTTTATTCGTAAAAAATAAAAAAAACTGCCTGAGGTAGGACTTAAACCCACAACCTGCCACTAAACGGTTTCACAGCGAAAGACTGTCAAAATGATTAAACAAGAAATTACATTTTATTTTAATTATGTTTATTTTTTATTTACACAGAGTTTACGGTGCTTAAAAACAATAATATATACAATGAGCTGGTCAGTGCAGCCTAGTTGGTCTAGTGGGTTAAATACCAGACCAAGATCTCGGGGTCCCGGGTTCGATCTCCGGGTCGAACAACAAAAAGTTTCGAATTTTGGAATATAGCTCGGGTTTGTAATCACCAACCCGTATTTTGCAAGCGTGGTGATTATGCCACTACCCATCATTGCTGTGGTAACTTGAATTCAATGATGGACGCCTTGTCCCTGCAGTGGTATGTTTATAGGCTCTTACTTAATTTTTCTTACTACAATAAGCTCAAAGAGTATAAATGTTGCTGAAAACAATTTCGAACAGAGTGAAACAAAAACTAAACGAAAAATTGGTTGTTTGTAAAGTAGGTTTACGATCGAGATGTTTACGTGATAACGTCTTATTGGTGATATAAGTTTTTGGGAAGTAAGGAATTAATGAAGATAACAATTTTTTCAAATTTTAAATTACATCTTAAACATTCAACGAAAACTTAACCGCACGAGAAAATCTCCATTCGTTTGTATGCCGCTAGAGTGAGAGAGACGGAAGATCGGTCCACTCACTCGAACGCTATGCCAGCCTCCGCTCGTGAGGATTCCGCGTGACAAGTTTCACGGAATGACTGGCAGCGCTCGAGATGAGATGGGAGATCGGTCCGTCTCTCTCTCTCTCGTTATACCTGCGATCGCGCTCGTGAGGTTTTGGTGTGACACAAGTTTCTGAACATGTCACCCGACTAAAACGATTTTAAAGACGTTATCACGTCAAAAATATAAGTAATTCAATGCAAGAACTTCCAAAAAACTTATATTCTTACATACAATTCTATGCTTTTTATTTTCAAATCACTTCTAATGCATTGATTCATCCACAATTATGTGATATAAAAAAAATAGATACATAAACAACGTCAAAAAATACTCCAACTAAAAGTGCACCCATTTGGCATAAGGTTGCACTTTTATAACAACCTATATGAATCGAATAAATACAACAAGACATAAATATCCATACTAATGTATGTTGACATAATTTGGCCGAGTTATAAAGTTTACGTTGACATAAAATGAACATCAATCATCCAGTCGAGGATAGTTTTAGGTGTAATTTTGTATCGAACTGTGTATTTGGTTCTTATTCTATATAGATGCACATATTTATTTATTTATTTATTTGTTAAGGCACACCAACAACATATACAGTAAACATTTACAATAAAACATGCTATTATAGACATTGTTGATATATCTGTCAATTAAAGGTGAGCATAGCACTCAATTTTATTTTTTTATACAGACTATCCCAAATAAGAGCAGAGAAAATATTTAAGTACCTATATTATTATCAATGTTAACAGTTTTAAACCTAATCTTAAACTACACCAGTACATAAATTACATACTTAGTATTCTTTTTTAAATACGGCGCGACTGTCATTGAAAACACATTCAACCTTTTTAGGCGAGATATTTCGTCCGTAGGTACTCGTACCAGCTCAACAATTACAGATAAATGCTGGAACACACACAATACGATTGTGGTTTCGATCGAGGTGTTCAAGTTCCGTACAGATATTTAAATACGTTTAATTACAACGATTACGTACCAAACACATGTTGTGGTTAACGATAAACGTTAAGCGGGATTTCATTTCATCTTAAATTCGACGACCATTTGGATCAGCGGTAGTTAACGCTGCTTCTGAGCCAGGGGTCGCGGGTTCGATCCCCGCACAGTACAAATATTTGTGTGCATGAACATGTCTGTTTGTACTGGTCTGGGTGTTTTCTATGTACTATAAGTATGTATTTACAGAAAAAAAAAAAGTATTTAAGTAAGATTATCGGTTGTCTAGTACCCCATACGACAGGGTACTTAATACTACCTTAATTTGGGACTAGATGGCTCTGTGTGGCCCAGTGAGGCATGTCTTAAAATATTTATTTATTTATTTATTTATTTATCTTTAAGGTTTATAAACTATTTATTTGGTTTCTGTAGTTTTGTGAGATTTTTACTCTGAGTATTGATGGATTGCGGTGTGTTCATCATCATTAGTTAAATTTTCTGTTGAAGTTGTTTATTTATTTGGAATAATTTAAATAATAATGGTAAAATTATACAACTTATTACTAAAATATTATCACAATTTAAATTTGTTTACTTGTGATTGATACTTTTAATTAAAATGATGAAGTCATAATTTAATATTCCATTTTATGTTGTAAAAATAAATGATATTCTTCTTTAAATTCTCATAGTATTGATTTCAACAGGATTTTTGACATAATTTTTGAATTTATTTTATTGACATTTCTTGTAGGAACATAAAAGGGTTTGATTAAATATAATTTATTTTCATATTTTATTAGGATGTATTCGGCAATTTATTGACTTTTACTTTACACATTCAAGATCAATCTTAGCTTATAAATTTGAAGCATATTTAGTTAGGGTGACTTCTTCTCCTATGTTAAATTCAAGGAACTTTGGATTTAACTAGATTTAAAATATCTCAAACCTATTTTCATGATCTGGCGATGCAACGGCATATTATTTTCTTTGTTGAATTTATTTGAAAGTTTATTATATTTTTTATTTGTGTTATATGTGTTTTGTTTTATTGTCCTCAATTTAATTGCGAATCGGAGGGTTTTGTAGATTATCTACGTTTACTAGTTTTCAGATTTTACATCCTAAATACAAATACTTACACTGATAGGTACGAGTTAGGTTAACTATTGCAAAAATAGGTTCTATTCAAATAACAACCATTTTACAAGTTCAGAACATGGATATATTTATTCCAAAACAATAATTGGCATTTGTATTACAATAAAGCCTTATTTTAGGGCTTCACTTTAAACTGGAAATTGAAGTGCTGTTTTATTTTTTATAAAACATTTTAAGACATATTGTGTTTGCGATAATCAAACATAATAAGTTGGCATTTTATGCTGATTTAGTGACGTAAGAGGTGATTAAAAAGGATTACTTTAAGGAGGTGATTAAAAGGATTTTGACGACCTCCGTGGCGGAGTGGCGTACACACCGGTTTTCAAGGTGTCGCCTGCTCCGAGGTCCCGGGTTCGATTCCCAGACGGGTCAATGTAGAAAAAAAATGTGTTTTTCTACATTTTCTCGGGTCTGGGTGTTTGTGGTACCTTCGTTGTTTCTGGTTTTCAAAATACGAATACTTTAAATAGTTATTCAAATTGGGATCAAAACAATGTATGTGATGTTGTCCACATTTATTTATTTATTTATTTATTTATTTATTACTCTTAAGGCCTCCCCACACTAGCGTCTCTCGAGCGTCGACGTCGCGGCATTGTCCAATCAGCGTTAAGTAAATGCCGCTGCGCTTGCGTTGCGTCAACACTGATTGGTTGCTGCCTCGACGTTGACGCTCGAAAGACGCTAGTGTGGGGGGTCTCTTAGAAAAAGACAAGCACAACATATTTTCTCCACCAATAGTCATATTGCCAATCCTCTTATCAAACGTGGTGGTTATGGCAAAATATGGTTTTTAAAAATGCTGTAATGCCATTGCCAATGCCACATGCCATAAGGCAGAATGTACTGTCTTCAATTAAATTAAGCAAATGATCATATTCTCAGAAATAAATGATTGATTCAAATTTTTGACGTTTGACAACCTCCGTGGCGGAGTGGCGTACACACCGGTTTTCAAGGTGTCGCCTGCTCCGAGGTCCCGGGTTCGATTCCCGGACGGGTCAATGTAGAAAAAATGTGTTTTTCTACATTTTCTCAGGTCTGGGTGTTTGTGGTACCTTCGTTGTTTCTGTTTTCCAAAATACGAATGCTTTAAATAGTTATTCAAATTGGGATCAGAACAATGTATGTGATGTTGTCCACATTTATTTTATTTATTTATTTATTTATAAATAAAATTTTTAGTTACATTCATTTTCAACTATAATAATTATAGGTGTATAGTATTAGTGAAATGTTGTTAGACAAACAGATTCTCGAATTTCTGTGTACGTGGTAATGTGTTGCCTATGCCAAAGCGCGCTTAGCTCTTTCTACTTACTGAGATTCGAATCCAATTCCTGTGGGCAAGTTTTAGCGGATTTTCAATGCGTCCATTAAGTCGAGCCTAGGCCTTTGTAAGCTGCATTCAGCAAATAGGAACAGAATAGATAATACGAGTGGCACGTGCGCGCAGATTATTTCGTCAAGGATTAAACAGATTTGTTATTGCAGTCAACGAATAAAATTTATTAGCTTCTAACATCAAATTGTTTTGCCATTTAAAATTCTACGTTTTTTAACAAATTACCAGCTTAGTATGAACTCAACCAATGAAAAATGGGGAGATTATAAAATAGCTGAATGTTGGACTAATTAATTTAAAAAAAAAAAATCTTTTTTACGGGTAAAATAATTCATTTTAAAGACTAAATAAATTGTTTTTAACTGATAGAAGCCACCAATTTCGTGTCACACAAAATTACCGACAATAATCATGCACTGACTCTACACCGTGGGTTAATTGTGAAAGTTTCAAGAAGTATTATGGTTTTGTTTAAATAATCAGTATTGATTTAATACAGAAGGGCACAAAATCAGAAATCTTTATTTACGAAAAGTTATTATAAATCTAATGATTCATCGTCAGTTTAAAAATAGCTTAGTGTGTATTTTTGTTAGTATTTTCTAAACAAGCCACGGTTGCTTTAAATAAAATTCATTTTTATCTTATTTATACCTATTTAACTTATACCTATATGAAATCTAACAAGAACTTAAGCGATCATACATTATTATGCATTACTAATGATCGCTTTTAATTTCCATTGACATTAAAGTAATTGTACAAAACAAAAGTTTTAAAATGGAACTTGTACCTCTATAAAAATAAGTAGAATAGCCACAATCTGTACAATAGCTAGGTATGTATGCTATTTTTGTGGTCTATGCTACTAATGTTTTATGTTTTTGTGCAATTTCAGTATGAAATTTTTCAGTAGTAGTGCCAAAACAAAGAAAATATAATAGGGGTTAAAGTATGAAATTGCCGATCATTTTCCCACTTTTTATTTTGTTTATAGCTCTTAAGTATAGTCATATTATTGCGTAATTCTTTTTGTATTGTATCAAAAACTAAATAAAGTATCTTTTGACTAAAAAAAAATGCAATACTAGTGCCTATTACTTCAAAGGAAGTCGTTGAAAAGACCCCTTACAATGTGCCAGCTGACCTTCTTGCCTTAATTAAGTATATTTGTATTATATACTTTGATTTTCAGAAATTTAAATACTATAATGCGTAGCTTTATAACTATCTAACTTTCACCTTTAATTGCATCGAAAACGGTACAGGCGTTTTTAAAAAAACTAAAAAATTGTTAGTATAGAAAAATGACTTTTCTCGATTTCGTCCATACAAAACGGCAATTTCATACTTTAACCCCTAATATTAATGAACAAAAAATTTTTGCAGAGCCTAAGTTCAGTAATTAGATCTCACAAAGCCTTCCAAAAAGAAAAACCCAACTATCGTCCCCTCGTTTGTGACCGGCTTTGAAACGTTTCGTCAACCGATCCTATACAAAGTCGTCAAAGCGAAAATGAAACTGAATTCATTAAAAATGTATGCGTGAGGCAAGTTTTTATCGCATTTCTAATGGGAACATGCACTGCAAGAAATGTTTTGACAGTCATACTACATTAGTAATAGATAGTCATGCTTAAACAACTCCTCAGGTATAAAGACGTTCAAAAACGACATATGAAAAGGTGCAACATCGAGCAGTCTCAAGACTTAATGGGAGGATTTGGCTGCACAACGGCCTGAGTGGCGCATGCTTGTTTTTAAGCGAGTACGCGACTTCGAAGACCAGCGCCAAGCTGATCTCGTCACTAAGCGCGACCAGTTATAAGCCCCGTACTCCTGCTGCCATTCCCTTCAATTATACAAATGGCAAACTAACGTGCCCCCATTGCGCACGAGAGCTTGCTGCGTAGATAGGCTTTGTGAATCATCTTCGTGCGCATCAGCGCCGATGTGATTAGGAGTCGAAGTGGTCGCCATGGCCGAAATCGGTCAGAAGAGTAACATGCTTAGAACGTCTGTATTGGTAATGAATCTGTGGTATACTTTATAACCTCTCATTTTTAGCCTTCTTTGTCAGGTCATATACTCATATCATTTCACAAGTGAACTAAGGCCTCACAGGCACAGAAAGATTTTACCAGTCTACCAGTGGTTTGGCCAGTCTATTTTTTTATAAATAATGGGCTTGCTCTTGATTACATACTTAACTATACGGTTAAGAAGAAGCCTAAGATGGAGCGAGCTTACCTAGAGGTACTGGTTCTCCCACACACCAGCGGAACATAGAAAATCTGTTTGGCGCTGGACTCCGGCAGGAGGGTGGTAGCATCCAGGCGGCCTCTTACGAAGCCTATCACCGCAGAGCGATCTGTTAGCCGTCATCATTGGTTGGAAAACCAAAGATGCCGTTGCCCATGGTGGACCACTAGGAGGTAGATCCCACCACCCCAAGTCACGCTTGGCAAGCTAAAAAAATGATGCTGCCGGTCTTTGAATCCTAATAACACTCACAGTGTGAGAAGGTGTGTTGCTATTAATTTACGTAGCAGACAGCTGCTGCTTTTGAAGATGATAAATGTAGGTAAAAATAATAATAACTAGTTTTCTCATAATATTTTATTCATTCGATTTGGTGACTAGCTCCACTTTTCCCAGGGGTCTTCTTTTTTCTTTGTCTTTAGGTAGTCTGTTCTCAAAATCAAACACATCGTAGATAGGCAGCGGTACCACGGTCGATGATATAGCCATCAGATCTGCAAAAGGAAATAATTTGTACTGATATAAATATTTTAAAGTAGTCCATCAGTTTTTTGCTCAAATCTACAGCCTATCCTAATAACACTCACAGTGTGAGAAGGTGTGTTGCTATTAATTTACGTAGCAGACAGCTGCTGCTTTTGAAGATGATAAATGTAGGTAAAAATAATAATAACTAGTTTTCTCATAATATTTTATTCATTCGATTTGGTGACTAGCTCCACTTTTCCCAGGGGTCTTCTTTTTTCTTTGTCTTTAGGTAGTCTGTTCTCAAAATCAAACACATCGTAGATAGGCAGCGGTACCACGGTCGATGATATAGCCATCAGATCTGCAAAAGGAAATAATTTGTACTGATATAAATATTTTAAAGTAGTCCATCAGTTTTTTGCTCAAATCTACAGCGGTATAATTTAGAATTATAGTTGTAACCGAAAATTCCAAATTACTACAACCGATTGCAAACCTTATAATGCGTACGTCAAAGCACAAAAGATATAAATCGTCCTAGAGAAATTCTCGATGAACATTGTATATTTGAAAATAAAAAACCTTTGCGATGCCATCCTTTAGGCGTTCTAACTAACGCTCTCAATCAGCAAAAACTAAAAAAAATGTCAACATTTTGATTATAATTTAAGTACGAAAACAACGTGAAATAAAAACTTTGTACCAAAATAATATTTCTTTTGACAAACAATTCTCCATTTACAATAAAAACAGTGAACGTTGAATGCATTCAGAAGAGTAACACGAACAAACTTATTTTAATAAAATGAAGGCGTTCTCGTTTAATATTAAAATGAGGTTTTATGTGGCGACGCGTAGCCACCGGCCGCCTAGCGTCCACACGTTAGTAGGGCCCCCACATATTGGGCGTATGACCGGAATTTCTATAAACAGTACAAGAAATATTCGTCATCATCACTAGCTGATATAAGCCCACTGCTGGACGCTATTGACGCTTAGCTGAATATTGCAGTTTGGCCAATGACGGCGAAGACTTTAGTCGTCTAATAAAACGCATAGGAAAAAAATACAGACGGTATCGTTTTTATGTGCCAGCACTTTTACACATTGGTTAATACAACTTTGATAACTTGAAATAATCCAAGAAAAACTTTGTCTGAAAACGTAATGATTTCAACCCATAGAAGAGAAGTGGTGATATCTTAATTAGGGCGATTGAGCTTTGACCTCATCATCATCATCAACAGTCCACTGCCTTTTCAAAAGAGGATTTTAATAATAATGTCATCTTTCTTCTTTAGTTGACTTCATTAGTAATCTTAAACTCACTTAGTGGACTGCGGAGTATAAATACTTGGCGCTAGGTCTGATGTTTCATTGCTAATAAGTAATACAATCAACAGTATCTATAGTTTGGACGACCTCCGTGGCGGAGTGGCGTACACACCGGTTTTCAAGGTGTCGCTTGCTCCAAGGTCCCGGGTTCGATTCCCGGACGGGTCAAAGTAGAAAAAAATGTGTTTTTCTACATTTTCTCGGGTCTGGGTGTTTGTGGTACCTTCGTTGTCTCTGGTTTCCAAAATACGAATGCTTTAAATAGTTATTCAAATTGGGATCAGAACAATGTATGTGATGTTGTCCACATTTATAGTATAGTAGTCTATATTTTCTGACTAAGTGCTCTATCTATATTGCCAAGCTGAAGAAGAAGTGGGCTAGGCAAATTGCACGCAGAACCAAAAACCAATTGGGGAAGAAATGTATTTTGGCAACGCACATGAACTAATATATAAAACATTTTGTAGGCTTTCTACACAGAGGATAAATGGCCTGGTTAAGGTTACGAGAAGCCTATTTAATCAAAGTTGCTAATTTCACAGCAATTTATAGTTATATGTCCAGCAGTGGATGAAAACATGGCATAGTATTGAATTAACATTGGGACGTTTGGTCACATCACACGCGATGCGATAGAGCGTATTTTTCTGCTCCCAATGCTAGAATCGTGCCAAAAGAGAAAATCCGGAACAATGAAATAAATTTCTCACCTATTAAATAAAGTAATAGGGGTTAGATAAAAGTTAAATCTTAGGTAAATTAAAAAAAAAACGCATACATTATCGCAAGATTTTTTTTTATGTTTTTTGCAGTCGAGTTTGATTGCAAGCATTTTAGCAATCTTCTATTATGCATGCTATTATACCAGGTATCTTTTGAAATCATTTTGTCAAAATCGCAAAGAACACACAACAACAATACAATATTTTTTATATACAAAATAATGAAACTGTTTTTCAAGAAAAATACTTCTGGGTCTAGTCTGAATTAAAGGGTGCTGACCCTATAGTCGCTTCATACTACACCCACAGTCTATGAATCCATATTTTATAGACTGTACTACATTTATAGGATGAGAAGGGATGGCACTATTATTTTAATGCCACCCGACAGCTTATTTATCATCCTAAATTATTGCACTTTACAATAAATCATAAAACTGTCACGTCAAATTTGATGTGTCGATAGTCTCTTTTTTATTAGGGTTCCGTACCCAAAGGGTAAAAACAGGACTCTATTACTAATACTTCGCTGTCTGTCCGTCTGTCCGTCTGTCCGTCAGACGCCAGGCTAGATAGTTGTAATTTTCACAAATTATGTAAATCTGTTGCCGCAATTTTATCTTGTTTTGTTTTTAGTATTTGTTGTTAACAAATACTAAAAAAAAATCAAAATAAATATTTAAGGGGGGCTCCCATACAACAAACCAGTTTTGATGGCCTTTTTGGTACGGAACCCTGCGTGCGCGAGTCGAATATTTAGCGCGAGTTTTATTATTTCAAATGGCAGTCTGGTTGTCTAACTTGCCAGTCATTTATTCTTTCTAAGATGGTTGGACGCCGCGACATTGGATTAGAAATTGTTTGAGGCCCTTTTACAAATAGATTTTTTTTCTGAGTATGTGTATGTAATGAGTGGAAGTGTGTATGGCGATAAAAAAGCGGTATATTCGAAATAGCCAAGCCCTACGCTGACGGGGTCGAGGGAGGAGCTCAAGCAGCATTATAAAAAAACTATAAAGGAGTCATATAATAGGACAAAAGTACAGTATTAAATTCCATGAATGCTTCACACTTGAATAATTTTAAAGAGTAACGATGAAAATCCTATTATTATATGAAATCCAATTTCCTGGCTCAAAGTGAATGAAATGACGGCATAAATGTATTAACGTCACCGATATTTTGCTAGAGTGCATTTCCTTTTCCATGCGTTTTAAAACTTTCGAAATTAAATTTATTTTCAACTGACGAAAAAGAGATTCTCTAATGGACGCACACTTTTTACAGTGCCGAGTCTTTTAACAAAGGTAAGTAATTTGTTAAAAGATTTGGTAGTAACAATGTCTTTTATTTTCTTCATTTTGTCCTATATCAATATGCATTAAGTAAGGCTATCATGTGATACAATATGAACGCTACAACCAAAAGGAGAGGGAGTATCAATAAAAAATGCAAATGAGGTAAACAGAATTTAACATTTTCAATTATGGAATCATCGTCAACTCTCGTCATGATCTGACTCAGGATTGGTAACTTATTTCATATAATAAAACCGTAAAATATGAAATCTAGATTTCTGTGAAATTGTTTAAGCAGAGTGAGCTCTAGAGTAGGACCTATACGTTACTAAAACGGATTGTATAATAAATGGTTTGCTTGCCTTTGTTCTAGAAAGTGTTTAAGTATGTAGGTATTTATGCTATAAGTATCATTAAATTTAAAAAAGCATCAATAAATAAAAAGAAATCCTTCGCCAGCTATAAATCTCATATCTACCATAAAAATTATTTAAAAAAAAACTAAACTTTTTCCGGAATAAGTTTTTATCATTTGTATCAGGTAGAACAAAAAATAAACAAGCTTTGAGTGAGCGACATAACTTTGTTATGTGGTTACATAACAGGCTAACTCTTGACCGTGGCTGCACCGCTTGCCGACGGGACAAGGTCACGTTTACCGCTCGAAAGCCACTTACAAATACTGCACGTGATAGTGTTGGGCCGAGACAAACCGCAAAGTTATTCGAATTTTGAATATTACAGTTTTAAAAATAGTATCTACAAGTTGTCAAATCTATTTTGTCTAATTAGGATTACCTACAGATACAAGAATTTGCCATAATAAGGAATAAGGACACGGTTAGTGTGGTGTGTGACGAACATTTAGAGGGTAGATTTATATGAATCTACCTTCCCCTCGGAGTGAGTGCATCGCTGTCTCTAGTCAGCCTGTGACCATCGGTACTCCGTGCAACCCGATCGAAACGTCAGGCAAAATAATAAGGTATTATCGCGTTTAATTAGCGTTATCGTTTCAAATAATTATGCAACGCGAAAGTTTAAAAGTAGTAATTTGCCATAAATCAAAGTATTTACAATCTTCGATACAGTTTGTGTTACTAGTAGAACATCATGTTTCTTAATCTTTTCTGTTACCGTTAGGTACTACCGAACAACAGCAGCAGTGTTTAAGGGGACGACTAGAGCTATGTGCTGCCTCAATTTATTTTATTTTATTACTTCTAAACAAAATTAATTCTCAAAAAACTATAACAATATCATTTTAGCAAATTACCTCTAGTATTTATTGAATCACAGTTAACTTTTCATTTACTTGTTTATAAAGTCAAATTTGTCGCTAACGCCAAAAGCGGCCGCTTTTAGCAAAATGTAGGTACAATACGAAAGAATGTCAGAATGAAAAGCAGTTAACAGTGATTCAATTAATGCTAGAGGTAATTTGCTAAAATGATGCTGTTCTAGTTTTTTGAAAATTGATTTTGTTTAGAAGTAGGTAATAAAATTAAATTAACTGGTAGCAGCACATAGTTCTAGTAGTCCCCTTAAGAGTCTAAAGTATAAAGTATTTTCCATGATTTGATTAAATAAAAAGTAATAACTATATATTTATTTCAACATTAAAAAAATAAAAAATAGATTAAATTAATTTATATTAAATATTTAAGAATAAAGCTGTGCTCATGAAACTTAACAACTAGAAACATTAGTATTTAAACTCTAAATATTATGTCTCAGGCGGGACTCGTAATCCGAACTCGAAATCTTCCAAAATTATGTCTCCACCTGAGAAATAATTTTTGAAGTTTAATTAAGTATGGATATAATTGCAATAAAGTTGCTAAAATATCATAATAATATAAAGTAACTAGAAACATGGTCTGAAATATTAATTTTTAAGCTATTGCATAGCTTCTATCGCGGGCCGTGAGCGTGGAGACCGAATCCAGAAATTCCGTAACGCAAAAAAAACCTAACACTCGGGGCGAGGCACGATCGAACAATTTTGAAATTCCGAAATTTAATAGAGTTTAGAAGAAAATAAGGATTTTGACAGTATGGTTGCCTATGGTAACCATATCTGCCAAAATAACAGAAAAATTTAATTACAAAAGTCAAAATTAGAAAATACATAAAATTATAAAATTAAGCTATTGCATAGCTTCTATCGCGGGCCTTGAGCGTGGAGACCGAATCCAGAAATTCCGTAACGAAAATAACCTAACACCCCCCACTCCGACCAGCACAGCGGTGATACTTTTTAGTTTTATAATTGCATAAGTTGATAAAAAATGCTAATCAATAGCTTTACCGCGGCAGTCTCCAAGTGCCACACGACTTTTTTTTTATCAAGGTGTAGTCTTATCTTAACTGTGGTATGGGACGTTCAATCTTTTTATATTTTGGGCCTTTTTTTTGTCCTAAACACAAGGTCTTGTTTTCTTTTTACTCTAAAATCAGTGTATTAAAACTTTTGAATAAAAAAACAACTGAATATCGAGAAATTACAAATTAATCGCGAGTCGCTGCAAAGCTATCACCGTCATCGGGCCCTTATTCTTGAATTAGAAGCACACTGCGTGTTTTTCGTTAAAAGTTTTTTTTAATATCCCATTATGTCCGTTAATCGCATCACTATGACGATTTTATACACTTGCAAATACACACCTTACCGTTTAATGGACTTTGTGGACTTAACAGGTTCGCGGAGAAAAAACAACACCTTCTATTTTCAATGACAACTGAACTAGCTCGCCGAAGCCGTTTGCTCTTTCACACGAAGCATATTTTTTGTTCTCATTAGGTACATTTATAAAAACAGCGTAATATATTTCCTTTAGCTGTATCATTGGTCTAGCTAGTGTAGTTTAATGTCTTGTCTACATGAGTTGGTAGGTAACATGTTTTAAAATACGGTATTTACTTAAAATATAATATTTACCTCTTTTCCCCATACAGGTATCGCGAGGCAACTAAAAGATTATTGCCTGAAGACGACGAGGTCTTCTTTCCACCATCAGGGAATTGCGACAGCCCTGCCATGCGTGCCAAATATGGTAAATCCTCTTTTTGTGAAGTGAAACTTACGTTCAGTTGTGGACTTATAATATGTAATGTAGATATTTAATTCCGAATTGCACCTGTAACCTCTAAGGCCATCAAAACAAGGCCGATATCGCGTTTTCAATTATTTTTTTACATAAATCCAAATCGGACGAGAATTGTATTTAGTGCACATTGCATCCTTGGCGAATATTGACGGCGTACGCTAACAGGTAGGTCAATATTTATAGCACATTTTGACTCTTTTAAAACCGGTGGAGCCGCGAAACGACATGTAAGTAAACAAGTAGTAATGTGATTTTTAGGTCAAGCTTTAAAATATAACAAGTTCAACGTTGAAATTTTTCAATTCATGACAGTTTTCTATTTTATAAAGTATTCATAAAAATTCTTAAAGTCTACAACTTATCTACAACCCAGATCTGTCGACTGCTAGCAGTCAGCCCCTACAGCAGGATGGTTTTGTAAGGCCGAACAGACGTAACTCACAAATGCTTTTCTTTTTTGTATTGACCCATCCAGGAATACAATCCGGAACCTCGGAACAGACGACACCTTGAAAACCGGTGTGTATGCCGCTCAACGGAGGTATTCAAGTAAGTGTTATCCGGGTTTAAATGCCATTCTGTATCGGTATTTTTTTAAGTCAACAAAATAAGTAGGCCGAGAGCAAACTAGGTCAGAGGCACATAATGTATGCACTTTATCGAAATTGCATCGAACGCGACGCAAGGGCACGTATCAGTGTGACGTAATAGCAGTGCACTTTTACTATCATAACCGAAATTTCGCTATCGCATAAGAATTTACTTTGACCATTTAACTCGTGATGAAATAATTATTTACCTATTTTTCACAAACAAGACAAACTTGTATAAAGATATTCTGTATTTCATATTATTATGTGCACGAATTATTTATAAATTGCAATTGATTTCATTAGTTATAAAACTAATTAACAATTGTAAATGAAATTTTGATTAATTAATATTTTGATTAATTATAAATAAACATTAA
Organism: Anania crocealis; assembly: GCA_949315895.1. Lineage (NCBI taxonomy): Eukaryota > Metazoa > Arthropoda > Insecta > Lepidoptera > Crambidae > Anania > Anania crocealis. Next base: position 5,230,540 of record OX438884.1, read on the forward strand.
AACCAACAACTTATTTGAACTTTTTTTTTATTTATTTAACTAAACAAGCGATATTTTCAAAAGTCGTTAAGTACTTAAGTCACTAACTTAAAAAACAAGCCGAAGTTAGGAGTACAACTGAACATTTGAGACGTTTTTTCCCACTAGTTTATCGCACCTCAACCTTCTTTAACTTAGTTTGATATGAACCTCCTCCACTACTTAACATCTAACACTTGACCGAAGCAACGTTTCCCACAGTCTTCTTAGTTATTAATAAATAAATATTTTCAGACATGCCATACTTGGCCACACAGAGCTATCTAGTCCCAAACTAAGCAACTACTACGAAGCTTGTCGTATTGGCTACTAGATTACCGATAAACTTACTTATATATTTTTTATTTTATTTTTTAAAATAGATACTAATAATACATAGAAAACACCCAGACCAGTACAAACAGACATGTTCATGTACACAAATATTTGTACTGTGCGGGAATCGAACCCGCGACCCATGGCTCAGAAGCAGCGTTTACTACCACTGATGCAAATGGTTAGTTATTATGCAACTAAGATCACTGTGGAAAACGTTGCTTCATAAACATGACACATAAAATTTCGGACAAAAAAATCTTTAAATACTTTAAGCGACCTTTTTAATAATTCATCTATTTTTTTATTATAATTACGCCCACTACTTAAATAAAACTCGCCGAAGTAACAATAAACAGTGCCATATTTGTATTAATTAGTTAATGATACCAATGACAACCGTCATATGTATGTGTATAAATATATAACTAGCAGAATTAAAACTGCCACTTCTGATACTCGTTGTCATTACCTTGACACTTTTGCAATTTCGATATCGACCCTTCCAGGTTGAAACGTAGTAAAAGCCAAAAGGGCATTTTACAATACGGATAAAAAACAAAAACGGTAAAGTTGGTTTCATGTACATTTTTTGATTCGCTCAATTTATAATAAACCACTATAACTCATTAAGCTTAGGTTTTCGGGTTTTTTACAAAAAAGAAACTCAGAATAACCTACATTCATTAGTTCCAGAGATGGCAGAGCTTTTCCTACAAAAAAAACAAGTTGTAAATGGTTTTTACGACATTTTTCTTCTGCTTGGCAAATGTAACCTTTTTTTATCAAGTTGTATAAGACTTTAACACTGTTAAAAACAGATTTTGGCTAAAATAGCTTTTACGACGTTTCATCCTGGAGGGGTCGTTATTATCTTTGAACAACAATTTAACGTCAGTTTTCCACATATTACATACTTCTGTCGTGCCCTGTTTTTACGACACTTTAGCATTTTAGCAATGCGCCTTCCAAAGCATGACTTTATCCAAACTGACAATTAAAAATTAGAAAAGGTTCCCGAAGTAAAACTGATCGCAATTCGAACCTGGGACCTTGCGAAGTATATCAGAAACCAACGGACAAAAACCAACCGGGTCACCATTTTCAAATAACGAAAAACGCATTTTATTTCATGTTAGATCACGCATACATTTTACCAAGGCCCCAATTCCGCTAATTTACAAATGTCTTAATAGCATCGCAATTGCATCGTTATTGTATATTTTGACACATTTATTATGGTAGTAATGCTAAAATATACGATAGCGATGCAATTGCGAGTCTATTAAGCCATTTGTAAATTAGCGGAATTGGGGCCAGGTTGACCGACTTGGATGGTGTTTTGTTTCATAAATATTTGAGCTATGTTATATTAAGTCCCATTCTAAATTGCAAAAAGGGACCACCCCAAATGGATGAGTAGTAAGGCGTAACCTTCACACATTTTTTTAAATATTCTTTTTTTTTATAAAAAAATATTATTATGAATTTTGAGTTGATGCTAATAGACAATACTGGCAGTTATCAAGCTATAAAAATTTGCAAAAATAATGGTTTCTTCCTATGGCAATGATAATTGTACTTCTATATTAACCGCTATAGTTATTGGTTAGGTACTCGTATATAACTATCCTTTTAAAGGAGAGAAGAGAAAATAGTTCAAAATTGATCGCTATTTGTGTCAATTCTAAGCTTAACCTAATAACTGAGACAAAGGTCTGTGCCATGCCTCAAAGGAATTTGCTAATGATGTCTCTATTATACATATAACATATCTTATTACGCTGCCATTTCTTGGCTTCCTACTCAAATTCCGTATGTAGTAGTGCAGGTAACATTTCCTTATTATAGTAAAATAACGTTCATTCTTACTTTAGGTACTTTAATTTGGGAGATAAGGTTTTTGCAATAACGTCATTGACTTTTAATGGAACTAAAATTCTGAGTAATTACAATTATTTGATAATATTAATATGAAATATATTATTGTAAAATTTCGACGCTAAGTTGGGACTCGAACCCACAATATTACGCTTACCGGGCAACTGCACTCACCATTGAGCTTCCAAGACATCGTGTGTGTCGATGAATGTATTTGTTTATTTTTATATTCAACTATTAATAATAGGACATAAAACGTTTTATTTATGAGTTCTGATTATACATATTGGATACCTAGATAAATAACATCAAATACGAGTATCTATGTAGAAAAGATTCAAGATTTTATTCTTATAGTTAAAAATATTTTCAGACAAATTTTGCAGTTTAAAATAATACATTTATTAACCGCATCGTGTCCGACCGCTAGAGCAATTACATCAAAACAACAAAAACACCACAAACATATCCCTGTGCAAGTGACTAAAATCCCAAAATAAACAAAAAGGAACACTCACCATACCATACTTTCATCAGAATAAATAAGGCTTACGGAAACCTCGCGTTTTCATCACGAAATAGAATCCTCTTGCAATTAAAACAAAACGTACCCGGCTTCAGCACATTATTGGAGTCCCGTCGGTACAGCATCGCGGCGCTCCACGCAAAAAAATAACCAAACAGGACGAAAACCAAACAAAAATTCATCGTAGGATCACACAACGCGGTATATTTCACCTCCTTTATTAGACAGTGCTCGGAGTCGCACTCGCTCTGAGAATAAAGTATCGAGACCGTACGTTTCGACCTCGCGTTCGGAGATCGGAAATCTAATATGAATACGCTTTTGGCACGGGTAGGCGTGTACCGTTGGATCACCGTGTTTACTCTAAATAATGCGGACGTGCGACTAATAAAAATCGGAAAAGCAATAGGGAAGGTGAGAGGCTTTTCATGAAGCGTAGAGATATGGGAGTAAGAGTTTGCATTGTACAGTCTTCAGAAAAGATACAAACCATTTTTCATTTACGTTGTTCAGTTTGGTAGGCCATAATTAAATTTAAGCTATTTTCAAAATAACTAAAGATGGGAGACGGATCCTCGTCTCAATCACTGGCGCTAGTATGCACTTATCTCCCCTCTTAAGAACGAAGCCAACCGGTCATGGGCAGGGCTGGTAAAACCTAACCCGTAATTTTAAGTAATACAATAAATTTTAATGAAAAAGAGCAACCACCGTATTAACGATTTTTATAATGTCTTAGTATCGACCGGTACCTATATTTTCTTGTTACATAGGTACTTTAGTTCTTGCGCAGTTTATTCTCGGCAGAAAAATTGTACCGAAGCAATAATAGGATAATATTGGGACATTTAAAAGCCGTTAACCTTATGTCCTCAACCTTTGGTTTGCTATAGGACTCTGAAACGACTGTTCTTACGCTTCCGTATTTTGACAAAAGTCGTCCAAAGGCTTAACGTGCAATCCGAAAAAACTAAGACATTCGTGAAAGATCGTCCTAAATTGACCCGACTGGGATTCTAACCGGTACCCTTGTGTAGCATGTCAACCACAGCATACATAATATCTATACTGTAATAATAATATAATATCTATTATAATTAGATACACACTTTTGATATTATCAACATTTATGTAAACTCTTTTTACGGAGGAAATGTTTTACACATACGTACCTATCATTCCTTATGTTCGGTCTGGATTAAATGTAAGCGTATTAAATATCAATTGCCTTTGCTGGCCGTAGTATCGTGTTTCCTAAAATATGTGGCAAGGCATCTAGACGGGCGATGGCAACCTGAAGCGAGCCTTTGTAACCCAAGGGAGCCGATCTATTATACCGCTAATGAAGTTAGCCATTTAAACATAAACCAATTTCGACCCAACTATTCCATGTTAACGTAAAAACATCTATCTCCACTAACACAAAAGCAGTATCTGGGCTTTCTGAAGAGCAATTTGTTAAGCTGTAAGACAACATGATTATTAATAATGTAACACAAATATTTTTGCCATGTGCTGAATGTCTATAATAACTCTTTTCTTTCTATTTATAAGTGTCTTAAGAGATGATTATATGAATTGTAATGGGAAGACCAATCAAACAAAAATGTTGAATAATATAACAGTATAATTGTATGCTGCATCTTACAATAGTAATAACAAAGGTTAATACAAGGGATGGCTAAAAAACAATCTAGCAAGATAAAAAATAGAAGCCTGGATGATTAATTTATTATTTTCCTTTGAAATCTCCTGCATTTTTTAAAAGGTATAGAATCTATGACTATTTTCTTGCTCTTTATACCAAATTAATAAAATATTTATTCTCCATACATTGCTCCACTAATTACTCGTACCTTTGTTTTTTTATTAATTTTTTTTCGTGTTTCACCACAACTTTTTTACAATTTCTGCTGTTTGCCTCTAAGTGCCTCTATCATAAGGGCTTCTTATTCTTGCAGCGTAAACAAAATATTCTGCAAAACACACAAAAGGCTTTTGTGCCAGAATACGTAACAATACTTTTTTTATGTGAGCGAAAAAACATGTACGTCTTATCTATAATAAAGTATGATAGAACGTTTTCTTTGCTACCAGTTTGAAAATTGTTTTAAAGGGTTTTATTTAAACATTTTGTTTAAACTATATAGTCTGAGATCCCACCATACAACGACCTTCACCGAGCTGTTTATTAGATGAAAAGTATTTTATATACAAATAAATATGCCAAAAAATATATTGCAAATGGGTTGCCTAAAAAATTTCAGTACAGAGTAGAATTTTTTAAATTTGACAACCGAATTTCATGACATTTTTTTTGCATTCAACCGTATACCACCGTGTTCATAAATGAATAATATTTATTTGTATTTAACTTTATTTAATTAACCAGACCGGTGCAAGTTACTACTAGTTCGATTTACCTGTTTATATCTGCCTACTCAAGAGTTGTGACGGGAAAAAAATAGTCAACCTAACGTTTGCATATCCTTTGGGCTTCATATTTTTGATTAGTATGAAATTTGTCTATTAACCAAACCAGTAAAAAAATTTAAATCAAAATAATAATAAAAAAATGTTAATTAATCATACTCTGAACTGAATTTTTTTAGTCAACCCATTTGCAATATATTTATTGGCATATTTAATTTTATATAAAAAACATTTCATTCAATAACCAGCACGGTGAAGGTCGTTGTATGGTGGGATCTTAGACTAATAGCATAGCACTGATGAAGTGTGTGTCACCTTATCGTAAAGAATCTGATTTAGATTTTTTACGATTAAACAGAGTTCGTTATCTATTAATAAACACACTAATATTATAAATTCGAAAGTTTTTCTGTTTGTCTGCCTAGCTGTCTATAGTAATATGTTACTTCTACTCCTCTGAACATATCTAAATGAAATATAGCTAATGTAATATCAGTACCTATATAAACTTGAAAAATTTTTTTCGCGCTGTTTTGCAGTGTCTCGGTGGCTTAATGGTATAGCACCCGCCCGGCATGCGAGGAGATGCGGGTTCGAGTCCCGCCTGTGACAAAATTTTTCAAGTTTATATACTGATATTATAATTGCAATTTAATTGCTAAAATATCAAATAAAGTATATAGCTAATATGTTAGTGATTTGAGGGTTGTAGAAGGTTGTTTTGTTTTTTATTCAGAAATCATTCTTTAGCGAGGCGATATGGGCTGGGATTGTGTGTATGGGGAATATATAATTTCTTAACTAATTTAAATGATATTTGATAGGGAGATGGTTTGATACCCTGAAAATTACATCAGTCTGTTTTAGTCCCATAAAAATGGTTCAGCCTCGGAATAGTATCAGTTAATAAGTTATCTTGACGCTCGACCTTACTTTAACTCATAACACAAAGTCGGAATCAACTTGAACTTATATTTGCGAAGTTTATATTACCAATATATATTTTTATTCTGTGTTATCTGTATACACATCATCCTTATAGCAACGCAATCAAGTTAAGGCTTCATACCTTATAAAGGTAGATGAGATCACGTCATAAAAACAATGAGTCAACGCGGAGGCGAGATGACACCGTCTACCTAGCCTACTGTTTATTTTTACTCGACTGCAAAAAAGCAATATATGAACAAATATACAAGATGAAATTTTAGCCACTTTCCAAAACTTTTATAGGCGTTCAGTATTATATTTAGAGCCCATTTATGAAGTAAAAAATGTAAATCAAGTTTCACCCGAAAATATTTTTCGCAATATAGTTTTCAATTTTTACGGTCCTACGGTACACAGTAAATTTTGAAGGTATAAAGGGAAAATTAACAACTAATGAATAGTATTATAATGAATGAATGAAATGCGCATCGCGTGTAAAAAGTGTTGCTATGCGGCCGTATCAAAAAAAAAAAGATTTTTGGCTGACATTTTCTAAGTGCTTTATCTTGACTTTTTTGTACTGGGCTATACCAAAAGAAAAAATACGTCATTTGTTTTTTGTCTCGTAGATTGATATATTAAAATTTGGAAGGTGGTTAAAACTTCATCCTGTATAACGTTAATGTATTCGAGACAATATACCTGCATGGTTTTAAATTAGATTAATAGACTAAAAAGATTTAGACTTTTATTGATTGAAAATAAAATTCCCTGAATACCATTTTGTCTTTGGTGGAACTTTATTCATGGCTTAAAAAAACAGTCTCAAAACGTGTAAATATTGTTTGACATTCATGGGTAGGTTTTATATTAGCTAGTGTTCTAATTCATTTTCGGTGAAACGGTACCGAGTCCTTTTAGGAATAGGACTAATAAGGTTATTTTGAACCTCCGAAACCAAACCGATAAGTGTGTTCAAATCCCACCAGAACAATAATAGAAAGTGCCATGAAATGTCTTTCAATACATTGAATTTGTTTCTTTGAATGTATCTCATACTATAGAAGGTGAACTGCATCCAATTTTAAACAAAACCTACGCTGTCTGAAGTATGCTGTTTCTGAAAGTCATGGCCGACACGCGACTTTTGAACTTGAACAGACGACCTACGAAGAAAGGCTATAAAGTAGTTTACCTGAATATAATAAAAGTATGTAGATTGATGCTATCTTTTTTAATTTTCTCCGGGAACCATCCCGGTAATTACATACGGAATGATACTTTTTTGACAGAGGTCAATCACTTTTAGGATATCATTAAAAAAAGACGCTGTGAATAACCATTTTGACTCCCAACAACTAATTGATAAAATTTTACAAATGTATTCTATTTGCCAAATGTAATAAAGAAAATTAAATGAATTTTTTTATCAACTTTTTTTTATTCAATTTACTTACTTCTTTTTGTATTTACGTACATAGCTTTCAACCCTCAGATCATATAAATATTAGGGGTTAAAATATGAAATTGCCGTTTTGTTTGGACGAAATCGAGAAAAGTCATTTTTCCATACTAACAATTTTTGAGTTTTTTTTAAAACACCTGAACCGTTTTCGATGCAATTAAAGGTGAAAGTTAGATGTTTATAAAGCTACGCATTATAGTATTTAAATTTCTGAAAATCAAAGTATATAATACAAATATACTTAATTGAAACAAGAAGGTCAGCTGACACATTGTAAGGGGTCTTTTTAACGACTTCCTTTGAAGTAATAGGCACTAGTATTGCATTTTTTTTTTAGTCCTTTATTTAATTTTTGATACAATACAAAAAGAATTACGCAATAATATGACTATACTTAAGAGCTATAAACAAAATAAAAAGTGGAAAAATAATCGGCAATTTCATACTTTAACCCCTATTATAATATATAATTTCTTTTAAAGATTTGAGTTTCAACCTAACCTCGTACATTGCAATTTGTTTCTCCAAAATTACTCAATCTTTCCTCTCATGCCCGTATGGTAAAATAAGTAGAAGATGCAGATAAATAAGAATACAAGAGGATCGTCTATCGAAGTAACACTAAAGTCAAACAAGTAGTAGTTTACGGAATACAGACAAAATTGTTTGAAAAATTAAATAAAATTTAACATTCCCGCCTCTTTACATATATTCAAAAACGCTAAACAAATGATTTGCATGGAAGATAAAACTGTTTATTAAACTTTGACTAACTGCTTTATTAACATTTTAATGTTTTGTGCCCAAATAATACATATTGTTGCTTATATTTTTTTTTATAAACCAAGCAAACTTCTCTATATAACAGAATCTGCAAAATCGATTACTCGTGTATACAAAAAGGAAAAACAAAATTTTGGTATCTGGTGCACTTTTGGGATGGTCGACAAAAGTCTAAAGTACATTTAAGCATTTATTGAAGGTTAAGTCCAAAATATGTTAACATTGCACATGCCAAGCCTTTATCCAGATGAATGTATAGGTACTTAATTTAAAAAAAAACTAATTGAATACACCGAATTAAACTTTTATGGTCACTATACAGAATGAATTTTTCATCATCTTCTCCGAATTTTTTAATAGGCTTTCAGTATCGTATTTAGAGCCCATTTATGAAGTAAAAAATGTAAATTAAGTTTGAACCCAAAAATATTTTTCGCAACATAGTTTTAAAATTTTTCAAACGAGATAGATGATGATGAGAGATGAGATGCGCATCGTATAAAAAAGTGTTGCTAGGAGGCCGTATCAAAAATTTTAGATTTTTGGCGGACCTTTTCTAAGTGCTCTATTTTGACATTTTTGTACTGGGCTATACCAAAAGAAAAAATACGTCTTGTTTTTTGTCTCGTAGATTGCTATATTAAAATTTGGAAGGTGGTAAAAATTTCAACCTGTATATATTAATTCATAGATAGTGACCATGAAAGTCAAATGTAAATAAGGTACATGGTATAAACCCCAAAAGTTTCAAATTGAATGTATACTTAATTAAAAAGGTGACACTTCAAATGTACCCTAAAATAAAAGGTACCAAAAAATCCAGGAAAAATCTAGCACATATCCCAAGTGATGTTTATAATGTAGTGTTGAGCAGAACTATTTATCGATGAGCTCTCGGATTCGCAAATGTGTTGAGGTTAAAATTATTGCCTCCATGGTCTAAGTTCGAACTTAGTAAGCCAGTACATAAACTGCCTAATTTCAGACAGTAAGCTGGGGTTGTTTAATGATATAAGTCTCACTTATTCTGATGTTCATATTATTATATTAGGTTCTTACTAATGAAATTGGCGTTTGGTATAGCAGGAACATAAAGTCAAATATTTTTAATATAATATATTTATTTAATCAAAGTATGAACCATTGTTATCTATGCACTTTTGCCATCTCTTGGGTAGTTCTTTGATCCCTTTATTAAAAAAATCATTCGGACGGCAATCAATAAAATCTTTGAAGGCGGTAAGAAATTATCCGAATTTCGAAAAATATGGTGATCAGTTGGAGCAAGGACCGGGGAGTACGGTGGATGTCTTAGGCATTCAATTGGAGCTCCTCTAATTTGGTAGCTAATCTGTTGTGCAGTGTGTGGTCTAGCGTTGTCGTGAAGCAGTAGTGGCATAGAACGATTGACCAGCCTCGGTTGTTTTGCAGATAGCTTTTCCATCATGGTTTGCAATTGCTGATAAGAGACATCTGCCGTAATCGTCTGGCCAGATTTTAGAAAGCTGTAACGAACGACACCGGCGCTAGTCCACCAAACGCTCACTGGTAACTTTTTTGGGTCAATTTTTGTTTGGGGCAGGATTTGGCTGGCTCGCCAAGGTTCAGCCTTTGCGATAAGCGCTTTCGATTGTCGTACAGAATCCACTTTTTATCACAGGTAATGATTCGATTTAAAATCCCTCCATTATTGTACCGGTTAAGTAATGTAACGCAGCAGTCGACGCGCGTTTAGCGGTTTGCTTCACTCAATTCGTGAGGTACCCACCTTTCAAGCTTGGTGTTGGTTGTAGGAACAAGCCGACCATGGACTTCCTGAGTGGACTGTATGCCGACGAAAACACTTGTTGATTTCTTCAGAGTTTATTTCTTTTCTTGAAGGTGACCGTGAGAGCAGGGACAATTTTCGCCTGATCACGTCCTATTCTTATTTACATTTCTTAAACTAGCTTAGTGACTATACAAAATTCGTCATTTTTCTTAGATAGACAAAGATAGAACACACATAGTCTCTTTTACTCTTCGGACACTCTCCCGATCTACCTACATAACAACTTCGGAGAAAAGAGAGGTCCGATATGTAGTATTGCTATCTATGTCTTACTTATTCTAAACCTACCTACAGGCTTCTTAAAATTTTTGCCACTTACAATCCTAACTACATGGGTTTTTGCTACCGACCTTCAGAATCTGTTAGGGGGACAGGGACAGCCTATAGAATACCTCCGCCGCGCGTGAGCGGGACGGCCTATGGTTATTTTCCTTCACCCCAGTACCTTCATACAACCATACCAGATCCTACCTAATACTTTAGATATTGTAAGTGGAAATAAGAAACCAGTTTGCTATTTTATTGAAATAAAACAAGCCCTGCGCTAATACATTTCCTTATAAACTAAGGCCCTAACAGAAATTACGTTTATTTATGACATAATATAAACTCTTTACATAGATACATATTCAAAGCTAAAATAATACAATAATAAGGTTAATTACATACACTAAATATTAAATTAACGAGATTGGCGTGTGTCCGTAACACTTGGATTAAAACAGTTTTATCACTAACACCGCAGGCTGCATCCAACTCTGACGTAGTTTGCGATGGATCCGCTTCCACGATAGCCCTTAATTCTTCATTATCAACTAGGGTCTCCGGCCGTCCACGGGGCTTGTTTTGCAGGTCGAAATTTCCAGAACGAAAACGTTGAAACCAAAAACGCACGGTGTTTTGTTTTGCGACACGACCGCCATACACACACATAATTACTCTTTGAGGCGTTTCTGCAGCACTGGTGCCACGGTGGAACTCGTACTCGTAAATAACGCGATATTTCAAGTTTTCCATTTTGTTAACTGAGTGATGCAAAAAGAAGAGAAGAAAGAAAAAATGCAAATAAATGACAGTTTACAAAACACAAATACATAATATTATTATAAATACGAGTAGCTGTATATACTCGTATTTGAATTTGATATTCCTAACCAAAGAGGAATTTTTTAGAACAAAGTGGCCAGTACTACAATACGCCAATTTCATATGACTGTAAGGACCTCATATATGTCGCAGGCAACTAGCTTAATTAGCAATTTAGTTAACAGCCTAGGCCGTTGACTAAATGCCGGCATCCAATTAAATAGCTGAACAACAACCAGACAATTAATTGACCGCAACGTTTAACCAGATGACTAAACGTTGTGTAGTCATGTAGTTAAATTAGGTTTTCTTTGGGATCCTTAAATTAATAATACTAGTTTACTATGCGTAATTTTGACAATAACGCGAAACAAAGTAAACGTTAATGTATCGCATATTTTAATTACTTCATAATAAGTAAACAGTAACCCAACCTTGACGTTTAAGTTCATATTCCGTTAATTTCGACTCAAATTTATAGTAAAATCTCGTATTATTTTTTCGTTGAAAATGCGGAGCAAACGAAAAATAATACACTTTGCTGTGCTACAGTACAAAACTGAACTAAATTTGAATCACTTGGCTGAGTCTTGGTCAGTTATTTCCAAAAGGCAAACTTTCAGTACGTCAAGTTGTTAAACTTTGAGTGATTTAATTTTAATTAACCATCAGCCTAGTGACTTAATTGAATGTCGGCGTTTAATGAACAGCCTAGGCGTCTAATTGGCTAGTTAATTTAACTAGATTGCTGCGACATATACATTATTCACTTTATTTAATCAGTCTTCAGTTGTAGTCATGAGGTTGACTTTCCGTCGCTAAGTATAAATAATTCGATTATTTTTGGGCATTTGTCGCCCTAGTACCTGTAGCCATTTACATGGGTACATTATTTTTTTATTCACCATTTAAAAGACTTACTACATACGTAATAAACCGAAAGCTGCTTAAATGATAGCAACTAAAAAGACTGAGGTGCTATAGGGAGCTTAAAATTAAGATATATTTAACGGTATGTATTGAAATTATATTTACGGACCTAAACAAAAGTGAAGCAGTTAGACGAGGATAATGAAACTTATATCTTACATCACTAGTATCAATAATCACAATCCCATAACTGCCACATTCTGCCGCGAGGGCGGCGCTTATTGCCAAACTTTCTAATAGTTGTTGCCGTGTCGAGATGTGATTCCACGCGCTGACGGTATTATTAGGTACCTTGTTTGTGTTGTGTATCTGTCAGATTAATGTTTGGGAACAGTGAATTGGAATTTCGTGCGCGACAAATACTTAAATAAAGAGCATGTTTGTAAGCCTGTAATCTACGTACGTAAAAGCTTTACTGTACCTACTAGTGATACCAAAACAGTTGGTTTTAACTATGATTTCAAAAAAGCATTTAACGTTGACCTGTCTGCATAACTCTTGATCGCAATTTTGTCTGATTTTTTGATAGATTTAGGTTTCACTTGTCTTGATTATTTTAAAAGCCTTCAGAATTATTTCACACGTCATGAAGAAGTATGTAAAGTATGAAAACGAGTTTATCTTTAACTTTTACTCAAATTAAAGTAAATATGAATTCGTATGGAATTCTGGATGGTGTACACATTAAGGAATATTTGATACCTAGCAAAGCCGGTTGCAAAATTTCAACAATTCAAAAAATATTCCATTCTACCATTCCGTTGCTCATCTTAGTCATGGAATAACTTTTATTTATAGCTTTAATGTCATATTTATGGGCGCTGTCACCTTATGAGTATTAGGTATTATAAACTTCCTAGTTACCGTATTGTATGAATCATCCAATGTTAATCATTTACTCTACAAGTTTCCGATTTTGGCAATGGTTCACCGTTAGTATAAAGTTGTTTCAAACGATACGTTTTGTAGTATAAAACAAGTTTAAGTGAACCATGACATTTAATTTTAAAATCTGTGTGGAAATAATCTAACTTAATCATTTGACGCTAGTGTAAAATTTCAACGCTATTTTGTAAATAATTTCGAGGTGGAGCATGATATTTGCTGTTGTTTGTTTGCTTAACACTGATTCAAAATTGCATATTTATTTCCTGTCTTGTCTTTTACGCAAGATGACAGTCGTAATGACAGCAGACTGTCCTTGACACATCAAACGATAAACAAAATAAGTGTATGGTAATATTAAAAGTAAAATCTTTTACAATTCCGCATGCCAACTTACAGACCGTTTGCCACCGTAACTGAAATTCAAACCCTAACTCAGCTGAAGTATTACCATCTAGATGCCTAGACGATAAAAAAAAACAAGAGTAGGGTAATATTAATAGTAAAAACTTTTACAATTGCGCACGCCAACTTACAAATCATTTGGCACTGTAACTAGTAATTGAAGCCCTAACTCAGCTGAAGTATTACAATCTAGATGCCCAAATGAGGACCCTACTCATGGGGTTTTTAAAAAAGTAAACCCAAAAGTGCCAACGTAAACAGTCGAGGACACGTGACTGCGGGTACAATTCGCCCACCTTTGAAGTCTTGTAACAGTCTCAATTTCAAATGAGGGTCCGGGTGACCTATGTCAACGTGTGACGTTTCGGCACATCGGGTGTGTAATAATGAATGTAATGCCCGCACTTGCCATTGGCAAGTTGGAACAGTCTCGTCATTTAGGTTTTAAACTTTATTTTTTCCATTGTTAACGTTCAAATTCAAATTCAAAAAATTCAAAATATTTATTCATCGAGATAAGATTAAAACATCCAGTCAAAACGTTGGGATGGAAATACTATTTTACTTACACAAATTATGATTCTCTAGTACATAACCTTGTTCTCCCTTCTCTAGACATCTTTATTTTGTATTTTTTGTATTTGCTGCTACACATTTACATTTGTAACTTTGAAATAAAAAAAGTAATCATTAAATAAAGTTATTTAATGAGGACAATATTGCATACATTATTCTGATCTCAAAGTATGTAACTATTAAAGATCAGAAACCACGAAGGTGGGTAAACGTAGAGTCCGGAAACCGAACACTGGACCTCTAATCTGGCAATACATTAGAAACCGGTGTGCATGCTACTCCACCATAGAAGTAGTAATACCATACAATTGATAAAATTTTCTTTACACGCTTCCTTAATGGTTTTAGCAATGCCAGTACGACTCTTAGCATTTTGATATGAAACTTTACTTTACCAAATCTTTGTTTTTCGGTTGAGTTCTTTGTTTTGCGTGACCTAAAAACAACACATTCTTTTAGGAAGAAGCTTAAAAAACACCTGCTTACACAACAGCAACAAAACGCATAGAATTCAACTCACACTAGGTTTGTTCACATTTGCGGGGCGGGAAGATGAGCTCCTCTGGTAGACACGGCTGGGCTGGTGCTCCTGGACACTGTGTGGCTCCTGGCCTTCTTCTCTTAATCGGCGTTGGTTTGTTCGGAAATATATTATCATAAAAGGACTTGAACAAGAATTCATTTGCTCAATCCTTTTTTTTTCTTTTTAGTTATTATATTCTAAATTGCCAGCATGACACAGCGTGGCAGTGACGTGTAAGGAGGGGTGCGTTTCCGACCATAGATTGTATTTGTCTGTGATTTGCGTTCGGATACTTCCGATACGCGTTCAAGGCCCATAGAGACAATATTATTTATAAATATAATTTTATTGTATGTATGTATTCTTCTGTGTCACCTAATTAACATTTGATATTTATATGTATACATATACTGATAGTTTTTATTTCTTTTTATTCTATCATCCATTTTACTTTTCCCAAAAAAATTGCCTCACATATACTCGTAGTAACGTTATTTTTAATTTTTTATGTAATTATAACGTTACGAATACAAATAGCAATTGTATCTTTTTTTTTTCTCTTTGTGCGTCTGTTATGTCACTCATATGGGTCCCACCAGAATACCAGCGCTGCAGCGGCCCTTGGCTCGTTGCAGCACATGCTGAGGTGGGACCAAATTGGCCATATTTTCTTGTCAATTTGTTTTTTTATATATTGTTTTGTCTCTTATGCTCTATTGTCTAGCTGTAATTTCGTCTATGCCTACTGTAATGTGCTTGTGGCCAATTAAACGTTTCTTTCTTTCTTTCTTTCTTTCTTTCTAGTTATGCTTGCAGGCACCAGTCTCAAGACTGGCCTGGCCGTTCTTCCTAATCTGGACTAGTACACACACGACAAACGTGAACCCTGGATTAGTTTACAACCAGAGCGACAAAACGCCAGGGTGTTATTAAAAGAGATGAGCACCGTTTGCGGCTCATTCGTGTTGTGACAGAAGCTTTTAGTGACTCGCTCCAAGGTAAATTACACGAGCTTGCTTACGTATTAAACATTTTTTTTCTTAGGTGCCATGTTTATTCGCCAGTTTTACCATAATTTTTTCACTGTTTTATTTAGATATTTTTTTTCTGTTGATCTATAGTTATTTCATATCTATATCTTTAGGTAGTTCATATCTATAGTTTTTACAGCGTCATTAAATTAATAAGATATTTTTTTGCATTGTTTGCCAATTGTTTTATGCGGGTTAAAAATCAGTTAAAATCAGTTTTATTTCTGCAAATAGGCCCCAGGAGGCGCTTTTACACGTCCCAATTTAAACCTACCACTGCTTCGGGACAAGTCTGGGCTAGTGCCGAGAAGAAGCAGCGCAAGAAACTCGGTCACTATTGTCAGCCTGCGGGCACCAGGCCCGCCGTTAATATAAAGATCCAAAGGCCTTCTAGCTATTTAGCTGCAATAATCAAGACAGTGTTGCCAGTGTCGTATGTGGCCTGCACACAAATAGAATAGTACCCCTCATCGCCTACTATGGGTGTCGTTTGAAGCTACTGAAGGAGTACCGCCAGATCATAATGGGAAGTAGCTAGTGTTGCCCAAATGCAAGAACAAGACGAGACTTGGCCAATCTTGGTCTTGGTCTTTCATCAATACACCTGGTCTTGGTCTTGGTCTTGGTATTGCACTCCCAGTCTTGGTCTTGGTCTTGCAGCAAGAGTCTCGCAAGCCTTGTAATTACCTATTAGCTTGTCGCTATTTATTAAACGTTACTTTAAATATTAGAACAACGCAACAGAGTAGGTACATTTTGAGCTCGAATTAACATTGCCATGGTAAAGACCAACTATAAATTAATAAATGTCTAAACATTTCAAAAAAACAACTGACACCGGTTGGGGTTTGAACCCACGACCTAAGCGGTCAGTGCCGATGCTCTAACTAACTAACTAACCAACTGAGCTATCAACTGTGTCGCGCGGGAGTCAGTCTGTTTCTTAATAAACGTTAACATTTAATAATCTTCAATGTACTAAAACACGCTTTTAACATAGAAAACCAATTAATGACATTAACTTGACTGTATTTTAAAGAACATTATCTGTCTAGAAAGAGATTAATAGACCCTCACCTTATATGAAATGAAAAAAAATAATTCCCGATAGATCGCCCGAAGTTAGTTGAAATGGCTTTTAGTTTTCAAACGGTCAGGCAGGCCAAAGCCGAGCCTAGATCATGATACAAAAAGTTACGGGTTCGATTCCCGACTTAAGGCTTAAATCGTGCTTAAGTTACAGTACCAGTACTACTTTGTGTCATTAAAACAATAAAAAACGCTTAATTTTAATAAAACATGTAGGTATCGTTCGTTGGTGCGGCGCGCGTTAGTGTTGGGGGCTTACTACGACAAACCGACACTCGAAGGGATTTACTGTGATAAACGTGATTGTTTTAAAAAAAATATGGTTGCTTTTAAAAACATATTTTTATACCAAGTATATTTAAAAAAAAGTCCTAATTTCAAGACGCAAGAGTCTCGCAGGCTTGGTCTTGGTATTGCTAAAATTAGGCGGTCTTGGTCTTGCAAAAATGCAAGAACAAGACCAAGACCGCAAGACCAACCGATTTTGGGCAACACTAGAAGTAGCGAGTTCTTTCTACTAATTGTTTTATGTCATTATTAATCGTTTAAAGCAAAATGTACTAAATGTCGTATTTATATAAAATACTAATGCTGATAATATAAGGAAAGTTAAAATTCTGTGAAAAACATTTTTCTTTTTTTATGATAATTAGAAAAAACGCCTAATTTAATTCCTTTGATTTTAGTTACTAATGCATACTGCGGCACATGCTGTTAAAACTGTTCAGTATCTTGACCAAATAGTAGCAATTGATAAACTGACTTTCCATGAAACCTAATAAAAACCACCAACAAAATTTAACTCAAAGAGCTCAAACGTTAGCTTTTATCTATAACTACTGAGAATTTCGAAAGTTTGTAATTTAAACTACACCTTAGTCATATTGAATTACAAAAAGTTGGTGAAACTAAACTTACATGTAACGCGATACGTTTCCTGATTGCGCAGCCATTACCACTAATGATCCATTAACATAGTGAGATGGCGGTAGAGTTTCCGATTTGTGAACTGATTCCTGATAATCTTACCTTTATTAGTGGGTATTGGAGGGCTGGGGATTATTTTATCGTTTTTCTTTAGATACCACAGTGTACAAAGGTGAAGTGTGTGCAAGGTATCAGGAAGGCAGCTAGGCATATTGGTATATGAGCGCAACAGTTTGAAAATGATAATTGTTATCTAATATTAGTGGATTAAACAAGGGTGGAGTAGAAGAAAAAATAATAATAAAAAAAAGAATATAAAATATTAATAAGTCATACATAGTACGAGTAGACAAATATAAAGAACTGGCCAAGTGCGAGTGGGACTCGCGCACGAAGGGTTCCGTACCAAAAAGGCCAAAAGAACGGGTTTGTTCTATGGGAGCCCCCCTTAAATATTTATTTTATTATGTTTTTAGTATTTGTTGTTATTGCGGTAACAGAAATACATAATTTGTGAAATTTTCAACTGTCTAGCTATCGCGGCTCTTGAGATACAGCCTGGTGACAGAGCGACGGACAGACAGTGAAGTCTTAGTAATAGGGTCCTGTTTTTACCCTTTTGGTACAGAACCCTAAAAAAGGAGAATAGAATAGCAAAAAATTATTTTTTTCCACTTCATCCATAAAGTTTAAATCGGTGCATGTAGATTGATGGTGATTTTTGTTTAGCACCGACTCAAAATTGGTTCACGCATTTTGTCGGTTGAATTTGTCGTAGATAAAAAATGTAGGCTGTAGTCGTATTTGGCTACCCTTCGGGGTGCATTATTTCACATTTAAAAGGATTTATTATTGATGTTCATAAATTGTTCAAATGTGGCTGAGTCATTGGTCTCTTGATTAAAATCGCAGGAATCTTACTCTATTTAGTCAACTGGACATTTGAGAAAGACTGACCTTGGTAAACCCTATCAATAAAGTAAAAATAATTGCAACCAATTCACCTGGTCAAAAGTTATTCGTGATCATACATAAAAATTTATGCAAGGAGAATTGAGAATCTTCTCTTTTTTCGTTGGTTAAAAACTTGGACACATGTAAAAATATTAACTTCTGAGTGAATCAGTTTGGGACAAGCACATGTTACCTTTTTTAAACTCTCACCTGCTTGCACCAATCATATAGGGTTATTACAAACTGCAAATAATAATGTATGAAACCTTGCTCGATGCCGATCAGGCACGTGAGCTATAATACATTAGACGTGCGACTGCATAAAAAGCTCTCTGCACTCCGATTTCAATATTTGCATTCCATTTCTGCACGATCCGGAGCTGCGATGCGGAGGCAATTCTTGGCAACCCGGTATTGTTCCGCCTGTCTTTTGTGCCGTTGTGTTCTCCAATCTATTATTACCGCTGACTCCGCTGAGTGAGGGTTTGGTTTGATGGTTTACAAGTTCGGGTATTGCAATCGCATGGTGATGACTTTAGGAAGCCTGTTACAAAGGCCCTCAACCCCCAAGAGGCACTCGGGTGCCACGATAACAATTGATTTCAATTGTGTCTGGAATAACTCACGATCGAGGGATTAAATTTCCCCCACTTAGTAAACGCTTCGTTGGCCTGAACGCCCCGTTGGTCTAGTGGTTTAAATACCGGACAAAGAGTTCGATTCCCGGGTCGGGAAGAAAAAAAAGTTTCGAATTTTCGAACATTGTTCGGGTTTGTGATCACCAACCCGCATTTGGCAAGCGTGGTGATTATGCCACTACACCCATCATTGCAGTGGTAACTTGAATTCAATGATGGAGGCCTTTTCCCTGCAGTGGGATGACTATAGGCTGTTACTTTTACTTTTTTACCGTTACTAATAATCGTAGAAATTAGGTTTAATTTTCTTTTGAAATTTCAGAAGAAGAAGAAGGAAACATTTCAAAGAAGTTCTAATGACATTGTATTTATATTAGATTACAAATTGTGTACACGGAAATAATGAATCCATTAATTTTCAAAAATAGAAACGTAATACATTCACTCGTTATTCGTTTGAGAAGCAAACAAAAGACGGAAATATCATTTATTTTTAAATATCTATTTTTTATTAAAACGGTCGGAAAGTAAGATTTCGTTTATTCATGCGACAAGAATGGCTGGAAAGATTAGGGTGTCCATTGTTAATTTCAAGTTTAGGATAATGTAAGACTGAGGTTATTCGTAATATTTTTGGGATTTAGCAGATTTTAATATACTGTTTTTTTACTATTTTTGTCTCATATTTTGTAATGTTTCAATATTTTTCAATATTTGCATTTTGATAGTTAAAAGAAATAATTTAGAAATTGCTAATTTGTACTACTTTATAGCACACAAATATTGAATACAAAAGTGACAAGCTTTACAGAAGCATCACTATCCTGTCTAAACCATTTCATTTCCAGTGTCACCTGGTACACCTGGCTTATAGTGATTCTACTGTTTTAAAAACTAGGCAGGTATATTTAATAACTTAATAATAAACATCGAAACGATATGACGTAAAATAAAATGTGTACTGTAACGTGTTATTATGTCGTTGTGTTATCCTGTAGCAATAAATATATAGATATATACTGTTTATTGCACACCAATTGAAAAATGACACATGAGAGAGACTTAAAATTGTACAATTTAGGCGGTCTTATCGCTCTACCAGACAACCTTCAGGTAGAGGAAAGTTGAATCATATTTGAAAGGGGAAGGGGAGAGTTATCAAATATGAACTTTAGGCTGTGATATGTCACAGCCAAGTAAGTCAAGATAAGGCACTTAGAAAATGTCCTCAAAAATTCTAAAATTTTTGATGCGGCCTCCTAGCAACACTTTTTTGCATTTATTCATTTCGATACTATTCATAAGTTTTTGATTTTCCTTTCATAACTTAACTTAGGCTTAGGACTGTAAAAATTGAAAAAATACTATACTAAACGCCTATAAAAATTTTTGAAGATGATGAAAAAGACAAAACAGTATAAATAAAACACAGGATAGAAATTAAAGTGAAATAAGATAGGTTTTAAGTCTGTTCTTAAAAATAGGAAGTAATTCAGACTGCCGGATTAACAATGGAAGACAGTTCCATAGACGTATGGATTTCACAGTGAATGACCGCGAATAAGAATGGGAAAAATGAAGAGGAGTTATAAGATGGAGTTTATTGGAAGACCGCATATCGTGACCTAGAGCGGACCTCAAGAATTGAAAACGCTTCTTAAGATAAGATGGTGAGTTTGGATTAAAGAATATTGAGAATAAAAAGGAAAGAACGTGAAAGTCACGACTGCGGCGCATAATCGGTAACCATTTTAGCAGGGCTCGGTATTCTGAGATATGATCGTACTTTAATTTAAATGATCAATGTTCACTATTCAGTCATCATTATCCTCATCAGTCTATATCAGTTTCCTCTTGGCGTATCACTCGAGGTTATAAAATACTACACTATGCAGACAGGCTGGCGATATCAGTTTGGTCGATTTTTTTTTATGGCAAGACGCTGCTGTCCGTTTTCTTCTAGTAATACTCCCTTAGTTATCCGAATAGGTAGTCTTCTTACGGTCGGTCCCAATAATCTATCCATCGCCAGTTTTGACATTTCGGAGATAGGAAACAGTTTCTGTCTCTGATTTTTCCGTCCAGAGAAACAAAGACAGAAGTTGTTTTCTATCTCCGATATGCCAAAACTGAAGATAGATAGGTTATTAGGACCAGCCGTTATTCATAAAGCTGGCACCATACAGATTACTTATATATGAGTAGAAGTTATCATCATCATCATCATCATCATCAGCCTATCACAGTCCACTGCTGGACATAGGCCTCTCCAGTTGCACGCCACTTAGGTCGATCCTCGGCTTCTCGCATCCAGCTCCTGCTAGCCACCTTGCGCAAATCATCACTCCACCTAGCCTGAGGGCGTCCTACACTACGTTTGCCGAGACGCGGTCTCCACTCAAGAACTCGTTTACCCCAGCGGCAGAAGAAGCGAGTAGAAGTTAATTACAGTAGAAATAGTGTAGGCGGGTGCAGTGTGGTCGCAGTACTTACCTAAGCGAAGTTTTAACGACCCTGCGGTGCAGCGGCGGCCGAGACAAAACTCGTTAACATCCGACCCCTTTTTATGAGTGGATATTAATACATATTTAAGAACGTGTACACAAAATACACTAATGAGACTGACACGTGTTTATTTTTAAATTAGTTTTTGAAGCTTGCTTTTAGTTGACGGGTTTGCATGTTTGGAAATTTGCATCTACATAGACTCGGCTAAATGACGACTACTTATGCGCAGGGTCTTCACGACGGTAACACACAAGCTTACACAGAATTAATTATTAAGAATTTATTTTATTACGTTTCATTGTTTCCTTATAATATTGAAAATATTTTAGAATTGTCGTTGCATTGCAAAAGGTAGTCAAGTTTTTAGAAATCAAAAAGCTCACCTAATTAGTTTTTAGGTAGACCGTAGATAAATAACTAGGTACTATATACGAGGTATAATATATAGGTACAGATATTATTTATTGTACATAACACAAATAGAATAAATTACTATATTTAAACGTACCATTATACTAAGATAATATCACAGTCTATAAAACCATACAGTCGTCCGACGCCTTTGATCTCATGGAAAATGCCGACAACGTCTAGACAGTATCGCGATGGCTAGGGCTGTCACAAGTAAACAATATATAAAAATATTTATTTATTGAAGATAAACACTCGTAATTAGCACCCCAATGAACCTCAAAAGTGACACCTATATCAAATTATAAAAAAATACGTCTGCCATTATGGATTTTAAAAATGCTGGCATTTTGATAATCAGCACCCCAATGAACCTCAAAATTGACACTCGTATCAAATTATAAAAAAATTGGGTCCACCATCTTGGATTTAAAAAAAAAAGCATTTTCGTAATCAGCACCCCAATAATTAAGCTCAAAATTGACAACTACTTATCTTATTAAAAAAAATACGTCCACCATCTCGAAATTCACCCAGTGAATATAATAAAATAATCCGCCATCTTAAATCAATTATTATGCAGATGTTATTTTCATTATTGAATCAGCATTCCAATAAACCTTGAAAGCATCGTTATCATTTTGAATAAAAAAATCCAAACACTCATGCCCTACCTATTTTTTACCGTCTACATCTACACAATACACAATTTAAATTAACAAATATAAAATAATTAAAAACACAAACACTGTTAGCCCTGAATGCTGTGTCCCGAACTACTAACATCGTTTTGTTCGCAGTTCGGGCTCGGCCTTCCCGCGTCTTGCCCCTCACACCCCGCACAATTGCCCTGTCTAGACATCTTCGTTGGACGACTGTATGGTTTCATAGACTGTGATAATATGGTAACAAAGAATGCCAAGTTGCTATTCCAGGCCCTTGCCGTGCCTTTTTGTGACGAATTTCTTCATATACTCGAGCCAACTTCTGTTAATCCTATAAACAAACCCGATACTTTTGCGTAGGTAGGTAGGAAGGTAGTAGGTAAGAGTCGTAAAAGTTTAATAAATATTTGTGTTAACTTTATAGTTTTATAACTTTAAGTTATAAAGTAGGTACCTATGTAACCACAGAGGTCGAAAACTTTTTAATTATCTTTCACCGTAACACGAATTCAACATAGAGTCAACGAACTGTGAAATTTTAAATTGAAACCGAAGTAAAACTAGAGCGTTCTACAAATAGGCAAAGTCGTGACTGTCAAAATATTGAAATTTTCATACCACAGCAGTTGGAACGTGCCAGCAGAAAGATAATAGACTGTAAAAACAGGAGTTTGAGTTTATAATAAGGATATTACCAGTAGCTCTAACCCCATTGTGTAAGTACTCTCCACACTAATTCGAGAAGTTCGTTCTAACACTTTTGCACATTGTAAAATATTCCCAGCTTCCGCCGCGGCGCCGTACTGGCAGTATGGAATATCATCGTTGTAAGGGCCAATGTACACTTTGCAGGCAATTCAATGGGTAAAATCAAGTTAGATATTTTCATGTTGTTTTAAATTTAAATTTAATAAATTAAATTAAAAATTAAAAATTCTTTATTTACATAAAACTTATTACAATGTTGTGTTGAGCCTTGCCATTGAGCAATTAAAAATACTCGTATGGAGAATGACTCGCTACTTCCCAATCAGAAAACAAAGGTAAATTACAATTACAATGTATATGCATATACATAAATGTGTGTGTGTGTGTGTGTGTGTGTGTGTGTGTGTGTGTGTGTGTGTGTGAGAGAGAGAGAGAGAGAGAGAGAGAGAGTGTGAGAGTGTGTGGTGGTGCAGTGTGGTGTGGTGCATGTGTGTGTGTTAGGTTATTCTGATAAGTAAATTTTCTATTTTATCGTATGTAAGACTTTCAATCCAATCTGTTACACTTTTCTTACATATACATATATAATTGCAGATAGATTTTAAGTATACGATTTGTTTTATTATAAACTTAGGTAGATTGGGTATCAAATCCCTCTTGATTTTGATGTACAGTTTCCTTACTGACACGAGACCACTGATATTATAAAGGGCAGCTGTCGGAAATCTATAGGGTTTAGAGTACATAACTTTAATGAGCGACCTCTGCGCCCTCTCAATCCCAATAAAATTAGTCCTGTTAGCGCCGTGATACAATAGGTCAAAACAGACTGCGCCAGCTATATGTTATTTAGGAGTGTAGTTGACATAACATGTTTCAGAGTCTTAAACGTCCAGATCAGTTTTCTGATTCTGGTGGTCACATAACTTCGGTTTGCGGATGCGGTCAACAGTAATGCCAAGGTATTTGGTATTAGACACTCTTTGTAACACTGGACAGTCACAAGACATAGACATTTCGTTCAAGCAACCATGAATTTTAAGGCTAAAGTCAGTCCCAGGCTGCGAGGCGTTGGATGGGGAGAAACAAATGAAATTGGTTTTGGATATGTTTAAGATTTTAAAGGTTATTGATGATTGACAGAAGTCGGAGGTGGTTCATCTTTTCCAAGAAGTTCAACACTTGTTGATTTAGGTAATATATTGAGTGATGTTATTGATAGTAGACCAAAGATTTTTAGGATGATTTATTGATAAGTTTATTTGTTTTTTATTATATTTTCTTTTTAGTTTTTTAATAAGATTCATTTTGTTTATTCGATCTTAGCTTCATCTGCATGTTGTTTCTTTGTTTTATACACCATATAACCCCAAGCGTCATCATGGTTTCAAGATCCTGATTTTACTTGGGATAGGTGTGGTTTCCGAATTTGATTTTATAACTGACCTTACGATGCCAATAAGTGCATTTGCAAACAGATTCACTGCAGATATTGAGCCTAGATACTTCTGCAGTCAGCAGAGCATTATAAGCCTTTTGTAATTAATTACAGTTTTATACCTGCGAGAATTAATTTGTTTACACCCATGCTTCACGCTTACGGCAACCAGGCAATGATCGGTCACTGTTGTGTTAAGGCCAGAAATAAAAGTTGAGTTTCAAAACACTGTCACGTTTTATGACACAAGATCTATAACTAAAACATAAGCACCTGTTATTTAGTCTGAATGTTGATGTGAGGAATATGACAAGCACCTGTTTATTAGGCAAAAGAGCTAGCCGAGTATTTTGCTAATAATTAATTTTTTTAAACCTAATTTGACGAATTCTTTACCCAATCCAGAAAAAAACAAAATTGGATAACCAGACTTCATGATAAGTTATGGCATCGCCATCGTCAAATCAACTAGAAAATAAAATAATACAGATGCTTGTAAGATGAAATTGGTAATTTGGTATGTGTGAACACCCCACTCAACTGATATTCCATATTCAAAAGTTTTTTATTTTAAATATTTGATACTTGAACAAGTTTTGCATCACTTTAAACTTAAAATATAAGATACTAGCTGTTACCCCCGACTCCGTTCGCGTTATCTTTCGAATAATTTGAATAAGTAATTAGTGATTGTATATTTTATAAAATAATAAGAACCCATTTTACTATTTCAGCTTTCAGCATTCTCCGAGCTAGTGCCGGATTTACCATAGAAGCTGAAAAAGTTGAAGCTTAGGGCGGCACAATTAGGGGGGCGGCAAAATGGGCCCAAAACAAATTGTAATTAGTGCAGTAAAAGCAAAACTTTGATTTTCTTAGCTTAAAAATGCACCAAAAAATTTTATAAAAAAAGATTTAACGTTATTGTGAACAGTGTATCTAATTTTAGGTGTCAGTAGGGGCGGCAAAAAATGTATAGCTTTGAGGCGGCAAATGTGTAAATCCAGCACTGCTCCGAGCTAAATTTTATCCAGATCCGTTTTAGTGTGATTAAATCTATCACATTTATAATTTTGCAATATTGGTAAGATCTAGAAGCAATTCAACCACCTCTATATGATTACTTATTATAGCTTAGTCTATATTTGCCTTCTTGATTAGAAGTGGATAACCTCCAACCGTTTCTTAATATATCTCTGAGGTCAAACATGAGTATCTATTCGTCGAACATAATCAATAGTTAGGTAAAAAAGCTATAAACAACTTGTTTTTCAACTGTCCTATGTGGGAGAGTCCTAATATGCATATTGCGGGAAGCAGATGGATTATATTTCGTATTCAGAATAAAGACGATTTTTTCAACGTAAGTACTTGGTTACTAACGCCCCGTGTTGTTCTAGGTGGCTTAGGTACCAGGCCAAGACACGATCATTAGCAAGCGTGGTGATTATGCCTGTACCTATTTTTGCTGTGGTAACTTGAATTCAATGATAGAGGCCTTTGCCCTTAAGTGGAATGATTATAAGTCGATACTTGCTTGCTACTGGTACTACTCTTACGTCTTAAACTATAAGCATTAAATGTTTTGATATTATGTTATTTGATATGTAGCTGTATTCAATTAAAGACTCAGTGTGAAGTAGGTCACTTTTAATACAATTGTAGGCAAAGAATAATAACGCTTGTAGGTATGTTTGTGTGACGTTGTGTCAAATCAAAATGACACATTATGTGCTGAGAAATTATATCATCCTGAAAATTCCACGTTCAAATTTGTAAAATCCCTCTCGCAAAACATAATTAGCTTAATCATTCACGGCTTACGATTTAATTAGCGCTGACATAACTCCTGTGCCTGCATTCTTTAAACTGAAGGTAACATTAACGCTTCAACGCATAACGAACTCGCAAATTAAATGCTCAAAAACCGACTCTTTGTGGATGGTTTAAAGTTGATTTCGCTTTATCAAAGGTTCAGGGAAGACTGAGAAGTAAAGCAATTCATCAAATCGCAGTCACAATCACGGCTGACGAACTGACGAGGCGGCATCGTGTAAGGTCGTGCGGGATTTGCGAAATTTATGGGAGAGACACATTCGCTCGTTAAATGCAGTGTTGATACTGAATACAAATACGGCGTTAGTGTTACAGTGTTATGGCTCGGTTCGGCGGTTAGGCGAATGAGCTGTCACCTTGCTCAAAGAGAGTGCATGTATTGGAAGATGCGTCCGCATACAAACGTAGGGTTACCACGACCATCACTGGCGAAAACATCATGCCATAAAGTTAGATTAAGTAACATTTTTGAAACCTAAGACTGATTTCGTTGCCGGAATTAAAATATAAAATTAAGGTTAAAAGTCTGCTTCTCAAACTCACATCACTATAAAGAAAGTAAAATTTTGTAAATCGGTTTTGGTCACAGAAGCGATGTTTATATGAATGAGCAATTTTAATTAAACATAAATAGTTATTTAATAGTGTTCAATAAAAATATATTTTTTTAGCAGATTAGTACCCTAACTTGAGTATACTGACTGACTAAATGATGTGTATGTAAATATACTGAATAAAGCCAATGAGTCTCGTAGACTTCGTTTTATATCGCAAATCTAATTAGCGAGTTATGAAGAAAGTATCCTAATTTTGTGAGACAAAAAAGTAAAGGAATGAACATAGCTCAAAGAAATAACAAAAGCAAACTGAAATTTGCTGATAAACTGATGCAACAGTTCATCTGGAATTGAAAGCAAACCCTGACAAATGCAGTATATAATAAAATAAAATCTGAAGATTATGATGGCAATTGGCAGGGCTCACGTCTAGCAATAGACTGTAGTATTTTTTTTACCACTTTTTTATAAAAACAAAAAAATTTCCAACAAAATCACGACGCATGGTCATCTTAACATTTGCACATTCCCAGTCCTGTGTTATACAATATATTTACTCCACTAGTAATTAAAACTGAAATTCATCAGACGGCTCCGTCTGCGCTCGGCCATAATAGTCCAAGATCCCACCATACAACGACCTTCACCGTGCTGGTTATTGAATGAAATGTATTTTATATAAAATTAAATATGCCAATAAATATATTGCAAATGGGTTGACTAAAAAAATTCAGTCCAGAGTATGATTAATTAACATTTTTTTTTATTTTGATTATTTTTTTTTTATTGGTTTGTTTAATAGACAAATTTCATACCAATCGAAAATATGAAGCCCAAAGAATATGCAAACGTTTGGTTGACTATTTTTTTCCCGTCACAACTCTTGAGTAGGAAGATATAAACAGGTAAATCGAACTAGTAACTCACACCAGTCTGGTTAATTAAATAAAGTTAAATACAAATAAATATTATTCCTTTATGAACACGCTGGTATACGGTTGAATGTGAAAAAAAAAGTCATGAAATCGGTTGTCAAATTTTAAAAATTCTACTCTGGACTGAAATTTTTTAGGCAACCCATTTGCAATATATTTTTGGCATATTTATTTGTATATAAAACACTTTTCATCTAATAAACAGCTCGGTGAAGGTCGTTGTATGGTGGGATCTTAGACTATAATAATTGTTTTGAGCAAGACCTGCGGTGCTGTGGGTGTAGAATACATTAGTCCATCTGTAGCCAACATGTTTTATTAATTTTTGTAATTATATTTTACTTACAAAACTTTGTGTTCGTTAAGAGTAAAAGTAATTTTATTTTTAGGTCATATGTGGGTCGAGTAAAATCCATGTGGACGAAGAATCATGACGACAATATTAAACAATTGTCAACTACATAGATCTAGTTCAAGGTTGATTGATTTGATTTTTAACTTTAAGTCCAACAAGTAGAGATCAATATCAATTGAGAAAATTCGACGTTTTGTTATAGGTTGACGTGCTGTTGTCTGTACCTTGTCAGATTATCTTTCAAGGATCCCTTAAGCCGCTTGTTACTGGCATCTGACATAATTTAACTAATTATAAAAACTTTCGATAGAAGACGGGACGCTTTAATATGCCTTCCGATTACATTTGAAACCCGATTGTAATGTAACCTCCCAGCACCTTCCAGACTTAAGCCAATTAAAAAAATATTATTTCCTAATTCGACCCTATAAACTCGACGAGGGCGTCTGTTAAAAATATTCGTGTACTAACTTTTGCCCATGACTTTGTCCTCATAGACAATGGTTCAAAGAGAAATTAGTAATGTGTGTTTAAAAAAATGATATGGCTGGCTACCCTAACTGGCAGCGCCGTCTTTTTCCCCTAACTTCATACAAAATACAACATTATTATGACGATTTCATATGTTATTTTGATGTATGAGCTACGCAGGACTACCCATAACATACTTCATCTAAGTGCTTGATGGTTAAATGTATGGAAGAGTATTTTTTCTCGATTTTATTATTTATTAGAAAGCGGTACCTATTTGAAGAGCCGAAATTCCTTTTTAAAGGTCTAGGCTATAGAATTAAAAAAGTTATTTTAGCTAAAAGGTTACCTACCATAAAGTATGATACAGTCAATACTTGCCAGCAATAATTAAATAAGAATAAAGAATAAAATATAATTTAAATCAGTTAATCGATTCGCTGACAATCACACGTTACCAGACCATACAAAATGTTAATTTATTGCTTTACTTCTAAAAGTATGAAGAAATAAATAATACTCAAACGATTTGAATTATGAATAACATTTATACCAGAATGAAAGTCATTATAAAGTATTTTCTTTGACTTTGAAGACATCTAACCTTAGACCCAATATGCTCAAACTTTTAAAAGTCACTAAGCAAACGAGTGTGAGAAATACGTACTTAAAAATCCATCCGAATTATAAAGGTCGTCGCCTAACCGAGTTATACTACTCGACTATGATAATTAGACCCGCGGCTGGAACATACTGCCGTTCATTTGACGTTGATGTCACATTCTCGGGAGCTCAAGACATTTTAGTTGTGTTGTAAGTGTGAAAGCCATGCCCCAGGGAAGGCTCATTATAAACTTTGATCCTAAAAACTACCTGCTAAATCCTACTACGCAAATAAACACCTTCACAGATCAGACAACTTTACGTCCTCAATAACGTTTTGTGTATTTCTTTGTTTTGGTCATGATTTATTAGACTTTTAATGAGTACTATTTCTTTAAATTAAATACGAAATACGTATTAAAATAGACATATTGGTATCGTGTAATGTACTAAAAAGTGCTAATTAATTATTATGTTCGTTGGTTACTTAAATGTACGAATATGTAGCAGGAAAACATAAAAACAGGAACAATACGTGGAAAATACTTATTCATAACATTTCAAACTAAACATAAATCTACAAAATAGTTTTTAATCCGTAGGAAAACTAAGATCATTTGGAGATTGATAAGCTGCCACTTCAGCTCAGCAATTCTTCGAATGATATCCTATTAGGTGCAACACAGCAAAAAGAATCGATGAGCGTTGGTGCGGAAAGGTTCGCGACCGCGCACTTAACGACCATCTGTGGGTAGACCCTCACCTGGTGAACTGACGATCTGCGTGCGATTATCTTAGAGAAAATATCATAACAGCTTTGGTTACAGCTGCAGCAGCAGCAATGCACGCACGATTGGTATTCTCTTTTAAAGCTGATCGGCACTACCGCCCCATGGCTACCAAAAAAAACTGTCAAAAAGTCGATATGAGGGCTGAGACATCCGTGATCACAAGACAATCGCAGCGACGAATCGTATTTAAGAGGAAACACAAGGGCCGTTTTTCCATATAAACGTAGTCCCCTGTTTCCTCCCTGGATAAAGCCAGTAGAGCAATAATTTCAATGATAAAAATCTATGGCCACTATTAGCATGTTTTTATGTTTTCTGTTTTTTCATAAATTAATTAATAAAAAAGATATGAGCCCTCAAAAATCGAAAAAATTCGCCAGATTTTCCTCTGTGTTCAAACATCCAGAAAACAAATTTAGCTAAATTTTAGAATAAAAGGAAAACATACGAACACGGCCAAAGCCTTTCTTTAATTTTTAATGAAAAAAGGATTGTAATCGGTCTAGTTTTGGAAAAGTAATCGGGGGACTACGAAACGTTGATTTGGTTTGTTTTTAGTAGGTATTTTCGGTCCAAGAAGCAGTTGTCTCTATCACACTCTGCGGTGAAGGTGTTTGGCACTGCGCGACAGCAATAGATTTTACAGATACCTATTTTTCAATTCTCTCGCCGTAGTGTTTCCTCTTAAGATAATGCAAGGGCTAGTGAAAGTCACGGGAAACCGCTGAATGCGGGTGGCGCGGGACTGTCGTCGTGCAGAAGTTGGCGTCGATTAGCTGAGATAATCGATTCTCTATTATTTTGAACACATTGAGAATTATTCTAATATACACAAATAACTTCAATTGGAAAAGCAGTCGCGCGGGCGTTTTAACAAATGGTTGCAAATTCAAAGCCCTTTAAGCCAGTCACAAAGAATATTTTTAGATATAAATAAATAAACTAAGTACATAACTGGATGTCAATCTATTTAGTCCTCGTCGGTAGCAAATACTTTGCCATCTCCTCATGAACTAAGACAGTTCACTATTACTAGTACAATATAAATCGCCTTCAAGATTAATCTAGAACTTTAGTGCCGAAATCCTTTTAGGCTCCGTAATATCTACGGAATATTTACGATGTCAATCTCCGCGCCTAGGATTTACGGGCGGCGAATAAAATATGTAGATTTGTTCCGAAACGTAGCACTTATTGAAATTGGCTGATTTACTTTAATCACATTATCTACAACGTAAAAGGATTGGAACGAACGATTTTTATGTTCCGCCATACAGAGTTCTAACAGCTGGGAGCGATCGCGAACATCCGATTGCTTGAGTCTAACAGGGTTCTGTTTTCCGATTGTAATAACTGTTTATTGTAATGTTGCGTTGTTCGAAACGTTTTGCTACTGCTGTTTTATTCCTGGATCAAGGACAAGTTAAGTGTGAATGCCAATAAAGATTCCAATAAACAAAATTGCTAGCAGCTACTCATAAAGTTTAATTTCCGCAGTCGGTTTTCAACTTTAAAAAATAACACATACAGATCACTTTTAGTTGTTTTTTTTTTTTGGAAGACTAGAAGTCCTTCGATTGATGTCAGTTATTATTAGTCTAGTACTAATGATACCTACGTTTCAGTGATATAGACGGGACCTGACTACTACGCAAGGATTCCCGGGCAAACCAATTTAGGAAATGTTTTTTTATAAATTCGCTTGTTGGTTATAATCATGCTTCGTATGACACGTTTATCTTTTAATGGATAGTCATAGGAAAAGAAGAAGTGCCAATGATACAGTCTTTATCGCCTTTCAGTCGAATTAAGGTTTTTCTACTCCTATTGTACTTAAAACTCTATGACATAAGTACGAGTAGTAATAAATAGTTTGCAATAAGACAAAAAATCTATGCCCGTACGGCAGTTTCTTTTTAATAAACTCATTAAAACTGTAATTGAGTGGCCGTCTACGGTTAGGAAATTTTCGATTATAGAACCTAGAATTTTTAAAATTAGTTGAAATAAATGATTAGGTATTCTTTGCTGATGATGCGCACAACATAAGTATCACGAAAGCGCAGATCAAAGACGTATAAATTTGAATAAATTTCTTAATTCTTATTGGTTCTCAGTTATTATTTTCCTTTATCTATCATTGTTTCTGGTGGTTTAGAGTTGACTGTAGTCCTACAAGTTTTGGTATGTTAACATCTGAGCAAATTCCAATAAAGACTATTATCGTAATACATTAAAAACACTGTTTAATCTAAAATGATACAAAATTCCTTCAAGCCATACTTATTGTGTGGGTCTCTGAACAGTGTAATGTAGCCTTTACAAACAAAACTTAAGCACATGACAGTTTGCAGCTAGCTATTACGTGTACTATGTAACACCATTTGGCTGAACAATTTAAACGCTAACAAGTCGAGGTCCGGATTCCATTCAAGACCTTACACTCGAGAACTCTTAACTCCAATATTTAACACTTAATGAGAAACATTTCAATCGTCCCAACAATTATATCGGACCCGGGCTCAAATCCATAAATTCCCGTCCCACATAGGTTTATTGTACAATCTTTCTGCAACCCGTCTCGTTGTAATTTTGACCCGAAACAAGATAGACTCGTAAATGTCGTTGGGGGTAATTCAGACCGACAGTTTTCACCGCTCGCGGGTTATTATCATAAACACAGGCGACATCGAAAGGGTCCTCCGGGCAACGAAGACCTGTGAGCGGGAATAGTGTTGGGAGAACTATGCACAATGTTCCATGTCGATAGCCCTACGAGAGTATCGACTTTTTAAGGTAAAATCATCATTCTCTGAATAGGAACAATATCAATATACTAAATGTGTTCGGAAAAATAATTTGATTTATGGTTTAATGTTAGGAATATAAAATAATCCAATTCTGTTCTGTTGGTTGTTGGTTAAAATTTGTGTGAATAAATATTTTTAAATTATGTAGGCAGAGGTAAATTAGATACACCTTAAATTATTACTTGAATAACTAGCTGTTATAATTAAACAAAAATCAACACTTTCGGCCATAATATTATATCAACCAATGAAATACACCGCAGAACAGAAACATGCATTCGAAAACTAACCACTTAATAATATTAAATAACAAACCTATTTCTAAGGAGCCCGAATCTGGTCAGGTAAATCGGAATAATTACTGTTATTCTCTAACTTGCACTTAGATTATCGAAAAGGCGTTTTAAGAGGACTTGTTATATCAATCAGAAGAGCACGCAGACATTTAATTTATTAGTGTACTGCATTATTTTATATTTTAAAAGTTTAGCTCTTTGTTCAGCTTCTGTCTCTTATCTATGTCCCACTACAACTGGCCAATTTGTTCGTATATTGTATAGTAAGTTTTCAATCCATAAATGTTGCGCACTAAATTCCAAAAGCCATTAACCTACTTAACACAGCGGCGTATTATCGATATTATTAGCTATCGAAATTTACCAATGAAGTTGCAAATTGCAACACTAAACAGGATACGGTTACTTGTATCTGCGTCTGTGCTGTTATTTGTAAATATGTTTGCGCTGGATTGCCTTGTACTTTCTTTTTTCGTTTTATTTTAGTGTTATAGCCCAGTACCTAGGTAACTGCACAGGTGTTTAAAGATTGACTATAATGCTTGTTATTATCCTTTTAACCATTTTCTAGTCGTAAATTATAAAGCGTAGGACTGAACAGGATATGCATTGCGTAACTAATAACCACTTAGGTAGGTACTTACTTGACGTTTCGGTCGCTTTACGGCGGTCGTTGTGTCACAACACAAACGATTCCGGTCTAAATACTTATAATAATTATGCCTATTTTTTATACTCATATACTATGTCGTATTAGCTACAAGTAAACTAGCTAAAAGTAAAATAAAGTGGGAGGAGACAAATTGAAAAATATTGTTATTTTTTTCTCTCTTTTCATACTTTCTTGCATCAAGTTAAAAAGGCAACCTCCACAGCTTCGAAGCACAGGTCTTAGAGTTCTGAAGAGGAACCCATGTTGCTGTTGAAGCGGAAGCGACATCAACTACGGTTGAAAATCAGTAGTGTGTTATAAAATAATAGGGTTGATTCTCCTATGCAATAATATTCTGACAGCTACTGCTTACTGATAGTACTGATACCTACTAGTACGATATAAGTCCATGAGTTCAACCGTATCGCTATTTTACTTACATGACATTTTGTAAAAACTGGCAGACCATCTTCTTTGGCCGACCGTACCTCTCCGTAAACTGCCACTAATGCCACACCGCTCATCATCTCGGTGTGATAGGAGCTTGGTCAATCTTGACTTCCTCCCGTCATGTATCTTCATTCTTTTTTTCCATAATATATAAGGAGAGAAAATGTTGACAATGAAAGTAAAACATTCTAAGATTAAATTTGCTCCAATTACCTAATGTCACAATATTAGCGCCTGCTGATAATCTCGACCACTCGTTTCTTTAATTTAACTCAAAGCAAAACAGTTTTTTTTATGTTAATGGCTTAAGGCAAGCGTTTCACTATAAGTTTCTCTCTTGTATTGCATGCCTGTAAGAAACACTGTAAAAAATAGACAAGCCTGATTTTTTGCATACATTTGTAAACACATGGTTGACGATTACGCGGTGTGTAATATGATAGTCAAATACCACCACGAAATTTTATCCACCACCCTAGAATTTTAGGGAATCCAATTAAACCTTTATCACAAGCTACCTGTCAAATGAAAATATTTCTCCAACCACACGCAACTAAGTTAATTTTTGCTCACTGCTCTAGCAGCTGAGTAATCCCTTATTCATTTGCCGGAAAACCTCTAACCGATATAATGTACCGTGGACAGCTCCGAGCAAAAGCTCTCACGGAACATACAGCACACTCTCCTTTATACACTTCCATTACCGTCCCACTAAATAAAGTCCAACTAAATCATAACGTGCTACATGAAAAACCTTTCTGGTGCGAAACGGCGCACTAAAACGAGTAGAGTGAGACAATGCGAACTAAAATCTCACGGAACGACCGAGATAACTTAATGAGGGTTGACAAATTAGTGCCAAGTTCCGTTGTCGGCAAACATTCAGCCGCGGCCGTATTCAGAAACGGACGGGATTATATTAAATCTAATATAATCCCGTCCGTTGTGGGACTAATCAGTCCCACTTGGCCTCTACAGTAAAAGAAAGTCTTAAATTTGGGATATGAATAATAAATTTAGATGTCATTAACAAATAGAATAGCACAACACGTTTTAGTCTTATATATCTAATCGTAAGAAGCAACTAAATGAGTATCTACTGCCATAAGAAACCGGCGGTACCTTTATTTTTATACTACTCGTAATAGCCAAGCTGCGATAACCAAAAAGTCTGCTAAGCATAGTGACTATGAACAAATCCTGATTTTAGATTCAACGGTGGACAGCAGTCGTTGTACACCGGTGATGATGTGCCGCACATATCCATACATAAAACTATACACACCTGGATCTAAATCTGGATCTGGATTTTGCATCAAAATTTTATTGAACTTCTGTTAGTTCATAAAGTCTTCCTTCTTTTTTCGAACTCCTGATGGTGTCCACATGTCTTTGTTTGCTTCAACTTAGCGTCCATAAAATTAGGAAAATATTTAGTTATACAGGGTTCACCCTGTTCATTTTAACCACTTTCCAAAATTTTTGTAGGCGTTCAGTATCGTATTTAATGCCCATTTATGAAGTAAAAAATGTAAATCAAGCTATCACTCGAAAATATTTTTCGCTATACAAGGTGTTTCAAAAAAACGAGTAATGCCTGAAACGCCATAGAAAGTGAATGAAACTGAAATAACTGGCGCTGTCCCTTAAGTTCTAGCTGTCATGGTTTCGGAAAAAACTTATATCGAAGTTTTTTAAAAACATCGTTATGAATTTATCGAAATTTCCACAATGTTCCATCAGCTGCGCGAGTCAATAACCTCATAAATCATAGATAAATTTACTCCTGTCTGCTACTCCTGGTAGCAATTCTTTGGTGTGTTCCGTATAAAATAAAATAAAAAATATTTCCGACCATAGGCTGCCAATCCTCAATAATTATTTAATTAGTTTGTTGAAAAAACAAGATAAAAGCTAAGAAAAAAACTTTGTCGTCACTTTTGGAAATCGGATAAAATACATTGTACATTGACCTTGAGCTTACACCATACACTTAATATCGTTAAAATAACCGGCAGAATGAAGTAAGCGAACTCCATTTTTCTTGGCTTGTATGCAATGATACACCCAGGTGTCAGACTTTATGAGCCGCTATTTTAACATTTGATGTTTTATTTTCGACCTAGAAATCAAACCTAGAACCTTCGGTCACCGAATGTTATACTCGAATCACTAGATTAAGGCGTTTACGGAAAAGGAATACTAGGACAACATCACTGTTCCCGCCCACAAATTTTGGTTTTTAAAATTTCTTGCGGAACCAAACAGACGAAAGAGATAAACAACATTTTGAAATTTTGTTGTTTTTAAATTAAATTAAACTTTGCAGATGACAATTTGATTAACTACACCTAGGAGGCAAGTGATAAAAGCAGGTCATCATAAAACAACAAATTGTCTCATTTATCATTAAAGTTTTAGTTAGATTAACTTACTTCAATACTTGGTTGATCGCTTGATCAAATATTCGAATCGAATCAATTGTTCTATGAAAATTAAAAATTACCTTACTTAAAAAAAATACTGGCTATCGAAACTTACAGAAAATAGCATCAGCTTTTACGTTCTGTAGGTTATCCACTTAAATAACTTAAAAAGGTAAATCTGTTAACGTGATATTCCACCAGCACGAGAAGCAGAACCTTACGTAAACTAAACTCAACTAGGTTTAACTAGAAGAAAATTATTTTTGCGTGCGTCTATGTCTTGTACACCTTATTTTTGCAATTAAGTTTATAAATAAATGTAAATAAGTTTTAACAGAAATTCGAAATTGAATCTTTTAAAAACAAAAATACACGTTACCAACTGTTGACGACCACTTATAGCTAAGTACATGAAGACTAGTAGAAAAGAGAAACATCTTGTATGAGAAAAAGTGTCCACCTGTTGTAAATAGCATATTACAGGTGGCGCTAGTTTAGATTGGAATTGAAAACGATATGAATATTGCGATTATTGTTTTCGACCCACCACAGAATTATAATAATAAATTTTTCACCTATTACTTTGATACTGAAGTTAAAATCTACGTTTTATTTTATGTTGAAAATATGTTTTTTCTATTTGTTTCTAATTTAATATTGTACTGTTGATAATAAATTATTATGTTTGCCTGTAATACGCCTTTTAATAAGTTTTTTAGATTACAACTATGAAAACCATGCATCAAAATGTTACTCTAAAAATTTGTAGCACAATTTTTAAAATCTTTACGTTTCTAATTTAGCGCCATCTTTTAATTTGGTCCTGGACTTTTGACGGACACATTTTGATAAAAGTTGATTCTCTTTTTTACTAGTTTTCATGCCGAGTACCAGGGCGCACTCGTTGCCAAGACAACGAGAACAATGGATTGCGCCCGCGCCGACACAAGCGCCGACAAATCTCCGCCATGATAGTTTGCCGGCGAGCCGCCTGCTTTGCGGCGACGCGAGGCGGTCTTCTTTGCGGTGTTGCCAATTTTGCTACTTTGTGGCTAGATGTAGCTATTATGGTGTTGGTTAGCTACAATTTTCGAAAACTTTTAGCTACTTTTTCTAACACCTTTTTACGCATGAATGCATGTGGTTTTCGTAGTAGGTAGATTAGATAAATTATTATCTGAAATTAGTGTTTTTACAAATAAAACGAAGAAATCGATTGTTTTATTGTAATCAATAAGACGGGATGATTAAAATTATCCCAATCTAACTAAAAACTAGTTGCGTAGGTACATACTTCAAGCTACTTTTTGGGTTAAATTTTGAATTTTCTTTTTATTTTAGGCAAATTTTTAAGTAGCAGTTGGCAACAAAGTAGGTACTTCAGTCGTTCATTTGCTTTGTGCGTGTTCGGTGTGATTTACTAGCGTTTTCGTTGCGAAATCTGTGTTTACGTGTGTGTTATGAAAATGTCTGTGTTTACTAATGCAGAATACTATGAAATGATGCTGTGTGTAGGTCAAGCTGATGGAAATTTAGCTCGAGCACGGGGTCTTTATCGGAAAAGATTCATCGATGGTAGGCCGGCGGCTGAAAGGCGACGCCTGCCGTCGTATCGGTGCTTTCACAACATGGTAACTCGTCTCCACTCTACGGGTTCCTTTCATCATTCGGGTGGCAATGGGCGTCCGAATACTTATGAAGAACGTGTAAAAGAGGTTCTGCAGCTTTTCGAAAGTGAACCGACGACCAGTACAAGGCGTGCCGGAGCGAGACTCAACATGAGCCATATTTCAGTGTTGCGAATACTCAAAGATGATGGTCAACACCCGTACCACTACCGTCGTACCCATGAACTAATTCCGAATGACTTTGCGCCTCGGATCACGTTTTGCGAGTGGTATTTCGCGCAGCCGGAGGCCGACTCCGACTACGTAAACCGGGTAATTTGGACGGATGAGGCCACGTTCACCAGGTCCGGCCTTATGCCACTGGACTTTTTTTTGTGGGGTTATGTGAAGGATAAAGTTTATTTTACGGACTGCCATACAGTGTCTGAAATGGAAAACCGTGTGCGGTCTGTGTTCGCTATCATTACGCCTACAATGGTGCGATATGCAACACAGGCCATAATATCAAGGCGGGCAAGATTTTTCATCTAAGAAGGCGGACAGCATGTTGAGCCACTATTGTAGGTAAAGTACCTAAACTTTCATAATACTTTCGAAATAAAGTTTATTAATTGAATTGACGGAACCGTCATAATAAAATGGTTGTGTTTTGTGCTAGTTATTTTCCGTTTATTTGTTTGATTTGTTTGACTTTGTCTCGTACGTAAAAAAGAGAACTTTGAGTATGTGCGTGTGTGTACTGTGTATAGGGATAAAAATGTACTAGGCGAACATGACTTATTGTCGGCTATTCCATGTTTGTGAATACGGAAAAGATAACCAGGAGGGAGGAGGTGGTTGGTTATTATTACTCCTAGTAGGGTAATGAACCTGAATTAGTGGTGTGCTGCACGTTATCGATATTATTATTAAACATTATTTTTACTCGATATTAAAATTTAGTGCTATCAATATAAGAAATTTACTAAGGTCTCATCAAAGGAGATTATGCAACACCCTTCAGTCATTACCCATTTTTTTGAAACACCCTGTATAGTTTTCAATTTTTACGGTCCTAGGCCTGATAAGGTATAAAGGGAAAATCAAAAACGTATGAATAGTATCGTAATGAATAAATGAGATGCAAATCGCGTAAAAAGTGTTGCTAGGCGGCCGTATTAAAAATTTTAGATTTTTAGCGGACATTTTTTAAGTGCCTCTTCTTG
The DNA here is from genome assembly GCA_949315895.1 of Anania crocealis. Taxonomy (NCBI): domain Eukaryota; kingdom Metazoa; phylum Arthropoda; class Insecta; order Lepidoptera; family Crambidae; genus Anania; species Anania crocealis. The sequence goes on from OX438884.1 coordinate 5,270,532, forward strand.
ACATTTTTGTACTGGGTTATACCAAAAGAAAATATACGTCATTTGTTTTTTGTCTCGTACATTGATACATTAAAATTTGGAAAGTGGTTGAAATTTCATTCTGTATAACCGTAATTAACTTTCTACACACATATAAATAAAAAAAATAAAAAACCATAATTGTATAAGTCCACGTAAGTCAAAACAAATACTTCAAAATAATGTTACGACCAGGTCCTAACAATGATACTTAATCTAATCCAGCAAGACATACTCTTAAGTAATAAATCCTACAAAAACTCACTGCAATAATCTTCTTCACTATTATCTTTAGGAACACGTTGCTGCCCTTGGTTCTGTTCACAAACGACAGCCATATTAAGCATGATACAATATAAGTCATCAGCAAGAGCAACATCCTTCCACTTACCAAATAAATCCAACTCCTCAGTATACAGGATGACTTAATCATCATATTTAAAATTTTTTATGGGTGTCCAGTATCGTATTTAGAGCCCATGAAGTAAAAAATGTAAATCAAGTTTTCACCCGAAATTATTTTTCCGCAACTTAGTTTTCAATTTTTACGGTCATAAGCCTGTTAAAGTATGAAATCGGTACCTGTTAAGGTGGCTGGGTTTGTTGTTTGTTCCGTAGATTGTTATATTAAAATTTGGAAGGTGGTTAAAATTTCATCCTGTATATAGCACATTTCACATGCGTCATTAGAACACTCTTCCTTGATTCCAGCTATAAAAAAGGTATAATTAGTTTGTGATAGCCAAAGTGGTCAATGCAGCGCTCCCAATAGCAAAATTCCGGCTTAATTCGGACTATCGGTGGCGAAAAAGAGACAAAGGCGGTGTCCGGCTGATTGATTGATGATTGCCTGTTTGGCGAAAGATTGTTTGGTGCGGCGTAAGTATGCAAAATTGGGTGTTTTTGCCGAGAAGACGGATGGCGGGACGGTATTGCGATTGCCTGATAGTTCCGGATAACGTTTTTAGGTCTCTTCTAAGCGGAAAGTGTGCGCTTTCTTTGTTTAGGGTAGGACAGAGGCAAAATGTATTACTCCAATTATTTGTAGAAAAGGATTGGCAAATCGTTCAGCAAACATGTTGTCTACGCAAGGACACTTTGTCCGTACCCCAGTGTCTTCTCGCTTCCATTGTCCTAACTGAGATCGCCAACCCGCATGGCAAACGTGGCGATGTTGGCGAAATGCTCATTTGGGAAATTGGGAGAGGCTTTTTAGCAGTCATGTGGACTGTGATAGTTGTGATAATGATGGAATGTGCTTTACCGCACCAAACTGATTCCACGTGCTACAATATTGCCCAAACAACTTTATATTTGAGGTGAGGTACTCGTAAATATATACTTATAGTAAAGGATGGAAAGAGGATAGGAGGAAGGACGTAATAGGCTTACATTACTTTTCTTTTTTTCAGACGTCCTCCAAAGAAAAATCTATGAACATACGCCTACCGGCTTAACGGCATACTTATCCTCATGTTTAAGTGAAAAACTGTTTCAAAAGGTGACTAGCATTTCGCCAAAATACCGAACTCATACTTCTGAATTTGAAATGTAATAGATTAACTTAAACAGTTATAATTTTAATGGTCGCCGTTATCATTCAACAATTGAGGCTGAACGCGTTAATTTATGACGTCGTGAAATGTTCGTTTTACAGTGGGACTTCATCTTAAGTTTAACTGTCATGTCATTATTATAAAGGCGAACAATGAAATTGATATAATCCTCCTAATATTATAACGAAAAAGCTTGTATGGATAAGTGTTTGTTACTCTCTTACACAAAAACTACGTAATTAATTCTGATCATCATCATCATGCCGTATGGCTTCTGCTTGTCCTTATATGTCAATATCTAATTAGCGAAGCCAATCCACCGCGGCCGGAGTGAGTTCATGAAGTTCATTAATTTTGATGAAACTTTATAATAATGTAGTTCATACATCAGAAGGACAAATAGACGATAATTTATCAAGTAGTTCTTTCGCTGCAGTATCTATATACTGATATGAAAAATAGATATGGTAGACTGTACAAAGCACTGTTGTTATTTTCTCTCTTAACCCAATTCTGATGTCCACGGTGACAATATTGCAGGCAAAAAAAGGTATTATAATTTAATGATTAGCCAAACAATGCCCACTGCTGTACATAGACCTTCCCTAAGATTCTCCAAAACGATCGGTACCGTGCCCTCCGCATCTAGCGGCTTTTTGCGAACTTCATCAGATCGTCGGTCCACCTGGTTGGGAGCCTTACACAGTACGTCGCGGACGACGATCTGAAAATATTCTAGGATGGTGACCGCGTACCGAGTACGCACTACTAACCCAGAATATTTCCACCTCAAAGGCCATCAGTTTCAACCAAACAGAAAACTAACCAAGTGAGCAACGACTATTTATCGGTGCCGAGCAAACAGTAAACTATTTTTGTACTATGAGGTGAATTCGAAAAGATTTTCACTACCATCGCCTCCACTGACAAGACTGCTGCCCAGAATACGGACGCGCGTCTTAATTTGAGTCCAGGGTTAAATATTTAATTAAGAAAACTAACTTGAGGCGGCGACGTGAATGAACAAGTAATTTATTTAAAATCACGAAGATTTCGCTGAGTGTTGTTCTGTAATTACGTCAGGAATTGAGTTATCTTTGATTAAGAAATTAAGGGTTTGCTCGGTTTTAGGTTGAAATTTAAATGCACAAAGTATTACTGGCGGAATATCTAATGACGATATACATAATGATTACAACCTAGTGGCGTACACATCGGTTTTCAAGGTGTCGCTTGCTCCGAGGTCCCGGGTTTGAGGTCTCGGACGGGTCAATGCAGAAAAAAGTATTTTTCTCTATTTTCTTGTGTCTCTAGGCGTTTGTGGTACCACCGCTGCTTCTGATTTCCACTAAACAAGAGCTTAAAATAGTTACTTACTTTGAGATCAGAGAAATTTATGTAAAATTGTCCACATTTATTGATTTATTTTATTTATATCTATTAAATCAAAATTAATGTACATACAACAGCATGTCAAACTACCACAAAACGTCAAATTTTCTCATTTGATATTGATCTCTACCTGTTTGACTTAAAGTTAAAAATCAATTCAATGACCTTTAACTTTTTGGGTAGGTTGGCCTGCCGTTGTATGTACACAGCATCTTATAGAGAACTTAATAGTAAAAAAGTAACCTAAAATTATAACCAGCAACTTTTGATTTTCTATCAGAAAACAGTGATTGTAATACGATACGATACGATAATCTCTGTACGAGGTTTCTTTAGTAAAGAAAATACTAAATAAGTTAGTCAATACTAACATTTATATTTATCAGAGGATTAATAATGTATGTGTATTGTTCCACAACTAATGCTGTTTTTATATTTGGAGCACATGCAGTGCTCCAAATATAAAAACTATATTCTTTCGGTACAAGGAAAACAACTTAACTAGAATCCTTGGAAAATCTTTTTCTTCAAAACAATAACTTACAGCATGTATCAGTGACTCGCCGATGTCGAAACATGACTGAACAGGCTCAGTAAATTTCTGATTATTTATTAACACTCAGAATCTTTTATTTCATTTGATTGTGGATTATACACATACTTATCAAATTTAAACTTATAATAATCATCATCATCATCATCAGCCTACGGCAGTCCACTGCTGAACATAGGCCTCTCCCAAGGCACGCCACTTTTCTCGGTCTTGAGCTTTGAGCATCCAGTACTAAAACTTATAAACTGACTAGCTATTGCCCGCGTCTTCGTCCGCGTCAATTTGTTCATACACTCGCGATTATTTTTGCAACATTTTTCACTGATGCTTCGCTCCTATTGGTCGCAACGTAATGTTATAGTGCCTTAAACTTTCCTCGATAAATAGACTATCCAACACAAAAATTATTTTTCGATTCGAACCAGTACTTCCTGTGGGTCTAGCACAAAGAACTATTGACTTCGAATCGTTTGCGTATCGAAAGCAAATGACACAAAGTTCGTGCTTTGTTTTGTAGTTCTCGATTTGACCGCGCGAGCGCTGTTTAAGTTTTAATAATAAATATTTCGATGGCGATACGAACACGCAAACGATTCGAATTCGATAGTTCTTCGTGCTAGACCCACTGAGATTAGCGCGTTCAAACCAACCAACAAACTTCAGCTTTATAATATTACGAGTAGTATAGATTTGAAAAGTGAGCTATCATGTCAAAATACCGTAAAATATTTATTTATCAAGATAATCAAAATGATTTCAGATATTTAAAATCCAAATGTTTGACATGTAGATATGAAACAAACATACGATGTATGTGTATAAAGAAATAAAGCACGTGCGTAAAGGCAGCAAGCAGTGATAACCGCTGCATTTAAATTTAGAAGTAGATTTACAATTGAAAATTATGTGCCACTGATCCGCTTGGTGAAGCATTGGGTCTCTCAAATATGATTCTGAATTATATCAATTAAGAAAACGATATTTCCGCTTGATTTTAGACCAAATGAGGCAAGTGGGTTGTGCGCGCTTCGCAAAGTACGTCGGTCTTGTCTTATGCCGCAGCGTGGAAGTTGTAAAAAAAGTCACGTCAGAAGCCTGCAAAAAGGCATGGAAATGTCAGACACTAAATTAAGAAGGAAGGATAATTGTATGACACGTAAAGAACTAGGATATGGACGTCATAAATGACAAGACAAAAATGATAAAAACGAATACCTACCGTTTCTTTGCTCACCAGCTGGCGCCACTGTAGACTGAGGTCCGGAGGTATAGCTTTCAAAGGCGATCGGCGCCGAAACAAAGTCTTAAATCTTGAAACTAATTAAAGTTTATTATTTATAAATAACTATCTTGATATCAACACAAACTTCTGAAATAGTTGCTCTGTGAGGCCGCCTATTTATGCGATTTTTCTTAATTCCGCTTTCAATTAATCGCCAAATAATCCATATTTGCAATAATTTTACGAAGGAGATCACTTTCCAGCAGATAAATTATAGAAATTATAATTTATGTAACAAAGCCCGCTAAAACCAGTGAAAAGTGAATGTTATTGAACCTCACTCGACACAAGCGCCTCTAGTGGCAAATTCACTAGCGATAGCCCCCATTCTGTACAAAAACGTAAAATTTTCTCAATTGATCTCTATTTGTTGAACTTAAAGTTGAAAATCAATTCAACGACCTTTAACTTTTTGGGTAGGTTGACCTGCCTTTGTCTGTACATAATATATCTGATTCTCGGAAACAGCTCCAAAGTTTTTCCTGAAATTGAGTTTGTAGTAGGTTAGCGATAAAAAGATCAGATCAGGTTTTTTTTAAAAAAAACTTCGTTTTATCCTTAATTTCAGGCACTGAAAAACCTAAAAAGTTAATTTCGCCTATCTACGAAGGTTTTAATAGCTCAGGTGGAAGAAATAGGGAGGTCCCGAAACAAGAGGACCCTGGTTTGAGTGCAGATAATCATTTATTTTCCCTTTTTTTCAAAGTTATTATTATGTACGTAATTCATATTCTAATTTCTACAAAACACGATCTACCAGAAAATACAGAGCAAAGCTGGGTCACTTAGTTACTCAAATCTTAAAAGTCGCAAGCTATGATGGAATCTTTAATACTACCACTTGTTTACACTTGTACGGTTATGCTGCTGTCTGACGTTCGCTTCACCTTCTCAGACAAATTGGTAAGTGTGGCAGGCACTCAACCTAAAACAGCCTATTGGGGACCTCAAACGTGATCTCAGGCTAAGCTTAGCGAAGCGAAACCTAAGCTCAGGACCGGGCGACGAACGATCGTGATCTCCATCCAAATTGTTTTGAAACAATCATATTGGTTTAAATACCATTTCAAATCAGTCCATAAAATTTTAAAGGAAAGTTGTATTCATATCACAGGTTAACCAGAAAATAAGTTTTACGTAAATAGAACAATAATAATAAAATAAAATATAATGTCTCGTGCGGTTTGTAGAGTTCTGTACCATAGAATGCATAGAACGCTGCTCAACAACGCTAGGGAAGCTTAAGCGAGCAAAGGTAAGGTTTATTTTATTTCTTTTGAAGTAGTAATGTGTTTGTGAATTGTTTCCAAGTTTTATCAAAAGAAATAATATTTAAAAATATCCTCTATTCAGATTTCTACTTAACTTCACAAAAAACTTGTTTATCAGTTATAGAAACTACCTTTAAAGTATGTTGATGGTTTTTAAAATCAACCCTGTAGATAATCCGAGCCACATCGTAAATTACTTTCGTAGCCATATTCGTAGTCGTAGGCTACGGCTCGTAGCTACCTAGCTACAGCGTAACACGAATTTTCTTGCTAAGTCTATAAATATTACGAAATGTTCTTCCTGTAGTGATTTCCACTCATAAAGCATAAAGTACGGCTCTTTTTTCATTTAAAAAGGCTTAAAAGTTGCAAAGTCGGTAATTTTGAACCGGCTATACCAAATGCCGAACGTATTAAACCCCTCGTTAACAATGAATAAAGTCGCATTTATTAAAAAACCGGCAATGAATTTATTGCAGTTATTAAATTTTCCAAATAAGGTCGATATTGTATGTGATATAAAAAGGGGAAAGGAAAAAATTTCAAAATATCCGAATTAAGATAATACGCTTTTCTAAATCCTAATTTTAAAACTCATCAGTAAAAAAGTATGAAGTATGAAGTACTTAAAAACACGATTTTTTTTCTCAGAAAGTTACAATTCCGTATTTCTGAATTTCATTAGTACAGAGAATTAAAAATTCGTAATGTTATTGACCCAAAACACGATGTTCTGAAATTCAGCAAATCCCAAACATTATTGATACTGAGAATTTATGTCAACTGAACAAAATTCCGGCTGTTCAATAACACTACCATTTTAACTATTGATTTTTATTCTTATTTAATTTGATAAATCAATTAATAGCCAGCCTCCTCCTTTTTTGGAAGTCGGTTAAAAACAGCAATGTGTGCATCCATATCTTTTTTAAGGAAGCAAGTCAGTGATCATCAGAGTGATATTTTAATAGAATTTCAATTCGAACAAGAATAAATCTTCGTCGAGAATTACAATAACAACTTTACAAAGCACAAGTCAAGAACAAAAGACTCAATAAACAAGATGAAAGCGAACAGAAATGTGTTTGCGTAGACTTCGCGCATGTAATCGAGTTGGAACTCTCTAGAACCAAACGTAGGGCAAAGTATAGGGGAACTGTATTAGCTAAATCTATGAGTAGCACAAGAAATGGTGCATTGCACCTGCACACTCAAATCCGTACAAATTCAACTTGTGCAGTTTCAATTAGTCTTTTAGATTCACTAATTTTGAATCGACACTGTCGATTTTCCTATTTATTTTGTTTATATTTTCTGAATTTTATTTTTTTATCATTTGTGGAGGATTTTTTCAATTTTAACCAACCAACCACCAAAAATTTTTAACCAACTTTCAGCTATTATGGATTAAAGAACTAGGATTTCGGGGCGCAGGCTATTTTGGTCCCTGTGTGTCTCTTGTACACTTAGTACGTGACACTTGGTTTGGTCACAGAGGTTTTTAAGGAGGTCTGCTTTTATATTAGAAAAGCCCTCGATATTGATGGAAATCACTGTGACTGCTGGGTCTGAAAAGAGCCTTTGTTTTGGTGTTTGGAGTTTTGCCATTGTAGTGAAAGAATCAGTCAGCCTAGCCACTCCGTTACGGTGACTAGCTGCTTCCGGGGTGTGCCGCGGGGAGGCTTCTTTCGTGCACACCATGGATTAAAGAACTAAAATACAATGACATCTACTCGTAAGTCGGTCAACCTTACAAAAAGTTAATTTAGATTAGTTTACTTTGGTCATAACGTAATTAAGGTAACTATCATAGCACTCTTTTAGGGAAATCAATAACAACGAATGCACCACAAAACCAAGATCCGAGAAAAATAAATCATTTTTATAGGTACAGTGGCCAGGCCCGGAATCCTGATCCTGACCTCAAAACTGGCGACGTATAAACTAAAGAGAAATTCGTCAAATTCACAGCGCCTGCTTTTTTCCGAGTTTGAAGAGATAAATCGATACTTTCAATAATGTTTTCTAAACGGGATGCGTGTAATCGAGTTGAAAATGACAACTGGCAACAATTGTATCAAAACACGTCCCGGCTTCAAAGCGAGTATATGCTAATACCTCCAGCCGTACCGCCATTACTAAGACGTTTGCCTCGAAAAGGTTTGCCCGGGGAGTCCTTGTTTCGGATTGTCGAATTTTGATTCAGCGATTGAACGAGGCTAAAGCCGTTCGGCCCTCTTTTATTTTTATTCAACCTGACACCTGAACTGGTTTACGGTTTTTCGTCTAGACGATTCGTGTTTGAAATGAACTTAGCTCAATACATACGAGTAAATAAAATGTTTGACGCTGAAAAAAGGAACAAACATTTTAGCAACACCAGCTTTTTACGAGTGATGGTTTGGAATCGGCTCTCCACCTAGCGGTCCAATCAGGGGCCTATGATGGAATAGTTTTCTCGCGTACGATTTCACTATATCTAAAAGTTAAGGATGTGCCAAACAAAACAGAATGACAAAACTCCCTGTGGCCTTATGAGTTTTGTAAGAAGCGAATAAAAGAATTCTAACAGAAGAAGACGTACAGCAGCGTATCCTCTCCATCAATGGCTAAACTGCAATTTTAACCTGCAACTTGGTATAGCGAAAGCATAAACGTAACCGTGCAGGTTTGTCCAAAGAAGTTGTTATCTGAGCTGGTAGTCAAACTTCCTCAAACTATTAAAAATATCGTCAAATGAACAACCTGTCCATTATGTAGCCAATCGGTGGACACATTTCTATAAACATTTTTCAATGTAAGGTTTTTAACATATAAAATACAAGGATCCAAATTGTTCGTATTTGTGTCATGACAATAAAAATCGTTCAACAGTAGAAAGTTTTTGATAAATATTGTAAGTAAAAGGTTATCTGTACTCGCCCTGTATATTAAAACAATGCCCAGTTTTGTGCAGGTGTAGGCATGACTGATTAATATTTAAAAGATCCAAAAAGCATTACACGTGGCAAGCCATCTGTGTCAAACAACGTTTATTGAAATTATGCCTGCTAAGCCTTAGAGGTGTTGCTCAGTGAATTTTGCCCATAAAACCCGGGTATAATGCTTTTTCTTGCTCCTTAGCCGATGAGACGAAATTTATTGTTGCTCGTAAAAAATACATTGCTCGCGTAAACCACGGAGTTTGCTGGAAGGCACACAACGCTGTTCTCACGTCGTCACTCCCTGACGAACTTTATACATTCGACGCGCAATTATGGCGTTTTAGTACGAAAAACTTGTTTTATACACCTCGAAACATTTGTACCCCACTAGGTACAGTAGCCACTGAAACGTCACGTCAGAGTTAGTTATCACGGAATTTCCGCATTATTAATGAGTGTCTGATATGTTAATGCCAGTGCGCCATGATGACAGAACGTGTAAGCTTTAATTACTGTATTTATAAATAGATAACACAAGTATCATTTTAGAAGTTTGGGTATTTACAATCTGTTCGGTAATGTACGCAAACACATACATACACATTAGTCTGCTTATTTAACAAGTAGAAACTTTTAGCTCAAAATTTAAGATGCAGAAATAAAATTTCTGCTATCGCTAGATGTTCTTTACAGGAATCCCAAACTCCTAGTGAAACTTAGCCCCGTAGGAATACCGTTGGGAAAATAGGAGTTCCTCCGCCCTAAGTCCATTGCTTGTTTGTTCCAAAATGTAAAGTTTCTCGAAGTTTCGTTCCCATTAATAATTCTCCCGCGGCGTTCGGAACCCCGAAAAGAATATTTCACTCTTTTGAAGCAGCAAACTGGGTACAATCAAATTACCATCTGAAAGGCCCCTTGTATCGCCATTTAAGACGTTGAACGATTTTTTGGAAGCTTTGTTTGCGAGCCACGATCATTGTCTAAGATTTGGCACGCTTTTACAATGCGCGGAACGTACTGCGGCCGTGCTATGACAAAATTGGCGAAAGGACGAAATATTTACATTGAATGCATAACTCCCGAATTCGATTCTTGGTTGATCAATTCATCATCAATTTAATGATTTTTACAATTTAAGAGATTCATTCCAAAGTTGTTGTCGGTACTTGCAATACTGATCTCTATAAGTTTGCTATAAAGTTGAAAGTATCTTGAGAATATTTAACGTTTTGTGACAGGAAAACAGAAGCTCACCACCTATGTTAGCATGGTACATTAGTTATGTATAGACACCTAAGTTTTTAAATTACAGTTGACTTAACTATTTCGTTTTATAAACGACTAGAACATTCAAATTTTATTTAAAAAAACACCAGTACAAAATGATACTAATAGCTTTTAAAGATAGGACTAAGTCAATTAGTTTCATCTCAGAGCAGTTTCATTCACACACAGAAGTGTCATTGTGTCATTCTGTATAAATTTTAATTTTGCAAGTTCTAAAAGCTCTTCCCCATAACCTATAAGTAATTGATCTTTATTGTTCCAATAAAGATATGGATGCTCAATTCAATATTCATAAAGCAAAAATACTTAAGCCTATTCTTTACAGAAGATAAAATAAAACATTTCCCCAGTAAACCGCAGGACCCTATTACATCCCAACTAAATAAACCATGTGTTTTAAAATAAAAACTACATTTTTTTTAAATCCTTGCTCTTAGTTCCATTCCGCTCACATGCCGCGCTCGAGTCTGGAATAACTCAAAAATTATGAAATAAAGAAAAATGCGCTTTAAAGCGTTCTCTAGCGCTGTTCACAGCTGAAACAAATCGCAGCCCCCTGCTCTAATGGATATAATGGAACCAGTCTGCTATTGGCTCGCTTACCTTAAGTGGCACGCGAGTTGCAGAACGGTCGTCGTCCGTTATGGCACAGCATTTACAAATCAGCCAGCGCCTAAAATCTAATTAGGAGGAAATACAAGGGCCGTTTTTCCATACAAACGTAGTCCCCTGTTTCCTCCCTGGATAAAGCCAGTAGAGCAATAATTTTTATTACAAAAATCTATGGCCACTATTAGCATGTTTCAATGTTTTCTGTTTTTTCATAAATTAATTAATAAAAAAGATATGAGCCCTCAAAAATCGAAAAAATTCTCCAGATTTTTGCTGTGTTCAAACATCCAGAAATCAAATTTGTCTAAATTATATTTATTATTAAAAAATAATAAAAAAAAAGGAAAACATACGAACACGGCCAAAGCCTTTCTTTAATTTTTAATGAAAAAAGTATTTAAATCGGTCTAGTTTTGGAAAAGTAATCGGGGGACTACGAAACGTTGATTTGGTGTGCTTTTAGTAGGTATTTTCGGTCCAAGAAGCAGTTGTCTCTATCACACTCTGCGGTAAAGGCGTTTGGCACTGCGCGACAGCAATAGATTTTACAAATACCTATTTTTCAATTCTCTCGCCCGTAGTATTTCCCTTTAAGTCTAGTGCCTACTTATAGATTAATGTACTTAGGTGTGTTAAATATTTACATTTTTAACTTTGGTAAATTGGTTTGACTAAAAACCCCCATTATTTGTGAATTGGGTGTTGCAGTTTTATAAAAGAGGAAAACAGTTTCAAGTATGATTTAAGAAATTTTGAATCTATTACCCGATAAAACATTTTCCATGGTAATAAGTTTTATATAGTTGTTAATAAGGATAATATTTGGTTTTTTGTTCTGTGATACGAATATCGAAACTAATTTCTTTGGAAAAAACACAGTGATTTTGAAGCAAGTTTTCTGCGTATTGATTATTCTTGATTCTTGGCGAGACATCACATTTTATGTAAACTGAAATTTAAAACTTGTTTTAAATAAAACAACGTATAACCAATAATATCGCATGGGATCTTTTAACATAAGCAAGATAACTAAAAACCGCATGGGTTGGTGACATACAAAACTGAGACTAATTTCCAATCCGTCTGTTGTTTTTGTGCTGTGGCTTCAGTTGTTCGCTTTATTAAGTTATAAGTAGCAACGTAGGTTACTTCTCAAAAATGGTCACAAAGTTTTTTGCTGTGTAAAGTAACAGCCTATAATCATCCCACTGCAGGGAAAAGGCCTCCATCATTGAATTTAAGTTACCACAGCAATGATGGGAGTACTGGCATAACCACCCATGATTATATTAAAGTCGCCAAAATTGAGATCCTATACAGTTATTTTTTATTTTCAAATTATTATGCTAGAACAACAATAATAAGCGTGGTGATTATGCCAGCACCCAATATTGCTGTGGTAACTTGAATTCAATGATGGAGGCCTTTTCCCTGCAGTGGGATGATTATAGGCTGTTACTTTTATGGTAGAACAAAGGCAACCAATTGATGCGATATTTTATGGATAATTTTGCTATATTTGGCTCAGTATTTCTTACTAACAGACTTATACAGGGTGTAAAGAAACTAAACGCAGACCCTGAAGCTACGCAATCTGAAAAGCAAACCGGGTCAAAATATTATAGCTGGGAAATTATTTTTATTTTTGGGAGTCAAAAAAATATTATAATTCATAGCGTGCAATGTATAGCAGCCGGAACGCGGGCCCGCTGCGCTAGAGATGGCTGCTAAGTTCAAAATTCGTCCGCGCTGAGCCGTACATTGCGTATTGTAATTAGAAAAGCCAAAACAAATTAGAATTTTGAACGAAATAATTTAAAAAAACACTATGTTTATATTAAATTTTTTAAGTAACCTTTAGCAACAGTTTTTGTAATAAAATGGAAAACAAAATTGTGATTTTGACCCTTAATAACATCGTAACCAGCTGTTTCCTAGGTATGATTCAATGAAAAAATTATCCTAGTTATGGGAACAGTACGTGGTTTTCGGATCTGCGTTTGGTTTTTTTACACCCGTTATAGTTTTGACGTGATAACGTCTTTAAAATCGTTTTAGTCGGGTGACATGTTCAGAAACTTGTGTCACACCAAAACCTCACGAGCGCGATCGCAGGTAAAACGAGAGAGAGACGGACCGATCTCCCGTCTCATCTCGAGCGCTGCCAGTCATTCCGTGAAACTTGTCACGCGGAATCCTCACGAGCGGAGGCTGGCATAGCGTTCGAGTGAGTGGACCGATCTTCCGTCTCTCTCACTCTAGCGGCATACAAACGAATGGAGATTTTCTCGTGCGGTTAAGTTTTCGTTGAATGTTTAACAGTGAAACAAAATGTGAAGTGCAAGTGAAGTGTTACAACAATTGCAACAAAAAAAGGTGAATAAAATAGCCTACTTACTAACAATTAACATTCTTGAATAAACTTGTAAAAGTAATGAAAGATGGAAAAAAGACACGTGTGTGTTATCACGTAAACATCTCGATCGTAAACCTACTTTACAAACAACCAATTTTTTTTGTCAATATATAAATATGGTACAATAATTACAACAAATAGAATTTTAAGAAAGTTTGGGACTTTGGGACTTTGGTGGATAATTTGGTTGGATTGAAAATTGTCACAGAGATCAATTATAATCTGAAATGCCACATAGGGTGCTTTTTATTTTGGAAAAAAGTACGGGGTGGTGTTATTCCAACACCACACGAATGATTGCGATTGATAAATATAAGTTTTCAGAAATTTAATTAATAACCTGGCACAATTGTGTAACGGAGAATATACCTATTCCATGGCATTTTCCACCAATTTTTAGATTACAAATATTTGCAATTTAAGGCAGAGAAAGCGTCACACTATCTTAAGCGTTACTTAGATAAGTCAAATTTCCCTAAAATAGTATTATGACTATTTATTACAATTGTTTTTTTTTTTTAAATCAAATCATCTGTATCGTGTGGGACGGATGCTAGAGACGCATTCATGCTTAGGAGATTGGACTTTCGGGGCTTTGGAGAAACGTCAAAAAAGTAAGTGACAGTAGTACCTAGGTAACACTGAAAATGTTTAGAAAATGAAAAACGGCTTAATGTAGAAAGTTGCCAATACTTTTATTGTTTTTCGAAGTAATGAAAAAATGAATGCAATATACTACATTTAGGTTACCAAAGAGTTCTAAAATTGAAATTCAAAAAAATGTTTTCATTAGCAATGTTTCTAACTGGCCAGTTTTAAACATGTTCAGTGTTACCCACGTATGTACAAGCTACCTAGCCCAGGCTTGTCCAGAAACAGTGGTAGGTCTTAATATCGGGACTTGTAAGCGCTTCCTGGGGCCTTCTTACAAAAATGAAACAAATTTTACTGAATTTATTTTACTGTTACGCAATGTATATCGTTTTGGGGTCCGATTTTATAATTAACCGCATTTATACTTGCTAGTACTACAGGTAGCCTAATCGCAGCTGAAGAAGGACTTCAGGATCTCATGAATGTTGCAACGAAATATACGTTAAAAAACCATGGATGTAGAATAAAAAACTAATATAAATCCCAAATCAGTAACAGAAGAACATCCTAACTAAATGAGGACCCCTGAACATTTGGTCGCTTATTTGCCCTAGTTCCATTCCTTTCATTTAACAACTACGCTAGTGCCGTGGCACACAACATCGATAAAACGGAAAGCCAAACCGCAATCGTCGCTTAGCACCATTATCAATTACCTCAAAGATGTCGACAGGAGTGTCATTCTTCCGCAATATTAAAACCGTAATCAGCTACCCTTAATCCGAGGCAAATCTCCCGGCAATTCAATGCCATGTTCCCAAATTAGCCGGCGAGCGACTGAGCGGAATGTCTTCACACCCCTATATGTCACTCATTATAATCGTCTCTGCCGGAATACACTCCCCAGATAGTATAAGGGCTAGTAGAGAAAAGGAGTGAGAATTTGGGTCATTAGGAAACACACTATGTGACTTTGTCACGCGCTATTTAGATCTCAGCTGCGTGATTATAACATCTGTAGCTATTCTTGTAAAACGCAAAAGGTGCAATTAATGTGCCACAGGCAGCTGTGACGTATATATAGGTACGAGCCCGCCACTGCGTACACTTGAAGAAATTCTACGGGTTTTTTTTTAAACAAAGTAGCTTATGCACTATTCTAGCCTGAAATCCATCACAACACCAAATTTCATTTCAAAACCATTGGACTGTACTGGCGTGATTGGGTAACAATCACCCATCTAATAATATTTATTGTCATCATCACAACCAGCCATACAGAAAAGATAAAACACCGTGTCGACACTAAAAAGGGTCCTTCCCTTTTTAGTGTCGACACGGTGTTTTGATGCTATTATTTTAATGTGCCTACATGTAGGAGTTAATGTGCCTACACCTCACGAGGCTAATGTTATAATATTAGTAAAATTTATACAGTTACAGATGTGTAGAGTATTGATAATAATATATGTGCGACTAAACAAGAATAAAAAAAAAAGATAAAAACTACACCACTAATTCATGTACAGTAAAATAGAAACACATTAAAAATACAAAGCAGCAACTAGAGTTAATTGATACGGGGTTTATATTATGTACAAGGGAGAACTGTTCAGTTCTCCTGTGATCATGGCGCGATGGCGCTTGCAACAGTGCCGAAATATCGGAAACTCATAAAAACTAAGGTGATAGTGACCATGGAAGTTTAAATCACAAAGCAACAAATAACGAAAAGGATCAAATAAATAACAAAAAGCTTTTTTTTTTTAATTAATCAATGACAGCTATCATGTACCGTATTGATTACAACTGATGTAATATTCACATTTTTTTTTAAAACATTAAAATTCGTACCTACTTTGCTTTAAAAAATATAGTTTGTAATAGTTGGCAGTATATTTATTTACTATCTGATGGTGAATGAGCAAGGGCCCTATTTGCAGGAATAAAACAGATTTTGCTGGTTTCACCGAAACACATGAAGGAAACTATTTGGAAACCACGAAAAGAACCTATCAAACTCGACAAAACCGCGCTTATCTTACTTGATGTATGTTTCAAAAACTTCGCAGTTCACACTTCAGCCCCTAGCCTAAGCTAGCTACCGTCTGTTCCAGTTCCCCGTTCGTAACATTTGCATGAAAAATTCTCGCCCGCGGCGTCGAAGTGTGGAGATAAATAATGAGCGAGGGGACCGACTGCCGGTTATTATTGTCATCGATCAAAATCCGGATCGCAAGGATTCTTTATGTTCGCACCATATTGACAATTTAACAGTTTTACAGATTGGGGGCTCGACGGCTCTGTGATTTGCTGATATTATGTTTACTTTAAGGCAATGATATTTTCTTCAGAATTGTAGCATTTTAATGAGGTATGTCATTTTACTGATGTCACAATTTGACACAACATTTATAACAACACAACAATAAACGTATCTTCAAAAAATCCGTGTTAGCTTCAACAGACCCTTTTTTAAATGTGTGCAGAAAATAATATGTTGTCGTATTACAACACTATTTCGGTCTATATTGATACTATTTTGATAACTTTGATCTTCTATCTACAACTTCGTGAACTTCGGTCGAATGATAAATTTAATTATCCTTTTTGTTCTATTTTTTGAGGACACATAAACTTTTTTCTATTGGTATCATGTGGTATCATTTCTAATTGTTTGTTATTCATCTAAAAAGCGTGTGATTTCTGAGGACTCCGTACCACCCAGACAAACTAATATTAATCAAACTGTAAATTTACAGCTTTCAAATCTTTTTTCATGCATGCGTTAAAGCATGTACCTACTTACTTGGTGCTTAATATTTTGATTTTAGGTTAAAGGAAATTTAAACCGTCACGATATCGTAATAGGTTTATCTTCCCTTTGCGAATGTATTAGATATGCGAACTAAACTGCCCCATAATTTGTTATCGTATGTTTCACAGCTCCAAGAGACCGCAGAACTCAATATTTGGTATTAATTCGAATTAAATAACTATGCGTGTGCCAGAGAAAATGGGACTTGACGGACAGACAGACAGACAGACTGTAACAAGATGTAAGTTGTAAAAACACAAGAAGGAAATTATTTGCTGTCCTGAAATTTTCATTGCGTTGAATTGTTTTAAACCCTATTTAGATCAGACATAGACACAAATACAAACATTTCTGAATCGGCATTACGTGGTAGGTATCTATAAAGTGAAACTGAACAATTTTAGGGTACAAAGCCATAATAATTATATATCGGTTAGACACAATAATAAATACCTACAAAGTCATTTGATCCAAATAATCATTGGTGCAGTATGTACCTCATTAATTGCTTAGGTGCGTCAAATTCGTATCGCGTTTCAACACTTCCAGGAGGAAATAATTTTAGGACGACTTCATTTCTCGCTGAAACAAAAGCGGCTTCACTGTTTGCTAATTTATTTGGACATTTGCGAAACAATTACTTGTGCGGCCCTGACGGGAGGTAATCTTCAACGAAAACGCCATTAATATCTGCCAATAATATTCATTCCGAGCAACAATGAGACCTTTGAAAATATAAATACAGGGTGGCCCATTTGTGTGATCCAAAAATATTGTAAAGTTGCTAGAATTATAGATGCTTGTAGGATTTCAGCAGTGTATTAATACTGTTAACCATAAAAACTGAACTGAATATAATAAACAAAATTTAGTCAAGAAGACGACTTTAAGTCATCGTATATATCATTCAGCGTTGAATCAAGTTATTAATAAATGAGAACCATAAGTGTAAACGTTAAAAACATTCTTGGACACCGTTAGTGTAGTGCGTCGCAGGAAGATCACTGGTAGTTTAATACAGGATGAAATTTTAACCACCTTCCAAATTTTAATATATCAATCTACGAGAAAAAAACGAATGTCAAGATAAAGCACTTAGAAAATGTCCTCCAAAAATCTAAAATTTTTGATACGGCCGCCTAACAGCACTTTTCTTACGCGTTGCGCATCTCTTTCATTCATTACGATACTATTCATAAGTTTTTGATTTTCCCTTTATACCTTAACAGGTCTAGGACCGTAACAATTGAAAACTAAATCGCGAAAAATATTTTCGAGTGACAACTTGATTTACATTTTTTACTTCATAAATAGGCTCTAAGCACGATACTGAACGCCTAAAAAAATTTTGGAAAGTGGTTACAATTTCATCCTGTATATAAAAAATTAAGTCGTGTCAGTTACATCACTTATAACTCGAGAACGGATGAACCGATTTTTATGATTTTGGTGTTTTTGGATTTTTCTTTGTCAGCAATAGGATATTAATTTTTAATTGGAAGATTCACAAGTTCTTTCACGGAGACAAAGTTTTTATTCAACAGCCATTTGTGACTACGGTCACTGAAACGCAGACGAAATATCAAAGAATTTAGTGGTAGTAGGTACACATTATTACGTAATATTACTAATAATAATAATAAATAAAATATCTTCGTTTATTCCTTTCACAATTCAGAAGAACAATACGCAGAGATTAATAACAGATTGAGACATGACTGAAGTCTAAAAATGACAAGGGCCTGGCAGTACTCTCCTCTCCTGGTCAAGGGCACATAAAAATACAGAAAACTTATATTGTTACTTTATTAGAATACTTTTTAAAAATCATAAAATGTTGGCAACAACCAAAAAACATGCATTCACACGTGTGGAATAACACTTCTCTAAAAAAGCACGTCTTTAGAACTAAAAAAAATGCTGAGAACATAATTTAGTAGAACTAGAGTATTTTATGTGTCTTATTTTTGACTGTACATATTATATGTGTGAACTTATATAAATGGTCCACCACATTTATTGTAAAAACGATTCTGATATTTTTAAGCAGCATAAGGTTTCATGGTTCTATGTAGGTATTCGTTAACAATGACGTTTTATTTTTATTACATTCGAATGAGAAAATATAGAAGCTCTTTATTTATTTTAATATTCCCATTGACGAGTGGTGTCATGTTTTAAGTCAAGTGAGAGCTATATTTGAAACACAGATCGAGTTTGAGTCGAAATCAAGCTAAAAGAGTCCCGAACTGATGTAATAATATTTTTTCATCATCCATGGATATAAGTACTTTGCGGGTTGCAGAAAAAATAACCTCTACTGACCATCTGTTTTGGTAAGATCCTAAATAAAATGAAATTAAATTAAATGTACCTACATACATTTTACCATCATATCACACAAACAAGTTATTTAAATCAACAAAATCTTTTCGAACAATCACTAATATTTTTATACGAGTAGTTTCGGTACTGTTTTTGTCTTTTGATATTAACATTGTTTGTAAATAGAATTCTTTATGTTCTGTAGTACCAAAAATTTATAAAAAAACAACAGCCTACATGAGTCCACTTCTGGACACAGGCTCCAAATATTTTGCCATCGTTGCCACGCTTGGCAGGCGGGTCGGCGATCGCAGTTTGGCCATTAGTAGAAAAAATATGCTGCTGCTCGACTTTTTCACGCAGTACTCCTTCGCTCACCTCTTGCAACACTTGTAAGAGTCCCATACCTTCCTATGAAGGGAAGGGATGGGACTACAGAAATGACCGGCAGCAATTAGTTTTTTTTTTTTTCAAATCTTCAACGATCTCATTTTATTGGCTTTCATCTTAGGAAATATTACAATCGGAAGTCACAAAGATTTCAAATTCATTCATAATGACATCCAATAATGGCATTTCACCACAAAAGTCTTAACTCATTCCAATTTAATTAAATTTCGTTTCGCTGCCAGTAAATAATTTAACAAGTCATTTAACATTCTATTTGCATAACGTAAATAGGTTTATTCAAATGGGTCGTATCTATCAAATCTGCACCGCAATAGCGGCTGCAATGAGCCCTACCTATCTGCCATCAACATAAATATAGACATGGTTTTAAGATACGAGATACGAGCGATTACGAAAACAAAATACACAGGCAAAAATTCTGGACACTGCAAACTTATTTGGCATGGCTAGGGATATACTAACGATAATAATTGGATGCGGCAGTTTATTAAGTTTTAAATCTAATGTTGCACAATATCAATATCAGGAAAATATAAAAAATGAGCAAAATAAAAGATAGGAATTTGTATCCAATAAAAATCTGCGATATTCAGTAATAATTACCGAATAGTGCCATCCCAAAATAAAATAACCCTCCCCTTATCAAAGTATAAGTGCCATAAGAAGCAACCAAGGGAATCCCGCCAAAATAATATGGACAGCAGCGTTTTCTATCGACTTTTTAGCGTGTGATTTTCCTTCAAAGATAAATTAGTGTTTGAGTTTTCCAAACTGCCTATTACTGGCCGTGACGTGACATGTCTTGACGACGTCAATCTTGCTACAGAATCCAGGAACAACGGTTTTGTGTTCTAAGGACTATAACCCTGCACCCCTACTAGATCCAAGCGAATGCAGAAAAAATCGTTTCCTAAATTGACCCGATGAGGAATCGATCCGGGAACCCTTAAGTAGTAGGAGGACCACCGCACCACCACACCTATCGGGTTGTCAGTGACTAATCAATATGATATATTACATTTTATCAATGTCAACCATTCGCTTTCAGTTTTGTTAAGTTATAAAAGTTTACTATCTTACTCTGATAGTTGAGACAGAAAGGATGATGTTACTCGTAATGTTTTTATCATTATTATCGCCATCTTTTTCGAAAGTCAAAGCTTCAAAGGGTCGATTGTACTCGTATATTCAACATCTTCCCGCAAACTCAATCGGGTTGTCAGAAGGCCAGGGTAAGCTGCTTCGTCTTCTCGATTGTCTTCCCAAACGTGTTTTTTTAAAGACAGCCTGCCCAATGACAGCTCGGCTGGGCAAGAAGAAGAATTGAAAGGAATTGGTATTGTCTGGTGGGCGAACTAATATTTAAAGTAGGCGTTGTCTATTCTAGTCTGCGACAGCCACAGACTTATTACAACACTGACTATCAGCGCATTATTTCTTTTTTTCGACGACTTATAACCTTTTTTCTTTATATATGGTTTTACTTTGGATCTTTCGCAGATCGTCTCATTCAAAAAACTCCAAGTACAGCCCCCATAGCAAGCACAAGGAGTGACAATATTTTGATACTTTTATATTTAACTTGAAGCAGCTGCCTCCCTGCCCGTCGCCAATAACTCGCGGCAGATCGTTACACGTCGCCGTTTCCTCCTCTCTCTAATTTTGTATGCTCTGTCGTTTCGCCGCATTTATTTTTCTTCGCGGTCTAATTTTCTTTGTTGTCTCTGTCGTTTTGTAACCAAATTTCGCGGAATGAGGTCCGTGGTTGAAATGAAATTGGTATTCGGAATGAATTGGCCCCACAAGTTCCTTGGACCCTTTCGTTTTAGAGTGAATCTTGATTTTTAATTCGATTTGTGCCTAGCGCGGACTTTGAATGCCAACCCGTCTTCTGATTGGACAACAAGCGAATAATTAGAGATTCTTATGAAACAACTGATGTAATGAACGCTTTTACAAAAAGGATTCCTTTGGAACAAGCTTAACTTTCCTACTGAAGACGGATTGTTAAAACTGGCTATTGGAACAAGAATATTCGTGACGGAAATATAATTGCTTCTGTTATAAGTGGACAAATAAAGTTTTTTCGCTCTTTTATTCAAGATCAATAGCTTCAAAAGCCCAGCTATTTATTAAGCAAATGTAAATACATATCTACTTATTCCTTTCAACCCAGAAAATGTTCTAATATTTCGATGTAAATTATAGTAATTGTAAAATAAATATTCATGCACAATAAGACAAAATTGACTGAAAGAAATTTACTAGAATAAATTGAAATAATCATTTAAGGCTTGATATATAAAAAAAACAATCTTCAGTAGATTATGAATAATGGTCAAATAAGATGGTGAAAAATGGCGGAAATAAAAGTCAGTCATACATTTAGTTAGGGATAAAAACCTGCTATACATGCCTAAATCAAAATAGTTGTAAATATTGGTCGCAAATTTTATGATTTTAAACATCTGCGCGAGGAAATTTTTTATATGTCGCTAGACAAAGACAGCGCCCTCCTTATCTTTCCCTTAGGCGTTCGAAGGCAAGAGATGAGGCATTACATCATGTTATTGTACAAGACATCGGCAAGACGGATGGCGCGGTCACCGTATGAATATTTCAGTAGGCGCATTAGGAAACGGAAAAATAAATATGGCGGACTTCACTGGACGCATTTGTGTATAAATCGTGGTGAGGCGAGCGTGTCCCGATTACCAATAAGCTACCACTACCAGTCTTGATACACCTACACACGCAAATTTCAACTTTAAAATCAAAAGTGTAAGGGTGGCCGACAAAAAGTAGCGTTGCACGATACTGGACCAGAGTTATTTATCAGTTAACCGTATATCCATCTCTCTCTGTTAGGTGTTCCACCGTCTGAATTTTTATTGAAAATTCGAACTTGGGATACCGATTTCTGCCATTAAAGTAATGTTTTGTATCCGTGTTGATACTTTGAAATGTTTTTGCATACGACAATATGTTTCGTTTAAATAATGTTCTTTTAAAATTCAACAGCTATCGACGAACGAAGCTTCTTTTGTATCATAATTAATCTCCAATACGATGTTAAAATTAAGCTCGAGCGTATCCTAAAGTCGTTCTTCAAATTGACCTGTACCAACGACCCGGTTGGTGTAGTATTGCGATGATATACTGGGCTCGATTTCCAGCCGGGTCAAGTCGGAATAACGCCTCGTAGGTCTAGTGGTCCAGGATTTGATCCCGGGTCGGGCAAAAAGAATTTCATATTTTCTGACATTCTTCTTGGGTTTGTGATAACCAACCTGGATTTGGCAAACGGGAAATGACTTCAACCAAAGCCTAAAGGAAAAAACATCCGAGTCCTCCACTGTGCTGCACATTCCTCAAATTTTCCTCAATTCTCAATTTAACATCTACGTTCTTAATTGTAACATTCTCTCCATCCAACCTAAATTTATTTAACGTATGAACTTCTAAGTTAATAATAACGCGGTAACATCTCTCTGGCTCAGTCGGCGGAGTTACACCTGAGTTTGCCGGGTTCCCGACTAGGTTTAATTGGTGTCGCGAAGTTGTTTGCTAATACAACTATGTTACGTATAACTAGGCGAAGTGTATCGCGGATTCCGCTCGTGGTTGTGGCACAAAAGATAAGTGCAGAAGTCAATCTACTTATAAAAGGCGATTGCTCACGGAAGGAGTATCTCGGATCGGTTCGGACCAATACGAGCGTAGTGCCATCCGATTGAGACACTCGTCTGTGAAGTTTATTGTGCAAACATGGAACAAGTTTAGTTATTATTCCCTTGTAATAAAATGTGTTTAATTCCAAACACAATATAAATCAATTAGGATATAGTTCGGATCTGAAACTAAGCAGCAAATCGGTTATTGGTCTATATTTGTTGTCGAGGCAGTAAAAAGTTAATGAATTGGTAAGAAACAAATTAAATTAATCACCCTAGGCATAATCAAGACTAATAATATTTAATTTAAGCTACGATGCCGCCGCCATTGGTTCATTCTGCTTTTGTCTTTTTGCATACATGTCTATTGGTGAGGTGACATCGTAGACAAACTACACAGTCTTGAATAGGGGAAATCTTGAGTTTGCGTTAGTTCGAGTAACATCTACACTTTATCCATATAGCTTTTATTAGTAGAAGTGTGTATTTATTACAAATCGTTAACATATTTTCTATTTGTCTGTTTCATTCTCAATAATAAATCCAACAACTATTTATGAGTGCCCTGATAGTTTTTTGTGCATAATCCAAATTTGACGACATTAGCGCCACCGCCGAGTGTAGGCATAAAAGTGAAGTACATACATGAGATTGACTTCTGTACCTATCTCTTTTGTGGTTGCGGTGTTGACGCCTAATTATGACTTATGGGCGTAGTTTCAATTTTTAAGTGGTAACTAATTAGTTGTTACTAATGTTTTGAATTCGGAAGCGTGTTTGTCTTTCATAGCAACAGATTGATGTATTTTTTGTAAAGTTATTTGGATAATAATTATAATAAAATTCAGTCTACCAGTATACTAATTAGCTGATTTATATTGTGAAACCTATACTTATATTATAAAGCTGAACAGTTTGTTTGTTTGTTTGAACGCGCTAATCTCAGGAAGAACTGGTTCGAATTAAAAAGTTTTTTTTGGGTTGGACAGTCCATCCAATTATCGAGGAAGGCTTTATAACATCATGCTGCTACCGACAGGAGCGAAGCATCAGTGAAAAATGTTTCAAAAATAATCGCGATCATAATAACAGAAATTGACGCGGACGAAGTCCCGGACAACAGCTAGTATACAATATTTATAAACATCAAGTACTGTGCCGATCATACGTCCATGTGCCTCTTGCAGGATTTGAACCCGCAACCGCTGGTTTTGTAGTCAAAGGTTAAGTTTTGTCCAAATAGTCTTAACTTACGTTGTGAGATTTCTTTAAACTCAATTCTAACTAATGTATAAAATTTTCCAACAAAACAGAAGCTGAGTGGTAAAAAGGAGACAGGAGCTGCTCAATGATTTTTATTTAATAAAAACCTTAAAATACAGTATAGTTTAAAATACAATTCCTTGTATGAAAACTTCCTACTGCCCTCGGTAGGATTTGAATCCACACCTTCCGGTTGCCGGACAACTGCTCTAACCTATTGAAATACTAGTATCATGATGTTGGTAGTTGTTGTTGTAGGTAGATGAATTTATTTACTTTATTTGATATTTTAGCAACTTTATTATATACTGATATGAATTTATTTTTTAAATAAACAAAGTATTACGTTTAAGTTTTTAAATACTAGTTCCCCATGAAATTATTGAGTACCTAATACACCTATTCCAACCATTCTTATCAGTTTTAGCAGTACAGCCTATGCAAATCCCCCATATTTCGGGCCGTGGGAACGCTAGGCGCTGTGTATAAATCGCCCCGCGCGATACTGGCCGTCTAAATTTCCTCAAGTACAGCTAGTGGTCTCACTTAATGTTATGTCCCCTGGACATGCGAACTCGTGTTTAATTACGCCGTCTGGGAAGTGATGAGATTGTCAACATTATCATTTATGGACGCTAATTACTCTCTTTCTCGCTCGCACAGGTAGGTTTCTTGCATTGTTTTTGATAAAGAATATAGATACGAGTATTTGAATTGATGCTTTTTTCGAGGTGTTGGAGAAATCACACAGTAATTTAAGTATATTAAAGCAAAAATAGGCTTCCTTGAAAAAAAAACGTTTGACTGGCTTAGGTTGAAGGAATTGGGAATTGTATTTTCAATTACACCAGTAATTTCCTTTCTTAAAAATCAGTTAAAATCAGTTTTATTTCTGCAAATAGGCCCTAGGAGGCGCTTTTACACGTCCTAATTTAAACCTACCACTGCTTCGGGACAAGTCTGGGCAAGAAAATCAGTTTCAAAGCAGTGATTTTTTTGGTTATTTAAGTCATATTTAATACATTAAATTTTATTTGGTTATTCTTGACATCCTTTATTATGGAGTTGAAAGTTAGCTGACCTATTTAGGATTTAATTTTTTTTTCTAAATCCCGACGTTTGGAATAACCATGACCACGAACGCAATTTTCAAAAAGTTGGGATACTTATATCCATATTATGTAAAATCCTTTTAAACCCGTGTTTTTCTAAATAAATCTTACATTTCGGTTTCATCTAATCTAAAGTTTGTTGTAAGTATTTGCAAGATTAATTTATGTGCCTTGTGTTTTTGTCATTCTGAAAATTGACAATAGTAGTTATCTTTCTGAAGATTGAATTGAAAGAAATAAAACCAACATGTGTTTGGGAATGTTATAGTAAATACATACTATGAAATAATAATTTTAAGATAGCTTTGTGAAACCGAAATTCATTGTAATTTTTTTAACGTATGCGTGTGTATGACACATTATTTACGAAAGTCTTTATTTTTTGACAAGCACAAAATGCATTGCAAAATGGTTTTTTCATACCTTTCATAGTGTTGTTTTCACAGACCACCTATTACGTTGTTTTAAACGGTTCTCATAATAATTATGCCTTAATATTATTTACATCACTGTATATTTTATAAATATTATTTACATCAGAATCTTGTCTCAGCATGAATCCAAAACAAAACACGACTATTATGCTGTTTAAACATAATATTTGAGCTGCCGTCATTAGGCACTTGCCTGTAAAAATATTTGATTTAAAAGCCATTTAGGTTTGCTACAAACTGATTCACGGTTCTACTGCTAAATGATATCGTCATACTTTGGTTGTATTCTATCAATTTAATTAATTAATGAAACTTCTGTATGGGTGGATCATGTAATTACAAAGACTGTTTGTTTCATTCAAAAATACTTCAATCCTGTCATTATGCAAGTGATTTTATAATTGGAAATTCGTTAAAAACTAATTGAATACTTCAATGCCAATATTTTAGTGAAATCCAATTTAAAATAAACCCATTTTTCCCAGTGTAATCCGACGGACACACAAATAAATTCCATTTTAAACATAAACACATCATCAATGAATAACGGCGTCGGGTTTTTTTCATCATGGCGTCGTGTTCTGACAGTTATCGAATTTGCAATAAAATGTTTATTGGTGTAATGGAACACGGAACCTCCATCGGGGCAAAGAGATTACGTTTGCTTCCCTCGTCATTCTTTAGGTAAGCCACGTTTGTCGATTTAATTTGAGGATTATTATGTTTACTCCGCCTAACAGTTCTGTTTATCAAACAATATTGTTCCATCGTAAGGTTTTATTACACTCAGGAGCTCTTTCAAGTTTTTAATCATTTCGTATTGACTTGTACGGTATGTTAATATCGGGTCGAAATTACAGACTTATCATCATCCGTATTCTTCAAATTTATGTGTCTTCATCAATTGTTTTTTTTTTTGGTTGTTATATCTAATTAAGTAGTGAAAATATTAAAATCCACGGAATTTTATAAAAATTTGGTGTTTAAGTTCAAGAAATCACCTTCAGTTCTGCATAGATATAAAACTTTATGAAATTCATTATCATCGCCAGCCTAGATCAGTCGGTAGCATTTGGAGACATTTGGACATAGGCCAAGCGTAACGATTATTATCCAAATTTATCCTGCAAGGGTAAGAGAGGTTTTAACTATAGCTGCTACGCTTTTTAGGCGGGTTGACGCTCGCTGTTTGGCCAATGGTGCAGAGAAGACGCTGAATCTTGCTAAAACGTTATACGATGTGTTTGGAAGAACGTTGAACATACTAAAATGGGGGGCAGGTGGGGTTCTGTTAACTAAGTAGCCCAAAAGATTTGACCATAGTGGCCACACTTGTCAGATGGGTTGGTGACTTGGTGCTGGCAGTTTGGCCAATGGTGGGGTAAGACGCTGTCCGTCTTCTTCTGGCAGTAGAACTCCGTATGTCGCCTTTTACGATACCCCCAGAGCTTCCCATGGGTATCATAAAAGACGACAAGGGGGTGGTGGTATTCTATTAATGTACCTGACTACAATTATAGATTTATTTATGACTTTTAATTTTGACATTTTATCTAAATTGACATCTGTAATCAATTAATAATAAGTGATATACTATTATTGTAAAATTGTACTGACTACTGCGCTGTTACTATTTTATTTTATTTGTAATGGAATTCTGAATGATAATTTAAGATAAATTAAAATGATATGTATAATCGAAATCACGAATACCTCATTGAGGTCATAATATAATCTAATTTATATCTTCATGCCTGTATTGTCTGCAAAATTATATTATGAAGTGAATAAATGAATATGAATATGAATATCTTGCAAGAGTTTACGGAAAATTACATTTTACAATAATGAAGGTTATCTTAAAATAAAAATTTCCATAAAATTTTTCCTGTGCTCTGTCCTGTCTATTTGTTATATTTTTAAATTGAACTTGGTATAATTAAGACAAGAATTAGTGTATTTTCGGACGATGGTGAAATGAGACCATAGTCCTGTATTAGTTATAACTATTGATGCACAGTGTTTCATGATGTTGTGCTGAATCGAGTACTACGAATTAATAATAGTACAGCGATAAAAACAGAAATAATACAGGTCACTATGAGCGTATCGACCCAAATATACCGAGCATTTTCGTCCGTTCCGTCCGTTCCAAAAGTTCCGTCTCTTTCGTTTTTTTTATTTCGGATTTTCATAACCCGACATACTGCTTACGTGAATTAACCAAATGAAACACTAATAAGACAACGACTATAAAACCGTGAAACATTAAAAAAAATTACAGTTAAATACCTCGGTAGGTCAAAAGAAGTAGAGCAGTATGAATACCATAGTCAGTACTATTTCCATCTGAAGAAACATTACTAATTCTGTCTTAGAATTCAGTTCCTTGCAGTTACATTTCTATTGAAAAACATCGTAAATCAACTCATATTTTCAACATTCTTCAACTACCAAGTTTGAAGTAGCAAGGGGAGCACAGAGGCCTTACTCTGCAACACAATATCTGTGTATTCGAATCCATCTGTCTCTATCACTCATACAGTATCTGAAAGAGATAGCGCATCCGTAAATACTAGCTTCGTCTTTCGTAGTAGGGCCTTGGTACAGAAGGCCCTGGGGCGCAGCGCGCCGGTCGACCCGCTTTGATCCCGTCTAGTGTGACTGGGCCATCCTACACGTCAAAGGAAGAAACACTCTTCATTATTACTAACTGCTTGTTGCACTTCCGATACAACTGCACAAGTCTTGTGACACAAAAGAAACTCTTAAATGAGCAAAAACGTACTTTGAATGTCACGTTCCATTTCAATGTTTATACGATTGTTCTATACTTGATACAAATATGATGTGATTAATAATGATGTACTATATATACACATGGAAAATACTTTAGTGGGCCAATTTATGGTGTAATACTTTTAAGACATTTTTCTATACCTCTCGTATGATAAAATAAAAAATCTGATACCCGATTAGCAACAAATAAATGTCCTCAACAAAAGAACGTCCTTTTGAACGTTTAGGTGCTCTTTTTTAACTTTTCTAAATTCAACCTAAGAACATATGCGTAGACTTACGCATGTATTACGCATTAACACCTTATTCGGAATTTCTATGAATCTTATTTAGATAAACCTAATATTTGAAGATTTATACCCAATAAATATAATTTAATTGATGTGGCAGTATCAAACGCGTGAGTCTTTTGTCACACACAACGTTTACGTCAAACTAGTGCCGGACCGCACAATTGTGCGCGTCACGTAAGTATGTTTTATGTTATAGCTAGCTGTTGCCCGCGACTTCGTTCACGTCAATTACTGTTATTATGATCGCGACTATTTTTGCAACATTTTTCACTCATGCTTTGCTCCTATTGTTCTCAGCGTGATGTTCTATAGCCTAAAGCCTTTCTCGATAAATGGACTATCCAATACAAAAAGAATTTTTCAATTCGGACCAGTACTTCCTGAGATTAGCGCGTTCAAACAAACAAACAAACTCTTCAGTTTTATATATTAGTATAGATATAACATTATTCAACCTTAGTGCAGTATTTTCTTATTGTACTTTCTTCTTTTTCTTGTTCCCGTAAAAAAACACTTATAATTTAAACCCTCTCATCAATGGCATGAAGATGACGACTAAAATAGCATATTTGCTTGTTTAATTTACCTTGATAACAAAGGCTCCACGATCCACTCTTATTTCCCGTAATGTTTGATTCCAACTTGACTAGCATTTCAGTTTACTATGAAATGTCATTGCTTACACTTCGTAACGAAAGAATGTCAATTCCTATTTTTTTCATAATCGAGAAATAGATTAAAAACATACTACATATATAAAAGTTAAAGGGTTTTATTATTCAAACATTTCGTTGTTCTATTATTTCCTTTACAAGATTTTTATTTTCTATAATATAACTGTTTTATAGTAACGACATCGTTTTTATATTTACTTGTTTTTACTTCAAATACATTTCTAATTCAGTCAATATGAAAAAACACTTCGCACTCCGAAGAATCCAATTTCTAGTTAAAGGATCGTAGTTTTGGCCCGATACCAAGAAAACATTATATCTAGCTGCCAACATACAAGGCTTAGTCCAAATACGACTTTATTTCTAGTCGCAGGAATTGCCTCATCACCATCTTAGCCAAACTTTCTGATATACTTTTTATTTATAAAAAACTTCATTTTGGAACAAAAGATACAAAGTTTCTAAATAAACTTAAACATTATTAGGGGTTTTTCTTTTTTCGCATTTAACGAACGCGTAATGTAAGCATACGTATAGATTATTAATCAAATAATTTACTTACATGGCTATGGCTTAGAGATTCTGCGAGGTTGAAAATCATAAAAAACAGAAGAATATAGAATAATATTTCTATAACACTGTGTTGTTTAAACATGTCAACTCCTTTGCTACATCCTAACTAATATTATGAATCCGTATGTCTGTCTATTACGCTTTATTTATTTATTTAAGCTTTATTGCACAAACTAACAGTTATTGTACAAAAGGTGGACTTAATGCCACGAGGCATTCTCTGCCAGTCTACCATCGGGCTAAACAGAAATGTTTAGAAAGCGGTGCGATAAAAAAAAAGTAGTTATAAAATACAATTAACAATAAAAAAAAAGAAACTACAAAAAGAATATACTTACTTATAAACTAAACACTAATATCTAGACAACTATTATATGTATACACCGTGAAATTTTAGTGGTTGTTTTCCCGCAGTAAAATGATTCTTTCTTGGTAGTACAATAGATTTGTGCAGTTTTTTTTTATTTAAATAAAAAAATAGCAGTTTCACGATTGTGATAAACGGAACTCGAAAGCAACCTCGAACCAATGGTACCAGCCGCGCCGCAGCCGGTCACCGGCCGGGGTCATTGCCCCTCGCGCGTTGCAGTTTATGCTGTGTTACTTAGTGCGTAGAGCTTCTCTTGCTTTGAACATTTAATAATAATAATAAATAATAAAAAGTATTTATTTCACAAACATGGAATAGCACATGATACAGTTATACGGATACAGAACATTGATTTCGTTCGGCAAGCAGTACCCAACCACGTCACATTTTGTAAAGATACTATCGTATCTCACACTTTTGAGTTGATGATTATTTTTTTGATTAGTTGAGAACAACGATATCTTTATTTTCAAAAAATAACTCGCACGATTCGATGGTGCTACTAAAGGTAAATCGTTCTGTTGCGGGAAAACAACCAACAAAATTTCACGGTGTATACTAAATACATATAAAATATTAATATATACATGTAGAAGGAGGGAAACTCTGATTATTAAAACCACCGTCATTACTCATGGTAACTGTTTAATACACACCTAAAATACAAATTAATTAGTTATAAACAACCACAGATTTTAAGATTACACTTATCAATCACAGGCTTCAAAATTATACTTATTAACCACAGACTTTTATTATAATTATTAAAATACTTTTATATAAAAAAATAAATCAAACTTAATTCACAATTTATTTCCGATGCGACAACTTCGAGAGCTCAAGAACGAATGCCGCTCAACTACGGTGCGCAGCCATTTTATAGGCCGGTCGAGGTGGGGACTGGTGTGATTGTGCGTCACTTGTTTACGCCGGCCGGTCGGCCAGGTGCAGTACAGCGTGTTTGAGTTGTTTTTGCTTCTGCGCCGATACGGCCATTCTGCGACTAGGCGCGTCCCTGCGCCTACTTTGTTGTACTATCTAAAAAATAAAACAAAATTACTAAACACAAGTAAATGTCTTCAAACATGTGTTCTTAGCCTACACAGACTCCATAGCCGGAAGCACACAGATATTATACGTGATATCTCATCTAATATGATCACACAGGTTTGGCGCTTGTTTCGACTGAGCCTCAAATCACAAGACCTCATAGCCTCAGCGCTAATATTGGTACACACAATACTCAACGTTTTACTTTTAGAGCCTCAATGCTCCAAGTATCACACAGTAAGACAAATAAAACAAATTATTATACTCAACTTAATGAATAAGACTTGTTGTCATTCATCAGATTGTTCTCTAGTCATTGCCGATACGGCCACATTGCTTTGAACTTCAAATTTGGGAGCACTGCTCAAATGTTCGTGACACACCTTCCTGAACCGACCACGACCATTAATTCGCCGTATTTCATATCTGTCATGAGGTAAGACTTTTTTAACTTCAAATGGACCATCATACTTTATACTTAATTTTGTGCCCAGTCTTGGTTGTTCTCTCAGCAACACATATTCGCCTTTTTCGAATCTTTTCACTTTAGCCTTTCCTTTATCATATCTAGCTTTATCTTTTTCAGCCTTCTCGGTCATCCTTCCCAATACAGCTTCTTTTAATGACTCTGGATTAACGCGTTCGTTGTTTTCATCTATTATTTTAAGCAATTCTGGGGGTACGCTGCCTCTTTTACCTGTCAATAATTCAATCGGTGTTTCTTGAGTAGTTTTTGAAATGGTGCAGTTGATAGCCAGCTGAAGTGTTCCAAGTGACTTGTCCCAATGAGCTTTTTGTGTGTGTTTTATTATTGTCAATCCATTTTTTATGATTCTCATAATTCTTTCGACCTGTCCGTTACCCCGACTAGTATATCCTGCGCATTGATGCAGTTCAATTCCATATTGATCGCAGTATGATTTGTAATGCGAAACAAACGCACCGTCACCATCAACGATTATACGTTTTGGAGCACCAAATAGAAATACAATTTCTTGTAAATGTTTTAACGCACTGGCTTGAGATTTGCTTTTAGCGTGTTGTAAAATAACGAACTTAGTGAAGGCATCAATTGCCACAAATACGTATTCCTTTTGTGTGGCAGTTCCACTAAGTTTTCCTGAAATGTCAATATGAATAGTGTGGAATGGTTCTGGAACCTTTTCAATTGGGTGTAGTTGACTTTGAGTAGCTCCAGATGCTCCTTTCATGGTTTTGCATACCACGCAATGCTCTACAAAGTATCTGACAGTTGATGACATTTTATGGAACCAGAAGTTTTCTTTAAGTTTCGCTAGTGTCTTTTCCCATCCCATGTGTTTCAGTGCTTCGTGATAAGTGTTTATGAGGCTCCACTGGTATGACTGTGGAACGACTTTGACTAGTTTTGTTTTACCATTAGAATCCGTCTTGTGATATAATATGTTGTCCTTGAGTTCATAATCTGGATGCAGCTGGACATTTCTGTGAAGTTCGTTAATAATTTTGGATACTTCTTTGTCGCGACGTTGTTCTACAATAAGCCAGTCATCTTTTGTTGATAGGTTCATAATGACCTTGAGGGGATTTCTACTAAAAAAGTCTGCATGTTGCAACTTTTCCCCTTTTCTATACTCTACTTCAAATTCGAAGTTCTGCAAGAAAGCCCACCATCTGTGAATTCTAGGAAGCAATTCTTGCTTATAGCGAGATGCTTTGACAGCATTACAGTCGGTTACAATGGTAAATTTTCTTCCGTACAAGAAATGTCGAAAGTGTTTTATCGCTCGTACTATAGCCAAGGTTTCGAGCTCATAGCTATGGTACTTTGATTCAGCGGAAGTTGTTCTCATGCTAAAGTAGCCAATAACATGACGAACCCCATTTCTTATTTGGATTAGTACAGATCCGAATCCTAGTGCACTGGCATCGGTGTGCAGTTCCGTAGTAAGACCTTCTTGGAATATTGTGAGTAGTGGTGCTGACGTAAGGTAACTAATAATCTTGGAACGTACGGCTTCATGTTTTGTAGTCCACTCCCATTTGGCGTCCGATTTTGTAAGATTATATAACGATATCATTTCTGTTGAGAAATTCGGTATGAAACGCCGAAAATACCCAGCAAGACCATTGAATTGCCTCAGTTGTTTGATGTTTGTCGGTGGAGGTGACCTGGCCAAAGCTTCAACTTTTGATGGACTAGGCCTTATTTTGCCATTACTTACTATGAACCCGAGGTATTCGATAGAAGTTTTCATGAAGGAGCATTTTTTAATATTAATAGTAAAACCTGCTTTAGTGAGAGATTCCAAAACCTTTTCCAGCTTTGAGAGGCCTTCAGGAATTGTTTTACTAGGTATTAGGACGTCATCCATATAAACAAGAGCCTCTTTTCCTCTTAGATCTCCAAGAGCCTTATTTATGGCTCTTTGATAAACTGATGGAGCATTAGTTAGTCCAAACGGCATTGCTAAATACTCGTATTGTCCATCTGGAGTGACAAATGCCGTTTTTTCTATGGATTCTTGAGAAATAGGGATTTGATGAAATCCCGCCGCCATATCCAAGCAAGTAAAATATTTGGCCTCTGCTAAATGATCCAGTTGTTCCGAAATTAACGGCAGGGGATAATGGTCTCGTACAGTGTTCGCATTTAATTCCCTGTAATCTACGCATAATCTATCTTCGCCATTTTTCTTTTTTACCATGATAATTGGACTGGCAAAAGGTGAATTACTCTCTCGAATAATGTTTTTATCTTGGAGTTCTTTTATCATTTCCTGAACTTTCTGACGTTCGATTGGGGCTAGTCTATACGGTCTACGGTTTACGACCTTATCAGGATTTTTCAATCGAATTGTGAGCTGACCTGTTGTTATTCTGGATCCTGAAACCCCTTCTGAAAATGAACTCTTGTAATTTTCGAGCACGCGTGATAGATTGTTAAATTCATCTTTATTTGTTATGTCCGTGTCAATGGTGGTAGAACACAATTGATATATCTCTGCTTCTTTTTGTTGAGTATTGCTACTGACTGTAACACCGTCACTGGTTAACGTAACTACGATCCCTGGAATGTTCATTACGTCTTTTCCAATGAGAATATCTGCGGGTAATTCATGATCCAGGACAACATGAAGATTCAGTTCGATATTAACTTCATTTATCTTACAGATAGTAGTAACCTGGCTTAGCGATATAGTAGGTATTGGGCCGATACCCTTCAGATGTATTGTTTTTGTCGTTCTCATTCCAGGTAGAGACGAAGCAATAGATTCCTTGACTAGAGAACAATCTGCACCACTGTCAAACATAGCCTGAAAATATTTGTTACTAATAACTATAGAAATCATATTTAAAGCTTCCTCACCCTTTTGACAAAGATTGATGTTCCTTGCAGCATTTTGTTTTTCAGCATTTAATCTCTTGTAACAAGTTTCGTAATTGTGACCAGGAATACGACAGTATGAGCACTCTTTTTTCTCCTTATTTTGCGTCATTGCAAATGATGTTTGTTCCTTTAAATTTACTGCATTCTGTTTGCACCATCGAGCTTTATGGCCTGGTTTACCACATACAAAGCAGTCCAAAATTGTCCTGTTATTATCAAGTCTGGGCTTCTTAAAGGTTACATACTCTTTAGGTGTCGTTGCCTTACGTTTTCGCATAGTTTTTGCAATTGCTATCAATTCTGGTACTGAGCTAGACTTACTATTAAGAAGTTCAGTTCGAAGATTGTCATCCTGAACGCTTCCAATCACAAATTCAACGGCGTCTTGTTCGGTAGGGTTCGGTTTGACAATTTTTTTAAACATTTTCCAGATATTGGATATGTATTCTGGAATATCAATAGCATCATCAATAGTATACCGTCGAAACTTGAGAACATGTGAAAAATACCTGGATTCTGGTTCAAATGTTTGTATCATATCTTCTTTCATTTCTGACCATGTGGTTGTCCTGATTAAGCAGTCGTCAGCCCATAACTGTGCTCTTCCCTTGACCACACCAGCTGCTTTCAATCGTACTTCGTGATCCTTCAGTTTGTACTCATCTTGTGTTCTTGTGATGAGTTCGACCCATTCTCTCACATCGGTTCCTTTGTCTGGATCAAAACTGGGAAAATAAATATCAGATATGCGAGCCGAACGAGTCTCCTCGGGACGAAATATTTTTATCATTTCGGCGAGAGTAGCTTGATTATCCTGGGACAGCTGACTCATCATTTCACGCATTGTGTCTTTAAATGTATTTGCCAATAAAGTCATAGTTGTATTACTTGTACCTTGTTGTTGGCGTTGATTCGTTCCCTCTTCCGATGTAGAAGGAGGGAAACTCTGATTATTAAAACCACCGTCATTACTCATGGTAACTGTTTAATACACACCTAAAATACAAATTAATTAGTTATAAACAACCACAGATTTTAAGATTACACTTATCAATCACAGGCTTCAAAATTATACTTATTAACCACAGACTTTTATTATAATTATTAAAATACTTTTATATAAAAAAATAAATCAAACTTAATTCACAATTTATTTCCGATGCGACAACTTCGAGAGCTCAAGAACGAATGCCGCTCAACTACGGTGCGCAGCCATTTTATAGGCCGGTCGAGGTGGGGACTGGTGTGATTGTGCGTCACTTGTTTACGCCGGCCGGTCGGCCAGGTGCAGTACAGCGTGTTTGAGTTGTTTTTGCTTCTGCGCCGATATACATACATATACATAAATAGCTCAAAGCATTAACTAAATGCTCTAAGATAAATAGTTACAAAAATATATTAATATAAATGACGACAAGTATGTTGAAAGCAATGTTCATGTTGATAATTCTAATTACTTCAGAAAATGAGACCGGACATTTTTCGCGCTTTTACGCCAGACAAAGACAGGCTATTTTGTATCCTATTGCTGGGCACAGGCTTCCTAGTCTAAGATCCCACCATACAACGACCTTCACCGAGCTGGTTATTGGATGAAAAGTATTTTCTATTCTATTAAATATGCCAATAAATATATTACAACTGGGTTGCCTAAAAAAATCAGTCCAGAGATGATTAATTAACAATTTATTTTTATTTTTAAACTTTTCACTGGTTTGGTTATTAGACAAATTCCATACCAATCGAAAGTACGAAGCCCATAAAATATGCAAACGTTAGGTTGACTATTTTGTTCCCGTCTCAAGGGTTGAGTAGGCAGGTATAAACAGGTAAATCGATACTAGTAACTTGCACCGGTCTGGTTAATTAAATAAAGTTAAATGCAAATAAATATTATTTAATTATGAACACGGTGGTATAGGGTTGAATGCGAAAAACCAGTCCTGAAATTCGGGTGCCAAAATTTTAAAAATTCTTCTCTGGACTGAAATTTTTTAGTCAACCCATTTGCAATATATTTATTGGCATATTTAATTGCATATAAAATACTTTTCATCCAATAACCAGCTCGGTGAAGGTCGTTGTATGGTGGGATCTTATACTATCCGTCTGAGCCTGATTAAATGATGGCAGAGCCGCGGGAAACGGGAAAAGAAAATCTAGTGATATACACAGGAAAGAAAATAGAAAAACAATTAATCAATCAGGCGTACAAGCCATCAATATGAATATCATGTCAGTGGCATAATTATGGCGCATACATGCTATTGATATGCCATTCAGCATTCATGCTAACAAGAATGCGTATATGCATACGCTTGGTGCAAACATTTGTATTTTTTTTTAAATCATGGTGCAACCCTGTTCACATAGTAATGATCTAAAATAATTATAGGAGTCCAGCCCAAGAAGCGAATCCACAGGCAAACCCAAGCGAGAAACATTAAGATTCTGCTCCTGCACTGGAGCTCAACAAATACTGATTGTTTCTCGAGGGAGCTTACGAGGAAGCTGAAGACACCACGACTTTGAGCACAAAACAGATAGGTGCAGAAGTCAATCTCCATACAAAAAGCAATTGTGTAACACACACTAGACACCGCTCACGTACGCAGTATCTCGGAACAGTTCGGACCATTACGTGAGTGCCTTACGCTTGAGACACGCGTTTGTGAAGTTTTTGTGCAAAAATGGAACAATTTTAATTATTTTTGGTTTATATGTCATATTCTCTTGTTTCATTCTTAACTATACTTTTGCAAGTTACTCTTTATAACACTACCTACCTTCGAGTAAAAGTCCGTTCAAAACGGTCCAATCGTTTCAAAGATTAGCCGGAATAAACAGTCAGATAGAAAAAAAAAGTTCCGTATTTAATTCCATATGAATTCAGTGAAAAGCTGTTAAATTAAAATTACAAACAGATAGCTCCTTTAAATGTATTTATCTGTATAGATAATTACATGCTTCGACCGGGTCTGAATGAACTAATATCTTTTATGGTTAACGAGTTGGCAAGCCTCTCAAAATTGACTGAAATAATAGCAACAAGGATATTTCACATGTAGCTAAAATTTACCCCACTTGAAGGAGAGAGGTGAAGGAAGCTAAACAGCAAGTAACATTTATGTATATTGGTCGTATTAAAATTTGATTTTTGTCTTCAAATACTCCTTATAGATATTAATAAACATGATATAAACAAGAAATTTAGAAATTACCTACCTACTGCCTATACCTTTTAGTACTAAGCATTTTAATTCGTTAAAATTTACTTAACTTGCATTAAAATTACAAGTGATCTGATTTTTATTTTTGCATTTAGGTGCCATAGGTTTTCAGATCTATTATTTCGTTTTTACTCCTTATTTCAAGGAATGTTGTCTATTTTAAATTATTTACTTTATTTGATATTTTAGCAATTAAATTGCAATTATAATATCAGTATATAAACTTGAAAAATTATGTCTCAGACGGGACTCGAACCCGAGGATGCGAGGAGATGCGGGTTCGAGTCCCGCCTGAGACTTTTTTTTTTAATTATTTGTTTTTTTTCCGATATTGTACCTATTATAACGTCATATTTTCTTCTGAAAACATTTAAAGAAAGTTTGAGTTATTGCTAAAACAAACTAGGTTATTTGAATATTGAGTCTACTGTTGATATGTTTCGTTTTTCCCCTCGGTCCGCGAAAGCGCTTGGACGTGTGAACTGTGTCTTTAAAGTTTAGAAAATTAAATATTTAAATTAAAATAGTTATCTGTAATAGTTTGGTAGTTTTGTGGATTCGAACCTGCGTCTGCTGGGAGTTGGGCTGTCGTCACTGACCGCCGAGCCAAATACGTCAGCTACGGTGTAGCGAATTTGCGTAGCACTTGCTGCATAGTTTTGCTACGAGCTACTACGGCAAAGCTACGGAGAACTGCTGTGAGTGACTAATTAAATAAGTGACAAGTGATTTGAGACCCTGTTTCTATGTGAATTGTGTTGCATTGCTTTCGTTCGCGACCCTGCGCTGACGCCTTTTCTGCTTACCCGTACCACAGATAATATAATACTATTAATACCCGTACGCTGTTTTAAATAAAAACACTCGATAATATTATTATAGTATGCCGCTTATCCGTTCACCACCTACCTCACCGCGCTCGCGCGCGGATCTTTATCACTGCGCTTCTGAATCAAACATTAATACTGCGGCGCGAAAAAGAAAGTATAGCTATGAGCTGTCAGCGGATATTTTAGCTCTGGATAATAAATTTTCCGACTTGTTATCAAGTTTGGAAAAAGCTCAGGAGACAAAATTTTCAACTATTGTAGAATTTATGAATGAAATTAAAACACAAAACGAAGGTATTAGACTGTCTATACAGTTTATGTCCGATAACTATGATGCCATTTTATCACAAATGCAGTCGTTGCAGGAGGAAAACAAGTATTTGCGAAAGTATGCCCAGACTCTTGAAAACAGAATTGAGGGCCTAGAACGAGCAGCTCACTGACGCGCGTTGCGTGGAATCCCTAAAACTGGACCAGAATCCAAAGCAGACCTGACCAAAGTAGTCGTTAGGGCGGCTGAAGTTTTTGGTATAGCTGTCAAAAGCTCTGACATTAAGGACGTATTCCGCGTGAATGGTGGGAAAGACAGCTATAAACCGATTATTGCTGATTTTTGCAGTACTATTACCAAGGAGGATTTCATTAACAGTTCTCGGAAATATAATAAAGCAAATTCTCTAAATAAGTTCAACACATCCTGCATGAAGATCGAGGGTCCACCTAAGCCAGTCTATGTTTCGGAGAATCTAACTCAAAAATCTAGGAGACTGTTCGCCAGAGCACGAGATTTTGCAAAGGTCAATGATTTTTTGAGTTTGCCTATTGCTGGACATTTGGGGGACGTGTATATGTACGCAAAGCAGAAAAACAGACAGCAATCTCCATCACATCTGAGGAAGATTTAGAAAAGCTGCTAAAATGACTATTTAATATATATTTTTATATCTCAGTGAAGACACCTGTAAGTTCTAGTTTTGCAGTTTTAACTTTGATTGAACTCCTCTTTGTAACTCCTTGTTTTAAAGATTTTATTTTTGCTTTTCATACATGTTGGGGCATGTATGAATTATTTCTTAACATAACAATATTACTAAAATGTTTTCATATAAATATGTTTTTATCAATTCTATACTGTAATCATATACTGTGTTTACTAGCAAGTCCGCAACTAATTCTACGCATTTATTTTAATTACTGTACCATATTATTATGTTCATTAATATCTAATTTCAAAATTAAACCTTGTGTTTGATACTATGAATTACTTAGATGTCTTTAATAATTCCAATGCTGTAAATTGTGCGCCTGAGGAGTGCTCAAGGTTTATCTCGTCCACTTCAAATAACATAACATTCTTATCCCAAAATATTCGCAGTATAAAAAGGAATTTTGACGACCTCACAGTACTATTATCAATTATAAAGATCAAAATAGACGTAATCGTACTCACGGAATGCTGGCTGTCCTATGTAAGTAATGTCCCTTCGCTCGAACATTATAAGTCGTATCATACAATACAAACAAATAATCAAAACGACGGTGTAGTAGTTTATATAAATAATACTTTTACTATTTGCATTATTGAAGAACCGACTCTCCGCGATGCTTCATGCCTTTTGGTAAAATTTGGTAATCACACAGTAATCATAGCAATTTATCGGCCTTCAGGTTTTGTTTCAGCCAATCATTTTCTAATATCCTTGAATAACCTTCTCTTGAAATTATCGTCATTCAGAAATGCTATTATTGTTGGCGACATTAATATCGATATCAAGCCTGGTAACACCGACCCGCGTTCGGACGATTATTTGGATCTGATTTCATTCCACGGCCTTATGGCTGCACACACACTCCCCACAAAAGGCAAAAATTGTCTGGACCATATAATACTCAAAACAAAATGTACATCCACATCGTTAGTGCTGGACTCATCCGTTACCGATCATCAAACTTTTATTTTTTCACTGAATTATAAAATAAATCATAACACCGAATATTCAATTAAAACAAAATTTGACTCCACTGAATTTGAAAATGTCCTAAAAAGTACAGATTTTAGTGATATCATTGAATGTAATGTTGCAAATGAGGCTGCCACACGTTTGGTGAATACTTTGACTAATCTTATAGCATCTTGCTCTTCTAAAGTAAAAATTCCATGTCGCAAACGCATTCTTAAGCCGTGGATGACCCGCGGCTTATTACGGTGTATTAAAAATCGAGATCTTTTACATAAAAAATCTAAGTCCGACCCTGAAAATTATATCATCTAAACCACCTATAGCTGTTAAAAAAGATCAAACGTGAATATGAATGCGCCCATTTGCAAAATGTCAGCTCAAACAGTAAACGCATGTGGGAATTTATCAAACAACAAACCCACATCTCTAGACCTAAAAATAATGCTACTGAGTTGTTGACCACTAATATACCTACTATAACTTCTGTTAATAATATAAACCATTTTTTTGCTAACATAGGCAGCTCACTAGTAGAGAATATACAACGTAAGGCTCCCCCAAATTATAACATGATTTTTCCAAAGCACACTTACCCTCATACACATAGCAATTCTTTTGTTTTGATCGGCACAGATGAGGATGAGATTGCGCGTATAATTATGTCTCTAAAGAGTGATTGTGCTGCGGGTTGGGATGGTATTCCGGCGAGAATACTTAAAGACTATAAAAACTACCTAATTCCGTCAATCACTCATGTTTGTCAGTTAAGCCTATATCAAGGTGTATTTCCAACAGCCTTTAAAAAATCACTGATCCATCCAATTCATAAGAGCAGGGGTAGAGACTGTGTCAATAACTACCGGCCAATATCCATCCTAACATCACTTTCGAAAATCCTGGAACGCCTTATTAATAACCGGTTAGTTAAGTATTTGGAACGCTTCAAAATTTTATCGTCTCAACAATATGGTTTTCGTCGTGGCCAATCTACTGCTGATGCCATCCATGACCTAACAAACTTCGTTGTTAGGGAATTGGACAAGCGTAAAAAATGTATGTCTATATTTTTGGATCTTTCTAAAGCGTTTGACATAGTCTCTATTCCACTCCTTGTGAACAAGCTTGAGCGCCTTGGTATTCGAGATCGTACTCTGAAACTTTTTTCCGAGTATCTAACCGGGCGAACCCAATGTGTTATGATTGATGGCTGTGTTAGCGACGATCTTGAGGTTAATTATGGCGTTCCACAGGGCTCCATCCTTGGACCAACCCTCTTCCTCATTTATATCGACGGTTTGTGCCGTATAGAGTTGGATCACGGTGGAGTTATTGCATATGCAGATGACACTGCACTAGTTTTTTCAGCAAGTACTTGGAACGATGTTTTTTGTTTAGCTCAGAAAGGTCTGAATCAGGATGCTCAGTGGCTAAATTCCAACCTACTCACACTAAATGCTGAGAAATCAAAATGTATGCTGTTCTCTATCAGAAATTCATCTCTTCCAACCATTAATAACTTGGTGTTGAAATTCCACTCATGCCTTAACCCAATGGATTTAGATTGCTCTTGCCCTACTCTCGAAGCTGTTCCAAAAATTAAATATCTGGGCGTGATTTTGGACAAGAACCTTAGTTTCACCCTCTATATTGATTTGCTGATGTCTAGAGTTCGTAAGCTTTCTTACATTTTTAAATACATTCGACACATTGCAAAATTCAAAATTATAAAAGTTGTTTACTATGCACTATGTCAGTCCTTGTTCGAATACTGCATTACAATTTGGGGCGGAGCATGTAAAACACACTTGATAAAGCTGGAGCGGGTTCAGCGTCTAATACTTAAAGTCGCCACCTTTCGGCCCTACCGTTTTCCTACCCAGGATCTTTACCAGGCTTGTGAAGTTTTAACTGTTCGCCAGCTCTTTATTTTCAAACTGCTAGTAAAACAACACTCTAAACCACCAACGAGTCATAGAATAACTAGACGAAAACCAGTTGTGTACGATACTGGGTTATTCAACACCACATTCACTCATAGATTTATATGCTTTTTAGGGCCTTATATTTATAACAAGGTGAACCGTGAACTGGGTATAAGTTGTGTTAATCGGTTTAAACTTAAACAAATTGTGTCGAGTTGGTTGCGTGGACTGGATTACGAATCAACGGAAAACTTGCTTCTTGTTTTGAAGTGACTTTCAAATATTTTACTTATTTTTTTGGTTGCGCACATGTCTTAAATTTTAGTAGTACCTAGTACCTTTTTCATGGATTGTATTAGTTTTAGTATTGATAAGCGCCGATAGAAATATCGACATATACAAATATCGATATGTTATTCGCACGTATCGACAATATTAGTAGGTATTGAATTTAAATAACTTTTAAGTGATAAATTAATGTTAAATGGTATTGCTAGTGTCGTCTAGAGTCTCTAATAAATTATTTAATATACTTATCTACTTATTAAGTGAAGAAAGTATAAACAAAAACGGTAAGTATCCATTACATCAGGTAACAGATAATTATGGCATTATAGATTTTATTTATACCACGCCTATTATATAATTGCATATATACCTAGAATTTTCTTTGTTTAGTCCATTGACGTGTACAAACAATTGTTTAAGTATTACACTAATAACGTATAAAAAAGCTATTCCATGCAACTACAGGATGT
The DNA here is from genome assembly GCA_949315895.1 of Anania crocealis. NCBI lineage: Eukaryota > Metazoa > Arthropoda > Insecta > Lepidoptera > Crambidae > Anania > Anania crocealis. The sequence continues at coordinate 5,314,304 of OX438884.1, forward strand.
TGGTCAAGCAGCTTTTAGACTTTAGTATGAAACGCTTCATTTCTGGATTAAGATACAGTTAAAATCAGTTTTATTTCTGCAAATAGGCCCCAGGAGGCGCTTTTACTCATTATAACTTCAATTGTCGATATAAATGAAACAATCCCATCCCTATTCTGTTGTAATAAAATCTGTCGTAAGGTTGCATGCGAAACAGGTGTTCTCTACATATTTAAAAAGTTTAAACTCTAGAACTAGGAAAACTGTTAAGAAATATTACAAAGAATATTAAAATCGTTTGTCAAAGTCAAATACCCTTTTCAAACAAGTTAGGAGGAAGCCATGTTATTATGCATTAGTGAACAAATATGAGATGACTTGTAGTAAAGAAGTCATGCTTCTGAAATAAAAACGGGTTAGCGTTAAAAACATATTTTTAATTATTTAAATGTGAGCTTATCTTAAATTAAAACTTTCAAAATTAATATTAAAAACACCCATAAATGTTTAATAAGGCACTCGTTAATTAGAAATAATTTCTTAAACAAATACCTCGCTTTATCACTATAACATTTTGTACATTATTTCTTCTGATTCTATGACTTTCGTCACAAATGAGACACATATTTCCTGATTCGTTATAGCACTCCCATAACAAATCAGATAGTTTCTCTTACTAAGTAGTTGCCTCTTTTACAGCTGTTTGGCCATTGCCCCTCGCTGATCGTTTTCCAAACCTTATATTAGGTTTCAACCGGTGTCCAGCTGCCGCAAACTATGGCCACGTTCCGGAACGGAATAACGCGGGCCAGCAAAACCATCGTCCCAAAATAATAACCTCCTGGCCACATGTCGACGTAATACGAACTGGTCTCGTAAAAAATAAGAAAAGGACCCCGCAAAATACTCGCTATTACATTCCGTGTGTGCCGCAGAAATTGGAAATACATTTCGCACATGACGACCGGTTTGGAATCATCTCATATTTTCAATGTTTTCAAATTAAGTTTAGAAGATATTATAACCAAGCAAAATTTTTAACATATCAGGAAAAAAAATCTGAATAAAGGTGAATATTGTTACTGCAACATCCATAAGACTTCCGAAGAATCGTAACTAATAGAGAAACTGTTTTAACAAATTGTCGGAAATCAATTAATGATTCACGATCAAACATAGACGAAATATTGTTATCAAATTAAAAATATTTTTTAAGAAATAGAAGTATCGTTTCTTTTATCCATAAAAAGTACCAATTAACACAAAATTACATCTGCCAATGAACCTTTCTGAAACAAAACTTAAATTTGGTAAATTTTTGAGTTGACTCACATTTTACACAATATTTAAGCAGGACTGCGTGGCTTATCGCTCTCATATCACTCCGGCTGATTTCCAACGGGAAGAATCCGGGGCATTCTGCATACGGAATCAGCCATTCCGTTTCCACGTGTCGCACAGTGTGACCCGCCTTTAAATGTGGCAAAAAAATCCCACAATCAAATCTTTTCGCGCCATTCGTGACGACACCTGACTCAGAGTGGATTTAAAGCATAAACCATTTGGGAATCTTATTTATTATTTTACGACGTGTCGCAAAGATATCATTTACGTATCACCTTTGAGCATGTGAAATCATTTGGTACCAGTTATCAGTGAGATGTGTTGCAAATAGCATCATATCATCAATATTAGTATCCATGTTTTCAATGTGAACGTTAGGCCACTAAACTCTAAAATGTCCGAAATATAAGTCTATTTTGAGACTACTTTTTAAGCAAATAAATTGCTGGTGTTAATTAAAAATGCAATACCTTGAATAAATTAACTTTTCGACTGTCTTAGGTTCAGGCCTAATGTTTGAGTCGCTTCTTGTGTCTCAACTAAGACATTCAATTTTTTTAATTTAAGGTAAAAAGTTTTCATTTGATCTAGCTAGTACTGGATAAAGCAATGTTTTTCATTAATATATCAAATGTCAATTTTTTTGTTTTAAAAAGCAAAATAACGTTTCTACTACAATCCTCAAGCCACAATGTGTTACAACTGTGGTGATACAGTTAAAACATAACTAGTTCAGATCTAAGATTAGTCGACAGTTAGCATTATGAAGAGGTAGATAATGAGTATAAAGCATATATTCCTGGTTACATCACACTTCTAGATCAATACTTCAAACGCGATCACTATTTTTAATCATAATTCAATGGTAATTATTATCGCGATAGATCCTTATTCAGCGTTTTACGATGTGATTTACTTGAACAAAAAAATTTTCCTTCGTGTTCAGGGTCATAAACAAAAAATACTAGTACTTTTTAATTTTAATAATTGTTTTTTATTTTGTTTGGATAATAAACTTCTTTAGAGTAATCAGGTAAAAAATCTGGTTCTTTCAAAAGTCTAATACGAAACCAAATCCAATTTGTGCCTAAGATATCTCTGTATTCCATATTCATTAGGCATCGAACCAATCCCGATGAGTACTGCTTACATGCATTTTATGTATGATTTATAGGTAATACCCGTATAACGCCGTAGTACGAAAGCGGCTTTATGAAAGCGAGATGCCATAAAGTAAATGGATTTTAAAAGCTTCGCTATCGTGTTAGGTATATGATCATAGTTCGGTATATGAGCATATCTCTGATTTACATAAAAAAAACTACTTATAAGTGGTAGTGGGATAACCCAGTGCGATGCGAAGGCATTCATCATTGACTTAAGAGGAAACACAAGGGCCGGTTTTCCTTACAAACGTAGTCCCCTGTTTCCTCCCTGGATAAAGCCAGTAGAGCAATAATTTATATTACAAAAATCTACGGCCACTAGTAGCATGTTTCTGTGTTTTCTGTTTTTTCATAAATTAATGAATAAAAAAGATATGAGCCCTTAAAAATCGAAAAAAACCGCCAGATTTTCCGCTGTGTTCAAACATCCAGAAAACAAATTTGGCTAAATTTTAGAACAAAAGGAAAACATACGAATACGGCCAAAGCCTTTCTTTAATTTTTACTGAAAAAAGTATTTAATCGGTCTAGTTTTGTAAAAGTAATCGGGGGACTACGAAACGTTGACTTGGTGTGCTTTTAGTAGGTATTTTCGGTCCAAGAAGCAGTTGTCTTTATCACACTCTGCGGTAAATGCGTTTAGCACTGCGCGACAGCAATAGATTTTACAAATACCTATTTTTCAATTCTCTCGCCCGTAGTGTTTCCTCTTAAAGTTACCAACTGATGGGTGCCAGCATAATCACCACGCTGCCACATGTTGGTTGGTGAGCATTGTTTTAAAAATCGAAACTTTTGTTGCACGACCCAGGAATCAAACCCAGGAATTCGAAATCATGGCCTAAAATGTAATCCACTAGACCAATGGGACGTCATACGCCTAATAACAAGGAAATGACACAAGAGGTTCTTTATGTTATATTAAAGTAGTAACAGCCTATAATCATCTGGCATAATCACTGGGTGTACTGGCATAATCACCACGCTTGCCAAATGCGGGTTGATGATCACAAACCCGAAAATTCGAAACTTTTTGTTGCCTGACCCCGGATTCGAACCTGGGACCCCGAGATCTTGGCCCGGTATTTAAACCTCTAGACCAACGGGGCGGGGCAGGGCGGATCAATAGTAAAGTAAAAACTAATAATTTGCTACACAACAGAATACTTGTATTCTTCGACTGTACCTTATATGTTAATTAAAAGAGGTTTTTATTCTGCGTTTACTTAGAGTGTATTTTTTCACAATCAGTTATTGCAACTCCTTTGAGTAAACTCTGTTTCTTATATTTCCCGATTCCCCTTACTAACCGTTACTAAATAGTAGTAGTGGAATAACTTCCCCGATGGGGTGGCCTCCATTTAGAAATTGGATTTTTTATCAGCCTGATTCCCGTTAGAAGTTACTTGTAGGTTATGGAAGTCGTTGTGGAAGTCTAGTTTGAATTTGCTCGGGTTTGTGATCACTAACCCGCATTTGGCAAGCGTGGTGAATATGCATGTACCCATCACAGCTAACTTGACTTCAATGATGGAGGCCTCTGCCCTGCAGTAAGATGATTTAGCCTGTCACTTTACTTTTTTAGGCTCTGGCTTCTTGTAACCCAGCAAAATTGAATTTTCGTTAATCAGCTAAACAAATAACTTAATTAACTTGTTTGACTGTTCAATGGGAAGAAGTATCACATGTATGTCGTTTGTTTTAGGTATTTAATTCAAATTGTCAAAGCCAAAACCAACCCTAATGTTATATGTAGAGTTTCAAAGAATCTCTACATGCAAAATGCTAAAATATTGTGCTTCCAATTCTAAACATTATGGGATTCATGTTTTCTGGGGTAAAAAGGGTGATAAAATATCATCATATTATGGGTGATAAAAGATGAAAAGCCGTGGATCAAAGCATTGTGTCTCAAAAATTTGACGGCAAAACCGAATCGAGGATATTAAGAGTTATATATTAAGTAGTTATAAGTAAATACTCTTATATGAGTGTTTAAATTTACATAAATAGTAAAGCACCTCATTTAAATATTCATAATATTTACAAACACTAGGTTTCAGCATTTTCATTGCTAAAGAAACAGTTAAAATAAAAACCTTAATATATACCACAGTGTGATAAATTATGATACTAAAACAGCACGCAGCTTACAACTATATTGAGCATTAACATACAATTTAACTTCTATTTCAAGCATGAAGCCTTTGTTTGTAAATTCATTATTACTTGCTCATATTTACTTGCTCACGTCTTCTGGAAATCCGCGCCGTAACTTGCTGTAAGACAAGTAAAAAGTAGCTCAACTCCAAATAATGTCTTCATTTTCGACGAACAACGCCGTAAACTCTGCATAAATACCCAATAAAAAGTCGCAGCACTGACTCAACACGTAATACAAAATAATTCAAAAAGCAAATCCCCCGAGTGACATTCTCAGCTGCGTTAGAATAAACATGGCAGATGAATAAAAGTTGAATAGAGATAGTTGTCGCACATAAACGAGGATGTGTTACGCCGCATATAATAGAATGAGGATTCCTTAAATGTAAAACGTTCGCTGCCGCTCAGAGAGTCGTTGAAACCCCTATAAAAATGTTAGTTCGCCTTTCATTACATTTCGGAACGCGGCGCCGTCTCCTACACTCGCAAATGTAAACTCAAACCTTCACACTTAGAACACATTTCACTTCGACTCGCCGATATATTTATTTTACCAAATGTCCGATCTATTCGTTTTGAATAGCCAGTTTTCGGTGTTTTACTTTGTTTCCTACAACCGCGTTGTGATTGAGATAGTTATGGAATAAACAATGTCAGTTTAAACTTCGTTTTTTTTGAACAACGAAATTAACTTCGGACTTATTTACGTGCACCGACAATGTTACAGCGGTAACTCCAACTACTACTCACGACGCTCAGTTATTTCCCCTGGCAGTCATATTATTGCAAGTTTCCGCCAATTTAATGGGACCCCTCATACCGTCGGCGTTCTTGACGAAAGTTCCGGTCTCCGTGGTTGGGATAAATTTCAGGGGATCGATATAAGGTGGTCGGGTATATTCGTGATACAAGGGTCCTCCTACTCCGCAGGGCAGTAATTTGCACCTGTAGTCTCAGATATTATGTGAGAAATTTTGTGTTACTTGAATACAGGTCATGGGATGAGAAGGAAAATGGCTCGGACGCACAATTTTGATTTTATGTCCCGGATCCAGGTAGTTTGTTGCCCTTAATATTAAGCGGGGTAGTTTAATATTCGGGATTTAGTCCTTAATAAATGCGAAGTTCTCGTTTATGCCAGGTTATGTAAGTTAAGTTGATAAGCTAAAAAGTACATTAGAACATTATTCCTTCAGGCTTTATTAGGTTATTATTGTTTAGCTTAAATGTATTGCTGTAGAACTAAACTAATAAACATATTTTATTAACCTTTCGTACACCACATGAGGTGTAATATAATTAGTCTATACTCATCCCACTGCAGGCCTTCATTATTGGATTCAAGTAATCACAGCAATGATGGGTACAGGCATAATCTCCCACCTTCCAAATGCGGGTTGGCGACCACGAACCCGAGCAATATTGGAAAATTTGAAACTGTTTTTTTCTGACCCGGGGTCGGAACCCAGGTCCCCGAGAACATGGCCCGGTACCTAAACTAGACCAACGGGGCTGTGTATTCAACTGTAGGTAACTGCATATGAAGAGGACAAAAAACTTATTTACATAACAGAGTCAGTACCCTTAACTTTACTAAGACTGGTAACTCGTCAGCGAGCTACATTCGTAACAAACTCACATCGGGTCAGCGGCATCCGATGAATGATCGAAAGAAATGTGGAAGGCGTTATAATAAATTCATGCCCAACATGGTTATTCGATTTGCCTGTAAATTTCGAACGAGCAGTGAATCTGTAACGGCGAGGCAGATATCTGGGTCCTGTACGTTGTTAATTAGAACTGTCTATAACTGTGTCTTTGACTGGACTTTGATACTATAGTTTTAAATTTAGCTGTATGATTTTATCACTAGTTAAAATGGGGAGATTCTAGATTTGAATGTATTTTTTGTGTTCTCTTCTTATTGTATGACTGTCCAATAAGAATAGTTTGGTATCAGATTTTTCTAAACTTTTTTAGAGCTGGGACCAATGGCTATTATTATTACATATATTTATAGAAGTAAAAAGTAAAGTATAATCCCTAGCCCTATAATCATCCCACTGCAGGGAAATGGCCTCCATCATTGAATTCAAGTTACCACTGCAATTATGGGAACTGCCATAATCACCACGCTTGCCAAATGCGGGTTGGTGATCACAAACCCGAGCAACGTTCAAAAGTTCGAAACTTTTTGTTGCCCGACCCGGGGATCGAACCTGGGACCCCGAGATCTTGGCCCTGTATTTAAACCACTAGACCAAGAGGGAGTTATTATGGCATATATGTATATACATTACTAAATTGAAGTACTTTCCGAAGTACAATAAGCTCCTCACCCTTTCCAAATCATGGCCAATTTAGATTGCTTTTTTGATTGATTAGTTAGACTGATAATCAAACCTCGGATGCTTGCGTAGCAGGCGGACCGCAGCACTATTAGGTACACCAACTTGTTTATTAATGTATGAACACGCGTAACTTTTATGGATTGACCGATTGGGATGATTTCAGGCTTACGCCATTTGTAAATACCTGATCTATGTAAGGTCCAACAAAGGAAGAATCTCAATTTTTTTTTTAATAAGCTTGTATACTTGTGAGTACCAAGCAATAGATGTTTCAATTTGTATCAGTGACTAACATTATGACTAACAAGCAAATTAAAAAAAGTAACACTACATTTTCTTTGAAATTCCATTTAGTAACGAAAGATCTTATTAAGCCTGTAGCAATTTCACTGAAACTTACGTTTAACATCTTCTAAAATACTTGTAGCCCAACGATTCGAAATTCAAAATGAGAAATATTCAGTAAATAGTTGTTAGAAATGCTACTTGACAGTGTTAATCTGCGTCTGAACAATATATCTCCTGGCCCAAGGCTCCCGGGGCCTCTCCGTATTGTTGGGCATCTAATAACGAAGATAGAGGAGATAAAGGTTATTTGAGACTCCTAATTTACAAGGTGCAGGGTAAATTAACTTGTAACGGCTTCTTTAGACTTCATTTAAAGCTTCTAGGGTCGCGCTTCGTCTGCGTTATTAGGAAATATTTTAGTTATACTTTAAAGTCGTATTTCTATCTTTATTGCTTTCTGGAAATGCGAAGCCGTATGTTGCTAATAGGTTTAACTAAGTATAATGTATGTAATACCATTAAAGCGGCAAATTTATACCTGTGTTTCATGAACCATAAACGTTTTTGATTAAAATAGGAACATACTTTATCGTTAAAGTTTTACTTATCAAGATTAAATCCTATATTTCTTATTTTATATGAATAATGTGACTTCTATTGTATATACCACAGAACATAGAAAGAAGTGTATACCCGCTTATTGAAATAAACTTATTTGTATTTGTACCTAGGTAACACTGTAAATGTTTAGAAAATGAGAAGGGGCTTGGAAATCACACATCGTCGCATTCGATGGAACCACTGAGAAAACTGGGTCTGTTCTATGGCACTTTCGTACGCTTTCACCGCATTTTCAGGGCTCGTAAAGCGAACACCTCGAAACATTGTTGTGGTAAAGGAGGATCCTGCTTCGAGGGCGCTGCTGTCGAATTTTTTCCAAGACAACAGGCAAACAGCGATTGACATACCAGTCTTCAGTAACTGTCCTTCCATCTTCTAGCACAACTGTCGCGAAATGACCTTTCCGACCAAAGAATGAGGCAATCATCTTTTTTCCTTGACTTCTTCCTTTCTTTACCTTAGTTGGGCGATCCTCGAAAGGAAACACCCACTGAGCTGATTGTCTTTTGGTTTTGGGTTCGTAGCAATATATCCAGCTTTCATCACCTGTGACGATGTCAAATACAACATTTTAGTCACCGCCGTTGAACTTATCAAACATTTGGCGACACCAGTTCATGCGAAGGTGTTTCTAGTCGTCGGTTAAAGTATGGAGACTCCATCTGGTACAAAGCTTCCTGACGCCTAAATGTTCGTGTAATATTTTTTGAACTTGACTCATACCAATGCCTAGGCTTACCCGTATCTGCTGATAGGTCCCTCTCTTATCTTCCTCTATCATGCGTCGCACAGCACTGATGTTATCTTCAGTAGTAGCTGTTAAAGGACGTCCCTCACGCGGATCATCATTGAGATTGCTACGTCCACGCTTAAACTCGTTAAACCAATTGTAAATAGTGGCACGAGATGGGGTTTCATTACGAAATGCTAATCGCAGCCTATCATAGCTTTGTTGTTGAGTAAGCCCACAACGAAAGTCATAATAAATCATTGACCGAAAATTTTCTCGCGTTAGGTCCATTTTCGCGTGTAACAAGAGTTTTAGATTTGCCGCCAATTCACAAAAACAAATGACAAATGAATGCAATATACTACATTAGGTTACCAAAGAGTTCTAAAATTGAAATTCAAAAAAGTTTTCATTAGCAATGTTTCTAACTGGCCAGTTCTAAACATTTTCAGTATTAATGCATTTGAAAGTTGTATGCATACCTACTTACTTTTACACAATTTTATTACGCCATCTCGTAGTTTAATCTATCTATAAGTAAATTGTAACGCTTATTCTGACCGTTTTAAAAGAGACATCCAACAGTTCATGCTACTTTTGTCACCATCTATGATTATAATTAAGTTTAGTACAAACTCCGGTATTAGCCAGAAGTCAAGAGCATGCCCCAAGTAATAGTACAAAGGCCAATCCCAAGAACTAGTAACATAAAGTTTGGTTAGGAACTACACCATTCGCCTCCACCTAACAGATGTGTCCAGCCTCGTCCACTAAGTTGCAAAAAATATGTAATTTTTATTCATGCACGGTACCCCAAAACCGTGAAAAGATATGAGCTACAAATCCGACCCATGTCTTCGAGGCACACGTCTGTCAGATTTATACATACAGTGGAAAGAACGTCGCGGGCGCTTTTATTGAAATTGGTTTCATTACCATAATAATATTAGAGGATTGGCAGATATCGGTGCCGCAGCGATGTCTGTACCGTGATCCACACATCCCCTCCATTACGTGGATTCGATTACCCAATCTTTTATTTTCCAGTTTTATTGCGAGGAATTGTTATGGCCATCATCACCATCTAAGGGATTCAACGCAATACACTCTGAAGTATTTTCGTTAAAAGCGAAACGGCTCGATACGCCTGTTTGTGTTTCCGGTTGTAACAATTTTCTTGATAATTTGTTATATTAATTATGCAGGATGTTGGCCTAAGACGGTTAAGAAGCTGATTAAGGAGAAACTAGTGGACCCCGCGAACATGTATCGCCTCCGAAAGTCCGAATAGTATTTGATTTTGATTGTGTCTGGAATATCCGATCGTCAAAGGGTTAAATGTCAGTATTTAAACTTGAAAAATTATTTCTCAGGCGGGACTCGAACCCGCATCTCCTCGCATGCCGGGCCCGAGGAGATGCAGGTTCGAGTCCCGCCTGAGACATAATTTTTCAAGTTTAAATACTGATATTATAATTGCAATTTAATTGCTTAAAATATCATAAAAAAGTCTTAAATGTCATTGTCATCAAATATGGCGTGATTGGAAATTGTAAAGAAATACATTGTTATGATCTAGTTTTTACGTTAGCTTTCCAACATTTTTAATACTTATTATCGTATTCCGATTAAGGTAAATCATAAAAATTAGTCCCACCGTTCTCGAGATATGAGTGGTTGTAACTACGAGTAACACGACTTTCTTTTATATTTATAGATGAAGTATTGAAATCCATTACCTACATTAATATTTCTTTATTAAGTAAGGCGGTATTTCACTCATTTACATGTAAAATGTGTGAGCATAATCGTTCTTTAGCTTTTTCTATGCATTACATTATTATATTATCATAACTGTGGCTAGGCTAATATTCTAGATATTTTATTGAACAAGCATGTATTTTAAAATAAATTGTTTGTACAAATTAAGAACAGATTTTTTTTATTTGATTTCTGCTGGCATTAAAAAACCATAAGCATTCATTGAACCATTTGAAAAGTATAAGGCAGTGTATGGTAGGGTCAGATGGTTTTTAATAAATTACTTAAATATTTATTTTTCACCCGTAAGGTCTGGGAACTTGCTATGTTTTTTGTTTGAGAAACATTTCCTTCAATTATTCGTTTCGGCTCGTAGCTTATTCTTTCGCCATTTAAGCAAACTACTGTAAGAATATGTGGATGTCAAACTGGTATTACAGTTAACGTACACACGTATGAACAAGAACATGCTTTGGCAAGATTCCATACGACTCCATTCTGAAAATCTAAGACCTGAATTCAACGATCCACGTACAAATTACACAATAATAACTAGGCGTACCACACCATTGCACAATTGCAGTAAAACTAAATAAAATATTGCAAAAACAAAGTAACGCTAAATAACACATCTTAGACAACTTATCAACCGCTTAAAATAACTGTCAATAACCTATCGGAAGATCACGTGGCTTAACGAAAATCAAGTTAGCGTTCGTGACAAGAGAATAGAAAAGAATCGTTTGCATTTTGTAGGTAGCGAGCTATTTTCCTCATATTACGATATTCCATCCACGATTTCGTGTACGCGGGAGTTTTTATTCCTTCCTCGCGAGCCACTTAAAATCACATAATACGCTGCAAGGAACAATCCCTAATGCATTGTAAGCGTATTTCTCGAGTGCCGTTCACGTCAGGCATCCGCCAACCCTCCATAACTCATAACCGGCCGAAAAGACCCCGGAAGAAAAAAAATAAACACAACTTGCTAGCGAACAAATGACGACACTTACGCCTCCCACAACTTAAATGTCCGCAGAAATGGAATCCTAGATAATGTAACCATTCGTCTCCTCTTAATGCGTTATTGTATATACCCTTTCGAAAAAAATGAGCGGTCTCGTTACTTAGCGTTAGTGCATGGATTAATGCTTCCGACATGTTACGCTGGATTTTTTCTAGAAACATTCGCGAGCCTTTCTTTCGGGAATTTCGCAATTTTCCCCTTGAGAGAATAGGAGCTATGTATGGGCTATTTGCTTTGCCTCTGATCGAGTACAGTTGTTACTAGATTACTTTCATTTATTTTCTTTTAAACCGACTCCGGCGCTAAAGGGTTTAGGTTTAACGGTCAATTTAAGTTTTAGCTTGCACCAATGTGTTTTCTCGTTGCTCTTAATCGGGTAACTACTAAGAAGTGTTGGAAACTTCTTAGTTTTAATTATTAACAGTGTTACAGTCTTGCATGCTACAAGCTTTTCTAAGCTGTTGACCAATATAGAAATAAAAGCTCTTCTAAAAGTCAGGAATGAGGTGAATTTACTCCATTTGGTGGTAAAGGACAATTTACAACACGATAGTCAAAGATTATGATATAAGTATATTTAGCAATAGGTTTTTTTTTGATCGGATACTATTTTTTAATGTATAACGTCTAGTATATTCTTTCTTTTCTTTCTTTTTTTCTGCCTAACTGGAGGATTTAACCATAATCTCTAAGCTTGGAAGGCTGTTTGACAATTGCTTGTTGCGTAGAGCATATGTTGATGTCTGGCGGTAATCCTTCGCCTCTTGCGATCATGACACCCATAAAAAGAGAAAAGATGGTGTTATTTTATTACGTTTTGGCACCACACGAAATAATATAAGCCTATTTGTTCATGGTAATTTTTTTTTAAATCTTACATAAAAAATATCTTTGCCTGAATAAAGTTAATTAAAAGCCGCACAGTCACATTTTAAATCTAACTCATTTATACAGGGTGCTCGCCGAAATAAATGTTTTATAAACAGAATAACTGCCAGGAATTGTCACTGGCAGACCGTTTCTTCAGTCCTGGGGCAGTTATTAAATTCCCATGCTAATGAGGCCTTACCTGTTACTGAGTGCCCGACCCTCCTCTGAGGGAGCGCTCTACATATTTCATCAAGTCACAAATCAAAACAGACTCACCAAGTGGCTAAAAGTTTTATTTTTGCCCTTAGCAATACGCTTATTTTAAAAATTTCTGAAAACTTAGAGACAATAGAAATGTAACTATTCATAAAACAGAATTTATCCTAAACATACATTTATGAAAAAATGGCGTGTTTTTCTAAGGTGATTTTTTTAATACTATTCTTGAAGGAACTCTACAAAAACATGACGTGTGACATAAAGTTACTAACCAATTTTTAATAAATCATATGCAATGAACCATTTATACGAATGAAAGTTGGTTCAATTTCTATCAGCCTTCTTAACAAATATCCATTACAAAATTGTTTTTGTTCATTGTAATGCAAATCGCCAATATTATGGCATTGGCAATTTTGGACCACAGTGGGTTTTTTTCTTTATTGAAAAGCAAAACAGACATAATCTAAAACAAGCAGAATCTGCCAAACTTTTATCTACCACTGATTTTTACAATAAATCATCATAATTATCGTATAAAATCAATTTTATCAGAAGCCACAATGTAATCTGACTACATGAATTTTCATTCATTTAGGCCATTTTAAACAGAAAAACCATTGCAGCGCCTTACAACTCTTCGCAACCTCGGCAAAAAATGTTGACACAAACCGAATACCAGCAGTATCTTACAAGCCGAAAACAACATCAGAGATTCTCCATCAGCGAAATTACTTAATACCAACCGTGGTCAATCCGACTCGAAGAAATACCCACAATCCTGAAACAAGAGGAATTCTGCCGCTACCGACGTCAGCCATCTTTTGTCCACTTTGTACAAGACAAAACGAGCTCTGCAAACCCGTTATGCCCACTATCCAACTGCAATACAGCTTGCACGGGTGCAAAGCTAACTTTGCCCGGGTTTGTCCGGCTCCGTGACAAAGGAACAATGGCTGACCCGGATATTTGGAGGAAAGTAGACGGTTTTTTCGGTAAGAACTCTTTTACTATTTTTTTGGCGGCATCCAGCGGAAAATTTGTAGTGGCCACAATAGGTGGAACAAGACATTAGTTGTGCTACGTAGATACAAGTCGCATTGAGGTGGTTTACACGGGTATTTAAGCGCGCTATTTACCCTACAAATAAAAAAGATATTGCTATGAAGTGAAGTCTGGGAGCAGAAGTAACCAAGGACAATTATTGTAACATTGGCGGGCTATACACGCAATGAAAGTCTCTGCTCGTATTCAGGCTCACGGACACACGCGCTTGTAAGTACAAGTTAGTAGTATCACACATAAAACTTAAGTTACCACATGTTACTATAATATTGTCCTTTGACCGCATATGGCTAGTAGTGGAGTACTGCCCATCTTCTTCTGGCAGTACCTACCTACAGTGCCTCTTACGACACTAACAGATAGAGAAGGGATGTTACTATTTTTATGTGCCGCCATCACGCTATACTATATTTTGTTTTATTTTATTCGGAACACCTACAGCACTGGTACATTTTATGAGAACGAATTTTCTTATAAATTTAGCCATTGAAAGCTACTCGCACACAGAAAGCGAAATGTCATTACTAGGTAATTACCATTGAATAAAATCAATAACTAGTACCTATATCAACATCATCCATCTTATGCGAGCCTAACATAGAACAGTACCCTTTATTGTCGTTGTATTGTTGTTATAAGTGGCGAAGTACTCCTTGTACTAGAAAAACAGCTGAATATCTTCTCTCCACCATTGGCCAAATTGTTATCGCCAACCCGCGGCTTCGATATGATAAAAAGTACAGTCAAAATTAAAAACCTTTAAACAATATAATAATATATATTTTTTAATCATCAACATTTTTATCATCAATTAGAACGATCGACATTTAAAATGATATAATAAAAATAATATCTTTATATATATAATTCTTCTGTGAGTGTGTATGTCACTGAACTTCTCTCAAACGACTGGACCGATTTTGATGAAATTTTTTGTGTGTGTTCAAGGGGATCTGGTAATGGTTTCGATTCACAAGTAGGGTAGGTTAGGGGTAGGGTAGGGGTAGGGTAGGGGTAGGGTAGGGGTAGGGTAGGGTAGGGTAGGGGTAGGGTAGGGGTAGGGTAGGGGTAGGGTAGGGTAGGGGTATGGTAGGGGTAGGGGTAGGGGTAGGGGTAGGGTAGGGGTAGGGTAGGGGTAGGGTAGGGGTAGGGTAGGGTAGGGGTAGGGTAGGGGTAGGGTAAATTTTTACCCTTTTACCACCGACCCCTATTTTTTGTTAGCCATTTTAGTAATTTAATCATTTTTATGGCAAAACAACGTTTGCCGGGTCAGCTAGTTTTTAAATAAAACACGTAACAACAACAACATCCCAATCATAATAATATCATGATTGAAACATTTTTTCATACCTAAAATTATTAAAGGAGACAATTTTTTTTGGGCCCAGTAGCAACGGTACCGTATAAGGATGTCGTTGTATCCTAAAATAATAACTAATTTTTTTAGACAATTAGACAAAAGATCATGTTTAAATGAAACTGGAATCATAAAATCAATTTAAAAATGCGTTGTATTGACTTTTTTTTAAAACACGACATTCCTCCATTTTGGAGTCAAAGCATAGATAACTTATTGTGTCAAGGTCTTACTATAAAATCCGTGTAAAAGGATCGTTATAAAAATAAAATAAACCATTTTAATTAGAAGATAATGTTTAGACCACATTTAATCTACTTTTATTTATTCTAAATAAATGGAATCTCAGTAAAAAATGTTTTAATTCAATTTTAAAGATTTTTGCTAAAATGTTTATTTAATAAAGCCGTGGAACGGAACGAAATTCCGTCTTGATGTTTGACAGTTATCACAGGACTGAGTGGAGTGAGAGCCATTCATACTTTCCGTTTGTTTCGAACTGAGTATTTATGTTCTATGATTTTTTCCTTATTTTTAACGAAAAATAGAGGAAAATGGCAACAAGTACAGCTCCTATTTCACTAAACCGTTGTGTTAACTGTGCTGTGAGATTTCAATGGAATGTGCAAAGAAAATTACTTTCAGAAACGACTGAAAATGTGCTTAAACTTATTATGGAGAACATGTCAGAGTCAATGGAGAGTACAGAATTAAAGTGTACCGGCAACCTGTCCATTAAATTCGTCTGAATAATTATCTTCTTCGTGGTAGAATACAATCAAGACAAGACACTAGTCGAATAACGTATTATATTTAGGATTCTAGATAACCCCAACCAATTAATTTTTAACACTAGAGCTGCACTTGCTGGATACTGTTGCAATTGTCTGGAAGGCAGACGCACTCGGTTGTTGTGCTCATGTGATGTCCATTGTGTGGTCTTTATCTTTGGCATGCTACCAGATGAGGTACTGTTACTGATAGACGATTTCGAAAATGATGGTTCTTAGAATTAAATGTATTTTGGTTTGATTTGTCTGTTGTTTTATTTTTATACTTTTCCTTCTAAGTACACGTATATGTGGTTAACCTGTAGGTACATAATATTATTGTTATTGATCACTGATCCTTCTCAACTCTATTTAGAATATTACGTAAGTATAGCTATATTTTTTTATGAAAAAATATGATTCACCTCAGTCATTGAAGGGCTGGTGGGTTCGATTCCTAGCTAAGACATGTATATCTTTGATATAAATAGCATTGTGTATGCAAATAATCAAATAAAACCAGTAAGAAGTTTTTAGGTTATGTCATTTAAGTTTGGATTCCTTTCTGAATATTCCCGTTAGATAAAGAAATACTAATATTGCTAATGTTTTCTAGACATTATAAGGAACAATTTAATATATGTTTCATTACTATACGTCACAATTTTTTGGTGGGCCCATTCGCCATACAAAAAAAAATTGACTCCTTTTTTCGTTTTAACTATACCCATACTTTTTTCTATTACCAAAATGAAATCGGGTAGAGTTGGGACGAAGCCCAACCCGCCTGCCAAGCGTGGCAATTATAAATTTGGATAAGTCCCACTTTTGGAGGGCCCAACGTCCATCATCATGTAGTGATGTGAGCTTATGAATATAAAACTAAAATGTCAACAACTGCATCCATGTAATCTGCATCCTACATATTTGATAGTTTTTTTTAAATATTCTAAACCGCCTAAATTGTACTAATCTAAATCTTACTCATGTGTTATTTTTCAATTTTATGGTGTGCAATAAAGTGTATCTATCTATCTATCTATCTATCTATTCTAATGAAAGAAGACCCTGCAGCAGTATTCGCTAATCGTCTGTAACAACGTCTCTGCGTGGAATGCCATCATCCTCGCATGCGAAATGTCTTAAGCGTCGCGCACAACATTAACGCGTATTCATTACATACAAGTCACATTCGCAGTAAATTGCTCAAGGCGAGTGCGGCGCCCCTAGCGTGGCCAAATGTCAGTGTCCTTAATCGGGACATAGTCGTTTATTAAAAAAAAAGGGCTGAATTTTTTTTTAGAATGGATTCTTTCTAAACTTACTATGCTGTAATACCAAAGAATTCTGTTACAAATGTGAAAGTTTGGATAAATATTTTTAACTCGATCCCGCCGTATCGGGATACGGCGAGATCGAGTTAAAAATATTGAATTTGATTTGAAATATAAATGGCTGAATTTGATCTAGATTCGTAATATTGGCATGAATATAGCTTATAGGATGCCTACTTTTTAACTCGGAAAAAAGTACGGTTACCGTGTGATAGTTTCTTCAAGCGTTTATAGTCACAGGCAGCGTCTAGTCCTTAATATTTCATACAGATCAAATATTGAGAACTCAACGATAAATATCATCGTCACCAGCCTATGTCTTGATGTCAGTCCACAGCTGGACATGAACATGAACCTCTCCAAAGGAGAATTTTGCCAAAATTGCCACACTTGGCAAGACAGTCTGTCAAATGGTAGAGGAACGTTGCTGCTGTCGTCTTTTTCAGTCATGTCTCCTTTAGTCGCCTTTTACGACATCCCGTAGCTGCGTGGTCAAAGAAATGGTAATCCTTTTCTTTCTAAGTGCCGGCACCACACGACAACGCAAAATATTCACCCAGTAATCTCCATCTAAGCCTTACTTTTATGAATTAACTTTTAACAGTCAAATTAGATTTTACAGCAAAAGTAAATATTGAAAATATTGTATTGTTATTGTAACAATAGAAAGTTAAATTGATTTAAAGTTTTTAGTTGTAACCTCAGACTACTTAGAATCACGAAATCTAAATGAATCTCGTAACTTTAGAAAAACAAAGAGGTTATCACAAGTTTCAGCGTCTTAGCAGTTAGAACTAAAAACTTTTCGCATAACGCGAAATACTTTTCTTTAGAAGCACATTCTAAACTCCCTTGAGTAAGCAGGGACTGAACTAAAAAGCGTCTGTATTATTTAAAAAAACAGCCACTTGCGTGTCGACCACGTGCAGTGAAGGGTTCCTTAGTTTGCTCGTTGTAAATTTGCGGAAGCGCGTGTGGACAACTTTTACGCTATCATTCGTAAACGAACGGCTTCGATGCTTACCAGGACTCGAGATAGCGCTAACAGCATCTTGTATCTTATAAGCCATCGTGTCCCATCTTTAAGCACTGGGTTCATATTAATATGCAAGAATCCAGGAACCGGTTTTTTGACTAACCCTAATTTAGATTATTTTTATTATTGTTATTATTTTAAGTATATTGTCATTAACTCAAAAATTTATCGATCGAGACGGTCTGAAATAAACGTTTTTATTTATTATTATTAAATGCCGACCTGCCTGATTTTGTTGTTCATAATGTTATATCGTTTAACTAGCTGTTTCCCGCGATGTCGTCCGCGTCAATTTCTGTTAATAAGAATTCGATTATTTTTGCAACATTTTTCACTGATGCTTCGCTCTTATTGGTCGCAGCGTAATGTTATATAGCCTAAAGCCTTCCTCGATAAATGGACTATCCAACACAAAAAGAATTTTTCAAATCGGACCAGTACTTCCTGAGATTAGCGCGTTCAAACAAACAAACAAACAAACAAACTTTTCAGCTTTATAATATTAGTATAGATTAACGACTTTTTCTAACTTATTTACAATGAAATTTGTAAAAAATTTTCCAACTATAAATACTTTTTACATTAAACCAACTGCCGTTAAAGGTGCAAACCCGATTTAGCTCTGATATTTTTCATGTTAACTTCGTCTTAAATTTGCTACTGCTGATTTTTTTACACGACGTATTTCTGAAGAACCGTTTTGCTCAAACGGATAAACAGAAAGACGAAGAAACGACGGACATGCCGCAACTATCAGGGTTACTTGCCTTGACTACAGAACCCTAAAAACGCGACCGGATGTATCCTCAACAACAATGTAGCGCAACAAGTCCAAATTAACGATTTAAAACTTTTAAATGTCACAATGTCTTTAATTGATTATTACTAGCAAGCACTAAGCCGGTTAGGAATTACGTTCTTTTAATTAAATGGTAAAAAAATGAATAGGTAATTCTATAAACAACAATACCCATTAAAACTTAAGTTTTATCAGCCTAACTTTTTTTTATTGGTATCGCGTTCTCGGTTATATCTCCATTCCATTTCTTACTTCTGTAAAGGAATGATATCCGGGATAAAACTATCCTACGCCCATTTTAGGATTTTAAACCATCTCCATACTAAATCTAAATCGGAACAGCGATACAATTATAACACAAATAACGGATTTAAACAAGACCGTCCTATTATTGCCATATGACTAGGACGTAAATTACTTCCTTCTAAAATCAAGACGTGTGGCTCCAACGCTCACGCGTCGAGTTCAATCCCTAGCGCGCGTAACTCTATAATAAACACTACAATAATAGTGGAAATAATCCCAAAATCGTATGTAACAATTCACAGCAACGAGCGGGCCCCGGGGGAGCGGAATCCGCACAATACGCGGGTCCACAATGCCCGCTATATTAGGCGATTCTTTACACTGCCACAACAAAGAAGCATTTAGTAAGTTCACATCACCAACGCTTCATTTAAAAGGCAACCAGAAAACTATGAGAAATTATTAAATATGAATATGACAGTAGCAAAGCTTGTTCGATCGATATATTTTTTTGTGGACAGCAAAAAGTCACATACATTTTTCTGATTATTAATTGACGTGTAAAAACTATGAGAGTCGTAGGATATACTGAATTAGCATCGGTTGCTGTCGACCTTCTGCTGTTTTACAACTCTGGTATAAAAATAAAAACGCTAATACGCTTAGTGAACAAAGTTTAAATCAGATGGTATTTTGTCTTCATCGAAAAAAATCAATGTTCAATGTTGTCTTTCTGCATCAGCTTAAACTATGACCTGTGGCGCAAGTCATGAGGACAAACAGCTGATGGGAATGCTGACTGTGGACTAAAGTAGAGTTTAAACGTTAAATGTTGTATTACGACGAGTTAGGAGGCCGCAGTGCTTCCTAATAGGCAATCCTGGTGAGGCTGTACAGTGGTGGTTAATGGTAATTGCTGTAATAATACAATCCTAAGCTGAATAATTTCAAAATGTACAACGCCATATCTATTAGTTATATTGTAGTCTGATGATAATAGCTTCATCATGTTTTTGAGTGTCTTGGTATATGAGTAATTAAGATATGGTCCTATGAGTTAGAAGCATGGTAAACCTTCAATCTCTTAATTTCTATTGTGTAAGTGTAGTGTAATAAAAGAAATTGTAACCTGAAAAAAGAGCATTCATTTGAATATCACTCTTTTGTTTTGATGAATTTAGCATATGCCATATCTATATAGATAGTGGCTTATTTTACGCTTTTTGACAGTTTTTATAAAATAAAAAGAAATGATTTAACTATTTTTCTACCCTTCGATGTGTTTTTTTTTATAAATTAAAATGCTGAGCTTCGAATTGTGAAGGTCTCTTTTTTCGCCGATTGAAAAACGATAACTGGTCATCTCAAACCTGAACTCGGGGCTGGTTTTTACTTATTCGCCTTTATATTTATTTATTTATTTATTCATTGCATAATGTTAACAATAAATTTAGCAAAACCCTGTAAGGGTGTAGCAAATTATGCCGATATTGTCGTCCTGCTATTATTCCTCTATCTACACTGATAGATATTAGGTATATAGAGGTTTATCCCGGCCACTATAATATAAAATAAAACCTAATAAACGCGAGTCAATTTCATTTCTATGAACCAAGCACCAAGCATAAATTCAAGAAACCAATATCACGAATTGAACTTGAATTTCATATAAGTAGTTCAGGTATTTAAAAATACAGTTCAGGTATATAAAGAGATTTAAACGCGAACACAAAAGTTTAAAAGTCGTTATTTCAGTGTGTGTTAATTGCAAAATTTTCCGCACTAAAAGCTGCGAGTTGCATCTTCGTCGTTGCTAGTCCGTATGATAATACTGCCATCGCTCAGGCCAACTCGCAGTCTAGAGAAACGCTCCGGGAAGGAATGCCGACATATTGCAAAGAATCCACATCTACTTGACATGCGAAGCACTGCGAGTAACGTTCTCTTAGTTTTATTTAGTTCAAATAGAATTTTGTTCGCATTTAAATATTTGTTCATAGATAAATATTTAAAGATAATAAAAGGTACCTTCTTTGATTTTGACTAGCGTTTGAGTTTTAAGTACGAGTATAACAGGGCTTAAAAGGACAGTGGCGCAATTAAAACTCTTTTTTAATACGTGATTTTTAATACTTTTTTTTTAATAATTTTAATTTTAAGAACAATTTGGTACCTATATTGTTTGTATTTTACGATCAATTGGAATAGCACCAAACACGGAAAATGGTAACAGTGTTCAGCAGGTCATGACAAAATCCCCTTCTTGGAGAGGCCTATGTCCAGTTGTATGGCAATAAAAAGTTGTAAAAAGTAACAGCCTATAATCATCCCACTGCAGGGAAAAGGCCTCCATCATTCAATTCAAGTTACCATAGCAATGATGGGTACTGGCATAATCACCACGCTTGCCAAATGCGGGTTGGTGATCACAAACCCGAGCAACGTTCGGAAATTCGAAACTTTTTGTTGCCCAACCCGGGGATCGATCCTGGGACCCCGAGATCTTGGCCCGGTGGTTAAACCACTAGACCAAACGGGGCGTTGTTACTTAGCGAAAAAAAAATTAAACATCATTTTGTCTTGTTGGGCTTCCGTACCCAAAGGGCAAAAACGGGACCCTATTACTAAGACTTCGCTGTCTGTCCGTCTATCCGTCTGCCTGTCACCAGGCTGTATCTCAAGAACCGCGGTAGCTAGACTGTTGAAATTTTCACAAATTATGTATTTCTGTTGCCGAAATAACAACAAATACTAAAAACAAAATAAAATACATATTTAAGGGGGGCTCCCATACAACAACTCCACTTTTTTTGCCTTTTTTGGTCGATATCAATTAATGGTAACACTACATTAACTAAATTTATGTACCGTATACGTAGTTAATAGTACGGAACCCTTCGTGCGCGAGTCCTACTCGCACCTTGGCCGGTTTTTATTTTAATTACGTTCTGTTGTTGATATGAAACGGCTTTTTGCTGCGTTACACATTCAAACTAAGCACTAAGACATTACCTTCAGCTTCGCAAACTTAATGCAAAGCAAATTCTTGTTCCTAACTACAGATAACTGGTTAACTAAATACAATTCCCCGCAGCGATTTCAGAAGACACTGTCCGAAATAGCTAGCGACATTAATCCTGACTGTAGCATGGTCTCCAAGGAAATTAACTATCAGCTAAACGCGGCATACTTAAGGAGCCATCATTGTTTCATTCTCTTAACACCCTTTAGGGGCGAGAAATTTTTAGAGGCACTTCTTGGAATTAAATGTAGAACTGTAAAGGGGCAGAGGTATCGGCGTAGAACGTTTACACTAGCGTTGATTGAGCGGCGCGTTATAAATTTGAATATTAGTTTATTTATTACGCTTTCACACAAAAACTACTTAACTTCTTTATATAGTTCAACATATATTACTAAGAATGTTTATCAACACATTAAAAATTAATCACTTAAAGATTCTAGCGCTTCGCCCGTGATTTAAGTTTGTTTGTGTATAATTCATCATTGTTGAATACACAAACAAGAAGAATATTTTTTTGTAAGTGTAATGAGCCGCCATACTCGTGCAACTATTGTTTCGCCAAAATCAATAGAATCAGTAAAACAGAATCAACAATTTGGTTTACATGTTTTTTTTTCCTAGCTTATAATGCGATCAGTCAAAAGTCAAAAGTAACCTAAGGCCATCGATTAACCCATTTACTGCAACTCAGATGATATAGAGTTAGCATACATTTTAAACAGACATTTTTTTATATACTTAAGATAATATTCCATTGTTTCGTTACTATGTCAGCGAACTTCCCCTCGAAATCAATTAGACTTAGCTAATAAATGCAGCTCGCCCTGGCGACAGATTTGTACATAGTGTCAAGCGTCGCTTGTAAGATTTGTCGCGTTTATCTTTTATTTTCATAAACACAGCTAACACATACTATAGCCGAACCTTTGTATGTTAAGCGACCTCTTTATCTCTGCTATGCTCCTCAGATTATATATAAAACTACAAAGGATTCCGTCTAAACGCTTCAAATACTTCACTATCTAGTGGAAGTCGTGTTAAGAATGTCAAAACCGGAAAATTGTCCAACGAATGTGTGTTGCACTGTTGGCTGACACCGCATTCCGCTCCTACCTGCCAGACGGATGTCTAGTTTATTCCCACGAACGTTGCTTGATGTCCCGTTTACACTGTGGCAGTAACATGCATCGCTTACTCTGCTAGCAGTATACTGCTACCGTACTCATTTATAATATTAGGGGTTAAAATATGAAATTGTCGTTTTATTGTAATAGGTTCTTTGAATTGACATAGAATCTTCATGGTATGAGGTTTTCGAATGAAACTTTTTTCACATGGTTTCTATGATGTTCTTCTTTTAAAAAATGTGAAACATTTGAATATCGACTTTCAATTGTTTTTGTTATTTAACTTAGACAAGAAAGATGGATACTGCGAAAATTCTAGTGATTTTTGAATACGAGTTCCGACGCGGAAGTAACGCGGCAGAAACAGCCCGCAATATCAATGTTGCGTTTGGAGAGGGATCTGCTAATGAACGCACCGTGCGATTTTGGTTTAAACGCTTTCGTGATGGAAACTTGGACTTGAAGAGCGAGCCACGAGGAAGACCGCCCACACAGGTGATTAACGATGAATTAAGAGAGATGGTGGAAGCCGATCCTGGTCAAACTACCCAGGAATTAGAGGCATGGTTTAACGTAACCTTACCCACAATATTGAGTCATTTGCGTCAAATCAATAAAATAAAAAAATACGAAAAATGGGTGTGCCTCATGATTTGACTGATGTGCAGAAAGAAACGCGTGTTGAAACTTGTGTTGCCTTGTTGAATCGGTACATAAATGAAGGAATAATAAATCGAATTGTGACATGTGATGAAAAGTGGATTCTTTATGATAACCGTAAAAGAAAAATGCAATAGCTGATCCCAGGTCAAACGCCACAACAGTGTCCTAAAGCAAAACTTACCAATAAAAAGGTAATGGTAACTGTTTGGTGGTCTCAGCATGGTAATAGGTAAGTTTATTGACATAAAAGGTTAATACAAACATTCGTGAAGTCCCTGATATCTGAGCTAGGCAAACCTGTATTTCAGATATGCAGTGCCCTCTTCCATTGTTGATTACAAAATGTGTCACAACTTTAATAAAAATTAATATAACTTCAATTTATAAAATAAGTTTGTGTGTGTGTGTGTTTGTTTGTTTGTTTGTATATGTATGTGTGTGTGTGTGTGTGTGTGTGCTCTTGAGTTTTGTGTGAATGTATTTAATTAAATATGTTTACGGAGTAGGTCTTCAGTATTCTGATAATCTAGGGAAGATAACCAGTTACTGACTTTCGATTTACATTGATATAGAGACAAAGAGTAGAAGTCTAATAGTTTATTGGCTTGATTATATAAATAAGCTGATAGATAGAAGCTCTGCCGTCTAGCCTGTGCTGGTGTTATTCACTATAGTTTTCTCCAATCTGGTCAATCAATAACGGCAGATGTCTATTGTGCCAAACTCCGAACAATGTTGGCAAAACTAGCAGTAAAACAGCCCCGACTCATGAATCGATCTTCACCATTATTGCTCCATGACAACGCTAGACCTCATACAGCACGAGAAACCGTTTTGACCCTTCAGGAACTGCAATCAGAAACCATTCAACATCCTCCGTATTCGCCAGACCTTGCTCCAACGGACTACCATTTTTTTCGTGATTTGGACAATTATGTACGTGACAAGAAGTTTTCTTCCCAGGAGGCAGTACAAAATGCTTTCACACAGTTTGTACAGTCTAGATCCTCAGAGTTCTATCACAAAGGCATAAATGACCTTCCTATTAGATGGCAGCAATGTATAGATAATAATGGTAACTATTTTGAATAAATAAATTTGTTAAAAATTAAAAAAAAAATTTTTTTTTTCAGTACAAATCGGCAATTTCATACTTTAACCCCTATTATATGTCACCATAAAATTGTAAGCTTCGTCAGTTCATAATTGAACATCGATGAATTACATTCTAACCTAACCTAACCCACCGTTGTTTATAATCTCACGCATCGTTTTGTAAACTGACAGGTCTCATAATTTTACTGTGACACATGATATCATTATAATGGTTAACATCAGCCTATCTCGGTCCATATGGAGGATTTGCAATAGTCACCGCACTTTGCATGCGGGTTTGCGATTGAAGTTTGGCATCTTATTTTGTGGCACATATTTATTTATACTAACTTTATGAGTTACGCTGAATATTTAATATATTAGTATGCATTAGTATACACTGATGAAACTTTAAGAATTACGTAGAATATCTTAATTTGAAAAGAGTTAAAAATAGGGAACCACGATCTTCTTTTGTTTGGAATGCATGTACGCTATTCGAAGTGTTTTTTTTTATGGATAGAAAGCCGCAAAATCCATTTAGTGATTTATTACAGAAAAATACGTGTTTTTATATGAGATCAAGTAGCAGGACAGCACTGAATTGACTTACTAACAGCAAGCTATTGCCATCGTGCAAACAGGCCGTCACTGAGTGAATTAAAATAGAGCGACAAAACTCTAAGATTTATAACAACGCTAACTTTAAATTAATTTTACTGTTATGTATTATTACATCATTATCTTTATTACTGGTGTTCTGCCGGTGACTTTTAATGCCTACGAACATCATCTTTCAATATTCATAGATAGAGAACTTTGCTCACAAGATTCAAAGACGCTGTGTTAAAACAAGGTTAGTTGCTTTGTTCATAGCTTCTTGAAGGATACTTTACAAAGAGTACTTCCTTAACATCATCCTGGGCATAGACTAAAGTCTAAGGCAAACACCTCCTGAATTAAGCACCTAAGCACGAAACAGTATAGCTTCATACGAGTACACGAAGTCAAACACGTCGTTAGTAAGGCAAAGACTATGATAGATACAGAAGTGGCACTGCCTTGGCAACAGTTTGACTAAAAGTACTACGAGTATTTGTTTGTTATTTGAAAAGTAACGTATTGACTGACCTAGGATCGAATCTTTGTCTAGTTTATTTAGCGTAAAGTGTAATTTTAGAATAATACGGCTGCAGAAATTGCTAAAAGCAATTTTTTTATTCAATCCATCACCCTTCGGAATATCACAAAAAAAATATTACAAATAGAGTGAGCGCACGACTGCTAGGACGTCATTGGAAATTGGCAGGGGACTTGTACGTATTGATTACAATTAATTTATAGGAAAGTTTTGATTTATTTCAATAAATATTAATCAATCTAATGTTTTATTATAAAATACTTACTATGAACAAATCACTAACAGGAAATATTGTTGTATGGATGTATTTTTCCTGCCAACAGCTAGTACACTATGTAGTTCACTCATCTCAGGGGTTCAATGCCTATGCACCTAGGTTTTAAGACAAGTTGTAAGATGTCATAACAAAAAAATATACATTTCCATATCTCATATTCCGAGATTCTTACTTTATTTTTTAATTAGGTGACTGGGCTAAGGGCGAAAGAGATGCGAAGCACCTAATTAATCCACATTCTTGTTATGCGCCTTAATGTTTTGATCGAGTAGTTAACAAATCTTCTGATAGGTAAAAAGTAAAAAGTAACAGCCTATAATCATCCCACTGCAGGGAAAAGGCCTCCATCATTGAATTCAAGTTACCACAACAATGATGGGTACTGGCTTAATCACCACGCTTGCCAAATGCGGGTTGGTGATCACAAACCCGAGCAACGTTCGAAAATTCGAAACTTTTTTGTTGCCCGACCCGGACCAACGGGGCGTTATCTCTAAAATGTCACGCCGGCGAGGTCTCCCCACTTCAACACCTACAGAAGAAACTATGTCATCACAGTGCTATCACGCACGGGTGTCACGCCCCGGACATTTTAAGAGCGCACTGCTTCAGCGTACCGTTATTCCGCCGTAAGGTTTAATGCGGTATCCCCCGCTTTCACTTGCATTAGCGGGAGTATTCAAAGTTTCAGCGAAACTAGGAATATGAAACGCAAAGTGCTTAATGTGTTAATACTCTAACGAATTATATCCGAGTGTTTTAGATTTTGCCGCAAATTTTAACCAATACTGATCCACGTAAATGGGTCAAAGCTTCATCTAAATATAAAGTAAGTAATAGGATGCACGAAACCGTCAATTTCTTTTTCAACTGACAAATAAAGGAGGTTCTCATGATGATGATGATGAGGAGGGGGATGATTTAGTTTTCCGATTGCATTATAATACGCTCGAAGTTACCACTCCGAAATAGTAAATAATATCAGGTCAACATCACTCAAAACTTCATGTCATTTAACAAAATTTTAACCGAAAGAAATCGTGATGTAAGCCATCAATTTTAAGTAGGTGCCAAACAAAAAAACAGCTAATAACTAGATATTATTCGAAACAACATTCAAGTCAATCGTCCGGCGTTAAAAAAGCGTTCTAAAGCCTAAAATATTGAATTGGCATTTAGAAAAACCTATAAAACAGGTACACGAAAGTTTCAAACGACGACAATTTTATTCGAATTAACCTTTAGGATCGTAAGAGCAACCGGGGAGAGGCAATGAGATAAAAGGAATTCGGCCCAAGAAAACGGATTAGTAACAAAGTCCTTTTAATCCGATATTATTCATGGAGATTACAAAGAGATTTCACTTTGACAGCGCAAAAGATTCCCGACAAAGGTCCGGTTTAGAACATTGTTACTGCTGTGAATAAGATCGTGGATTCTGTGATAAATGAATCGGGGAACGGAAAAAATGGGCCGTAAACAATTCCAGGAAATCTGCGTCGTAATTGTTTTCTTTTTACCAAAACGTCACGCAAAAGTCATTTCAAGAAGCTTATCCGTGCAAGTCACACAGGGCGAAATTTTATTGTTAAAAGTTTTCTTCAACCGACGAAAACTAGAAGAGGTTCTCATTTTGATGCGTTTTTTATGTACGACCTCGTAAAACTTTTGATTATAGATCACGATTAGTCGTGTGTAATTTTCTTTTTAAATCCACACTTCATGGTAGAGCATTAGGTTCTACCATTAAATAAATAAAGTACTGCTACCAAAAAGTAAAAAAAAAGCTTGAAGCACTGCTAAAGATCTGGGACCTCCTGCTAGAGATCGCCTAGGACATTATTTCTTGTGAAAGAGTTTTAATTTTGTTATTTTGTAACTTTTTTTAAATTAAATGTTTACACGATACTAATTTAACTTTTGGTGTACGTCAAGAAACATAGTAAAGAAACTATTAAAACATTTTAACAAAAACTTCAAACCATAGTTTTACCTACTAAAGAACCTCAACAGTGGCCTAGGTCAATGAAAGCGGTCCATTCAGGGCGCTCTACAATTTCAGCGAAATATGAACAAAAGTTAATGGAAGCTAAGCCTATCTGCAATCTCAGTTTAGGCGGCGTTTATTATACCGCTAGTGACGAAGTAATTTTAAATGAACCGGAGCAACCGAAGCGCAGTATAACAAAAGTAGAGCTTACCTCGGCCGCTCCTTATCTCGGACTGCAGCGCCGCAGGGTAAATTAATGTTCACATCACTCTCGTCACGTGTTTATAGTCGTTAATATTTTATTAGTGGCCGTCCAAGACGCATAAAGATACAAGAAAGCATATCAAATGCTTTTAATTTACTGATTTATGCTATCATGTTGAGTATCATAAAAATTAATTGTTTGGTTTGTTATCACTAAACACAAAAGTCTCTAAAAATCTCATAACTAAAGTTTCGCAATCGGATACTGTTAGTAGTGCAAGAACAAGGGCGAGTATATACTGACTTTACTAACTGTAGTACTTCTACACCCAGAATAAAAACTTACCAACAGGGACACACTAAAACTAGCGGTCAGAAAAGACCGTTGGAAATAAAAGTATAGGAAAAATCAGTGAGCATTAAGGCGACTGAAGGATCACCATCAGAAGATAACAAGCAGCAGTGTTTTCTCTCCACTATTAAGTGATCTGCTGTAGTAATTTTTAATGAGTAGACAATTATGGTGTCTCAATATTTTCAGCATTATCAGCCAAACAATGTCCATGGCACTGATAGAGGCCTCCCTGAAGGATCTCTACGCCGATCCATCCCACGCCACTTACATCCAACGCTTTCCCAAGACCTCTACCAGACCTTCTGTCTACGTGGTGGGGGGCCTACTCACGTGGTGGAACTAAGGGTTAAGGCATTTGTTCCACCACGCTAGCCTAGTGCGGATTGGTGAACGGTAAGGGCAACATCGACCCGCCGTTTTATGTTTTTTTAAAGCCTCCCGAAGGTTTCCAACAGGGCTTATATCGACCGTTATCTCATAACAAAAGTCACAAAAGAACGTAAAAATTAACGAAATGTCTTGGACTTTCTATTAGTTCTATTATACAGGATGAAATTTTAACTACCTTCCAAATTTTAATATACGAGTATCAATCTACGAAACAAAAAACAAATGACGTATTTCTTCTTTTGGTATAGCCCAGTACAAAAATCTATTACTAATATTATAAAGCTGAAGAGTTTGTTTGTTTGTTTGTTTGTTTGTTTGAACGCGCTAATCTCAGGAAGTACTGGTTTGAATTGATAAATTATTTTTGTCATTTATCGAGGAAGGCTTTAGGCCATATAGCATCACGCTGCGACCAATAGGGTCGAGGCGTCAGTGAAAAATGTTGCTAAAATAGTCGCGATCATAATAACAGAAATTGACGCGTACGAAGTCGCGGGCAACAGCTAGTGTCAAGATAAAGCACTTAGAAATTAATGTCTAAAAATCTAAAATTTTTTGATACGGCCGCCTAGCAACACATTTTTACGCGTTGCGCATCTCATTCATTCATTACGACACTATTCATTTTTCAGTTTTTGATTTCCCTTTATACCTTAACAGGTCTGAACCATAAAAATTGAAATCTATATCGTGGAAACTATTTTCGGGTGACAATTTGATTACATTTGACATACATCTTTGACTTACATTTTTTACTACATAAATACGATACTGAATGCCTATAAAAATTTTGGAAAGTGGTTAAAATTTCATCCTGTATTTATGAATATAGTAGATACAGCAGCAGCAGAGCGAGTTTGCAACATTAAAGTGCAGAGTGCAGGCTGATGTGCACTCTACATCTCTCATGGAAAGCCAGCGTTACGCTGCGATTCGATCCATCAATTCAATTCAATTCAATCTTATGGAACGCCAAAGCCAAGCCTTGTTCGGAACCTTTTGATACGTGCTTTACGTTAAGTAAGTATACATACACCATTTCCCGTCTAAGTTTTACGAAATTTGCTGAAATGATTCTTGGAAACATAGTTACAATGAAACTTGTATTTCACAATTAATTTAAAATTATTCATCGTCAATAGCCTATATCAGTCTACTGCCAGTAGCAGCATTGCACGTTAAAAAATATTGATGCCCGTATCTAGATACTATCGTGGCTACCGTAGTTTGGTCAATAGTGAAGAGAAGATGGTGCTGCTTGTTTTTCTCTTTAGTCGCGGGAAGGGGCTTTTCTTTTTATATTCTAAAACTACAGACACTAATTTTATAACCTAAAATATTTTAGGTTATAAAAAACCCACATTTAAAAAAGCTAATCCAAAGGGATACAGTATAAATTGGTATAAATTGTTTCAGAAAACTTCTTTGGTATGTCAAGTATAAATATAAACATGTTAAAATATAAACATTTTAGGTTTTCAAACCAGAACGTGAACTGGTCACGATATAAATATCCCGATTTTTACTGACACGAACCCACAATCTTCCTCCTACCGGACTAATGTTGTAACCATTGAGCTGCCACGGCTTTTAAGGTGGAACTTAAACAAGACTTTACGTCGTAAACCATCTGAGTATCATCATTGTTTCTGGTTATGCACTTCCAACATATTTTTACGAAATATTTTTTAAAAACACATAACTATTGGTGAAAATATGACTTTTTTTTTTATTATATTCAAGATTTTTTTTTGAAAAAAAGGGCTTTAAACAATTTAGTACAAATAAACTTTAACTACGGTTTTATTATTTCCACATTTGTGCACAGCATAATGCGCTTTGTAATTTAACTAGTTAGCATGTTAAATTTTAAATTAAACGCCATAACTAATTCTCGGTCGCTTCTTATCTCGGGCTGCAGCGCCGGACGAATTAACCGCGTGGCTCACATCACTCGCATCACGTGTACTGCAATATTAAATGTGCGCAAGATTAAACCCATACGGATACTGTGTATTCCTTATTCTGCTTATACCCTATCTGAGTTTAATTAAACTTGCGATAAAGACTTTGTTTGGATTTACCTGTCTATATAAACATATCTTGTTAAATATTGCTCTGTCGCGAGAAACATTATTTTTTCTGATCAGCATATAATCTAAATCTGTGCCCATTCAACAGTTTGTACATACCTATACAGGAAAAAAAATCTGCCCAATTTTTCATAATAATACTCGTAGTGAGATATAAAAAAGAAATAAACATCTCTGAAATGGTTCTAACAATTGGAACCAATATTTGTATTTTGATTATGTTTGTCATTTTACATCTACTGTTTCATTTCTGAAGTACAAAATATAAAATAGCATATTACTATACTTTATTTGATATTTTAGCAATTAAATTTCAAATAGAATATCAGTATATAAACTTGAAAAATTATGTCTCAGGCGGGACTCGAACCCGCATCTCCTCGCATGCCGGGTGGGACATATTACTAGGCTGTCGCGACCACAAAACATGGAAAAGGTTAGAAAGGTTGTCATGCGCCATTTGTATGAGATCCGATGTCGCCGCTTGCGCCCCACTTCACATAAACGAGTTTAAAGAACGCCAATCATGCAAATTTTGACGTCGTTCGACCAATAGGGTCGCGCGACATTTCGTACAAACGGTATCTTAAATAGTTTACATAGGTGTGATTTTGCAACAAAAATGTATAGCCTTATGTGCTGACCACTGTACTTATCTACAAACTATCTTCGAGCCATTACTGAGTCATACTAAGTCAAATGGAAATTACATGACGTATAAATCCCAAACATGACGAGTTAGGTAATGGATTGATCGCTACATGTTTGACTATGACAGTGATGTCTTGGTTAAGTTAAAAAAGCAGTTGGTTGTCTAGTAAAATGGTCGTGGGCTTCAGTTTCCATGCGAGACAATGTGAATTTTACATTTCTTACTGTCTCACTTCCGTAGCAACATTTAAAATGTATATGCCGTACGGTTTTAGCCTGAAATAGAATAGCACTGTTTATTCTCATCTTATGAGTATCTTCAAGAGACGACTGAAGGAGTACTGCCAGAAAGAGATGGATGACAGCGTTTTCAAATTCAGTATACCATTAGCCTAGAACTGTTCACCCTAAGCATGAAATTTTCCTTTTGATATGGGTTTAAGGCACTGAAATAATATTACCTACATTCTAATTAGATTTAAAATGAGCTAATCTAATTAACTTCAAATTCCCCGTTGGTCTAGTGGTTAAAAAAACCTGGGCATAGATATTAAGTTCCCGTGTTCGATCCCCGGGTCGGGCAACACAGCAACCCGCATTTAGCAAGCGTGGTGATAACGCCAGTACCCATCATTGCTGTGGTAATTTGTATTCAATGACGGAAGCCTTTTCCCTGCAGTGGGATGATTATAGACAAGTAAGTTTTATCTATCTAAGCAAGTTCCATCTATTCTCCACTCCTTCGATTTCACGATATACTTACAGAGCCATCCATCAAATTATTGTCGAAACCGTGGGCACACTACTTCAGTTATTGAAATTGCTCTCTGTGAAAGAGTGCTTTGATAGCCGGGAACAGCATCGCCACCGCGCAAATTGCAATTTGTATTACGTTCATTTCGACGCCGGTCGATACGAGCACGGTGCTGCATCGAGAGGATGAGGATCTGGAATCGGTTGATTCATGGCTCTGCGGGAATCAAAAGCATCTATAGAAACGCTGATACAAAAGTAAGCTGCGCTGCGAACACAAGTCTTTGGGTGTACATACAAATAAATGTTAGATGTGTAATGCATGCCGGGTTTTAGAGGGTGGAGAACGCTTACTACGAGTTTTCGAGAACTGTGACTGAATAGAAGATTGTGTTTTAATAACATTTAAGATGACACAGTAAATGTCCCAATCCTTAGGAACTCCATTTAACGTGAAGGTTCTTAATTTGATAATAATTGTGTAATCTCTGATATTTAACATATACTTTTATTTTGTCTCTGACTAATAGCGTGGCAAAGTAGTGCATCCAATAAGTATGCGGAGGCCTGAATTTGACGGTTTTTTAGCAAAAATAAGAAAACGATGTGCCTCTGCACTGTCACGTCATCGCGGCAGTGTTAATACAATCCTGAGGTTATTTGTGGATCGTTGGGATTCGTTACTTCTTAACCTATACCTACCAAAAAATAAAGTGTGGGTAATAAATAACCTATGTAATTAACACGAATTTGAATGTCCCTATTTTATTTGATACCATTAATATACACATTAAGTAGGATCACTTGCGTTATACGATACATCAAACAACAGATGGATATCGTAGCAATACGGGAATGCTACGTAGTAGTTTGAAAGCTACGCCGTAGTAGATTCGTAGCAACTACAATAGTCAGAGAACAAGACACAAGCATGAAATGGCAGTGCCGTGATTCTACGTAAACGTCAAATGCACAAACGATCATAGTTATTAGTATTGTAGCCTTAGAATAATTCTAAGATTGTAGCACGTATATAAAGGATTATTTGTGATTTAATACATTCCTCTGAAGGGGTGGAAGAAGAGAAGAAAGAAAGACGTGTGGCACTCGG
The DNA here is from genome assembly GCA_949315895.1 of Anania crocealis. Classification (NCBI taxonomy): domain Eukaryota; kingdom Metazoa; phylum Arthropoda; class Insecta; order Lepidoptera; family Crambidae; genus Anania; species Anania crocealis. Next base: position 5,348,305 of record OX438884.1, read on the forward strand.
AGACTGCCGCGGTAAAGCTATTGCATAGCATTTTTATCAACTTATGCAATTATAAAACTAAAAAGTATCACCGCTGTACCGGTCGGAGTGTGTTAGGTTATTTTCGTTACGGAATTTCTGGATTCGGTCTCCACGCTCAAGGCCCGCGATAGAAGCTATGCTATAGCTTAATAATACTTTTCTTTGTATACCAACTGTTAGGATCACGAAAAATAATAAATTGAGGTAAGTTGTTTTTTATAAATACTATTTGTTGGATTTTTAATTATTGTGAAAAATCACTAACTTTTATATCTATATTGTGTAGGTATTCATTCTTACATATCGATTTAAACTTTATTGCCACTATCATAAGAGTAAATAGTTACAGGGTTTCTACCATGTAAATAGTTATAGGGTACCTTGCTTATGATTTCTAAGGCCGAATATCATAACAAACAAGGTTCTCGAATGTTTTTTAACTCAAAATTTCTAAGTCGAGATAAAACCGATAAGTCCGATAAGGTTGTGAAAAGATTGCTAACAGATCTTGTATACACGTGTTTAAGAGGAAACACAAGGGCTCTCCATACCAACGTAGTCCCCTGTTTCCTCCCTGGATAAAGCCAGTAGAGCAAAAATTTTTATTACAAAAATGTATGGCCACTATTAGCATGTTTCTATGTTTTCTGTTTTTTCATAAATTAATTAATACAAAAGATATGAGCCCTCAAAAATCGAAAAAAAACCGCCAGATTTGAGATTGTTCAAACATCCAGAAAACAAATTTGGCTAAATTTTAGAAAAAAAGGAAAACATACGAACACGGCCAAAGCCTTTCCTTAATTTTAAATGAAAAAAGTATTTAAATCGGTCTAGTTTTGGAAAAGTAATCGGGGGACTACGAAACGTTGATTTGGTGTGCTTTTAGTAGGTATTTTCGGTCCAAGAAGCAGTTGTCTCTATCACACTCTGCGGTGAAGGCGTTTGGCACTGCGCGACAGCAATAGATTTTACAAATACCTATTTTTCAATTCTCTCGCCCGTAGTGTTTTCTCTTAATATAGTAGCGTAGGTAGTACAGACTACAGCTCGTCAACCTACCACAAAACGTAAATTTTCTCAGTCTCTACCTGTTGGGTTTAAAGTTGAAAATCAATTTAATGACCTTTAACTTAATGGGTAGGTTGACCTGCCGTTGTCTGTACATACTTGAGTACCTATCGATGCGAGTACCAATAATATATGAAATAATATCGAGTTTCGCATATTCTATTTCTTCGTCATGATTATTTAAACAATTTAAAGAACAAATTGTGTTTCATCGACGCATCGGTCCCGACACATCGAGCACAGATAAGAACCGAGATTGTTCACTTAATTCATGGCCTGGGGAAAATGATACAAGCTGCTGCAATGTATTCGGGATGTTTGTACTAAATTGTCTCATTTGTACTGCATACTTTGCATTCGATAACTCTTTGCATACAATAACCCTTGTGTCAAGAATACGATTGACTGTCAAACACATTTTACTTCATAGTCAATATTTTTATAAAACTATGATACCAACAGACTACGCTCTCAATCAGCGTACCTAGATTAATATAAAAATAACAAATTAAATTACCACCGATAGCAAACGAAAACAAATCGAATTTTAACCCTGTATTTAAATATTGATGATTTCAAATACATTTGAATACGACTATTACATTTGAAAATCATACACTTCAGTACTGCGTATACAATTGCTATTGAGATTAGTCAAACACCATGGTCGTACTAGTTATAATTTTTTTTTTACGAATTTTGTAACTGACAAAATGAAGCTCTAATCTAAGTAATGAGAATTTATTTTTTTACGATGTGGCCTTAACCTTTTAACTTCAATCAACTATATTGAAAGCTATTACGGATATTTAAATGTCACGTCAGACAAGTTGCCCAAATAATTCCAATTCGCGCAAGCCACACACTCCGATATTTGCACAAAATATGTGTGGATGTTCTCTTAGCAGGCATTCGTGTTTACTCAAAAAGATGAAATCAGCTTCAAGAGGCTCCAAACTTGCTTATTTAGTGTACATTTTGTTGCCAATGTCAATATTCAGAGACTTGAAAGTACCGAAAGGATAACGAAGAATTTTCTTCCATTGGCTATCGGCCAATAGCAATTTTGGCGAAAAAGTAGACTGGCAATAATGTCAGTTAGATTTTTAGAGGCTGCCTGGCTTTCTTTGGGGTCTTTTCCTTTCCGGGTTTTGAGTTTGAACGGATTGCCGTTATTGCGCTAGTGTTATGTAGTAGTACCACTGTTTTACTTTGTTTTTGTTGAATAAACTTATTCACGTTCTTATGCGCCAATATTTGAAGGCATTACACACATGCTACGACAAACTGATGACAGTTTATTTTTTTTATTGTTGTTGTTGTTTTGCCATTTATCGATATTGATAATAACAGAGCGGATTTGAAGTAGCTATTACTACATTGATATTTTGACTTTTTATTTATTTTTATTCATGACTGCCCAGTCATGAATAAAAAAACTATAATAGATTCACGGTCCAATACAAAAAAGACACTGCAAAACATCTACAAATAAAATTGATATTAAATAACTACTGATGTTTAGTAACCTAATGCAAAGAAAATAAAGATAAACAGAATGCTGATGTCTAAGAAACGCGAGAGTCATTACCATAAATTACGTTAGATGGCGTTACAAGTTTCGCATTTAGCTCGCATGTAAAAAAATGTTTGAAATATGCAAAATATCGCATTATTATATTTTAGTTTGTCATGCTTACTAATATTTTAGTTCAAAATAGAACTACCTGTGATTATAAGAAGTCTAAAATACAATTTCGATTTTAGCTCGTTTTATTTAAAGATGGTTTGAACATCTCGATAAATAGCACATTTGAACATCAGTTTTAATTGCAAACATTTATACTAACATACGCTAGATGGCGCAAACTTGTTATTTTGAAAGGACGCAGTGTTATGACGTTTTCGATAAAATTATGCTCGTTCGTTGCCCAGAGTTCAATAAACTTTCGGGTCAGGGTTTTTTTGGACATTTTTATTTAGGTATCAGAATTATATTTTCTGAAAACTTAAAATAGGTTTTCAATTTGTTTTAAGTTTTAAGTAATTAAAAATAATTAATGAAACGATTCTAATTATAAAACGCAGACGTTTTAAAATACTGTAAGCATTATTTTTAAAAACCAATCATTGCATTACCATAAGCCATACACAGATTTAATAAATTGACGATTTGATTTGGGCACAAACAAACATATTGAATTAACCTGTAGATATAAAAGATAATAAATAAATAAATGTGGACAACATCACATATGTACTTACATTGGTCTGATTCCAATTTGAATAACTATTTAAAGCATTCGTGTTTTGGAAACCAGGACCTAGTATTATATTATCTGTGCCAGTGAAAATGTAGAAAAACTCATTTTTTCTACATTGACCCGTCCGGGAATCGAACCCGGGACCTCGGAGCAGGCGACACCTTGAAAACCGGTGTGTACGCCACTCCGCCACAGAGGTCGTCAGAAGATATAAAGAACTAAATCAGTAGGTACTTACCAACTTTTACCTAGTTTAAGATTTCAAAAACATGTTTTATTTAGGTACTTTAACAGGTACCTACATTGTTATGTTGCATTATTAAAGTGACTCGTCATTTAGGTATCAAGGAGAAAGATTTATACCAGGAATACTATTAGTATTGAAGTTGGGAACAGTTAGTATTAAAAAGTTAAAATACTAAATTAAAACAATGTTGCGGCTTATGACTTTAGTGCTGCGCGATTTTAGACTTAATAACTTGACACGACAACGGATTCAGATGAAATTATACAATGTGACGTTGCCAATTCGGCAAAGTTAGGTACGTACAATGCGCATTACGTTCTCCTACTGGTGCCATTATACCTATAAGTACTTTAATTATACAACGTGTAACAGAATAAACGCACACTGAGAAAGTAGTTTGTTCAAAGTCAGTACTAAATCGAATCATATTTTAAATATGTTTTTTTTCTCAAAAATATCTAAAATTAATTAAAATACAGTCACCTCTTTATGCACATAGAAAAGACAAAGTTAATAAACAAACGAAAATAAAACCTAAGTCAAGGTAATAAGACTTTTTAAAATGTCAATTGAAAATTTGTTAAACAAAAGAAAGTACAGCGACAGTACATCAAGTTAAACAGTTGAACTGCGATAACAACTTGTATTACGTAAGGCATAAAGGCGGTCTCAAGGTCAACATGTTTAGTCTGATGTGCCGCCGTGTGTACATAACGCGTTCTAATAAATCCGTAAATTTATCTCTCATTTCAATGTATGTGTTCGCGTAAACTCAAGAAAACAGTAAAATAAAGTAAGCTTTATTTCAATAGTATTAAGATTGACGAAAACAGCGGCATACACAATCGCACACACAACACAACAATAGGCACGTGCCAAAATACAATCATAGTTCCTTCATCCTTACGCTATCTCTTTTTCGCATACTCAGAACGGTGAGAAAGAGCGAGATAAAACTAGCGTGTCATCCGATCTCGGCAGTGCCCGGACATGGTCAACAAGGGGGTTATTAAGTGAATTCGAATCGACTTTGACCTCGGTCGGCGCCGTCTATCTCTTTCAGTTCACCGCTTACATCGAAGACAGAAACTAAGATTGTCGAATGTTAGACAAAGTGAAAACTATTTGCGTAGTAGTACCCCTAAGCGCTTGCGGCGTAAACAAACTATCTCTCGTCATGCGCCGGTTGTAACTTGGGCATTTTTAATTTCAGTTGCTTGAACGAAAATGTGACTTTGAACAACTACAGTATAAAAAATTGAATCATTAGCTTAAATTATCTGATATAAAATTATGATTTATTTAATTCTCTAATACAAGGGGCGGCAAACCGCAGCACGCGGATGTCTTACTTGCGGACTATAATTTTTTTACAAATGAGTTCTAAATTCCAAAATAATTGCATGAACGAACCATGATGAGAACTTGAGTGCCATTCTTCTAATTGCAACTACAAATATGACAGCTAAAATACAAAAACTAGCCTGCATTTCGCGCGGGATCTCAGACATAACATTGTTTCAGTATATAAACTTGAAAAATGTTGTCTCAGGCGGGACTCGAACCCGCATCTCCTCGCATGCCGGGTGGGCGCCATACCATTAGGCAACCGAGACACTGTGACACGGCGCGAATTTTTCAAGCATATTCTTACGCTGTGAGCCAGCGTTGTTTCATCAAATGTTAGGAGTTTGCACCCCCAACACCACAAAGAAACATCTTTGCAGATGTTTGACAGTCAGTTAAGATGAAACAGCTATTTATATACTTTGCCTAATGGTATGGCGTCCGCCCGGCATGCGAGGAGATGCGGATTCGAGTCCCGCCTGAGACAAAATTTTTCAAGTTTATATACTGATATTATAATGCACTTATAATATCAGTATATAAACTTGAAAATTTTAATTAAGTTGCTAAAATATCAAATAAAGTATATAACATTATTTATTACTAGCGGACCCGACAGACGTTGTCCTGTCTTAACTATGAATATTGATTTCGAATCGGTATAGTTAATAATTCAAAAAAAATCAGATACTTAGTTTACAACTTTATTTTATCGACATGCAAATGCTAACGGCACTGGAAATTGTAACCGTTTGCAGCACGCTTCCTGTCAATGTTGTGTCAAACGCCATAATGATACATTTAAAAAGTTTAAATTGTCAAAAGGGCTAAGGTTACATTAAAAATAATTTAATATGGTGGTTACGTATTTTTAAATTTTCTAATTATCTGCGCAATTTTCTTATTTTTTTCTTTTATAAGAACATTCTCCTTACAATAACAAACAAACAAAAAAGAGTTAGCGAAATCGGTCCAGCCGTTCCTTTATTTTAGCGGTTAAATTGGCAGCACTATTTGAAAGTGAATATGCTTAAAAATTAATTTTATATCAAGAATCTACATAAAGCATGCTATAAAATAGAATAAACAATATAAAAACACTGTCCCACAAATTTGCATGTAGTGGAATTCCACTATAACGTGACGGGCTAATTTTTGAACTTCCTCTACGAATTTTACAAAATAATGTTATTTTTTTGATAACGGCTACATTCCCAAATCCACTAAAGCTAGTGTGAGCGTCATCAGTGTAAAAAAATGCGAAGTGTGAAGCGGTTGAGTTACGCTGGCACCAAAACCATCATTCCGCATACGTGACACAAATTTTTCAAGTAAATAGTAAGTACTTTTTTATTACTAAAATATTTTTTTCTAATACTGTAATATCTATAGAATGCGAAAAGGTTTGAACTGATCATCTAATTGCATTTCTTAACGATGAAAAGTATTTCTAAAATTTTTATGCATTCATTCGTCACATCCATATCGTCACGTTACGTATATGCGGATCGCAAAAAGTGACGTTTGGAATTGTTACACGCATAATTCACACCTACGGTTTTTAAGTTAAAATTATGACAATGGCAGCACAGGCTAGTAAATGAATTTTAAGAACAAATTTCCAGGATGTATTATTGAATTAAACTAAAATAAATAACTTGTGTTTTAGATGTGTAAAAACGTAAGTTATTTATTTTAGTTAATGTACCGAATTATTTTAAAAATATGGAGTTCCGAATCTTTAACAGAGCATAACAGATCCGCGAAAAATCATCGAAGAAAAAATGAACCTCCCACACATTCCACAGATCAGCTGACAGAGTTTATATGGGAGGTTTAATATTTTTTCTTTGATTTTTGCTTTTTAACTGTGTGGAATTGTAGTCTGTTAGAGATTCTGGTTTCCATTATAAGAGGTTATTGGTGATTTTGATATAACCCTCTTGTATCTTTAGGTATCAAACAAAACTGTCAAAAACCAAGGGCACCAAGGGCTTCCATTAAACTTTTACTTGTCACATCTCACCATAGGAACGGATGTTTAACATGACAGTGGTGATGACAGACATTTGTATTTTGTAATTTGATTGAACGAACTTGAACGACATTGGTTGGATTTGAATGAACCTAAATGAGCGAATCGCTGTGTGGGGGAGCGGGGCACAGACAATCATGGCACTTGCCGGTGTGGCGTACGGGAGGCTAGGGCGCACTGCGCAGTCTGCCAACATCAGCTTAGCTTGGCACGCTGTAACAGTGGGTTTTGTCTGTGGCGCTATCCATGTTCTGTGCCTAGCTAAACCCATCCAGCTGGTGTAATGGTTTTTTTATTTTTACTATTTTATTGCAAATGTTGAAATGTTGATTCAAATTAATATGTCATTGTAAACTATTTAATTTTTGAATTTTGAATCATAACATTTTTATATTATATAACATAATATAACAGGATATTATAATTATTATTAATTTATTGTATCACATTATGTACATATTTCAATCAATACTGTTATGTAAGTATTGTTATTAAATTATTATTATTTATTTTTTTCCCATCAATGACTTTTTTTTTGTTTTCTTTTTGTATTGTTTTTTCTGTGATTCCACTGTTTTTTTTTATTATTTTAATTTTGATTTTTGATTTTTTAATTTTTATAAAATAATTTAATTTTAATTTTAATTTGTTTTGTATATATGTTTTTTTTTCCAGTGCCTACTGGGCTCCCACTGAAAATCAGCGTCGCAGTATGCCTTAGGCTGTTGCGACTAATGCTGAGTGGGGGCCTTTTTGGCACATTCATTGTACCTAATTATTTTTTTTCTGTAAACTTTTTTCGAAGTGCCAAATAAACATTTATTCATTCATTCATTATTCAAAACATATAGCATGAATATAATTTGGTTTGCTTTGTGCTTTCGTGTGAATATGAATAATATAATGTTTGTTTCATAGATGTGCTTATTGCTTGAGCTTGAATGCACATGAATAAATAACATTTTTTTGCAGAAAACTATGGTTTAAAGCAGTAGAAACGATACAGAGACAAGGTGAAACAAAAGCCGAAAAAATATAAAGCGCAGAAATAGACGATAATATGGTATATATCCCACGATAAATGTAACGTTATGTTATAAATGATTACTCTCTAAATTTTTATTCAAAATAAAATTAAAATGAATACGTGAGAGTATTTCATAATATTTACTGCTATGTACAACCTACCTTACTTTACTTATTCTCTCTATCTATAGTCTCAATATTTTGTGAAGAATATTCTACGTATATAATATGACTTATTTCTGCTATAAATTTGTCATATTTAAAAATTATATAATATGACTTAAGGAATGCCGCATACATTGTAAAATGAAAAATAAGGAATGGTTTGTACCGAAAAGTGACGAATTGGATCAATTTAACAAAATATCGTTGTAGTTTAAATGGTGTTATTTTATGTGATAGTGATTTTAGAATGATAACTTTTATTTTCACTTGTTTATTTAAATCTTACGATCACCTTTATAATTTAACAGCCCAAAACATTTCGTGACGTTGCGGCACTTTGAATGATACACATAACTCAACAATAGCAATTTATTTAATTTTATTAAATATTTCCTATAACATGCATATATTTATGTATTCTACGTTTATCTCTTCTCACATCTAAGTTAATTGTAGACTAAATTAACATTATTGTATTTCGTCACTTCCGCTGCGTAACACAGCAACTGAAATTAAAAATGCCCAACTATCAGTGTGTAAAATAATTAGTTCGCGATGGCTTTTCGGTATTCAAATCTACTGCAGATTGACACACACAGACACCGAAATGGTGAGAACATTGGCAGTATGTGATGACAGTGTGGCTCTTGCGTGCAGAAATCCTTTCAGCAAGTTATATAAAAGAAAGAAAGGAAAATAAAAGTGTGAGACAGGTAAATGATATAGATGACAATAGCATGAACACTTTAACAAAAAAGGTTTTAATTTCTTTATTCAATAAATTACCTCTGTTAATAACCATCTAATTCTATGTTGATTTAGACTAACATCACATAAAATATTAAAAAATAATTCGAAAAATACGAAACCGACCAAAACTCAAACGTATTCACTCTACTTCGACCGCGCTAAACATCATTGAATTCGCCAAGTAATTCACCTGCGCAGTGGAAACTTAATCCCTCGATCGTGAGTTATTCCAGACACAATTAAAATCAATTGTTAACGCGACAACCGGTTGTCGCTTGGGGTTTGAAGTTATCTATTCTTTAGTCACGTGTCTTGCCTTTTAACATCCCGACCCGCGCCCCACACCCGGCCCTTCGGACTTATACCTTAGGAATTAGGATCGCTTTTTGCATATTCAGTCACACGAGGGGCGGGCGACGCAGCTCGGCCGCGCGTCTCCCGCGCCGCATCCCGCTACCGTTTTACTACACTTACTATGAATAATACGCATGCGCAATAATGTTTTCAAAATTTATGATTTTTAATGGAAATTCCAAAATTTAAAAAATCGGTTGTATTTCACTAATACACACAGTTATAGCAATTGTTTTAGGTACAAAATACACAGTAAATTTTACCACTCGGTAAAAAAAGTCACCCAGTATATGATTAAATATGTATAAGTACTGTTTGTGTATATATCCTTTATATTCAGTACCAAACACAAAATAACCTAAATGAAATCAAGTTGACAATTAATTGTTAAAATAACTTCTGTTACTTTCTTTCTTCCTTTCCATAGTCGGAATGCTATTTCAATATACTCCCTGACTAGTTTTTTCGTTAGCTTGGCTTAAATATTTAAAAATCTCAAAATACATGGTATTAATTTTAAGAATTCAATTATTTCACAAAATAATTTGTTTCACATAAAAAACATCTCTAAGTAGGTATATCTTGTCAAAATAATTCTACAAACTAATTTAAAATAAATAGTTTGTTTGATAAATTGTAAACGTACCTTCAACATTTTGGAAAAATATAAAATCAAAAATTATGTTATCATTATTATTATGTTCGTCATTTTCCAATCACGGGACTATGGAGTCCCGGACCTTTGGAAGGCATACGGGCGGTCGAAAAGAAAGACGCGGAACCCGGAATAAAATATGCGCGCGTCTCGCGTTGACTCGAGTCCGCCCGCGGCGGGGCCTCTTGTTTGGTGCGCTTGCGTCTTGGCCGTGGGGCCTGGAGCTGCGGAGTCCGGACGCGGGGCTAGCTTTTGCTTCTCATCGAGAGAAGGCACCCGATAAAACCTAAAGACGCACGGAGTGTCACTAGCATGTTCTCATAAAAGGTCGCGCTATTCTAGAATGCAATCAGCGTGGAACTGAGTTCTGTAAGTAGTTATTTTTCAGAGGACTTCTAGCGAAGGAGTGCTTAAGCCCTCCTTTTTCTGGCTCGCGGTGTATCAATTTTTAAAGTATTAATGTCGTTGTATCATCATCATAATAACTAAACTACAATAAAAAAAAGACACTCGTTTAGGAGCTTCGCTATCACATACTGGTAATGTAAACATATACCCGTCAAGCTAATAAACTGAAAAAAGTGTAAAATAAATAAATTAGGCACATTAAAATGTAATGTGTACATTAATTTGCATTGTTTAAATCCGATTTGAATACACATATTTATCAGGAATTTAGGACGTTCGAACCATTAGGCCAAACGAGCTCTTACAATATCGACGAATTTTAGTGTCTATTGGTACTTGTGACACAATTAATTTGGATGTCATTTCATGAAAATTCGTCCTAATGCTGTTCAACGCCATCTCGTGACTCGCATTTCATATTATCTTGTTAGATGTTGGAGCTGTATCAACTTTTCGTTAGATGGCACCGGATATTTCACACTTCAGCGTGAACACAAACTCCATCTATTATATTAAGTCGAACCTGGAGGTACGAGCGAAGATAATAAGTTTTACGCGAGTTTTTTCATTTGTATGACATTAGCATTCTTGTTTATCTTTATTTTCTTTGCCTAATGTGAATTCAACCCTATTTAACAAAAGTTAAACATGAAATTATGATATTGCCAAGAATTACATACTTTTGCAGCTGACTGTACAAGTGTAACAATGGCACTCATTTGGTGAGCCAATTGGCGATGAAGAGTAGGCGCTGCTGGTCGTCTTCTACTGGCAGTACCTCAAAGTCGCCTCTTACAACACCTATAGGAGGAGAAGGGGTGGTGCTATTCTTTTTAAATTCTATTTTTATTCGAACTTATTGAGTTATATTAGTTTAACCTATAATATCAGTATATAAACTTGAAAAATTTTGTCTCAGGCGGGACTCGAACCCGCATCTCCTCGCATGCCGGGCATGTTTAACCTCATTATTCCATGATCTTAAAATAAGGTGCGCTTGTTTATGGATACAGGTAAAAAGATACCAGAAACACCCAGGCCCAAGAGAACATGTAAAATAAGTTTTCTACTTCAGCTCATCTGGGTTTATCTTTATAACTGTTATGTCATGTCACTCGACCATAGCAGTATCTTAATAACTAAAATAACACTCGACCACGCCAGTCGTCCATAACGTGAATACAATTTCACGTTGAATATAGACAGATTAAATAGAATTCCAATTTGTATTTACCCTTTATTGAAAGCAACGATCACGCCATCGAGTATTACACGGACAACGAATCCGAAATCAACATAGCGTACACCGCTAAAAAGCGGCTATCTGTACACACGACACGTAATACAAACCGAAAGACCTTTTCAAAAATTATGATCTCCCGTTATGGGGCGTGCGGGTGAATTTTATTCAGGCATTCGCGCGTGCTTCGACCGGCACAATTTGTTCGCGTTTTAAATATTCACGTGTAACGTGCCGTGTGCTTAATATATTCCTCATCTGCATAATGTAATATTTCGCGCGAGCCACCGAACGTACGACACCGTTCTTGTTTTGCACGAAAAATCGGGATTTAGCTACCTTCAGAGCTGTAAACGGCGTGAATGTGTAATATGATTTAAACACCTTTCTTACAACGCTACTCTCTCAGTCCCCGTCTAGATTAAATGCATACGTGAAACATCAATTCTAATTTTACGACCATTATTTTTTCGTATTCGCTTCTCGGTCGTTCAACTTTGCTAAGCGAGTAGTATATTTCTGGCATTTGGCTGAAGACTTTTTTTTTACACTGTTGAGTATAAAAAGGTATTTGTGGCAAAAAACTTAAAATTTGGTGTAAGACTAGACATAATCAGTTACATGCCTTCTTTACATCCCTAAAAATAATTAAACATTAATTTGAACTACTTATAAAAGATAAAGTTTGCTTAACTAACTAAAATATTTTTTCCATACTTTGAGTTTAGTTCATGTTTAACAAAAATATATTTATTTCGTCTAGACTTTACTGTAATATTATCTACTGTGATATTATAGACACAGGATTTTATTATACAAACTAAATTAGCCTAAGATGAACTGCAGACGAACATGTCAAAACTAAAAAAAAAGTCCTTGCTAACTACGAACCTCTAAAAACATTTTAGTTCATCTTAGATTGATCTTAGATGAACTAAAACGTTTTAAGTGTTTCAGCTTCGAAGCTAAGCTAAAAGAGTCTAAGCTTCAAGACTTATTTTTCCTTTTACAAAATATGGCTGTTTAAAAACATTTAATTTAGATTACTTGTGCTACTGAGGGAAACATAAATAAGCTTTCGCTGTGCGAAGTTTTAGATAAGTCCCAACTCGCACAAACGAACTTTACCTGTTTAAAATTATTGCAGACAGAGTATTTGTATCAACTTGCGTACAATTATTTATTACATCGCAAGTTAGACAGGTATTTCGCTACCTTTTCTGTCGCCTTAACATTTCTGTATCATTATTATTTGCGCCGTCGCTAACGTGTCATATAAAGCTATCTATAGACATATCTGTAATCAACCATCTTAATAGGGAGAGGTTTTCTTTTAGTTGTTTTTGTTATGAAAAACCTAAAAAATTTGACCATTTTGTCTACCATCCTTCTGTACAGACTTAGATGATTGTCAATAAAATAAAAAATTAAACATTTATTTATATGTAAATACAAGCGGACCCAACGCACTTCGTATCACCTCAGAATAGTATTTGATTTTGACGTCTTAAATGTCACTGTCATATCATGCATAAATGTATGAAGAAAAACATATCCCTTTTAGTTATTTCAGCTTGATTTGTCCAATAATGTTATTAGTTATTATCCTATTCCCGTCGAATACAAATTCAAAAACAAAAAAATCATTAAAAATCGGTCCAGCCTTTCTCGAGTTATAGTTTACAAAACATTGCAAAAGAACTTTTATACAAAAACAAACCTACGAAAAAGCATGAGTGCTAATCGATTATCATAAGTTTACGATATCGTTATTAACTTCAAAACAGACATAGAGGCGAAATCCTTAATAGTTAGTATTGGTCTCTCAAATGAATAAGGCAGTTCTAGGACAATATCCTGTAAAGGGCGTTTTTTTTTGTATAGATAACACAAATATTCTCCTTCTTTGAGTGAAAAGGTTTAATAGGAAGGTTGTGGGTTCGATTCTCACCTAAGGCAGTCAAAATATTCAAGGAATAGAATGTTAACTTTTTGTTAAATTAAATGTTAAATTTACACTAGTAGTTGATGTCCTTAAAATACACTTTGAATCGTACCTAATTAAGATTCATTCAATTTGAAGAACTTTAAACATAACTTTACTCATTTTGTAAGCGAAAAAGATATTACATTCTGTCCCCCTCTGAATGCAGGTAATAATAGGGGATAACAGCGGCGAGTGAGCAAGGCGTCAGACTGTCTGTAATCTGGGCTAATCCGCCACGACTAGTGACTGCGGCGTCACGCAAGGCTAAGGACACACACCACAATAATAATACAAGTTTCAAATTCAAACCAACAAAAAACATGACCTTTAAGAAATTAAATGAAGTCATTTATTGCTGAAATGTTGACGATGAAAAGGATTAAGTTATTTTTGTACGATTTTACAGAGTAAATTTATCGAATTGTATTCCCACTAGTCATCATTGTTGTGGTAACATGAATTCAATGATGAAGACCTTTGCCCCACAGTGCGTTGATTATAGGCCGTTACACTTTTCGTAGAATGAGATCATAAATTGAAATAATTAAAAACACTATGTTATACAGCTGGTTGCTGGTTATATCAGGGAACACTGTCAACAACTTTTGATAGCAAACTACTAAAAAAATGCAATCGTAATGCCCATTCGTTCCCTGATACAACTTAACGAGCAAACAATTATTTAAAAAAAAGCATCTCAAAAGGTCTAACGCGGATTCAAAATTAAATAAATAAATAAATAAATAATAAATGTGGACAACATCACATACATTGTTCTGATCCCAATTTGAATAACTATTTAAAGCATACGTATTTTGGAAACCAGAAACAACGAAGGTACCACAAACACCCAGACCCGAGAAAATGTAGAAAAACACATTTTTTTCTACATTGACCCGTCCGGGAATCGAACCCGGGACCTCGGAGCAGGCGAAACCTTGAAAACCGGTGTGTACGCTACTCCGCCACGGAGGTCGTCATAATATAGTTTATATTATAAAAATTATAGTTACCAGAAGAAATTAAAAAATCCAACGTGTACCCAGCCTTACTAAGCCGTTAGGGTAAACCCCCTCATCGCAGTCTTGCACTCGGTCCTGTCGTCGCGATCTTTGATTTAGTTCAAAATAAAGAGTATTCCTTCTAATCCACTCATAAAGTTCAATATTATAAGTACACTAAAATACTAATGTAATGGAGTTCAATGTCGCAATTTAGATACTTAGGAAAATATTAGCTCGAATAATAATATTTTGGTATCATAAAACAAATGTAACTTAAAAAAATTTTGTTGCCATAACTTCAAGATAGTTATTGTATTATCCTTGGAGGTGCACCACACGACTGCCCTCGGTAGGATGCGAACCTCGGACTTTTAGGACTTCCACCATAAATAGTTCTACCAGAAAAAATACGGTAACAGTCTTAGATAACCAAAAAATGAGGAAGATACGATGCGTTTATACTTCCTGAATTCGAATTTATAAAAAGTTACTCCATTTCTTGTTATGGCGACTTGAGTGGTTTGTGCACTAAATAAATGCACAGGGAGGCATTTTTAAAGCTTCCGTGCACTAAAACACGCACAATTAACGTATCTAAAGACGATAGTCGCTGACGTATTTGGTACTGAAACGTAGTATGAGACTTCGGCTCACTTTTGTTAAACCTCACGTGGAACGTGAGTACCTACCATGTCTTCCTCTTTTTGTTTTCATCTAAGGTTGCTACTGTAAGTTATGCTGCTTCGTCCGCAAAGTACTGAAAGCCCGAGCTGTAGACCAAAAATACCCCCTAGTTTAAGCTGATACCTACCTAAATATTCCCTTTACCTCCAATAAACAAACAAAGTTTAACAAAGAGAAACAGCTGCTATGCATAGAGCATTTTTTACGAAGGTGCAAAATGATATGGCGATGTGTCCGTAGACAAACTAGTTTTTTTAGGCGGTAAAATATGGCGGTAGATTCTAGAAACAAATCATTCTATTTTATGGTTATAGTGCTGGAAAAATGAAGCAAGGTTTATTGTCGTACAGAGTAGAAATGGCAATATTAACAACTTGAAAAGAACCCTCATGCGAATATAAAGGATCAGTTCCTAAAAATATCGTGGATGTTATTTATAATAAGGTTTAAATAAAATTTTAATGGATACCACTTTAAGCTACTGAACAAGTAAGTAATACGTAGTCATCAATGTACTGGACATACATTACAGGCAAACCTATTCGTCGAATTGAGCATCTTTTAACGTTTTAAGTGAAGTGATAAGCAATCAGCCGACGTTATCCGAAGGAAGGGAAGAGAGTAACACGATACTGTGTTATCAAGGTCCCCATCGGTTGGTTTTGGCGCAGTCCTAAATGGCCACTAAGGTTTCACTTAACGGCCAAGTATCCGTTTCTTAATTGAAAGGCATGGTTTGCAGTATTCATGATATCGGCCATTTTGTAAACCCAGATTTCGACTTTGGAATTACAAGTGGAATATACTGAGTAATGACTTTGTAAATATCATATATTTTGATTATTTAAGATATTCTATTTTTTTCTGTTAATCTAATTTAACGTAATAGTAAGTTTTAATAAAATAAAATATGTTTTTCAAGTTTATATACTGATAAAATAAACACGATTCGATTAAACCTATTCTGTTAGTTTGTAAAACAATGACATTCATATTTAACAGTATGTAATTAGGACAGTTTGAAATATTCTTAAATAGGTGTTAATAGTGGACAAATATCGTTTGTAAAAAAATATTTTTAACTATTAGCTAAAATCAGTTAAAATCAGTTTTATTTCTGCAAATGGGCCCCAGGAGGCGCTTTTACACATCCCAATTTAAACCTACCACTGCTTCGTGACAAGTCTGGGCTAGTGCCGAGAAGAAGCATATCTGTTATCTGTTCAATTTGATCTCTACCTAGTCGTATTGTGTAGAGATAAAGTTTTTACTTTAGTTTTGTAAAATCACACATCACACCGCACGTGCGCACGTGGCTCGTATCACAATATAGCATCGCATAGCCCATCCGTATGCACAATGGAGTACCTGCTTTATGGCGCATTTATTTGTTCAATTTTATCGTGGCCCGCCATGGCGCTTAGCGCAAAACAACATCATATTTCAGGGTAATGGCTCACCAATATTTACAGCTATGGTTAATGTATGCTAAACGCCATCGATATATAAAATTAAACCCATAACGTAAAAAGGCCTCTTTTGTGGAACGGCAAGCGGACAGATTGAATTAATTAAGCTTTTCTCTCGCATGGTTTTTTGTTCAAAAGCGATATGAGAAGTGGGTTTAGCAGGAAATGATGTAAATTGAATCATTCTTACTCTTTTGTGCAAATATAATCAACGCACGTCTGACGATGCCTTATTTTGCAATTTGAGAGAAAATCAGCCAGCAATAATTTCAGTTGAACACATATCTCTAAACACCTAACTTTATCGACAATAACCATCTCCGTACATTTGATGGAAAACTATTGAACATGAACGTAATGAACGTTTTAAATACTGTTTTAAACATGTTTTAAATCAACATTTAAAAAAATAGATAAAAATAAAATTAACTGGTCATCGCATATGAACAGATCTGTAACATATGTTGACATGACAAAGGATGTCTATTGTCTCTGTAATTATCCACATAATATCAAGGGTTAATGGGGACAACATCGCAAACATTGCTCTAATGTCCTACTATGAAACGCGAAGTCGGTTATACGGGATCTATCTGTCTCTTTCAGATACTCTGAGCCATTATGAGCGATAAAGACAGATGGAGTTATTATACGGAAATTTTGTTTAAGGCCTCTGATCCCACAGTTTTCTGTCAAGGGATAAGGCATCAATTCTGTGATCCGTGATGGCCACTGTAAATTATTATTACGAACGTAAAATTTACTTAAATCGTGAACTAAGTGCCAATTGCCCATCGATCAAAGGATCTAACTAACGCTTTGGGGCGGTGACAAAACCGAAATTAAAAGTTAAAAAACATCCGTTATTCGCAGTTCGCTGACATTCGTCGTGGTCGGATTACGGACGAATCCCGCCGTTAATCGCCAGTTAGAATTAACTTCTCTCCGCTCCGGATTAAGGCGACGTCTATTCTGTGCTCAATTGCGACATTTATATCTGCCTCATCTCGGTGACCTTGACACCATTCATTCACTGCCGCTGTCAACAGAGATTGCCGGTGTAGGGTGTGAGAGAGAGCAAGTCTCGTTCCAGCGTAGTAGGGCGGTACATGGGAATTAATGATGCAGTTTTGTTTGAATTCTATTTTTAAAATGTTATTCTGAAGATTTTTTTTCAGAGTTTAATGTTTCTAATGTGATATAATAGTTTGAGAAAAATAATTTTTATTTTCAATATACTTAAAAACAATAGATTTTCAGTATTTAAAGTTGAAAAAATATGTCTCAGGCGGGAATCGAACCCGCATCTCCTCGCATACACGGCACGGTAGCTCGTAACTATGCAGGTTCAAGTCCCACCTGAGACATATTTTTTTAAGTTTAAATATTGATATATTTTTAGAATTACAATTAATTGCTAAAATATCATATTATCAAATAAGTAAAAAAATAGATTTCCAATTCGACGCGTAGAACTTAAACTCTGTCTTCTTCTCACTATTGTATACTTTCTCGGATGTGGGTGTACCATAAGGTACGTATGTTGTATTCGTCGTTTCCGATTTCTGCAAAAACAAGTGATCTAATATTGTGTTTAATAATATTAGGGGTTAAAGTATGAAATTTACGTTTTGTATGGACGAAATCGAGAAAAGTCATTTTTCCATGCTAACAATTTTTTAGTTTTTTTAAAAACGCCTCAACCGTTTTCGATGCAATTAAAGGTGTAAGTTAGATGGTTATAAAGCTACGCATTATAGTATTTAAATTTCTGAAAATCAAAGTATATAAAAACAAATATACTTAATTGAAGCAAGAAGGTCAGCTGAGACATTGTAAGGGGTCTTTTCATCGATTCCTTTGAAGTAATAGGCACTAGTATTGCATTTTTTTTTTAGTCAAAAGTTACTTTATTTAGTTTTTGATACAATACAAAAAGAATTACGCAATAATACGACTATACTTAAGAGCTATAAACAAAATAAAAAGTGGGAAAATAATCGGCAATTTCATACTTTAACCCCTATTATTATTCTTACTTTACTGCTATATTTGTCTATAAAAAAACCTACAAAAGTCAAGTTCGTGTATTATTTAAATGGAAAATTACGGACCTAATATTGCTTTTGAAGTTATGTGTTATTGCATTTTTTAAATGTAATTTTTTGTTCCTTTAATGTTGCGATGTGCAATACACATAGTGTGTTAGGTAAATGGTGTTACATGCCGTTTCCAGTTTACGCTAACATAATAAAATAAGGTTTTTCATTGAAAAGAACATAAAAAAATAAGATATCCCTCTTAATAGGGTCAATATATCTCTAAAAACAAAAAAAATAAGCAAAAAAGTTTTTATAATTTTGTTTTTTGCTTCTCCTGTAAAGTTAATGGCTTTTACGACCTAGATAAAAATACTAAGGCAAAGTCAAAATCTCCATACCTGCATTTTTCCAATTTTCATTTCTACACTGAACTCAATTACCAGGCTGACTCCTTATTGGGTAAAAATATACCCCGTATTTATATATCTACCGTTTATACAAGTAAGTCTTTAGATATTGTTTGGTATGTAACAAAGATCTGATAAAGTCACAAATTGCTCGCCCAATTCCATTTTCAAAATAAAGTAGGTACATCAAACTTCACACAATTAATATCAATTTTTCATTATGTTGATGTTGTCTTTATTCTAGTTGAGTAATAAACCTACGCAAACATTTCCAAGCAAACACACAAATTATAATAAATTCAATTTGAAACAGTGTTTTCAATTTATTAACCGTTGAATATTAATCATGTTTCACAACTCGCAAACTGAAACGAAATGAAGTACAGTTGATAAATAAAAAGTTTTATCAAAAAAATCAATCAGCAAAGATATGAGATAAGCTGCCATTTTGTGACAGCACATAACAATGGTCGTGGATTGTTGGTTTCACAAAAAGTAGTTAGTTTAATGCATTCTTTCTGTTTTTTATTGCAAGCAACGAGAGGATCGTTGCTTGCTCTTTTCTATGATGTTTGTATTCAGGTCAAACGGCTCAACTTAAGCGACAAAAAAATTACAATACCAAGAACCACACTGTATGAGCAGACGCAGACATAATTACGTAAGTGCATCGCCCTCACAAATCGCATGCAAATACAGATACAGCAATCATTAGTATTCTAAAGAAATAACTTTAATGATTCTTCGAAGCTTATATTCTTTGCTAGTACTTAGAACTGTATATTTAAAATCGCAACAATTTATCTGTACCTATAATGAAAATGCTAAGAGATATCTATAAGCTTTTTTTATGATTGCGATGGAATTATTTCTAGTAACTATATCGACCTGTGTGCCTGCGTTGTTTGTTGAGCCGGCGAACCAGCGCAGTTCAGTGCGGCGAAGTTCGCACCCCTTGACGTCAATTGTCATCAAAATTATATAAATCATCTTATCCAATTACAAATTTATATAAAAGAAAGTCGTCTTAGTTAAACAACTTATAAGTCGAGAATGCCTGGACCGAATTTGATGATTTTTATGTTTTTGAATTTGTCTTCATCAGGAATAGGATAGTATGTATTAAAAACGTTGAAAAGTAACCGTTAAATAAGTTAAAAATAATATTGTTTTCCTAACACGCCATATTTGGGGACAATTTTTTATTTATTTATTTATTTATTTCAGGCAACAGAGTAAAAAATACAGGCCCATATAATAAATACCTTACAGACTAACATACATACAATACTTATAACAATACAAATTACACTATAAACACACAAATTTCACGGCGTTGTGTTACGCGACTTGGTGTCAGGTAACCGTCCACGAAACCGACGATACACAACACCCTTCGGCCAAAATTCTGCCTGCATGAAGGTCGACAGTTGTCCTGTCGGAACCCTAACCACAAACGAAAACAATGACATTCAAGACGTCAAAATCTGAGGGCGATACGATGTTTGCGGGGTCTGCTTGTAGAAATATAGATTTCAGATACGAGAATGTTATTGCTGGATATTTCATCATCATCGTCATCAACAGCCTACATCAGTCCACTGGTGGGCATGGGCCTCTCCAAAAGGAGGTTTCTGTTATAATCACCACGCTTGGCAGGCGGGTTGGCGATCACTGTTTATCCAATGCTTAACGCTCATGCCAGTCTTCTTTTAGCAGTACCTAAGGGGACCATGGGTATCCTATAAATAAATAAATAAATAAATATTTTCAGACATGCCACACTAGGCCACACAGTGCCATCTAGTCCCAAACTAAGCAACTACTACAAAGCTTCACGTATTGGCTACTAGACAACCAATAAATACTTATATATATTTTTTTTTTGTAAATATATACTTATAATACATAGGAAAACACCCAGACCAGTACAAACAGACATGTTCATGCACATAAATATTTGTACTGTGCGAGGATCGAACCCGCGACCCATGGCTCAGAAGCAGCGTTTACTACCACTGATCCAAATGGTCGTCATATGGGTGTAGTAAGAAGATAGGACAGGCCCCTGTACAATAATCTCTCTACGTGAGACATTTATTACCCTTGTTATGTTTATAGGTCTGTAAAATTTATTGAAATTTTTGCAACGTAATGTTCAGGTTTCCTGTCGATGTTTTAATTTATAAAAATAAAGCAGCAACGAAACCAGAAATTAATTATTGATCTTTTGTTTTAAAAATTCTTATAATTAAATAGTATAAAACAAAGAAAATACACCCTCAAGAGATGTCCAAGTAATAAAAAAAACATGAGAATCCCACGGTACAATATCTCCTCAGTTACGTAATCGTCTCCTAACGTTCTGAACTATAAAGAGCTCTCATAAAATCCATTTCCCTGTATTGTACACTTAGGGGAGGGTAACTCACTTAGGTTTATATTATTTAATGCTCGCGGTACGATGGCTGGACGCGCCGGGGTCGCGCAGGGAGTGCCTCTCGGCCCGCTACTTTATAATGTTGACGGCGTTTTGTGACTCTATCCAAGGAACACGTTGGCTATACTGCTTATATAATATACTAACTTTGCAAGCTTTTCATGCAGCGTAAAACTTTATGACTGAACGTTTCGGCGACTTAACGTCGAAGCTTAATACGGGGAATGTAAGGATAAACAACTCTTGACGATCGGATATTCCAGACACAATTAAAATCAATTGTTATCGAGACAACAGGTTGTCTCTTGGGGCTTGAAGCGCTACAAAGTAAATAAATAAATAAATAAATATTTTAAGACATGCCTCACTGGGCCACACAGTGCCATCTAGTCCCAAACTAAGCTACTATTAAGTACCCTATCGTATGGGGTGCTAGACAACCGATAAACTTACTTATATACTTTTTTTTTGTAAATACATACTTATAATACATAGAAAACACCCAGACCAGTACAAACAGACATGTTCACGCACACAAATATTTGTACTGTGCGGGGATCGAACCCGCGACTCATGGGTCAGAAGCAGCGTTAACTACCGCTGATCCAAATGGTCGTCAAAACTACTTAACAAAGTGTAACTACTTAACATTTATGTTTATATATAATCTTTTTCACATCGCCCTAATGAACAATACAAAATCCAAAAATCAAATAAATAGATTCATATACTGAACACCTTGTTTAGTCTGCTCTAATTCATTGTAAGAACTTACAGAAAGTATCAAGTTCCGAAAATAAACTTCCCTCGAACAAACTTAGTTTTAACGCTAGCGGAGAGTAAAGTTTTCTCATAGTCGCAACATCTGCGTCCGCCAATATTCCTACTGCTTCACCACGTTTGTCTAGATTGTGAAGTATGGGTGTACTTATTCAAAAACTAGAAGTCGTTAATCCATTTCTTAAATCAAAAGACCTTTAAACCAAACAAAATTTAAGAAGCCTCGTAAACAAACATTTTGCACGAGCGTGCACATAAAACGTACAGATTCATAAATTACAAATCCCTTAAATTTGCAACAGCTTACCTGGCACATTTTGGGAGTTGTTAACACCTGAACCAATTATATGCAATTACCTTTCGCTTGATTACGTTCTTAAATAGCTTGGGTAGTACTTACGATAAGGCCGGCTAAGTTATACAGACCCCGAGCAACAGCACCGTTTTCCCAAAAAGCCTCATATTTATTACGTCAACAGAGCGGCAGGGTAGTTCGAGCAAAGCTGGTCAAGTTATAAGTACGGGCGTTGTTTATATCACCACATTGCAGCCGAAAGAGATTAACACGTTCGCCCGAAACTAGTCGGAATTAGATTTTACTGTTAGTTGTAGGAAACCTAATAATTGCCCGTTTTGTAACATTGCCTGCGATCACAGTATCGAGTTTGAGACCGGATAAATGGGACGCCAATATCTGGTTTGCAGTTAAAGAAATTAGTAGTAATTTGTAGCTGCCGGCAACAGTTGTTTAGAAACATTCAAAGCTTTGGATTTAGTGAAAGATTGAAACGAGTTGGAACCATTGTACGAGTGAATCACAAACTTGTAATTGAAGCGGGAACGAAGTAGCGTTCTGAGATTGCGTGAAAAAAACAATCACAACGACAATCGGTTTAAAATTTTATAGCCGGTCGTTGCGTTTTGTATTTTACACGCCATTCTATTAACCAATGAAAATTGCTAGTTGTTTAACGGAAACTCACTGAATAACATGATTAATCAATAAACCAGTGTGTAACTGCAAACAAGAGGCTTTTTAAAGGTACCAAAGTATCGAAGAAGCGCTAACTTTAACAGTTAGTAAATTTTCATAATAAGTATTCACTACATGCCTTCAAAATAAAGTTGTCTAGTTCATAAAAGAACAACAACTTTAAACAAAGAAAGCCAGTATAACCTTACCAGAGCAGTAGTGAGCTAAACCACAACCGACGTAGCCCATATCTCGTCTACACGCTCAATCTTCTTGCAGATATTTCTTAATAATCTGTAATACAACATCAGCCTCGCGCGAGACTTTGCCAGCGTAATGTTAAACAATATATTTCGTACATAAGTAACCTTGCAGATAAAAATTCCCTGTGTTTACAGGGTAAGAGGGGTTGTCATCAGAATAAATGAGTCACATTAGGGTCACACCACACGTTGGCATACGACCTCTTTGCCCATCCGCCCCGGTGCTTTCGTCTGTCCCTCTCTTGCTTAGTAGACCTTTCGAATGTAACAAAAAAGGATGGCCACGACAAAAAGCATGTTAACAGCGCCAAACTTGTTTGCAAACTTTTAAATTTTGCGCTGCCCCGCTAAATTTAAATTTGGAATTTTGACTGGCAAATAAAATTCTATAGTCACGGAGCAGTTGATGAATTGTTACTATTTTTTCGAACCAGATGAATATTTCAATAGTAGAGCAGTATAACTTTCATTGCAAACTAATTAAAAAAAGCCAATGCAAACAGCAAATTGTCAAGGATAGCATAATTCCTCATTGACGTTGTTTTTTTGGAGCTAGTTATTCTTAATCGATATAACCCTTGATTTTAAGATATTTAAATAATTGTGATTTAAATTAAGATTTTAAACAGATCCTATCAATATCATCATTGAATATGGAGGTATTAAAAATCACATCAATTCAACAAAGATGTGAAAGATCTGAAAAAAAAACTTTTGTCTGATTTTAAAATTGTTTGTTTTTATTTGATATGTATGTATAGGTATTGTAATATAGCTCGATAAGAACACCCATTTAAATCCTAAGATTCCTGAAGAATAAATATTTTATTAAGATTTCAAAAAGGAAGAGGTTCTGTATTCGATTTTTCTATTAAAACATTCAATTGACAAAAAGAAGACACAAAAAATGTTAGTCAATTTTTCGCTATATTTCCTGCAAAATAGTTTTCAAAGGCTCATTAAAAACAGTGTTAACTTTATTTAAACAATTTTGTGTTCAGAATGGGCAGGTCAAAGTAGCACATTCCAGCACACATCGGCAACGACACACGTTGACTCGCCCCTTTTTATTAACCGAATTCCAGAAATGTTTCCCGCGTGTCAAACGGTAGCAGTATTAGTCACTAAATGGGAAGAACATTGTTCGAGTACATACTCCAAAGTTGAAATGATAGTAACAAAACCCTTTTCAACCTAGTATAATGAACGAACCTAGTACTGAGTAGGGTTGCCTAAAATATAATGGCTCAAATCATTCTGGATCTCCTGAGAAATGACTAAATGCTGTTAGAAGAAGATGGACAGTTGCGTCTTCTCATCACTATTGACCAAACTACAGTACCTGCCTGCCAAGTGTGGCGGTTATTGCAATATCCTCCTTCAGTTGTGGACTGATTAGGGCTGATGCTGATGTCAAACGCCTTCACTGATTTATAAAATTGTTTATATGACTTATTATTTATGACAGCTCAATTTAATTAAATTACTCGTATTATTAATCAAGTTGTCTGAAATAGACCGCTAACTAGCGGACCGCCATAATTGTGAAACCTGCGTTACAATTGGTTATGGTGAGCAATTAAGCGATATAGCAAAAGATCGTGGGAAATCTAATCTGATGCAGTCGATATTTATTTTGAACAGTCGAACATTTAAGGAAAATAATTTTATTAAAATAATGTTTAGTTCAAAATACATACCTGTAACCTGCCTACACTCATACTTAGATGTTAGTTATAAACGTCAGGAAATACAGTAAAAAGGGCCACAGAACGAATTTTGTCTTATCATTACATTCAAAATGGCACCCAAAATGTTGGTTCAAACATTTGAACAAATATGAAAAGCGAATCCGGCCAAGTTTTATTATTTGAAGTTCATTTCGTCGAAATGGGTTTTTCTAAGTCTATTACGTAAATAGGCTTTGTTTCGAAGATTTCTCGGTAAGATTCCACAATAATGCGGCTCACGATATTCTGCGATAGAACACGGTATACCTACCCAATCTCGAAGAAACAAAATACTGGTTGCTTAGACAATTTATTTGCAAAAGGCTAAATACGCTAGTCAACCACTTTAGGGACAGGCTTTTAATACGTGGCTAAATTGAGAGAAAAGGACGAATTTCATTTATTGATTAGCGCTCCGTTTTCATTTCTTCTATGTCTAATTCGGTTATATCGCCTGTTATATAGCATGATAAGTGATCATGAAGAGCCAGAACATGGAACAACTGAGACTATAGGACAAAAGTACAATAAAAAAGTTTTTTTCTAAAAGTAACATTCCGTTATAAAGTTATTAAAAGTCAAATGTTCACAATTAATAGTCACAAATTACATGACTTTAAATAAATTAGAAATGAAAATAGATAGGGGCACACGAATGATACGATTCAATTAACTAACAAACCATACCAATGACTGTAACTAAAAAAAAAATTAACTGTATGTTAGCTTTTTTTTAGTTAGTTCACGGGAAATTAAACGCGATCATACCTTATTATTTTGCTTAATGCATGATATTTCGTCTCCTGGAGCTGTTTAGCATTCAGTGTGTTATGACTTTCTGAGTGTTGTTTAAGAACGATAGCAGTGATGAATGTTTGTCTAGCTGTAAGCACCTCGCCGCAAAGTCTATACAATTCAATGGTTGGTTATTGTAGGCAACTTTTAAAACGGCTCTTTGTACACGCTCCAGTTTCAGCATTACGGATTTAGGTAGGTATATACAGGATAAAATTTTAACCACCTTCCAAATTTTAATACAACAATCTACGAGACAAAAAACAAATGACGTATTTTTTTTACTATAGCCCAGTGCAAAAATATCAAGATAAAGAATACCAAATTTTTAATACGGCCTCCTCGGAACACTTTTTTTACACGATTCGCATCTCATTCATTCATTAGGATACTATTCATAAGTTGTTGATCTTCCCTTTACACCTTCACAAGCTTGGGACCGTAAAAAATGAAAACTACATTTTTTACTTCATAAATGGTATCTAAATACGATACTTACCGCCTATGAAAAGTTCGGAAGGTGATGAAAAAGTCACCTGTAGAATATAATTGAACCTGACCTAAGTAACCTTAAGGACTTTGGGGACCTGAAGGACGGGTTCTCACTAGAAACCTTTATCAGGCTCCGCTCTCTCACGCACAAGGTGCTACAAATAATTTGTATTGACTTTATGAATTGTTAATGAAATCAATTACTTTGATTACACCGTATACTGTAGATATGTGAGATCAATAAATATATTTTTTTAATAAGGCTAGGGGCAGACACTTAAAAGTCCTGTTTAAATAAAGTGATTGAATTATTGGTGACCTATGCACGCACTCTAAGCTAAACACTGGGGCAACTTAATATTATGTGGTTCAAATAGGTGAGATTTTGCTACAAAGATATACACTCTGATGTAGGCCATTTACGTTTAGAGTATTAATGTAAATCAATAACATTGTCTAAACAAAATGGCGTCGCGCAGTACGGCTGAAAAACCTTTCCACGGATTACAGAACATTCTCCACGTGTTCGTTTTTACGCGTGGGACCTAAGAAAATGGTTGCCTAAACAAAAAGAAGCTTATAACAGATCCAAGGCCTAAGCGTCTAGAGAATATTTCACGAAAATATATTGTATTCCAGCCCTGTAAGCCTTTCGGGTGCACAAGAGAAAGCAAAATAAATACTTTTTGCGAAGTTTCATTAAATTATATTTATAGTCCTTAAAATATAGCTTGATTAGAATGACAGTTCTCACTAAAAGAGACGACGTAACTTTGTACCAGCATCATACAAGTGAAACACATTTGCACACGCAAAAATATTGGTAAATGGCATGTTCAGAATATTTTTTTATACATTGCTGTACATATTAATCAATTTTATAGATATTTAAAGTAAAAAACATTGAAATAATTCAGTCACAAAAATTACACCTAACTTTAAAAGACGTCTTTACAAGGTTACGTCATTTTTCATAATCGCTAGTCTCGACAGACTAACAATATTTCAAAATCGAAGTAATGTAACATAAATGTTACAAATGATTTAATGAGCATTAGTATCAGCTAAGAACATCAAATTGCAATTGTTAATAGTTTACGAAAAATTTCAAATTTATTAGATTCTATAAGCGATAAAAGATTTCTAATTGTTTTTCATGATTGTTCCAATTATTCTGAGAATGATCACGCTACTGACTTACTGTTAAACCTTAATATATATGTTTTTCGTTTTATTTTATTCACCATGACTGTTTTTTTCGTTTGATCAGTCGAGTCAGTCCCATCACTAGTCATCTCAGTTTGACAGGTGTCATTCTAATCAAGCTATATTTTAAGGACTATAGTTTATACAGAAACTGTTTTCATTATTTACTAAATCGACGAGTATGTTACAATTTTCATTACTTATAAATTATTATCATCATCGTCAGACCATATTAGTCCACTGGTAGACACAGGCTTCAGAACTATGATTGTTCCAAATAGTTAACCAATGGTGGCTGCTGCCCGTATTCGTCTAATAGATGTCGCCTCTTACGACATGGTATGAGGAAGTAGGATCCCAATATAGTGCTATTCTATATTAGGACGACACCACACAGTTTAAAATATAAAAAATAGACTAGAAGACGTTTTATACCACAGTTTAGTTATTGTTATCGCTCTTCAGCACATCATCATCTATCTACATCTACAGCTGGGCTTATCGGGAATCGTAGCCGTCAGCCGCTTTATCGGTACTTCGGGTAGGAGCGTAACCACGTTGTGTCTTTCAGTTTGGAGGCCCCTTTTAAGACTTACGGTTGACAATGAGCAGCGAGCGACGTGACCGGCTTCCACTGTACATGCTATGAAGAACTTACGCTCTCCATATATCGCTTGTTTAATGGTTCTTGTCTTATGGTTATTATTATAGGTTATTCAGGTATTGAGTGTTGAGTTAACACAAAACATTGGTTGGGACATTCGGTGGCTTATCACGACGCTTTTGAGTTTTCAAGCCACCGATTACAGATGTGATTTGCGCATACAACTTCCATTTTAAGGTAGAAGCCGGGACCAATGGAAGCACGAGAACACAATTTAAAAATCGTTTTCTAAATTGGCCCTACCGGCATTTGGACCCAGAATCATTGTTTAGGCACTTGTTCCACCGCCAACGATGAACAAGAAGCGAGTAGTACTAGAAATTAGAAACGTCGAGCAACGGAAAGCGAGTGTGTTGTATGCGATCAACTATTGATATATGCATTTTTTTTTTCACACGAAATGTACATCTATTATACGTTTCGTGGGCGAGGAAAAAGCCGTCGCTGCCTCCCCGGCGCCGTTGGGACAACTGTCTTTTAGGCAGACCAGAGCATGACTACATAAACCGGGTTGTCAAATATGTACCCGCTTACTGACCTTATTTTAAAACTTTTTTAAACACGATTTCATATTTAAATGGTTTACTTTTCTTCCTACTTAAACCAAGATATAGGAGCTTAACCACGTTCCTGTTATCTTAAATTCTATACCTACACAGTCAATCTCCCAAACCACACCGGTGGAAGCCACCGTTCATACATTTTAAATAAGAATTACCCCGCCAAGTGAAGGAGACACCGAAGGAAGTTACCCACTGGCGTCTAACCATTACTCCGAGAAATGCCAATTTAAACTTGTAACGAGGTTTGCCGCGAGTGGCTGTGG
Source organism: Anania crocealis (assembly GCA_949315895.1). Classification (NCBI taxonomy): domain Eukaryota; kingdom Metazoa; phylum Arthropoda; class Insecta; order Lepidoptera; family Crambidae; genus Anania; species Anania crocealis. Next base: position 5,377,650 of record OX438884.1, read on the forward strand.
AACAAAATTAAAAACTCCACTGAGCACCGTCGAGCCTTGCACACAAAGTATCATGGCGAGGTATTGTGCCTACCATGTCCCCGCTGGCGGGGAATTTAAAACACAAACTGATCTTCTTATCGTATGGCAGTGTCATTATAGTAGGTACTGAGCTGAAGTTTAACAATTTGTGTTTTTATGATTAATGTTTACTCAATTTTAATAAAAAAATACTTCATTATTTCATATTTAATCACTTTCAAACACGTTTAACCTAAAAACTTCTACATCTTATTTAATATACATGGTGTTTGGCGGAACGTTAAACATACGTTAATAGGGGGAAGCTGGGGTGGTCTGCTACCTAACTAGCTCAAGAAAAATTACTTAGTAAAAATCTTACTTACTTACTTAATAAAAAAAGTCTATGTCCCAAGACTTTTTTCTTTATTTGGAATTCCGTCACTTTCTTACATTAAATCCTTTAAAAAAATATATATGGACAGATCTAATAAATCTTTTTCTAATTAGAATTTCAACAGTTGGTAGTTCCTTTTAAATTAATAACGTATGTTCAATGTTCCGCCAAACATCCTGTATAGAGAATCTAACATATTATATACGCGTTGCTTAGTGTTCCCAATTAAGCCGGTGGTCAAACTTCCATAGCAACTTAGTTGTGGCTCGCTAAATATTCACTGCTCATATTATGGGTATAAACACAATACATTCTCTATACTGATCGTGGTTTTTAATCTTTGCTTAGCTCGATGGTTGGCGAATGGTGGGCGATAGTAACAGGCCTAACTCCCATCCTCACTTTGTTGCGGACTTCCCTAACGGCAATTTTCAGCTTTTTCAACGGAGATCACGATGCAAAAATTGCGCCAACTAGTTTACACCGTGTCATAAAAGCTACTTTATTGAAATTTACTCGACTAGTAATGATATACCGATAAATAATTGAGGTTGCCACAAAATATACCGTGGCAATATAGTTTCACGACTCTACCAAAGTATTTTAAAAGTTACCAATGATGGAAGTTTTCATTCATTTTTTTTTTACATTACTGTACCAATAGAATCATCATAGTTGTCAAAAGTAAAACGGCTACGATTTAATAATAGTTTATTTTTTAACCAAAGGTTGGACATGGTTTTAAAAAAAAAACGTTAATTTGTAACATAGGCGTCCCAGACCAGGCCATCCATAAAACTTGTAATGAATGAATATTCCAAATATTTAATGACATATTTTGCAAGAATTTTATCATAATCCTCATCAGTCCATATCAGTCTACTGCTAGGATAAACCTGCCGAAAAGTAAGCCTATTTAAAAAAAAACTTCCTGGGCAGACCAAAATTTTTACCGATGTAGAGAAATGACGCTGCTGCCAGTCTTAGACACCTATGGGACGAGATCGTGCAGTTCTGCCCTTGACTTCTCTACACGGTTTTGTAAACAATATCATCATCTACTTAATCTGTCTGGATATAATAGGGGTTAAAGTATGAAAATGCCGATTATTTTCCCACTTTTTATTTTGTTTATAGCTCTTAAGTATAGTCGTATTATTGTGTAATTCTTTTTTTATTGTATCAAAAACTAAATAAAGTAAATTTTGACTAGAAAAAAAATGTAATACTAGTGCCTATTACTTCAAAGGAAGTCGTTGAAAAGACCCCTTACAATGTGTCAGCTGACCTTCTTGCTTTAATTAAGTATATTTAATTTTGTATTATATACTTTGATTTTCAGAAATTTAAATACTATAATGCGTAGCTTTATAACCATCTAACTTTCACCTTTAATTGCATCAAAAACGGTTCAGGCGTTTTTAAAAAAACTAAAAAATTGTTAGTATGGAAAAATGACTTTTCTCGATTTCGTCCATGCAAAACGGCAATTTCATACTTTAACCCCTAATATTAAGACAAGCAATAAAATCTTACAGCGCATTAGCCTTGGTGTAACAAAACACATACTCGTTCAGGAGTCGGCGGCACGTAAAGACCTCTGAATAAGTCTCGAGTAGTGATGCGCTTTCCCGGTAACATACGAAGAATCTGTTCAGAAACATCGAATGTTTTCTTTCGTAGCTTGAAGTTATATATCGTCAGTGGAAAGGAAAAAATGCTAAAGCGCCATTTGGGCCAAAATGAGTTACATATATTGTTGGATAGGCTTTTTTTTCTGCGTCGATCTATGTAGGTTTCAACTCAATCAGACAATTTTTTTGGCGCTTTAGCATTCCGAAATTTGCAAGTATTTCTAAAATCACCGCCCTTGCGCTACTAAAACGACGTGTTGGTAGTGTTTTTACAACAAATGTCGCGTAAGAATTTTTTTGCTGGCACAATATTTTTGCTTTCACAACATAAGTATTTTTTTGTTACTTAAGAACTTGAATGAGGTTGTTACTTTAGCATTTTAAGCTTTTTGAATTTTAAAGTTTATTGGTACATTAGCAATTATTCATAACTGTTGTTCATAATGATTTGGCATGTAAGCAAAAGTAAGTGATCAAGATTCGATTAGTTTTTGCGCTTTAGGATTTTTTCACTTGCTGTTTGTGTAAGTAGGTTTAGTATGTTAGCAAAAATATTATACTTGAAATGTATTATTACACATTTGTTAGCAAAAATTAGCCTTTTCTTACAAGTTTTAAAGTACTTTAGCGATAATTATCATTAAACAAAGCAAACATTATAGTAGTGAAGTAATATTAAAATTACTCAAAAAACTTAAACATTATGATGCATTGAATGATTCTTTGGATCTAATAAGTTCTTACCTTAAAGGCAGAACACAAAAGGTTTGCATAAATGGAGCTGAGTCGTCAGGGTCGGCCCTTATTATGGGTGTCCCTCAGGGATCAGTATTAGGACCCCTGCTATTTTTAATTTATATTATAGACCTTCCCTGTTATTTTCATAATCTTTGTGAGATGGTATTGTTTGCAGATGACACATCTATGATTTTACAAACTAAGAGGGACAAATCTTTATTTGACGATGTTATCAATACCCTTTTAAAATTATTGCATTGGTTCACAGCAAATAATGTTTTACTAAATGCAAATAAAACAAAATGACATGTTAAATTGACAATGCCGTACGTACGGTTTGCTGTCACTCATCACAAATCGCGATAATTGTTAAAGATGAACCATTAAACTCTTTAGATTCTACTACGTTTTTAGGTATAACTGTAGACTCTCATTTGCAATAGGGTGCTCGTTATTAGGGGGCTCTGGAAGACTTAGTTCTGTTGCTGTGAGAAATATAAGGCAACTGACTGATGTTGGAACGGCATGATTCGTATATTTTAGCTACTTTCATAGCATAATGACATACGAAAGTATGTTGTGGGGCTCAGCGGCAGATATTGAGTCAATTTTATATTACAAAAACGTGCTGTATGGGCTATTTATTTCTTACAAAAAATACGTACATAATTTTAATACCAAAAATAAAGATGAACTTGCCGTTCCAGGTTTCAGACTGCGAAAAGTAGGAAAATCGTTCATGGGAAATTGTATTCGTATTTTTCAACAAATTACCACAGGGTATTGCTGAACTCCTTGTACATCAACTTAAATCGTATGTCAAAGTAATTTTAATGAAAAAGGGCTATAACACTGTAAATGATTATTTGTATGATAGAAATGTAGGGCATTAAATTGTCCCAGCTCGTACTTTCTTAAACATTTTGTAAAAAATATTTAAAAAGGGGCTGACAATAGTGACCGAGTTTCTTGCGCTGCTTCTTCTCGACACTAGCCCAGACTTGTCCCCAAGCAGTGGTAGGTTTAAATATTAGGACATGTAAAAGAGCCTCCTGGGGCCTATTTGCAGAAATAAAACTGATTTTATACAGCACGTGACTATAAAGCACATTCCTGTTGGATCTTGTCGGTTTTTGTTGTTTAGTCGCCGTCCGGATCATCATTTTACCGTGTCAACTGGATTGTAAGTAAAGTTTAAAGGTATGTTTTTCTTTTCCGTAATATTATGATTGTGTTATAATAATGATGATAGACAAAACATTTTTAAAGTGCCGTGCCTCAGTCAGCCAAACCGGAACCCTTATAGGATCAAGTATAAGTATCAATAGTACAAGAAGAAATACAAAATTATTTTCTTTTGTTTAAGGTCTTCATGGGCAGCAAACGCAATGTTTATTTAAAAAGTACATTGGATTGGAAACAAGCTATCCGACCGACTAACCGAGTTGACCAACGCATCTGATGACATGTCTTCTCAGCATACTATGGCTCATGTGCTCTCACAATCTGCTCTAGAAATTATGTAAATTTATGCTGTCGAGCCCAAGTGCTCGGGCTGGGGTCGATGCATTGATCTAGAATTTAAAGTAACTCCTCAAACTCTAACTCACATGGATCTCGTGGATCACATAACCAATACGTTTTCTGATGTAATTCTGAGCTCAAAGATGTTAGTAATATGTTGTATGTTTATTTGTATTGATATCATCACATCTGTTCAGTTTTAAATAAATATACAACTGTCTAATAAAGTTTGTAAATATTTCGTCCTTGTCTAATGGTACAATGTTTAATTTAGGTGTCATAAGGTCCTTTGCTCCTCAGTACCTCCTGCATACATGAAATTGTTTTGTGCTGTCGAATTCACTCTGCAGTTTTAGTATAAGCTGTGTAATTTCCTGAAACTTATTTTTTTCTTCATTCTCATTTTCCCACTGTGTCATCAGTACTCATCAGTAATATTAATTATTTGTAGTATATATTTTTTCTTCGTAAATATCAAATTTTGTGCATTCATAACACTCGTAATTTAAATTCATAATCAGAAATTTCTCGTAGGGTTTGTATCTGGCTGCCGAGTTTTGTAATGCAGCCTTTAATCGAAGTTCGTGTACGTTTTACTTAGTTAATTTATCCATTTAGTCGCCAATTATTTCATTCTAAAATAATACCATTATATTTGAAAGCTATGATATTTATTTTCTGATTGACACATTAAATGTCATAACAACGAAAGTGTAGTCAGAGAGTACAAATATGTAAAGATGATGGATGTGACGTGAAACTGAACAAACTTTGCCACCATTTTTTATCCTCATAAAGATTAAATTTTTAAGAATACTGAAAGACGTCATTAATAATTTTTAATCAGGTAGCTGGACACCAATTTTCATTATCATCGACTTAGCTTCAAAACTAACGGATTTTTATACAAACTTATGGGGCCCTTTTTACCCCATTATAGGCGGAATTTCCAAAAATCAAAAGTGCTTACCTACTCTATAAAAAGAAGCACGGTGAAAAATTTCCGGTTTTAAATCCCAGTAGTTTAGGCTGTGCGTTGATATGTCAGTCAGTGTTTTATATTTAGGTAATTCAAAATATAGGCATTACCACAAATCTGTACCCGGTTAGTAGTAATGTCAATATTTTTAATTAAGGCATTAGGATAATTATGCATTTTTTTCACAAAACATTTATACCTATTTAATCTTTAAGTATAATTTTTGCTTAAAACGTGTAATGTAGTTATAGTTTAGCAACATTTGCCTTTATTCGTTCCATGGGGTCTGCGTATGTAAGCATATATTCCTGTTGGTTCCGTGAATAATGTTGCTTCTTACGCATTACTTCGCTGGCGTATGTGACTACAATAGTTGTAGTTTAGTAATTTATCTTTGACATACTTATTCAATTGTAACTCACTAAGCAATTATGTTATAATAAGAAAAATTTTGTGATAAATGTGCCCTAATAGTTTGATTTATTTAATATTATAGTTCAGAATATATGTGAATTTGTTGTCCTTTCGTTTCAAAGCAAGTACAAGTAACCTTGTTTGTGTGATCTCTAATTAATATAATTGTAAGACTGTGTTTAATATTATAAATAAATACCTGCTGGTCAAAAAACATTGGGTTGTTATTTATTTTATAACTTTTACCAATATGTGTCGTAAATTATTAATAATTACTACTAAAAGTAATAAATTTCGATCTTTTATTCACATTTACCAAAACATGTGGTTATTATTAATAATTTTGTAAAAATATTAATAAATTTCAATTAATCAGATTAACCGTAACATATATACATATTAATTATTAAGTTATATATCGTATTAAGCATATGTGTTATTTCAAGCTATAATCTATCTTCGTGTATAGTTTAATTTAGATTCAGTTAGTAATTCTGGCGTGATGGAGTTACAAACTTTAGCATTTTTTCTATTAATGAAAACTTAGATAAACTAATTCCATCGGGGTAGACAAAGGGTTGACAACTTGCATTATTTGACGAAAAGAGGATTTGACAAATTACCAATTTGTCTAATTTCTGATTTGTCAATTTGAAAATTTGACCAATATCAGACTTGACGAAAGTCGTAATACCCCTTTGAAAAGGGATTATATTGAATTTTGATAACTACTATGGGATATTTAATAGTAATAGGTAACTAAAAATCTAATTCTTGAAATTAGAACCCGTGGAATTCGAAATTTAGAACAGGGAAAACGTGCGTTGACGACTCTGGAAAATGTCGCCACGTGACCTTTATTCGAGACGAATCCCGTGTAAGATTTGTCATGAGAGAGTGTGAGTGTTTTGTTGTAATGGGGGCTATTGCTAGTGAATTTGCTACTAGAGGCGCTTGTGTCGTGTGAGGTCCAATAATATTCACTTTTCACTGGTTTTAGCGGGCTTCGTTACATAAATTATAATTTCGTTAATTTACCTGCTAGAAAGTGATCTCCTGAGTAAAATTATTGCTAATATGGATTATTTGGCGATTAATGTGAACGCTTTGAAAGCGGAATTAAGATGAAACAATAAAATAGGCGGCCTCAAAGAGCAACTATTTCAGAAGTTAGTTTTTTGATATGAAGATAGTTATTTATAAATAATAAACTTTAATTAGATTCAAGATTTAAAACTTTGTATCGGCGCTGATCTTATAAAGTCGCCTTTTACAGCTATACCTCCGGACCTCAGTCTACAGTGGCGCCAACTGGTGAGCAAAGAAACGGTAGTCCCCATTGCAGTCATTTTCTATTTAGGATGGCAAACTATTTATATTTCTTTACCCGATGATAAAAATAATATAAAAATAAGATTATTTTTATATTAGGTGTGTATTACCATAGGCAAAGAATATTATTGTTCAATATTCTTTGCCATAGGTCACGTTTATATTTTTTACGGCTTTGATTCATTTTAATATTTTATAGTTTTGTTGGAAATTTGTGCCATTTGAATTTGAAACACAATTCCACTCCAAACGGTAGAAAAACATTACGACAACCAGGATTAAGCATATTATACTAAAAGCATATATGAATAGAATCCAAACATCATAAATGGACTTAAAAATTAAAATCAGTGGGTTCTTTGCTTATTTTTTTTAGTTTATCCGTATATTACATGCAGGGTTCTTGAATTCACGCATACATTCAAATAAGAGATGACTTTACGTTTCTTTAATTAAAGTATTCAAAACGACGAGATAAATCTAGTATAATGTGAAACCATAATGCGAGTAAATTCCTTACCATGTTATTTGTCAGTAATTATTTTAGATTTCCTGGATGTATTTATCGACCAACTCTTAGATTAATTGCGCATCCCTACTCCGAAGTACAGCAAAGACATGCCAGTTTAAAAACAAAGTCAGCTATAGCGTGTTCCGAAACAATCCAGATGTTAAGACGCGTTGTACGTGACGCGAATGGGTTTACGCCGGGCCCCCAATAGTTGCAGATAGCATCGGTTATTGAATATTAAACTCACGGAAAGGATATTGTAGACGGGGAACTTAAGAGTTTATTATTGAATAAGCTTGTTTGTTGCGGATACGGTTCATTACATTCGCTGGCGTTGCGTGATGACCCTATCAGATACGTGTTTATTTGTTTTTAAAAACTCATCACTTCTTTTTTATTAGCTTAATGGTGGCAGCCGTGTTGTGCCAGTAATTATTATGTTTTATTTATCACCCTGATTGCGTTGTAAAACCGATACGTTAAGTTTGTTTACGTAAGGAGTTTTCGTTGCAATGTTGTTTGTACAGCAAAAATTTACAAAAGTTAATTGTAATAAAATATGGTAATACATATTTACGTTATGCAAACACTTTTAAAATGAAGTAAGGTAAAAAAAATATATACCTATAATTATACTACTGCCCGGGAAAAGTCTCCATCACTGAATTCAAGTTTTAGGGTATGTTTTAAAATACTAATTTTTTGCTAGATTTAAGTGGTAATGGAAGTAACAGGAAAATTATGAAAGATTATGTGAAAGAAGATATTGTAACAAGGATTGAGAAAGGGATGCTTAGATGGTTTGGGCATGTAGAGAGGAGGAATGAGAGAAGAATGACTAGACAGATCTACAAGACGAGTGTGAAAGGGAACGTTGGAAGAGGAAGGCCTAGACGAACCTATCACGATCAAATCGGGGATGTTCTGAAGAAAGGTCAGGTCAAGAGTACTCTAAACCGACGAGTATGCATGAAAAGATTGATGAATGTGGAAGAAGCGAAAGATGTATGCCAGGATCGTAGTAAGTGGAAGGCCTTGGTCTCTGCCTACCCCGTTGGGAAGGAGGCGTGATAATATGAAAAATTATGAAAGCTAAACAGTAGAGTTTTTTCATCAATAAATAGATAGCGCTAATATAGAATCGTTAATTTCATTTTACAGGATCCAAATATTAATACAACAATCTACGAGACGAAAAACAAAAGAGATATTTTTTCTTTTGCTCTAGCCCAGTACAAAAATATCAAGATAAAGCACCTAGAAAACGTCCGCCAAAAATTACTAATTTTTAATACGACCTCCTACGGCAACACTTTTTTTTACGCTATGCGCATCTCAATTATTCATTGCGATACATACTATTCATAAGTTGTTGATTTCCCCTTTATACCTCCACAGGCTTAGGACCGTGAAAATTTAAAACTATGTCGCAAAAAATATTTTCGGGTAATAACTTAGTCTACATTATTTACTACACAAATGGGCTCTAAATACGGTACAAAACGCCTGTAAAAATGTTTGAAGATGATGAAAAATTCTGTATATTACAGTAATTGAAAAAATGCCGGTCACACTCAAAAATCAACCATTGCATGGAAGGACTTTTCCGGAAAATTTTATGATCTTTTTCAACGATGCACATCCAGACATTTAGTTTTGTGCCAGTGTTATTTACACAGAATTTTTATAGTTCGTAATACAACGAGGTACACAGATGGCGACACTCGTTGCCTGGAGACGCGTTAGTTATATAAAACGAACACCTTTACCGAGAGATGGTATTCGGGGCACGTAGGTACCCCAGCCATCTTGGAACGCGGACTCGCGGCGATTCTTCGCAACAAATCGCCTTATTGTTTTCAGAGTCGGCCAGACACGCTCGAGTCTAGATAGACGCTTTTGAAAACGTATGGAGCACCTCCAATTAGCTGCTCGCGTGTTTGTTTCAGTATAAAGTATTTTTAATAATAATAAGCCTTGTGAAGGTATCTTTATTCCAATTAAAGTAAAAGAGCTTTAAAATTTAAAAACAGGTATTTATTACGCTATTTTTATCTAATACTAGTGACGTGGTCTTTGCCATGAATTTGATTTCGAATTGGTATAAATAATAAAAAACAGATACAAACTGTTAATTATTCTCGGTTTTTGTTTTTCTGGCGCGTTATAAATATTTTTGTTTGTTGATCGAACAGGGGAACAGGTGACATTATATCATATAACTGGCATGAAACAATAATAAAAAAAAACATAAATAAATACTGGCATCAAATGTAATTTATCGTATATTTTAACCAAAAGGCACCGTGACCGTGAGGGCCGATTTCAGCCACACCCGCCTTTTAGTCCACCCTGTATTCGGGGCGTGTGCATTGAAAAATAACCGAGCGCCCCAGGCTATGAATTCAGCTGGAGTCGGTGTGGAACATTTTTCGACTTTAACGATTCCTTACATTGATTTAAGTACGTTCTAAAGTTCTAGTTATAACTTACACACGCTATTTGTTCCGCTTCTGCATACATTTTCTTTTGGTAAATTCATTTCTGTAAATATTTGCTTCCTATTGCGATAAAATGTACTTCAACAATTTTTGGGTTTGTTTTGTTCCGTATCAGACCTTTTCTTGTAATAATAATATTTCAAGACATGCCATACTGGGTCACACTGAATCATCTAGTCACAAACTGAGTTACCAATCAGTACATTGCAAGTAAGTTGCTTAAAAATCATATAAAGTACATTAAATACTTTTGTTATAAATAATATATTAGACTTATTCCACATGATAGAAAACACCTACACCAGTACAGTAAGCTAAGTTATAAAGAGCCATTTGCTACATTGACACGACCGAGGAAGAGTAGCCGCCTTTTTTCTTCAAGCCTGCCCTAACCTCTACAAGACTTCGAAAATTAGACTTTTTAACACAATAAGTTAAGCCGACAAAAAAGGTGAAACCAAAACAAAAAAACACTGTCAAACATTATGCACTGACTATAAATTTGTAGGAAATTTTTTGTGAACAAGTTTTATTCATTAGCAATGCTTAATGATACACATAATATAACTCGAATTCGAGCATCATTATTGAAGTAAGGTTTTTAATTTCAATCCAAATTTTAATTCACAATAAAATGCAGAAACAAGGTTTACTAGCCAGTTCATTACCGCAAAATAAATTTTAAAATGCACATGCGGTAATATAATTAACATACGTTAATATTTCTTAAGTTACACACATAGCTCTAGCTTTTCTGTTTTTGTTTGTTTCGTATCTGTATTATGTGCTAATAATGTATGGTGTATGCAGAGTTTATCTGTAAGTCTGTCGTGCAATAACTGCAAGCATCCCAAATTCATGTTATTACTATTTTAAGAACCATTGTAACAACAGTTGATAAACCAAATAAATAAAATAAAAATAAAAATAATCTGCATTAGCATTTCGTTGATCCTGTTGCAATAACTGCACTATCTGGAACCCATCTAGAAACAGTTACCAACTTAGGTGCCGGAGGTTCAGCCACAAAATACAGGTTGGTACAGAAGTCAATCTCCATACAAAGTGCACTCGAGCAACGCATGTACATAGACACCACTCACGGACACAAAATCTAGGACTAGTTCGGACCATTTTAAGCGTGAGTGTCACCTGCAGGTGTTAACGCTGTCGTCTGCTTGACATACGCGCTTGTGAATATTTTTGTGCAAAAATGCAGGAACAATAAAAAAGTTATTCCCTGTATAGTTTGTGTAAATTCAATATTCAACAGTAAAATGACGTTTTTTTGATGTATGTACAAACTTTGACTGACACAATTCCTTTAAAGTGTTTTCCATTAGCTTACTGTAATCAATTCTAAAATAAGAGAGTATTTCCGTTAAAAAAAGAACTTGCTGTGACGAAATATGGGTGTAACGTTACAACTGAAATATTTTAGTTGTTATTGGGTTATATTTCCATTTACAACTGGATACGATTGCCACTAGATAGTTTTTTGCATAATCCAAAGTTGACGACCCTAGTGAGACAACCGAGTGTAGGTGTGAGAAACAAAGTACATACATGAGATTGGCTTCTGTACCTATCTATCTTTTGTGGTTAAGCAGTCGCATGACCGATCACGATAACCGATGCAATGTATACGGAGCGCTCCGATAATGTGAAAATTTGTCGTGTGACATTATTACGGTGGGTGCACAATATACACACGTAACACTGCAGGACGGGCGACTAACATTCAGCTCGGGTCACGAAATATTTATGGTTCAGAACACACTTACTTTAAAAAAAAATGGACTGTTTGGTAAATTTTATAAAAGGAGATTTCGAAATTCGATTCTTATTCTGATATATTTTTTATTCGTGGCGTGACTTTTTTATTAAGTTGACTATGTGGCTCTTCTTGCCGTGTGATTATTATGCTAATACTAGCGGACCCCGAGAACTTCGTATCGCTTTAGAATAGTATTTGATTTCGACGTCCTAAATGTCATTGTCCTCAAATAAGGCGTTGTTGGCGACAAAAAATATATGATTGATATGAAAAATATATTTTTTTTTAACGCTAACTTTTCAAAGTTTTCAATACTTAGGTGCTATCCAATTTCCTAAGAAGACAAACTCAAAAACACAAAAATCATGAAAATACCAATTTTCATGATTTTTGTGTTAGCCGTTGTCGAGTTTTAGGTGGTGTAACTAACACGAATTTCTTTTATATATATATATATATATATATATATATATATATATATATATATATAGTATACAGAGTGAAATTTTAACCACCTTCCAAATTTTAATACAGGTATCTATCTACGAGACAAAAAACCAATGACGTATTTTTTCTTTTTGTATAGCCCAGTACAAAAATGTCAAGATAAAGCACTTAGAAAATGTCCGCCAAAAATCAAAAATTTTTGACACGGCCGCTTAGCAACACTTTTTTTACGCAATGCACACCACATTCATTCATTACGATACCAGTCATAAGTTTTTGATTTTCCCTTTATACCTAAACAGGCCTAGAACTGTAAAAATTTAAAACTATATTGCGAAAAATATTTTCGGGTGAAAACTTGATTTAAATTTTTCACTTTATAAATGGGCTCTCAATACGATACTGAACGACTAAAAAAATTTTGGAAAGTGTTTAAAATTTCATCCTGTAGGTATAGATAGATAATTTATCTACAAAAATGGCGTAACCTCTCAATAAGACTTCCACATTTCATCAGAAAAATCAAAGTAAGCCGTTGGTTACGTGCCTTCCGAAGCACAGCCATAACTCCCTTCTAGACACTTTTCCAAACACCCAACCACCGACCAATTTCTATAAGGTCAATATCTAAATTAACCCAAGAGAATCTAATTCTAAATACTTGCATTATTGGCAGGCTACCGCACCACTGCTTTAACTGCGTTGACCGATTATAACCGACGACCGACGTTTTTTCTTCAATTTACAAAATTAGTCCCGGAAAAAAAATAAAAGTAACCTTCCAAGCTAGGATATATTTTTTAATAAGTATTAAAAACAGACAAAAGGAGATTTTAGAATGAAAAAAGACGTGTGGCACTCGGAGACTGCCGCGGTAAAGCTATTGCATAGCTTGCGTGCGTCAAACAGCACCCACCTCGTTAAACAGCACCCCGCTCGTCGAACAGCACCTACCTCGTTAAACAGCACCCCACCCGTCAAATAGCACCCACCCGTCAAACAGCAGCCACCTGTCAAACAGCACCCACCTAGTTAAACAGCACCCCGCTTGTCCAACAGCATCCACCTAGTTAAACAGCACCCCGCTCGTCAAACAGCACCCACCTCGTTAAACAGCACCCCGCTCGTCAAACAGCACCCACCTCGTTAAACAGCACCTTGCTCGTTGAACAGCACCCACCTCGTTAAACAGCACCCCATCTGTCAAACAGCACCCACCTCGTAAAACAGCTCCCGCTCGTCAAACAGCACCCACCGCGTTAAACAGCACCCCACCCGTCAAACGGCATCCACCTCGTCGAACGGCACCCAACTTGTCGAACGGCACCTGCCTCGTCGAACGGCACCCACTTAGTTAAACGGCACCCACTTCGTCGAATGGCAAACGCCCCCCGCTCGTCGAACGGCACCCACCTCGTTAAACAGCACCCCGCTGGTTGAACAGCACCCACCTCGTTAAACAGCACCCCACTCGTCAAACAGCACCCACCTCGTTAAACAGCACCTCGCTCGTCGAACAGCACCCACCTCGTGAAACAGCACCTCATCCGTCAAACAGCACCCACCTCGTAAAACAGCACCCGCTCGTCAAACAGCACCCACCTCGTTAAACAGCACCCCACCTCATCAAACAGCACCCCACTCGTCAAACAACACCCAACTTCTCGAACGGCACTTGGCTCGTCGAACGGCACCCACTTAGTTAAACGGCACCCACTTCGTCGAATGGCAAACGCCCCCCGCTTTTCGAACAGCACCCACCTCGTTAATCAGCACCCCGCTCGTCGAACGTCACCCACCTCGTTAAACAGCACCTCGCTCGTCGAACAGCACCCACCTCGTTAAACAGCACCCCATCCGTCAAACAGCACCCACCTCGTTAAACAGCACCCGCTTGTCAAACAGCACCCACCTCGTTAAACAGCACCTCGCTCGTTGAACAGCACTTACCTCGTTAATCAGCACCCCGCTCGTCGAACGTCACCCACCTCGTTAAACAGCACCTCGCTCGTCGAACAGCACCCACCTCGTTAAACAGCACCCCATCCGTCAAACAGCACCCACCTCGTTAAACAGCACCCGCTTGTCAAACAGCACCCACCTCGTTAAACAGCACCTCGCTCGTTGAACAGCACCCACCTCGAAAAACAGCACCCCTCTCGTCAAACAGCACCCACCTCGTTAAACAGCACCCCACCCGTCAAACGGCACCCACCTCGTCGAACAGCACCCACCTCATCAAACAGCACACCACTCGTCAAACAGCACCCAACTTGTCGAACGGCACCCGCCTCGTCGAATGGCAAACGCCTCGTCAAACCGCACGCACCTCGTCGAACAGCCGTATCACCGCTGTGCCGGTCGAAGTGGGGAGCGTGAGGTTTTTTCGTTACGGAATTTCTGGATTCGGTCCCCGCGCTCAAGGCCCCCGATAGAAGCTATGCAATAGATAATAAAATTGTAATTCCAATCGATCCAAATATCAGTTCCAGGCAGCGCTGGGGTTGATATCCTTTATATTATATGACTTTTAGGTTACCTTATGATTAATTTTAATACTTTTTTTTTACTTCTTTCCTGTCCTGTTTTACATATAAAAAAAAATTGTGTAGTTTTGAATTGTAAATGTTGTATGTACAGCCTATTATTTAATAAAAATCGATCCAAATAATTAACGACTATCGTCATTATCACTTCATTTCGTCCGATTCATTTTACTGTTAAACAGATTTATTGATGATGTAATTTTAATGCACGTGACTTTATTTTGTCTATCTTTGTGAAACTCTTAACTAAGGCTGGAAGTGCTTCGAAGTTGTTTATCTTGTCCTCCAAATTATGAATAACTTAAGCCTATAAAGTAATTAATAAGTTGCAAAACAATTCCATTAAGACTGCCTTGTTGGTTAAACAATTTACTTTTTGTGTTTCTTTCCACACGAATCTCGAATGTTTTGTGTTGTATGGTACCATAAAAATCTTTTACTATCTATAGGTTAAAAGGCGACTTAAAGTGTACCGCCAGAATCTTCTTCGAGCAGAAGTGTATTCTCTTTACCATTGGCCAAACTGTGATCGCCAAACCACCAGCCAACCGTGGCAATTATGGCAAAATCTCCCTTTTGCAGAAGCCTGTATAGCCAGCAGTGGTTGCTGATGATAATGATAATTTGAATGGAATCATTACTACGTTTGAACTTATGTCTTAAAAATAGTGTTTATTGTATATTAATATGGATTTAATAGAAGCTTGAATTTTTTTGTTCAATTTAACAATATAGCCTCCTCAAGTCCTTATTCGCAAGATATCTGATACTAATGTTATTAACTTATTCTGTTTCGTATAAAGAAAATATTGTTCGAAACGTGTTTTGGAAACTTTTGCTGTTAGGATTCCATGAATATAATAGGTATATTTATTTAGCAATAATATTGATTAAAAACAATTCAAAAATAATGCTATTTTTAATTCAAATTCACAAAGAAAACGAACGTGTTGAACTCATGCTATCAGTAATCATGGGTAGCCCTCATGTGTGTAGACCCCTTCTTTGTCTACCAGCCTAATAAATACAACCACCAATGTCTAGCTTACAAGGTGTTTGTTCCTTTCTGAAATATCCTGTTTACCTTTTCCCGGACTGTTCCTTCGCCATATTTTATTAATGCGTAATTAAAACGCACGCGTCCCTAAACAAAAATAATGAAGGCCCTCTTCAAATCGTTGACGTGAGAGTTAGGAAGTTACTGAATATTAAAATGGTAAATATATTAATTTAGTTGTTTCATTTTTAGTGCATATAATTAGTTTTTAAGGCTCCGTACCTCTAAAGGTAATCCTTGTAAGTCCCTCTGTATGTCCGTCAAAACACTTTTTCTCATGAACACGCAAAGGTATATAGTTGAAATTAATACCAAACACTGTAGTTTGCATTTTCTTGGAGCTGTGAAACAATCAGACCTCTAAGTCTACGTAATCAAAAAAAGTGGCCGTTTATGTCACATTTCCCATATATGCACATGGAAACAAAAGCTATATATTACTTGCTGTTGGCCTAGAGCTCTAGATTCATGAATTTGGCCAAAAGCAATATCTTGTAGCACAAGTGTAGAAAAAAATAAAACCTTAATTTTTTTTTCTTTTTCATATCTGTTTGAATTGGCAGTACATCCTCGCACTTGCCCGTTTTTTTGTCTAATGTTTAGCGTTTCATGTAGGAATTTCGGAGACCGAATTACCAGATGAGTATTGGCAAACGCCGAGAGGTCGCTTCATTATATGCCGCTGATGCAACAGTATTTCATCTTTATGACATTAGTATAATGTGATATAGTGAAAGTAGCTACAATATACCATTATAAGATATTGCACATCATAAAAACCAAACAGAGTGTAGTCTATCTCTGAAACAAATAACGCATGCCGTCTTTTTTTTTGCTTTAGTAAATAGTTTAGAAATTTCAATTCGTCTATTATAATTTTATGCACATCAACAAAACAGCATTTAGTGACATGTGACTCCTTTATAATAACTGTTTTAGAGTATCCTATTAAAAATACGACTACCTTCGTCGGTATATCTAGACTAGCCCCACCCGAGTCAACAGAAAATTTCTCAGATAAATTAATATCTTTGTTACAAAAGAAATAATACAAATCCCTTTGGCCATTAAAAGACTTTACAGTTTGCGCAGCGTTCCTCAGGAATTGTATTTTTAGCAAGAGATAAAATGAAATTAGTGCTACCTGAGCTTAAATTTAGCTACAAGCGTAATTTCATTCATCGATTAGAAACTCTCTGTATATAGTCGTCACACCATTTAAAATAATAGACCCTGCACCTTTAGGGGAAAATTAATTAAAAGCACAAAAATGAATTGGGGGTGTATTTAACTTTCCCTTATAAAATTGTAACAACAGAAAGTGGAAGAAACGTTTAATGAAATCTGCATAATTCCTGGGGCAGACAACAAAGCCGAAGACGCATTCTGCATTTCAACTGTTGCCTCCGGCGGAATAAAAATATATTAAAAAGAAAATTTAATGCAAAAGAAGCGGGCGACAAACGGGCGAGGGTGCAATCAACATCTCATTAGCGGAGTCCTTAATTCCCGTGTCTCTAGAGAACCTCCCTGATTTCTTCGATAAACCGTTTATTACAATTCCCTTTCTGTCTGTGTTCTTGTCTCGAATATCAACTCTATCGGATCGGTGATTATGTTAAAAATGAGCGGATCTAGATTGGATCGGATCGACGGCGGGGCGATAGAAAAAGTTTAATGAACTCGCGGAATGTGTTAGACTTTTCGTGGGCCACTGCTCGCTCGATTTGGGACAACTTTTCCAACTTGTATTTTAATTAAAGTATCCCGCAGAGGTCACCACTACGGAGTTGCGTAAACACAAATTTTCTACAGAGTGTATGTGTGTAGATCGACGCCACAGAGTGAAACAACGTAGTTTTTTTTTTTTTTTTTTTCAAATTATGTTGTGCAATGTTATACGTAAGAGTAGTCAAAGTTGTAATTATACCTAGTTTTTGTAACTTTATGAGCGGCAGCGTATGAACCGGGCGCCAATAGTAAGATTTTCTTGATTGATGTTATCAAAAAAAAATCAAAATCAAAATATTGTTTATTCATGTACAGTATAGTTTTATACATCAGTTGTCGAAGCCTCCTTTTAAGCATTTATATCAATGCCTGTGCCAGGAGGCTCCGCTCTTTCTTGAGTGGTTTTATTAACAATATATAATAATATAATTTTGACTAAATTTTCTAAAAACAATGTTATGATGTGGATCTAATGCATTAGGTTTTAATGTGAAAATTAGAAGATTTTACATATATGACCAGGTAGAGGTTTTGTCTCTCTGTGTAGTTAAAGTATGATGTTAGAAATATTTATTTATTATAATATTCTAAAAAGGTAGGACAACAACACATTAGGCTATAAACTGGGGCATCTTAACGTGGTTGACATAGGTGCCAGCTCACAACAAAAATGTATAGCCTTGTCTGCTTTCGTCTGTACAATAAAACATAAAAACTACTTTATATCATTCAAATACTTGTTTCTGTATTTAGAATGTAACTTCAAATTTTGAAGTTCAAACGAAACAAAATGTACAAAAGTCGAATGAGTGGCTCTGTTACCCAAAGTTACAGAAACATTCATTGCATTTGCACTTGCAACATGGCAACTGTACTTAAAGTTTTATTACGAGCTAAGGCAATTTAAAAGTTAACCTGTTGACAAGCCAACATCTGACTCGGCTGATATCTATATTAAATGCTATTTGAGGTTTTATTATTTGTACTAGCTGTTGCCCGCGACTTCGAACGCGTGAATTATTGAATTTTAATTTATGTAAGTATTAAAATTATCCCACGGGAACTGTTCCTTTTCCCGGGATAAAAAGTAGCATATATGCTATTTCAGACGATAAACTAACACCGTGCCAAATTTCAATCAGACCCGTTGAGTTGTTTTAGCGTGAAAGAGCAACAAACATCCAGACATCCATACAACAAACTTCGACGTTTATTTATAATACATAGCCAGGGCCCTTACTCTTGAATGTGATTTAAGTTCGATCTCGATTCGACCTAGTCAAAATCTGAACAAACTCAATCGAATCGAAATCAAAATCAAGTCAAGATCGATCTAAAATGGCGATCCGTTAAACATTTTCGGTTGATAACGTAATCACCATCGATTCAAAGCTTTAGGTTTACTTTTCAGAGTACCAAATCACTAATTCTCGACGTCGATTCGATTTTGATCGTAACTCGAACTTGTCAAGAGTAAGCCTGCAGGTCATAAGTTCTGTCACACAATAAAAATCATTGAATTTAGAATGCAGGCCACAAAAAAGTTTATTGAATTCGAATTTCGATTTTTTCATGAAAATAAAAATGTGTACTTTTTAGAATTTCCATCGGGTAGATAATTATTATTGTCCAAATCACGAAAAAAATGGTAGTCCGTTGAAGCAAGATCTGGCGAATACGGAGGATGTCGAATGGTTTCTAATTGCAGTTCCTGAAGGGTCAAAACGGTTTCTCGTGCTGTATGAGGTCTCGAGTTGTCATGGAGCAATAATGGTGAAGATCGATTCATGAGTCGGGGCTGTTTTACTGCTAGTTTTGCCAACATTGTTCGGAGTTCGGCACAATAGACAGCTGCCGTTATTGATTGACCAGATCGGAGAAAACTATAGTGAATAACACCATGCTGAGACCACCAAACAGTTACCATTACCTTTTTATTGGTAAGTTTTGCTTTAGGACACTGTTGTGGCGTTTGACCTGGGGTCAGCCATTGCATTTTTCTTTTACGGTTATCATAAAGAATCCACTTTTCATCACATGTCACAATTCGATTTAATATTCCTTCATTTCTGTACCGATTAAACAAGGCAACACAAGTTTCAACACGCGTTTCTTTCTGCACATCAGTCATATCATGAGGCACCCATTTTTCGTATTTTTTTATTTTATTGATTTGACGCAAATGAGTCAATATTCTGGGTAAGGTTACGTTAAACCATGCCGCTAATTCCTGGGTAGTTTGGCTAGGATCGGCTTCCACCATCTCTCTTAATTCATCGTTAATCACCTGTGTGGGCGGTCTTCCTCGTGGCTCGTTCTTCAAGTTGAAGTTTCCATCACGAAAGCGTTTAAACCAAAATCGCACGGTGCATTCATTAGCAGATCCCTCTCCAAACGCAACATTGATATTGCGGGCTATTTCTGCCGCGTTTCTTCCGCGTCGGAACTCGTATTCAAAAATCACTCGAATTTTCGCAGTATCCATCTTTCTTGTCTAAGTTAAATAACAAAAACAATTGAAAGTCGATATTCAAACGTTTCACATTTTTTAAAAAGAAGAACATCATAGAATCCATGTGAAAAAAGTTTCATTCGAAAACCTCAAACCATGAAGATTCTATGTCAATTCAAAGAACCTATTACAATAAAACGACAATTTCATATTTTAACCCCTAATATTAAGCACTTTACTAGATTCGTGGACAAAACATAACTTGTAAAAAACCCAAGTCGCGCAACTCACATTTTCTACCCTGAAAAGTTGTGCGATCTATGTAAAACCAAGTCGGTTCATTAGCCATTTGATATTTTATTTGCTAAAATATCAAATAAAGTTCATCATACTTTGTTTGAAACGGATTAAAATATTGTTAATTATTTTATGATTTTAGTTTTCTTAATAAGTACTACATTCAACAAATATAGCTCATATTTAACTACTCTTAAAGTTGAGTTTTCATTTTAAAATTGGTCCAAAACACTTCGTCTCGCCGATGTAGGAGGAAAAGTAACAAACATCTTGTCAGTTTTCTAAGAAATGTAAATTCTTAACTTTTTACATGTTCCCCTTTGTTTTGTTTTATGTAAGTTCTATTTTATTAGTTAACTTCCTTTTTAGGGGGCCCTTTTTTTACTACTCAAATACAACCTCTCCTAGGGGAAATCAATCAAAATTCAAATAAAACCGGCCAAGTGTGGGTCGGGCAAAAGGCAGTTTAGGTTTCCAAAGCTGCAAATCATTAAGGCCGTCTGTGAAATTATTACCATAATTAATATGGTTTGTTTTACGTTTTACCTGTTTTACGTAGTTAACAAGTTTATGCAACTAATTTTTGGTACCAAAATTTTTTTAACTTTCAATTGAAGCCATTATGGGCATTATGGCGGAATACATTATGGGCGTGACACCACACCGCTTACCTAATGGGTCAACAGTTCAGCTAGTATTTCGATATTTGGCTGCCGTAAAATTTAATGTTTAAACATTAGCCATGATGGAATAGACGAAATTTATTTTGAATGCAAATAAATAGTTTTGTTTTAATTAGTGCGCCTATTCAAACAGCGTGGGACATCGCACTGGACGGTTTATTGGTAATGTTTGTTTATTTTCCCCGACACAGTTAGAGAACGCGTTCATCAAAATTATAGCGATTAAAAGAGCTTTCACACGAGACGATATTATTTCGCTATTTGCAGAATGTACCTTGCAATACACTTTAGTTGAAATGTTAAATACTTATTGCAAAACGTGTTATACTCTGCAACAATGCCCCTGTTTGTACCGCGGTCCGTTCCATTGTAGTTCAAATACTACGTACGTACATCACGTACGAATTAAAATATAGTTATGTACGTGCAGTAATTTGAAGAAAATAAGCATTTTATAGGGCGTGGCTGGAGAGCATGCTCTCTAGCGGCGCCCCTTAGAATTTTTATTTCCATGTGCAAGGCAGAGCTGATTTTAGGTTCAGTTGATGTACAAATGCTAATTAGTAAGTACGTAATAACATAATCAGGAAATTTCAATCGGTAGCCCAATAATTTAGTTTGATTTGTTATTTTCAATATTTAATAAATACCTTTTTGTTGCGTGTAGTGAATCGATTTAACTTACTCGTAAGCTACATCTAAAGGCTTATATTATCATAGTTACCTTATTTAAATTGCATTAGATCAAAAGTCTCAGCGTGTAAATGCGCCTCGCTGACCAGCTATGAGGTGTAGAGCGTTGCGCTCCTCGCTCCGCTGGGAATACAAAAATGATGTCACACGCGAAGCCCATGTTAATGTTAATGAAAGAATAATGACTCCGTTTCGGGGACATTGTTTACAGGCTGCAATATAGCAAAATTTAAGGGTGGGCATTCCGTACGTGCCGTTACCGCGCCGAGAGCGTTCGTCCGCCGTCACCATTCGGCTTTTAGTCTAAGCACCGTTCTATGACTCCCATTATGTGTAGTGAGTCCTTTTTGTTTGCGAGGAAAATTTTATTCCCATTGTTTAGTCGAGGTGTAGGTATATCGCTCGGTATTTCATCCGAGCATCGTCGTTAACTTTAATTATTCTTAATGACATATTCAGGAGTAAGGAGTCTGACACAATTACATCGGGGACTTATTGCCGGGTCGGCCGCTGTTAAGATTCTATTGTTTGTGTTTATGCACACTCGCATGACTGAACGGCGCACATAGGACTCTTTGTGTTTACCGAGTGTAAATAGAAGGCTTATATTTACGTAATTTAGGGAGTATTTTGAACGTTTGCGAAATAACATGTTTACAGCTGACAAGCTTTGTTAATCATGTTTTTCATTTTCTTTACTAAATAAATCGAATAAACTGGTACTAACTTAGGTACTACCTTTTAGTGATATGATGAATTAATTCATTTTAACGAGTTTTATGTTAAAAAAAATCTGGATTAAACCTTTTACTCCATAGTGCCTGCTGCGTCCTATGCTGTAGATACCGTAATTTTCTACAAAACTACGTTTCACAATACAAAATTCAATTGGTGCTGTGCTGATTTCGTCAATCTTCTTATTTTCTTGGGACATATTAATTACTGACATTTGACAGTTTTTTTTTTCTTAGGAAAACATACAGTTTGAGTTACTTAGTAAAAATAACACATTAAAAACTATCTACCATTATCCTAAAATTAACTTAACTTGTGTAAAAATGACTGATTTATTCATCAGCAGTTGTGATTTTGTATTTCATATGGGATAAGACTTATACGTTCAAGACGCAGTTTATATTCGTAGATTTTGACAGGCTGTTATTTTGAGATAGCGAAAGTTAATCCCAATTAATTAAGTTTCAAAAGAGGACACTAACTCAATTTGTGACCTATGCCAAACAGTAAGCATCTTTTGGCTAAGATTATGATAATAAGTTTTTCCGTTTCTGTCAATTGTTATTTTTAATTTGTTCTGGTAGAGCCATAATTATGTCCTTATTTGCTATCGTAGGTTATGAATGAGCGTGGCCTCTAAGTAAGGATTTCTACTAGGTACAATACGAGCGAGCCCACTCGCTCATGTGGTAAATTGATCGATGATGCGTTCGTTAGATTATGTTATCTGTGAGATGCAATGGCGGGATAACCGAAGAGCAACTTGATTAGATAACAGTAAACATAATTGTGTTTACTAAGAAACAGATACATGTGACATAATTACCTTTAATGTATACTATAAATATGCATTGTAAAGAGTAAGTACAACTTTTTATTTCGTCATTAATGAAAATGAATACATACTTACATACAATAAACTATTCTAACAAACTACTCGTATAACAGTAACGAAAAGCTTCCTCAATTATTTGTTTGATACCGATGCATGCATTAGTTACATATTCAATGCTTTTTGTTGATTTCTGTATCTAAGGTACAATAAATTCTTGTTTTTAATTATGATACATAATAGAATACATAATATGTAAAATTTCAACTGTATATCTATCGCGGCACTTGAGATACAACCTGATGACAGAAAGGCGGACAGACGGACAGACAGCGAAGTCTTAGCAATAGGGTCCCGTTTTTACCCTTTGGGTACGGAACCCTAAAAACGAATCAGACACTGGGTCTAACTTTGATCTAACGTTAGCTGAGCTCAAGAGAGTTTTAAAAACCATTATCATTGTCTTTAAAAAGCTCCGTTAGTTCTTGCAGTTTAGAAAACATTCACAAAAGAACAACTAATCTCGAACAAAGTTCTATCCGCCAACACCGCGCTAACTTCGAGATTACGCTGTCTCTGTGTCCCGTTGTTATGCACTGATGTCTTTTGACTTCTTTCATGCGGGTAGTGTGAGAGTCGGGCCTGCGAGTCCACGACATCGGAACTTACCCTTAATTACCAGCATGACGCCACAAAGCCGCTCGATCTCCCACAGGCTTTTGTCGTCGGTTTTATCTTAATTGCTTTAAGAAACTCGATATCGTTTTGCGACAAGATGCTTTTTATTCCTTCACTCGGCTCCCTGATGGCAAACAATGACGGAACTTTGAATTAGTTTTCGGTTTGATAACGTTTTTTCCCGTTTTAACGTTGTTGTTATTATGTTTCAGCGATCGTTCGTTTTATGGACAGATTTATTTCCAGTGTCCGATTTCGTCGGAACTCGAAGGAAAGTCGTTTTGTTTGATCTAAGGATAATGCTTACGGACCAGAAGACGACGTTTTATGTGGAACGACACTTTTTTTTATTACTACACCGCGACACAAAGGTTTAAATGGTTGACGAGCTGTTATAGAACAGAATATTTCTTTTACTTAGTCTCTTAATAAATAAAAAAAATAAAAATGGGGTTTTATTAAGATATTTCTTTTCTTTTAAGAATCAAATGTTTAACAATCTCGTGAACGTTTCGCGTTTTTTTATTAGGTCTGCAATAGGTTTTTCTGTCATGAAAAAAATTACGGTTTCCGTTGTTAAGTCCGGACAGTTTTAAGTTCGAATTTCTGTACTTACCTACTAAGTCGCGGAAAACAGCAAATTTGTTTTTTTTTATAACGGTAAAAGTTAAAAGTGCTTATTAAGTAAGCACTATCATGTCTGTAAATCTGTTATTGATGACTGCTTTTGAATAATTGTAGGAAAAAGTTACATCCTAATAACCTCATTTTAAAGTAGCCCTTATTTTAATTTTAGTCTGCTTAGTAACAGATTTTTCTCTTTGCTAAAAGTGAGGACAAACACTTTCGTACATCACAAAATGCTAAACGAAAGCTTAAATAGATAATAAAAAAAACTTTGCTTTCATACTGTTGCCCCTGAAGTTTTACTTTCATCCTGAATAAATAATCCCGCTGTTGTATGTCCATCCTCTATTCATATTTAACTTTTAAACCCTTGCTCCTAATGTTCAACTGCGGAAACAAAATTTACGCGGAGTTCTGGCCGCCTTCCAAATCGCTAACGGAGGTCGTAGGTCACCTGGTCTTAATGTGCGGACATACTTTTTGGCACGGCCCTAACGCAGCGCCACATGCAAATTTTATTCAAAATAAAACACTTAGCATACTGAAAGAGCCCGACTTGTCGGTTGAGCGAAAAGTTTTGCATGTGACGCAGGGGTGTCGAATTATGCGCATATACTTATTAAGTCAAATCTGTGGTGTCTTTTTAACATAGTTAGAAGACATGGAAAGCGCCGGTGTTGGTGCACTTAGATTCGATTTCCGATAATTAGGTCTAATAGAGTTGCGGCCATCTTCATCGATATCACGGGCGGCGTGCATTTGGTGAGCGAATATTCTGGAATTGCCATTTGGAGTGGAAATCGCGTTAATTTCCGAGTTCGGGTCACACGTGCGCCGCACGCGCGGACGTCTATTTGGAAACTAGTTTTATCTGGTTTGTTTTGCATCGGCGCGCTCAGTTTACGCCATATTAACGTCAGTTTTCTAACTAAATAACCGTCGTCACGCAATGTTTCATTTAGGAAGAAGCGCACTGGGCGCTGTTTATTTATCATAGAAAGATTATCTATAGAATTTTGCAGGTGAAAAACTGTTCTTATTTCTAGAAAAAATTAACTAAACTTATGCTGTGTACCTATAACTGAAATGTAAAATAAAATTTGGTTCTTGATAGAAACAGATTTATGTCTCATTTTCGCATTGAACTAATTGAGTAGAACGTAAGTAGACCCAAGGATTTCTATGACTCCATAGAACGTATAACAACAAACGACTCCGGTCTTTCTACCTTTGAACAAACAACGATCGCCAACACGATTATTATATGATTATGGCTAAATTCTCCACTTTTTTTACCATCTTTTGGAGAGGACTTAGTCCGGCAGTGGACTGATATAGGCTGGCATATGATAATGAAAGACCATAACCAACTAAGATGCAGTTTTGGTAAAATAATAATCATAATCCATGTTAAAACTTAACACATGGTGGAAGTCAAGAAACAACTAACTCTCACGTTAAATACCAAACAAAAACGTTTTTAATAAGCCCCTGAATAATTTTAAGCAACTCATGTAGCTATACCTAAATTAAAGCAAAGTTTTTAAGTTCTTCAACCGTTTTTTATATTTCAATGAACTGCACCTTTCGTGGAAAGAAGCGTTGAAAAATAGCTGGCCGTCAAGTAAGAAAAAAAATCTTTTCTAACTAATCGGCAGACAGGCAAAAAAGTTTATAGACTCCTTTGACCAAATTTTCCGTGTTATGATCCAGTAAAGTTCTTATTCTTTACGGACCCATAGAACCTTTATTGCAGGCTATTTGTAATACAAGAGATTTTCTTTAGAATACACTCCCTGAAGGCATTTGTGCGAATTCAACCGTTCGCATTGTTGAGCTTAGATGAATGGTCGCAAATTAGTGACGAGTATTACCTACAAAAGTTTTGTCCGCTCTGGTGTCCTTAAATTGTTTGAGGTTTCAAGTATCATTGAAATTATTCGTGTTAAGTTAAACAGATCTGAACAATATACCCAGCATGCTTACCAAATTTGGGATGGTTAGCTAAGTGATGGGTAGGTATTATGTCCAGGTAATTTATCGTATATTTAGTAATTCCCAACGGCGCGATTAATAACGAGACAGTTAAATTAGTTACTCAAGAAACCGTTGTTCAGAAACTGTAAGAAAAGCATTAATTGGGGAACCAATTTTGAGTCTGAGCATAACTTGGTTTTTGTGACTTGCTTGTCTCCTTATTGCAAAGGCACAATTTTAGTTTTACATTTAGAAGACTATATCGAATTAAATTTTAATGTATGTGTATAGACAACAGCACGTCGACCTAACATAAAACATCAAATTTTCTCAATTTATATTGATCTCTACTTGTTGGACTTAAAGTTGACATTCAATTCAATGACCTTTAACTTTTTGGGTAGGTTGACCTGCATTTGTCTGTATATTATAAAAGGGTTTTTACACGCCGTGATCAAAATAGGCCGATTCAAAATACGGTCCGCATTAGGTGGTATTCCAACTCAGAACCTTTCGCTTAGATTCGAGTCCCACGGGCCCCACCTAATTTTTATTATACAGAATGAAATTTTAATCACTTTCCAAATTTCAATATAGCAATCTAAGAGACAAAAAACAAATGACGTATTTTTTCTTTTGGTATAACCCAGTACAAAAATGTCAAGACAAATCACCTAGAAAATGTCCGCCAAAAATCTAAAATTTTTAATACGGCCTCCTCGCAACACTTTTTTTACGCGATGCGCATCTCATTCAATCATTACGATACTATTCATAAGATGCTGATTTTCTCTTCATACCTTCACAGGCTTAGAAGTTTAGGACCGTAAAATTTAAAACTTTGTTGCGAAAAATATTTACTTCATCATTTATGAATCTAAATATGGCTCTCAATACGATACTTCTTAACGCCTATAAAAATTTTTGAAGGTGATAAAAAAATCAGCTAAAGTCACCTATGTTAGATAGGCAGTCGAAATTTTTATACAAGAAAGTAATCATACTTTTCATATACATGATACTCAATACAGTGAAAATATCATATAAGCCGATTTAATAACTTACTGCAGTCCAGAGCTTATCTTCCCTATGAGCTGATAAAATACGACCAACGCGTGCCCAGTTTTAGTAAAATATTGTCAACTTTGAATCGCAGTGAAACCATACAACAAATAATACATTACCAGAACGAGAATCGCCCCGGTACCAAACTAGCAAATACTTTTTGAACCAGAAATAAATGAAGTTAAATTCAGAAGTGCTAGTTCGACGTTGTTTTTCCAAACGGGACCGGATTTTTGTGTAACAAACAACGAATTTTCGATAGACTCTCCACTCCATCAAATTTAAAGTTTGCACAATAGAGTTTCAGAAATGTTTTAAGGGTGTATATTCATTATGGGGGGATTGGGTGGCGGAAAGTTTTCAGGCTGTTGTTTTCAGAATTATTCATGAGTCGTTCGATTGATTATACTGTTTAGCGAAAATTACTCGTAAAGCTGTGTCTACGTTGGTATCAAGTGGATTTTTAAACGACTTCCAAAAAAAGGAGGAGGTTCTTAATTCGACTGTATATATTTTTTTTTATGTTGGTTACCTCAGAACTTTTGACTGGTTGAACGGATTATAAAAATTCTTTTTATGTTTGAAGGCTGGTGCTTCCCATGTGGTCCCATCTTAACGAAGTCATGATCTGATGGTGGAATCCGGGGAAATCGAGGGAAACCCTCAAATCTTATAAGCACGTATTACGTTTTTGCATATCTTTCTTAAGGCTTTTCAGTATTTGCGTCTGGTACTCATCATTTTATGTTGATGAGCTGATGATGAAAGGTACAACTCCTTAACGGTTAGAAGTAGGAGGATTATTCTTTAAATATTATAGGTGCGTATAGTCAGATAGTTGTCTTCCTTTAGGTTATTCACGTGCGCTGTACCTCTAGCACAAAAAACTATCGACTTCGAATCGTTTGCGTATTGAAAGCAAACGACACAGAGTCCTTGCTTTGTTTTGTAGTTCTCGTTTTGACCCCGCGAGCGCTGTTTAAGTTTTCATACTAAACGATTCAAATTCTATAGGTTTTTTTTGCTAGACCCACTGATGATGGAAGCAGTTAGGAGTTGGAGGATGATTCTTAAGATTCTATAGCGATGAGGGGGAGAGTTTCTCAAATAATTCATACATTTTCATCTAGAAGTAGTCATCACTATTTTTATGTAGGTACTGTTTCCGGTCAACAGAGGATTAATAATTGTGTAATTTATTTAACACTAAAAAGAGAAAAATTTTTTTTTTTTAATAAAAAATTGAACCGACTTCAAAAATAACTCACTAAAAAGTACAAAATAACACAAGAACAATGTTTTAATTTAAAACCTATTTAGGTACCTACTTACAATATAATTTTAACTACTAAGTATTAAACAGATTGAAGTCGGTGCCGAGCCCAAACAATACAAAAATAATTCTACAAATGAAACAAATCAAATATGGAATTTGAAAAAAATTGCTACGTATGTTGACGAGCGGCAATAAATTCAGTAGTGATTTCGCTCGGCAACGACTTCGATCTGTTTAGTAGTAGTTAAAATAATATTGTAAGTAGGTAAATAGGTTTTAAAATAAAACATTGTTCTTGTGTTATTTTGTACTTTTTAGTGAGTTTTTTTTTTGTGTTGTCGCATCGATCTGTGCCCATCGGCGGGATGCAAGATAGCCCATGGCCTTCGTTGAATCTATCTACAAAAAATCAAAATCGTTGTAGTAATTTAAGCGTCTAAAACGTATTACAGAGTTACTTATGCTTTTATAATATTAGTAGGGATAGCCTATATCACCGCACCTGCTGACAGGAATCAAGTCATTCCTTGTAAAATTTTAGTCTTCTTAGACCTTTGTCTTAGACATTTGAACGGCTCATAATAATATATCCGGACCTGTCGATATATCAACAAAGGTTTTAGTTACATCACTTACATCAACATACAAAATGATTGACAGTCACCGCAAATTCACAACGGCGAAGTAAGTGATGGATGATCCGTACACCTATACTGTGCAGAAATTAATTTTCATGTTTCTCAGTAAGGGAAAATAATAAACTAATTCTGTTAAAATAGAGGACTGGTAACTTTAGAGAACAGGAGGGAATCATGGCCTTTACCTTGAAAGGGGAAGAAGAAGTTATTTAGTTGAAACGACTTCGATCTGTTTAGTAGTAGTTAAAATAATATTGTAAGTAGGTAAATAGGTTTTAAATTAAAACATTGTTCTTGTTTTATTTTGTACTTTTTAGTGAGTTTTTTTTGTGTTGTCGCATCGATCTGTGCCCATCGGCGGGATGCAAGATAGCCTATGGCCTTCGTTGAATCTATCTACCAAAAATCAAAATCGTTGTAGTAACTTCGGCGTCTACAGCGTATACAGTAAGAATAGCCTATATCACCGCACCTGCTGACAGGAATCAAGTCATTCCTTGTAAAATTTTAGTCTTCTTAGACCTTTGTCTTAGACATTTGAACGGCTCATAATAATATATCCGGACCTGTCGATATATCAACAAAGGTTTTAGTTACGAGTACATCACTTACATCAACATACAAAATGATTGACAGTCACCGCAAATTCACAACGGCGAAGTAAGTGATGGATGATCTGTACACCTATACTGTGCAGAAATTAATATTGATGTTTCTCAGTAAGGGAAAATAATAAACTAATTCTGTTAAAATAGAGGACTGGTAACTTTAGAGAACAGGAGGGAATCATGGCCTTTACTTTGAAAGGGGAAGAAGAAGTTATTTAGTTGAAACGACTTCGATCTGTTTAGTAGTAGTTAAAATAATATTGTAAGTAGGTAAATAGGTTTTAAATTAAAACATTGTTCTTGTGTTATTTTGTACTTTTTAGTGAGTTTTTTTTTGTGTTGTCGCATCGATCTGTGCCCATCGGCGGGATGCAAGATAGCCTATGGCCTTCGTTGAATCTATCTACAAAAAATCAAAATCGTTGTAGTAATTTAAGCGTGTAAAACGTATTACAGAGTTACTTTTGCTTTTATAATATTAGTAAAGATAGCCTATATCACCGCACCTGCGGACAGGAATCAAGTCATTCCTTGTAAAATTTTAGTCTTCTTACCCCCGTATTTATAAATAAGTATTTACTTATTGCTTGAGAAAGTCATAACTTAAAGTGTTCATACCTAGTGCTTAAGTGAAAGAAATTGGTCACCATTAATAGTCACATTATTTGGCTGAAAATGCTAACTTTTGGTAGTTATAACTTCTAGTAATTTCTTGATTAAGGCATACAAATTGTCTCTCAAGTAATTACTTGTAGTCAAGTAATTACTTTTACTTGTTTATAAATACAGGGGTTAGACCTTTGTCTTAGACATTTGAACGGCTCATAATAATATATCCGGACCTGTCGATATATCAACAAAGGTTTTAGTTACGAGTACATCACTTACATCAACATACAAAATGATTGACAGTCACCGCAAATTCACAACGGCGAAGTAAGTGATGGATGATCTGTACACCTATACTGTGCAGAAATTAATATTGATGTTTCTCAGTAAGGGAAAATAATAAACTAATTCTGTTAAAATAGAGGACTGGTAACTTTAGAGAACAGGAGGGAATCATGGCCTTTACCTTGAAAGGGGAAGAAGAAGTTATTCAGTTGAAACATAATCGAAATAATACAATTACGGATTTATATTAAGACCTTAAAATAAAAGTCTTTGGTTTTAGTAAGTTAATAAAATGATATAAATACCTTGAAATAAAATCTACTTTTATTAATCTAAGAGAGCTATGTAATTTTGGAAAAGTAATTCTATTTATATTTACGTTTTAGGGTTCCGTAGGCAAGAAAAAACCCTTAGTATAATTTCACGATGTCCGTCTGCTTGTCTATCTATCTGTCTATCTGCTTGTCTCTGTGTCTGTCTATGCGTCTGCGAAAAACTTTTAGCACTAAAAAGCTGTAATTTGATATCATCATCAGCCTATCTCAGTCCACTGCTGAACATAGGCCTCTCCAGTTGCACGCCACTTAGTTCGATCCTCGGCTTCTCGCGTCCAGCTCCTGCAGCCATCTTGCGCAAATCATCACTCCATCTGGCCAGAGGGCGTCCTACACTACGTAATTTAATATGGATAAATATAATTGACATATCCACGTGGCACTTTGTTTTTGAAATTAAATTTTTTTTAAGAATACGGAAAAGGTTGACTAGCGACACATCACAATGTGAACATTGCTTTAGTCAGCGATCCGTTCAGAAGTTAACTGCGGGACAGGCGGAAACTTCTTGTTTATTGCATTGTTTCCGCTAATTTTCTGGCCCGAATGCCGTATTTGATTGCTAAGGGTTTCGCTGAGAAGGGTTTATGCTAATGTAGTGTCACATGTTCGTCTTATAATCTAGATGGATTTGATAAATATGTTGTTCAAATTCCTATGTAGCTTTTTCTTCCGACTTTATTAGAGTAGCGATGAAATTTAGATGCCTTCCCAGAACCTTATGATCATCATCGTCAACCCACATCTGTTCAATGATGGGCAAAAGCCTGTTTGAAAGAAGGCAGGTTGTCAATTGAATTTTGGCTAACGGTACAGAGAAAACGCTGCTGATGTTCGTCTTTTAAGACAGTAGCTCTTTAGTCGCTCCTCACGACACTCATAGAACGAGAAGGTATGATTCTAGTGTATTAATGGACGGCACCACATGATCCCTATGTAACCCTTGCAAAGTACAAAGTCGTACAAAGTCTCACTTTTGTTTGATTGCAATCATAATTATGAATAGTTTACGATTCATAATATTATTTACTGACTTAATACAACAATGTAATATCGCGTGCTCGCGTCATGACAACCTTAATGGTTTTCGTACGCGATTTTTTTATAGTATAGTTAGTATTTCAAAAACACCACTAAGCTTATACCTATTCTATAGACTGAGAGATTGCCATGTAACTCTATGAGTCCCTGTTAAGGTTACAACGCGTAGTTTATTCCATGGAGATGTATTAAATGCTTGCGGCTCCGGCCTGACCGTGCGTGCGACCGCAAGAAACATTGTTTGCGACATGGTGGGCTCGTGCATATGACAAATAGCTGCAAAATTGTGCGAGCATAAAGCTTGTTAAACAATTCATTCAACACGACAATTTTCAACATTTTAGCTTTGGTTTAATGACTCGCTTTTTTTAAATAAGTGGGAGATTGCAACAAAAATGTATATTATTATACACCGTGAAATTTTAGTGGTTGTTTTCCCGCAACATAACGATTTACCTTTAGTAGCACCATCGGATCGTGCGAGTTATTTTTTGAAAATACAGTTAGATATTGTTGTTCTCAACATCAAAAATCAAAATCAAAAAAATAATCATCAACTCAAAAGCGTGAGATACGATAGTATCTTTACAAAATGTGACGTGTTTGGGTACTGCTTACCGCACGAAATCAATGTTCAAAGCAAAGGAAGCTCTACGTACTAAGTAATATAGCATAAACTGCACCGCGCGAGGGGCAATGACCCCGGCCGGTGACCGGCTGCGGAGCGGCTGGTACCATTGGTTCGAGGTTGCTTTCGAGTTCCGTTTATCACAATCGTGAAACTGCTATTTTTTTATTTAAATAAATAAAAACTGCACAAATCTATTCTACTACTTAGATAGAATTATTTTACTGCGGGAAAACAACCTCTAAAATTTCACGGTGTATACAGGATGAAATTTTTACCACTTTCCAAAATTTTTGTAGGGGTTGACGGTAGTCAACGCATACATTTTTAAATTTTTTTACTGCATGCCTAAATTTTTTACTGCATAAAGGGGCTCTAAAAATGATAGTTTTTAGAGCCCATAATTATGCAGTAAAAAATTTAAATCAAGTTTTTACCCGAAAATATTTTTCGCGATATAGTTTAAATTTTTTTCAGTTTTAGGCCTGTTAAAATTTCACCCTGTATATCCGCTTGTAGTCTTTTTTCCAGACACAATTAAAATGGGGACAACTCCCCCAAAAAGTCTACAAGCGTTTATACTAGTGATGGGCCGACTATATCGACCGGTATCGACTATACCGACTAATCGGTTTTCAAAATGCCGACTAATCGGCAATGCCGATCATTCAAATACCTACTAGTAACAGGTGTCATTCTTATCATCAATACCAGCGGGAAGCGAAATAAAAAAACAACGTTTTTTACAAAAAAGTTTAAGGGGACAACTAGAGATATGTGCTGCCCCCAATTGATTTAATTTTATTACTTTTAAACAAAATCAATTCTCGAAAAACTACAACAGTGTTATTTAAGCAAATTACCTATAGTATTTATTGAATCACTGTTTACTGCTTTTCTTTCTGGCATTCTTTCGTATTGTATATTATTGCTAAAAGCGGCAGTTTTTGGCGTTAGCGACAAATTCGACTTTGTAAACAACTCAATGAAAAGTTTACAGTGATTCAATAAATTCTATTGGTATAACTTCAACTGTCCTTTACTGAGGTTGTCTGGAAGAGATCGCTTCCAACGATAAGACCGCCTTAATTGTATTTTATGCGACAAAATCCTGTATGGTGTGCAATAAAGAGTATTTATGTTATGTTATGTTAATTTGCTAAAATGATACGGTTCTAGTTTTTAGAGAATTATTTTTGTTTAAAAACAATAAAATTGTATCAATAATTGGGGGCAGCACATAGCTCCAGTATTCCTCTTAACGGTGCAGTGATCTCTGCAGGCCTCCTGATCAAGAGATTGTCATATGAAAGATTATTGCGTTAGAGATAACCAACCTTTACTTTATTTATCTTTAGTACAAAACACTGGTTTAACAATTCTATAAAGAAGTTCAAACCAAAATACGTTTTACCTAGTAGGAAATAAAAGTGAAAGTGCTCAGTGCTGCTTCGTTTTCTGGAACTACAGATTTGTGAAAAAAACAAACGACATGTTTGTTATGCGCCGATTATAATCGGCATATTTTGCCGAATAGTCGCCGACTAGTCACCGACTACAAATGATGCCGATTAGTCGGCTTTCCCGACTAGTCAGCCCATCTCTTATATACTTACCGATTTTAATATTATCTAACTGTGTTAATCTTAATTCATTATTAACAGAGTTAAATGGTAACGAAGACCAGTACCAAACGTTCTCGCCGTAAGCGAGAAAGTGGTGTGGTTATAGTCGTTGGAGCGCAGCGAAGGCGACAACATCTCCTAAGGATGCCGTGAAGTGGCGAAACACGTCGAGGTATTTCATATGTCGGTGTTGGGTCCTTATAATTGCTTAACTGTACTGCATGCATTTTGTAGGGCGAGCGGAGGGTTATGCATAAAAAGTGCTTGCTCATTCAGTGTTAGTGCGGGTAGAGTGGTGAAGGTACCTAGGCCGGTGTTAACGAACATTAGCATAATAATTTTCTCAATCCATATTTAGTTATGGATTTCCGAAGAGTAACGCCTGAGTCTATTAAATTTAAGTTAGGTATAGTCGTGTTTCAGGTGGCACGCTTCAATCTCTAGATTTAATAAAAACAAGTTATGTTAAAAGGCCTATCATGTCTTGGAAAGCTCTGACACTAGATCATCCTTAAATCATACGATATAAAGAAACGGTTATATCATATTACACCAAAATTGCTATATCGATAATTGACTCTTTTATTTATTTATTTATTTATTCATACATGGAAAACTAACAGCATTTACATATAAAAGATATAGATAGATATGTTTTAGAGCAAATATGCCTCAAGCAGTTCTCACAAATAACATATTATACAATCCAAAAATTATACATGTAATACATAACTTAAAAAAATATATATATGTCGACATAATACAACAGCCAAATACAGCGTCACCGATAAAGTCACATCAAAGAATTTCACATAAATACATAACTGTATACAAAAAAAATAAAAAAAATAATAACAACATTTAATTGCATATACGCACATACCTATATTAAAAAATTTAATTACATATTATTTCAAATTAGTGGTCAAAACAGATTTTATTACGAGTACTAATAGTCTTAAAATAGTTAGGTCTACTAGCCACTTTTTTATAACTCTTCAAAGAAAGATTTTATGGATAATTACTTGTCGGGGACTTAAAGTATTCCAAATGTTATCTAAATTAGTTTAATCTTGAAAAAGTAACACACAAACAAACAGAGCATAAGACTGATATTAGCTTTCTTGACACTAATTATCATAAGAGTTGGTAGTTTCGGGTGTCTACCACGTACCTTGTTTTTTAAGTTACGGATGCTACAATAAGCGCTATGATGAAAGAAGCTCTATTCTTCACAAACCAGCTACATGATGAAAGCCTGGAAACAACTAACTGTCAGATATAGTTACTTTCACACTTATAACATTAGTATAGATAGTACGCTAACTCAGAAAACGTTTCGTAGCTTTTCTATTCGAAATGTAGTGAAACTTCTTGGCGCTTGAAATAAGGAAGATAGCGGACTGACATTAAAATCAACTGCTACGCCAGAACCTCTCTTGTTATTCGGCAGGATGTTTTGGTACTTAATGCATGCATACAAGTTTGGTATGAATTTTTAATCAACTCAAACAAAAATGATTAATGTTGTTCAAAGTCCGTTTGAGTTCGTTTTGACTCGATTGCTTAAAAAACGATTTAGCTAAAAGTCTGAGTTACTGCACCATCAGAGGCGCGTAAGGCGTGGGCGGTGTGGGCCACTACCAACGGCCTCGCGATGCAAAGGGCCTCGGCCTCACGTAGAGCGCGATAGAGACAACTGCATCTTGGACCGAAAATACCTACTAAAAGCACACAAAATCAACGTTTCGTAGTCCCTCGATTCCTTTTCCAAAACTAGACCTACTCGTATTTAAATACTTTTTCCTTAAAAAATTAAAGAAATGCTTTTGTCGTGTTCGTATATTTTGCTTTTTTTCTAAAATTTAGCCAAATTTGTTTTCTGGATGTTTGAACACAGCGGAAAATCTGACGAATTTTTTAGATTTTTTAAGGCTCATATCTATTTATTTTATTTAGAAAATTTATGACAAAAAAAGAAAACATAGAAACATGCCAATACTGGCCATAGATTTTTGTGATAAAAATTATCGCTCTACTGTCATTATCCAGGGAGGAAATAGGGGACTACGTTTGTATGGAAAAATGGCAATTGTTTTCTTCTTAAGCTATTAAAATTAAAAACAATGATCCATGTAAGATGTGAATTTTAGGAGATAAAATGCTTTGAAAATAATAATTCGTAATTATGCTTTTTCAGGAAACGGTATTTTAAAAGTTAAAGCACCCTATAAACTTTTTATTTTATTTATTTATTTATTTAAACTTTATTGCACAAACACTAAAATGAAGTACAACAGGTGGACTTAATGCCTTAAGGCATTCTCTCCCAGTCGACCATCGGGCCAAGCAGAAATAATTTTGTGGGCGGTGCGACATAAAAATCAAATTAAAAGACAAAAAATTTCAAAAATAATAATAATATACTCAAAATATACTACATATACAATACAATATATATGTATATAAACTACATACAATTACTAAATAAATTGAAAATATGTAAATAAATAAGAATAAGATGACGACTACTGCTGTGGAAGCAAAGTAAATGACGACTACTGCATTTTACCTAAGAAGTAAGACCTAACACGTTTCTTAAAAGCAAATTTACTCGGTGCTTGTTTAATGCTTTCGGGCAATGAGTTCCAAAGCCGAATGGACTTAACAAGAAAAGAATTTGAGACAAAACCAGTTCGGTGAGAAGGAATAGAGAGAGTGAGTTTGTCGGAAGAGCGCAACTGGCGCGAATGGGTCGAGCTGAGAAGAGAAAATTGGGATTTAAGATAAGAAGGGGAGTTTGGATCGTTCAATATAGAAAAAAGAGTGCATAAAATTCTGGCGTCACGCCGACAGGAAAGAGGAAGCCATTGAAGCTGCAAACGGTGCATGGAAATATGATCGAATTTACGCAAACAGTAGATAAACCGAACACAGTTATTTATCAAACGATCCAATTTGTTAAGTAGCGATTGGTTTAAGTCGGGGTAACACACTTCAGCATAATCAATAAGAGGAAAGACAAGTGACTGGACAAGAGAAATTTTAGACTGGATACGAAGAAAGTGCTTAAGTCTGTAGAGGGAGCGCAATGTGGCGTTAACCTTACGACTAACCTCAGCCACGTGAGTTGTCCAGCTAAGCGTGGGGTCTATATAAAGGCCCAGGTTTTTAACGCTCGAGCTGAATGGAATAACTATCCCATTAAAGTAAACCGGAGCAACACTGGGTATATCAATGTGGCTTATTTGTCGCTGACTACCAACTATAATAGTCTGGCACTTACTCGGGTTTACAGCTACGCCATAGTGATCACACCAAGCAGAAATATGCCTTTGTGGTCGTTAAAAGTTACATATTAAGCACCGATTAATTTATTATTAATGCATTTTTTCAAAAAATAAAGCTCATTTAGTTTAAGAAACGGCAATAAAACATAAAACGACTTATTGCATATTATTGTTATTTATGTGTTTGCATAATTAAATGTATTTTGATTTTTTTTTCTTTTTAGGGTTCCGTACCCAAAGGGTAAAACCGGGAATTTTTTACAAATTATGTATTTCTGTTATATATAACAAAAAATACTAAGACCTAAATAAAATAAATAGTTAAGGGGTTTTTGCTCGATATTAATAATGGCAACAGGTAGGCACTTGAAATATTCAAAAAACACTCAGTTGTATTTTAACTTTAATAATAAATAAAAAAATTAAAATGAATATTATATTTAAGGGAATCTGTTGTTTACCTAGTCAATGGTACGGAACCCTTCGTGTGCGAGTCCGACTCGCACTTGGCCGATTTTTTTCTTCTTTGCACCACCTGTGATATTTATGTTTGGCCCCATGGTTGACTGGTAGAGAATGGCTTAAGCATTAAGCATGATTTATTGTACTTAAAAAAAGTGTATACTTATAAATAAATTTTCATAGAACATTAAATATCTCTGTTACTCTCTCTTTTTGGAAATATTGCTTAATTATATTACTAGCACAGTACTTACGTTGAAATAAATTAGCTTGTGGCCCAATTCGCTAAAAATACCCAACGATTTGCGATTGTACGCGGAGAAAGATCTCTTAATACACTTAGGAGTTGCGCTGAAACTTGCATATTGTGTACGTGTTTCAGTTCTTTGCCTCATTGAAAGCGAAGCTTTTAGGTATCGAAAAGGTTAAATAGAGCCAGGCTAACTTTCCACCATGTGTGTGTAATGTTTGTAATTTTTAAAGCTTATTTTCATTTTGTTTTCATGCGATTATCTTTTAAGAATATTCTGATTTTAAAGAATTTTTACTTAACGGCATAACGTGCTTTACGACGCATTCCTATTAGACCTAAGTATTTTTTTTTTATTTATTTATTTATGTCACAATAAAAAGTCTTACAATAAATATTATTTGCGATGATTCCTACTGTAAGCTAGGCTTGTCCCGTAGGAATCATCTTTCAACAAAATACATAAACTTATAAAAATTATGTAGTAACTTGATAAGATTTTGAAAGTATTTAAATAAAAGTAATTGTGTGTGGACGTGTGTGTGTATGTGTGAGTGTCTATGTGTGTGTGTGTATGTGTGTTACGCGTGTATACTTTGACGTATTACCTAAGTAATCTAAGCAAATTTTCTAAATCATAATAGGATAGTGCTACTATCCATTTGTGAAGTTTTAATTTTACTTCTGACAATGAGCAATTACATACTAGTAGTGTATTATTGGGCACTCTGTCCCACCAGTCGTTCGCTTCGCTCCCGACCGTTCGCTGCCGCTCACTCTGGTAGGACAGATTAGCCCAATAATACAATGAAACACGTTCCGCCTAATCACTCGTACATAATCTTCGAAGAATCCGTTCCGCCTGTGAATGAATGTTACGTCTATCACATTAGGTTTGAAGACCCCTGACCGGTGTGATAGAATTTCGACATCATACAAAATGTTTAATGACAATCTCGTACATAATCTGAGATAAATTACCTTAAATGTGAAATGCTTGTAAGCTACACATATTGTAATAATACTCTACATTGGTCTTATTTAATCCGATCGAATGACAAATCAACACGAACGAAGAATGACAGCGCAGGTTCGACGTCGCGATGCTTATTTACATGTCCATCCAATAAAATAAATCAACTTACTTTATACACGACGTGATGTCTCCACTGTCCTATAACTCGAAACAAATAAATATGTTATTCGTTCTACCCGGGACTCGAACCCGCGACTTCTGGGTTAAGTGAGGGTCGCATGTCTGACACTCTATCCACTACACCACGGAGGTAGACACACATAGCCTATTAATGACTTAAACAATAGATAATTATTGTACTGCAAACTAAGAAATAAAGTGTAATAAAATACTTATGTAAATTACGATAACTCATCTGACATAATTTTATTAGATAAGTAAAGATTAATTTCATTTAATATCGTAAGACTAAAACAATTTACAAACACTAAATTAATCTCATCATAAACCTCAACATTTGAGTTTCGAAAACACTGAGTTCTCGTAGAAAACTCTGACAAAGCCCCAAAGACGCTGAGTCCTTGCGTAAGGTTTCATCATGTCGAGGTCAGACCCCGGGAGCGCTGGGTTCCCGCGTAAGGTCTGAGACGAGTTTTATAGAGTATTTATAAATCAAATAACTATTTCATTTTTAACAATCACAACATCACGAAATCACTGGGTTTTCGTAGAGGACCTTGTGAATTTATCGCTAAATAAAAAAGTTTTTACCTGACGATAAATGTTCTACTACTTGCTTTATAGTGAATATTAAGAATGACTCACCTGAGTTAACCGGATACATTAGCACTTTAAAAATAACACTACTTTCTTATCTTAAAGCTACATCAATTTACATACACTATATCAAACACACCATAAACCTCAACATTTGAGTTTCGAAAACACTGAGTTCTCGTAGAAAACTCTGACAAAGCCCCAAAGACGCTGAGTCCTTGCGTAAGGTTTCATCATGTCGAGGTCAGACCCCGAGAGCGCTGGGTTCCCGCGTAAGGTCTGAGACGAATTTCATAGAGTATATATAAATCAAATAAGTAACTATTTATTTTTTTGATAGTCACAAAATCCCGAAATCACTAGGTTTTCGTGGAAGACCTTGTGAATTTATCGCTAAAAGAAACAGAACTAATCAGACGACACGTATGTATTCACAGTTTGTTCTCTAATAGGAACTAATAAATTAATTTACAAAAATAAGTAATCGATAAAGCTGTGGCTTAATATGAGCGATGAGGGATAATATTAATGTAATGTTATAACATCTTTAATGTATATGTAAAGCAAAGTATTCGTATCATTAGAAAATTGGGTTCATGTATTTATTTTAAATATAAATGTACATTCAGTGATATGGGGATCTTTACAAAATAATTTACATAATATACAGAGCACGCTTTTGTGTAGCGTACCCTACGGAAACAGAATTAGAGCTTTAGAGGGCTTACTCGTTGTATCATAACTTCATAAGATTAGTCAACGATTAAATAAAAATAATAAATAAATATCATTGGATATTATTACTAAAACTACACGTCATTTTTCTACTTTAAGAAGTACTACTAATCAGAGCTAAACTATAAAACAAAAAACAAACTTAGACAACCATTTTAAAAAAAAAATAAACAATCACCTTCATGCACGCATAAGTTTGTATTGTGCATGAATCGAACCCTTGAATTCTAAGTAGCGTTCACTAGCAGTGAACCATTCGTTTGATGGTTTGAGATCGCTATAAGTCAAGCCATTTCTTGTTAAAATAATCACTGTTGCTATATTAACACGGCAACGTTGATATTAGATGCGCTTTCCGACGTCATCGCATTTACCTTGTGCAGCATTATGCGATAGGATTGTTTTCCACTTTACTGTTACTATGCTACACGTACACCTATATACAGTGAATATAATGTAATTAAGTTTGTTTTATGAAAATAATATAGAATTAGATTACTTGAATTTATAACATAGCAAAGGAAAAAAATGATTTTGTAGTTTTGTTTTAAGTATACATTTATTGTCAAATTGCTTCTTGTAAATATAATAAATTACTAACTAATATATATCTGGTTATTTTAGTAAATAATAAAGATTAAACGATATTTCGTAATATTATTTTACCTGTGAAAGATTTTCATATTTTTATTTTCTATACAATTGTGTCTACAGAACGTAGCTTCTATCTTTCACTGGTACACAATTTTGTTTTTCTGCATAGCAAGCGTTTAACAATTTACATTATTACGACCAAAGTTCAATATTTTAACAAGTTAGTAATCATACTGTTGATTTGCTTGTCAAATATATTATTCTTTAATCCTATTTTATCTAGGTTACTTGCAAAAAGGTATAATCGCATAAACATATTTTTTAGAAAGTACTTTGTCTAAGGCTAAAATAATGTAACGATTTAAAATACGTTCTAATT
This sequence comes from Anania crocealis, assembly GCA_949315895.1. NCBI lineage: Eukaryota > Metazoa > Arthropoda > Insecta > Lepidoptera > Crambidae > Anania > Anania crocealis. The sequence goes on from OX438884.1 coordinate 5,419,785, forward strand.
CGTTTTTGTTTCTAATTTGAGTCGACTGGGAGTTGAACCATAAACTTTTTCATCTTCTAGTTCACCAATCACATTTACGATAGATATCGTAATTGCAGAACTAAAAATAACTGTAATAATTGAGTTTTAGGGTTTTACGCTATTTCTTATTTACCTTGGATAAATATAAAAATATTGTAACAAAGAATGTCAAGTAAGTACCTACCTAACCCTGTTTACTGTAATGAGCATAATTTAAATATATCACATTACAACTTATGCTTGGTTTTCGTTTTTTACTTTTACACACACTAATGAATACATAATATTAGTTAATATACACTAATACATTTTGATGACAATACCAATTTATGCGTATATATAGCCTAAATTTTTCATCGATTTTCATTAGCTCACAGTTGCGAAACAGTGGTCTCCAGTCTACAATTTCTATCTCTTGGACTCTTCAGGAACAAAGAAGTGATAATGTAAGTAAGTGATTTTATTTTAAACTAGTTACCACCCACGGCGTTGTTCTCGTGTATTTTTCCAGTGATTTAATGGTTTTTCTTTATTAGATTATTTTACAAGTACTTATAAAAATTGTCTTAGAAACCTCTTCAATTTCGCACCGAGTAAGCACACAGTTCCCGCAACATATGCTGTGGTCACAGTTTTTTAAATAAAATAATAATGTTTGCAACTGTTTTAGGTCGGACTCCGAGTGTGAAATTCAGAAGAAATCAACCTCAGTGCGCAAAGCCAGCAAGATCTACCGATCAGACTCAGAGTTTGAATCTGAGGTGGCGCCGAAAAAACCTACACGCGCTAGAAAAAGCAAGCGCATCATATCGGACTCGGAGAGTGAAGGCGAGTCGGCGTCCAGGAAGCCAACAGGGCGATCAAAAACTAAAAAAACATCTTCTGCTGGCAAGAAGCGTAAAACCTCAAATGAACCATTAAGGTAATTATTAAACTTTGATACGTAGTTAAATTTATTTAACAAAGTAGTTTTTTGTGAAATTCTTATGATCATAATTAGTTTGCAAGAAGTATTAATTTAATATTAATATTAAATGTAAAAGTAGATAAATAATCATTGAATTAAAAAAATTATATCTTTCAATGCAAATATTAGGTGTTAAAATATGAAATTGCCGTTTTGTATGGACGAAATCGAGGAAAGTCATTTTTAAATACTAACAATTTTTTAGTCTTTTTAAGAACGCCTGAACCGTTTTCGATGCAATTAAAGATGATAGTTAGATGGTTATAAAGCTACGCATTTTAGTATTTAAAATTCTGAAAATCAAAGTATATAATACAAATATACTTAATTGAAGCAAGAAGGTCGGCTGACACATTGTAAGGGGTCTTTTCAACGACTTCCTTTGAAGTAATAGGTACTAATATTGCATTTTTTTAGTCAAAAGTTACTTTATTTAGTTTTTGATTAAGAATTACGCAATAATATAACTATACTTAAGAGCTATAAAACCCTATTAATAACTAATTTTATTGTAAAACAAGATAGGTATAACTTACTATTATTACTTACTTGCTAGTATATACAAAAATGTTTACAGGAAAAGCAAGATTTACGAGCTCTTCGGCATCGGTAGCAGTAGAGAGGAGGAAGAAGTACCGTCTTCAACAAAGAAAATTTTGCCATCCTACTTTATCAACAGAGTGGCCAACGGGAACGAGCGTCGAACAGCACAAACGTCTGGTAACTATTACGTAGACCTGAAAATATATGAATCTTCGGACGCAATAGACATCGAACCAGCGAACCTATGGAAGAAAGCGCTGGTACGAATTAAATTTCAAACCAGCGAGGAGTCCGACCAGTGGCGCGGCATTCAGAATTTAGTTAAAAGCGCAAACTCGTTATTTAAGAGCGAGCCACATTTGTATGTAGACAAATAAGTTTTAGTTGTTTTAAGACCTACTATTAATTGGGCAATACCTTTGTTATAACAATAAATATTAAGGTATCTCTAGATAACTGTTTTTTAAAACCTTAATCCTTTTATAATTACATCTTATTCTTGTATTGAGCATAGGTAATTTACTTTGGGGTTATTTTTAATTAGTAATAATTAATTAGGTAACTGCTATTATAGCCTAATTCCTTTTCATATTAGCACTTAATTACAGATTTAGTAATACATAATTAATTTTTATTTTATATTACTACTACTTAGAATGTCATACTGTTCACTTTGTAACGTTACAGTAGATAGGAAACGATGGACAGGACATGTGCGTAGCAACACACATAAAAATAATAGTACTGTTCCTATTGGTGACAACGTACAGTTAATTAAGTCTGCTTTCAAGGGTCGTATAGCGAGTTATAGAGTTGAAGCTTTAAGCGATGAGGCAAGAAACTCACCTCAGTTATTTTTAAATAACATTAAAGAACAAATTAGATCACTAATGAGCCGTTCGTTACAAATACATACGTGTATTAAAGTAAACTTTGAATTTTTTTGTAATTTCCTTGTGATTAAAAGTGAACCATGTGTAGAAACAATGAAATCATTTAGCACAAAAAATTCTAATTTTTATTTTAATTACGATTTTGATACATTGTACGCAAATGTCGAATGTGAGTTATTAAAAAAACTCGAAGATTTCGAAGAAAAAGATAGTGGGTGGACTTTTTTAAGTACTTCACATCTAGAAGTCAATGTAAATAAATATCAACCTCTTAGTGGGTCGGGTTTTATATCTTTACCTAAATTCATTCAAAGTAAAAAAGCATGTTTAAATATCAAAAATAAGGATGAATATTGTTTTTTGTGGTGTGTGACTGCAGCCTTATACCCTGCTACTAAACACCCGGAACGGGTTTCTTCGTACCCACACTTTCGAGACGTTTTAAACGTGAAAGGTATTTCATTTCCAGTAAACTTTACGGGCTTAGCTGTTTTTGAGAGAAATAATCCAAACCTTAGCATTAATGTTTATGGAATTAATAATGGTAAAAGTATTATCGGTCCACTTTATAAATCTGAGGTCAATTCCAAGAGCGCTAAACGCATTCATTTGCTGCTTCTTGAAAATAATACTTCAACCCATTACTGTTTGATTAAAGATTTACCTCGACTTGTGAGATCTCAGGTGACTAAACACCACGGAAAGATTTATCTTTGTGAAAGTTGTTTGCTATTCTTTCCTAACTCAGATCAACGCGAAAATCACCTGTGCGGAGGAGTTGTAACTGTGTTACCCGATAAAGGTTCAGTTATTCAGTTCAAAAATTTTGAAAGGAAACAAAACGTTCCTTTTGCCATTTATGCTGATTTTGAGACAATGTTGGAACCAGTGCAACACAGTGATAGCCAACCAAATACATCAAACACTTTTTATTTACAGCGACACGTACCAGTTGCATTTGCGTATAATATCGTTTCCACAGTCGATGAGAGTTATAATCGCTTTGTCTCTCATCGCGGTAAAGATTGCGTTGCTAAATTCATAAACTTGTTGCAGAAAGATGTCATTCACATATACGACAAACTTAAACAAAATATACCGATGGTGTTTACAAAACAGGATGCAATTGAATTTGAGAAAGCTAGTCGTTGTCATATTTGTGAACACTTTTTGTGGGGATACAAAGTTAGAGATCATTGTCATATGACAGGACGTTATCGTGGTGCTGCTCATCGTCACTGTAATCTTCAGTTTAAACTTCCAAAATTCATTCCAATTTTTTTCCATAACCTTTCTGGTTACGACTGTCACCTTTTTATAAAAGAATTGGGGGAAACTCCTGGAAAAATTAACATTTTACCTAAAACGAAAGAAAAATATATATCTTTCTCTAAATTTATACACGTGAATAAAGACGAGTATGTACAGATACGTTTTTTAGATTCTTACCACTTTTTGGGAACAAGCTTAGACAAACTAGCTAAAACAATGGAAGAAGATGATTTTACTAGTCTGAAATCCCATTTTCCTGACGACGAGCAGTTTCGCTTATTAACGCGAAAAGGTGTGTATCCTTATGACTATATGACTAATTGGGATTGTTATAAGGAAACATTATTACCAATGAAAAAAAACTTTTTTAACTCTATAACTAACGAAAGTATTTCCGATTCTGATTATAAACATGCACAGAGTGTTTGGTTAAAATTTAATATAAAAAATTTAGGGGAGTATACTGATTTATACTTGAAAACAGACGTTCTTTTGTTAACTGATATATTTCAAAGTTTTCGAAAAACATGCAAAAAGCATTATAAATTAGATCCAGCATTTTACATAACAGCGCCTAGTTTATCGTTCGACGCAATGTTACTTAAAACAGGAGTGCAACTCGAGCTTATCACAGACTTAGCTATCATACGAATGATTCAAGATGGGATCAGAGGAGGTGTGTGCGTGTGTGTACATCGTTCGGCTACAGCTAACCATAAATATATGTCTAATTACAACAAATCGAAACCCGATTCTTATATAGCATACTTAGATTGCAATAACTTGTATGGATACAGTATGTGTCAATCATTACCATTTTCTAACTTTCGATTTTTAGATAATAACGAGATAGCTCTATTAGACATACAAAGTATTGATGATGACGCAGACTGGGGATTTATACTCGAAGTTGATCTGTTGTACCCTGAATACTTACATCGTGAACATAACGACTTACCATTTTGCCCTGAAAAATGTATCCCACCTGGTGGTAAAACAAAAAAGCTAATTCCAAACTTATATAATAAATATAATTATATAATTCATTATGTTCATTTAAAAAAATGTATGGAGCATGGATTAATCTTACGTAAAATTCACCGAGTCATTACATTTAGACAAAGCCAATATTTAAAACGCTATATTGAACTGAACACGGAATTGCGTCAAAAAGCGAAGAGTGCCTTTGAACAAGACTTTTTTAAGCTTTTAAATAATAGCGTATTTGGTAAAACATTAGAAAATACTGAAAAACGTGTAAATGTTCAGTTAGTAAACCAATGGGAAGACTCGAACAATACGACGAAAAAGTCTACGCAAGCAGTGAAATTAATAGCTAATCCTTATTTCCACAGTTCTACTGTATTTACAGAAAATTTAGTTGCGATACAATTAAAACCAAACCAAATAGTTTTGGATAAACCAATCTACATTGGTTTTACTGTTTTAGAATTATCTAAATCTCATATGTATAATTTTCATTATAACATCGTTAAACCATTTTATAAGGAAAACGTGCGTCTATGTTATACGGATACGGATTCACTTATTTATGTTATAGATACTAAAGATTTTTATTTAGACTTAAAAAAATACTTTTTAAGTTACATAGACAGCAGCAATTATGACATAAATAATGTATTCAATATTCCACAACAAAACAAAAAAATCCCTGGTTTGTTCAAGGATGAGATGGGTGGAAAAATTATAACAGATTTTGTTGGATTGCGATCCAAATTGTATTGTATAAAATCAGAAGACAAAGTCACTAAAAAGGCGAAAGGGGTCAAGTCATATGTAATTCGTGATTTGAAAATGTTTGACTATGAGAGTGTACTGTTGAATAAAAATGTTATACGAAAAAAAAACATATTGTTTAAATCAATTAAACATCAAATATTTACGCAAAGCGTTAATAAAGTTGCGCTATCTGCTAATGATGATAAACGTTTGATTTCGCATAATAACATAGAGACCAAAGCATGGGGTAGTGTTTCATTTTTAAAAAATATGTAACAGTTACCTAGATAATATACAACTTGTTATTAGATTAGATTAGTAAAGTTATTTAAGTTATGTTAAGTTAATATAAGTATTCTGTAATAAATGTCTTATTATCAAATCATTTTATTTCATTTATCTCTTTAAACCTTATCATTCCCTTTTAGGAAGTTGAGCTGTAGATTTGTTGAACCGAATTAACATTTATTTCATAATTTTGTGAATAGTTTGGTAAATATACATTCACAGTAAAATCAAATTCTAATGAAAAAAAGTCTACTTGTGACTTGATGTGGTTTTTATGTTCTGCTTCTATTTGTGTGTACCTATAAGTGATTTCTTATATTGTTATCTAAATATACATGATGTTAATGCAAATCTTGGTCTACCTAATATTAATAAAAAAATAAAAATAAAATACTTAGAGTATTGTTATAAGTGTTAAACACAATAAGTGTGAAAGAGGCGAAAGGTATAAAAATACGAGTAAGCAAACATCAATACCTACTACATTATAATAGGCTAACATCGATGCTCAGATTTTATAGCTGACATAGACAAAATCAAGTTGTGACTTGATTTTATGCACCAGCTGATAGGTATAGGTAACTCAATACTTAGCGTATTGTTGCAATAAGTGTGAATGAAATGCAAATCGAAGGCGAAAGGTAAAAAATACAAATAAGCTAAATACTAACTACTTGGTGTAAATAGGCACTATTCATTCCTTAGCTAGATTTGATAGAAGTCGCACTCGTTTCACATATTTTTATTAGTCACTTTAAAAACTTCGTTTTGCTAAAAAACACTATGGTAAGTTACTTTTCTACATCTTACACTTTATCACTAACCATTCGTTTCTTTGCTGTACTTGTATTTTAATGTAACTAATTTTATTATCTTTCTACAGGCTTCGGAACTCCATAATATCGCCTCCATTTCGGACGAAGACTGCTCGCCTACTTGTAATCCTCAAGAATTTTCGGACCCCTATCAATACGCTCAAGATCCACTGTTGGGATTTACTCAAGAATTCTTAAAAGTGAAATCTCATCAAGAAGCAAACCACAAAGGTCAACAACGGTGTCAAACAAAAGTTAAGCGGAGGCGAAATAATGCTGCTGAATCTTCTTCTACCAGAAAGCGAAATAGAGCTCAATCATTTGTAGTGAAAAGTGTTCCAAGCAAGGGTCGACGATTAATAAAAATAGAAATTTTAGACTTGTCTAGTTCGCAATCTGAAATTAGTGATTGTGTACAGGATGACAGTGTGTTCTTGAGTTCGCAATACATAGTAAAAGATGACAATGATGAAATAATGAATCAAACCGAAAACCTCATAAATAATATTTCGAAAAAAATTTGTGGATACAGTTATAATAACTATTTTTAAGTTTTTAGTATGTAAAACTAGTTTTATTATTTGTAACATTAACTAACTAATTAAAAACATGTTTAATGTACTTCCTGAGTTTTATTCAAATATCCAAAACTATTTTAATTTAGTATTGAAATAGGTTGAGAAATAAAAAGCAGAAAATATTTTTGAGTAAGTTATATTATAAAAATATATTAAATACGTAATACAAAAAAAAAACACATTTTAATAGGAAAGGTAGATACAAAGCTTGTGTATTCATAAATAAATTAAATTGTATGTTTATTTATAGAACACCACTTTTTGATACATAGTACATTTTTTAGAGCACATATTTTACTATGAGACAAACAATTAAACATATTTTTAGCAAACAATTCATTTAAAATATTTAAATTTGGTATACCCGTATAACTTACATCTAAAATATTTTTATGTCCACATAAATCTTCCACCCACTTAATTTTTTCTTCACCTTTTACGATTATTTTCTTGTCTATCAAAAAAGGTTTTATAATTCTATGAAATTCTCTAAAGTCTATATAACCTTCGCTCCAGCGATAACCCCTATTCCTTTCTATCCAATGAACATGTTTTTTTTCTTCATCACTCAGTGCAGAATATGGATATGGAGGTTTTATTAAAAATATATGGGTGTACTCCAGAGTGGCTATTGCCATTTCCTTAACCAAGAATACATTATCCTTGTTTTTGAACCCTTGTAAATCCACGATTATTGTATGATTATTCATGATAGTTTCTTCACTATATTGCTCAAGGGCTTGTACTCAAATATACAATCATTTAAGATCAAGCAGTAAGCAGCTGTCTGGTCAGGTATTTCTTGATCAGTTTCTATTTCAACTCTCACGTCAATAGATCCTTTCAACGTTTCGTGTTGTCGTGAACAGTCAATAACAAACATAGGAGCAACGTCTTTAAATTCTTTTAGATTCATTAAGGGCTCTGATCGACGTCCGTGATACGACTGTTGAAATCTCGTGTATTGCTCGTATAATAAAGTAAATTTATCATCTGCAAAACTAACATTTAACCCTTCGTATGGATAATATGACGAATTCAAAAATACTCTTACATCACGTACGTGACAATGATCAAATTCAGCCATTGATAATTGACTGTTATGTTTTCGATTTGTTTGTAAAGCAACTACAATAAATCGTGGCTTCTCGATTTGAGATGAAGTTTTAATAGACCATGTATGCTTTCGTGTTTTAGGTAGTAATGGGTATTCATACAAATCCCAACTACGAAATGCTAATGGGATAGGTCTATCTTTCTCTAAGTATTTTAATAAATTTATTCTTTCACGATCGGACACTTTAACATGAGGCACTCTCCAAATAATTTTGCTAATTATAATATTATCCAGTACCTCTCCTGTGTTTAACTTAATCGCATTCAAATTCGTGTTGCTTCTTAAAAGCACTAACTCGTGTTTACAATTCATTATAATTTTTTCATAATCTTCTGCAAAGCCTAATATTTTGTTTAAAGGAATGGACACAGAAAATGATCCACCACCTGCATTACTTGTACCCTTTGTTGACCACCCCCAAACTCGAGCATATTTTGATTCGTTTTCATTTAAGGATAGATAAGACTTTATTGTGGTAGTCACACCTGCATTTTTAATTTTATCTATTTCTATTCCATTCAATTCGTATCGAATATCTTGAAATAAGAATAATGCAGGATTATTTATGAAATGTACATTTGATACTTTTTCTTTAGTAGTGCTATTGAATATGTTCACTTCTCCCTCGATATATAAACTGCTGAGTGAGGGTAGCACGTACAGGTCTTGTTGATTAATAGGAATTCTTATTTCGTCATTCTTGTTGAAACTTGTCACGTATGGTTTGTACGAGTGATACTCAAAACTTTCAATACTGTTGTCGTATGATGTTTGTTGAGATATATTTAAGATATTCATTATATTAAACCAATTAGCTTCAGGAATTCCTTGTTAGTTTTGGTAAGCTTCTTTTTCTTTTGAAGTGGTGCGCCCTTGTGAGATGTCCCTTTTGTAATGATTTGTGTACCTGACGTGGGTGGGTTTTTATTGAAATTTATCATTTTCTCTTGAAGTGTAAATATAGTTGCACTTCTTCTCCACGTAAATTTATCTCTTTATTATCAGCGTCCAACAGTCTTATATTAATAGCGTTGATAGAATTTTGATTGACAGGAAAATAAATCAGATTTTTGGGAATTTCAATTATTCTATAGCCAGGTGGTACATTCGGCACAAATTCGTAAATTATGTGACTAGATTTTCCGTTAACAAATGATCCACTAACTACATCGCATTCGATCCGCACGATAGTAGTTGACAGAATGCTTACAGGATATTCTGAATCGGTACTTATATTTGCGTTTATTGTTTTCATTCCAAAACCTAAAATTTTACCTAGTGAGCCGCTTCTATTGAAATGAACATCTTTGGAGCAAAACATATGTGTTTTTAATGTGTTATTATTGCAAGTTAGTTTTAGTACAGTGTTCTCGATGTTGCTTTTTAAATAATCACAAATATCTTGAAGCTCATAAGACCCTTCAGGTATTTCGATGATTTCATTTTCACCATAGTAAAATTTATTGTTTCGTTCATCTATGTTAGGAATAGAATTGAACGTTGAAAAATATAAAAGACCACACTCATAGTCTCCTCGAAGTTCTAAAGTTGGGGAATAGTTTGTTGTCAAGGAAGCCCCACTCCCAGTTATGGACACAGTGAAAGACATTATTATACTGATATATTTATTTAAACCATTCATTATATAAATGCTTTTCCCAATAATTTCTTAAAAATTTTAGACACAAATGACCACAGTTTGTAGTACCAAAAGCTTGATGTCTTATATAATTGTAATTTATTTGTAAAGGATGCATATATTTGACAAATTCTAATGGTGGTTTCAAATTACCAAAACTATCATAGTATTCTACGTAATTGTTTTGCTTGGCAAAGGCTACCCAATGCGTGCCAGGATTTATGTTGCTATCCAAATTTAAAATTCCACATTCTATCTTTCTAGGTTTCAATGGTAAAGTATCTCTCATGTAAACACCACGAAAGTAAGGAATATCACTAGCATGATCTAAAATGTCTAGATTAGTGAGCGCACGTCTAGGTAGCCTGCTAATTAGTTTTTTGACGGGTTGAGATATAAACCTGTTCCTTTTTTATGAGGTTTTATGTATAATCCTTTTCCAAGAGCTACCGCTTCCATCATTCTGTTATGTCTTTCAGATTCTTTGAGAGTCTTTTGTGCGGCCTTAGAATCATTCACAGCTTTTGCTATACCCGCTGCTCCTCCAGCCAGCGAACCCAAAGCTGACAATCCCGCGAATATAGGAATGAGCGGTAAAATTCCACCACACTTTGGTAGAGGAATAATACGTGGTAAACGTATTCTTTTCTTATTATTAAATAATTTCTTTGCCGCTGCGTAAGCATACTTTATTGCTGAAGTATGATCATTGGATTTCAGTTTTTTTAGTTGAGATTGTATTTTTTTAATTCCGTTCTTAAATGATTTAATGCCACTGCCTGCTCGAACTTTTGCTTTCATAGCATTTTTTACTATCCACGATGCAAGTTTTTCTCCCTTGCTCGCATCTTTCGATAACAATCTTCTTTTAGCCATGTTTAAAAGTTCTAAGTCTGCTTTACGACGAGTTTCTGAATCTTTATTAATATAAGCAATATCGTGGTGCATGCAAGCTTTGTCTAATTGATTTATCCCTCGTTCACCTTTAAGTATCCGTTCTCGAAGTTTTGTACCGGGACCACAAAATTGATATCCGGGTAAATGTAACTCGAAAGGTAAACGATCTATTAACTTATTTATTATGCCACTGCCTGCCTTCATCGATAAGAATAAAGAGTGCATAACAAGTGTTCACGCTTTGTTTATATACAAATTTAATCCAATATTTCTCTTTTGTTAATCCAACTATTTTCTTTATCACTTAATCCTAACCATTTAACGAAAAATTTGTTTCCTTTTCTCTTTATAACTTTTTCAATAAGGTAGAGGTCTGGAAACATAGTTTTTAATAGCTCATACCCGTAAAAAGTACCTAGAATAGTTTGATTACGTTTGTCTGCTATTTGGTAGGTTAAGGGATTGGTTTCATTAATTTTTACTATGCGAAAAATTTCTGTGGACCAATTAGGGGTATAGCCCTTATAAAAATCTCCTTTATATTTACTTATACGCACAAAGTCGCCAACTTTGAAATTTGATCTTTGACGAATTATTTTTGGTTGCTGAGTTTGGTTGATAATGTTAGACCTAACTAAAATCTCATTTGAATGATTTACACCGACTGGTTTGAATTTAGTAATGCGATGCACGGTGTTGTTATAATGATTTACAACAGATTCTAAATTACTTTGAACCCATTGATACCGTCCACTAAGGCTGAATTTTTTGTAAAGGTTTGATTTTATAGTTCTTATAACTCTTTCTACTATAGATGCTTTTTTGACAGAGTAGGTGGAATAATGGTTTATTTTGTAATTTTTCATTAACTGGTTGAAAGAATTGTTATAAAACTCTTTACCATGATCTGTTTGTAAATGTTTAGGCTTTCGTTTTGATTTAGATAATATGCTATGCATTGCTTTGGTAACACATGTTTTAGATTTTGACTTCAATGGTCTAACCCAAACATATTTAGAAAAGGCATCAATGACCACTAAAACATAATTATATCCTTTATTCAATGATGAGTATTTCTGGAAATCCATAAGATCAGCTTGCCATAAATCATCTAATCCTTTAATGATTGTATGTCGACGAGAGAAATTTCTTCTCGCTGCTTTGTGAAGCTCATTCACAATATCTTGTTTACTCATTTTTAGCAGAATTTCCTGCAATCATGAGATCTATTTCTTTCTTTGTGTAATACAATGCACTGAAGTTTTTAGTAGTTAACCTTTCTAAGTTATTAAGGTAATTCTTGACATTACTATGAATGGTTTTTATTTCATTTGTTAGTTCTTCAACACATTTATCCACGTATTCTTTATTAACAGCCTCGTCTTCTTTTTCAGGAATTTTGAGTCCTTTCAATCATGATAATTTCAAATCAAAGTCACCCACATCTGACCTTACTAATGCATCGGTAAAAATGTCAGTAATGTTAGAAAATCGTAAACGCTTATGAACGTGATGACCGAATTTATCTATATTCATTGCCGTCTTATCCGATTCTGCAGTTCAATGATACTGCTTAGTTTTCCTGATGGTAGCTTTATATATTTCATTTCTTTTATGATACCAGCTTCATGCAATTCTTCAATTATTGAATAAATTTCATTTTGTACCCCATTATTGCCAGCTGCCCATGACGCAAGTAGCAGTTTTAATCTTTCCACTAACTCGTTTGGATCATTCCAGTAAACTAAATCAGTATCCTTTTTAACAGCTTTTAAAATATCAACACCATCTCCTCGTGCGAGTTCTTCCATACTACTTGTGTGGCTTCTGGAGAACTTAAACAGTGGTCTTATTACATGCATATATTTAAACCCTTTGTTACTGTTGATTGGTTTGGATGGATCAAAGTTACGTTTGTGCGCATTGGTATCCATAAGTAACAGTTTATAATTTTGTAAGTCTACTTCTGTTATAGAATCAAAATTTGGTGTTTTTTTATATAATAATTCCTTTAAGCCTAGAGTTTTTTTCAAGCTACGTTTTCCGATTTTCAGGATGCGATTATCATCATAAACACGGGTATTACCAAGCAAAAGTTTTCCCTTCACATTTCTAACACCATAAGGTACATCTTGCATAGCTTCAGATGACATGGACCAAGATAAAGAATCACTTTCAATACTTGGCGATGACTGAAGAGATTTAAACGAGTTATCATTGACTTCATTATCCTCAAAGGGAGACGTAGTAAGAGTTTTATTAGGTGTTTTACAAGCATCATTATCAGAGGTTTCACCATCGTGGATCTTTTTTAAATAATCAAAATCTTCATTTGAAGTATTTGATGATTCGCTTTCTGTGTGCTTAGTTCTTTTCACATTTTTTTCCTGCTCAATTTCATCGTCTATTTGACGTTTTCGATCAGTTTTACTTGACAACTCTTTCAGCGGGTTCATAATTGGTTTGAACAATGTTTCAAGAGCAAGATCATTGGTATTTTTTAACTCTTTTATCAGTTCTATTTTTCTTTTTACAGCCGATGCAGATTTTACTATTTGTTCCTTCAGATTCCGATCCATTGTTAAAGATTCCTCTCTGTTTGACATCTAAAATAAAACTGATTCATGGTAATGTATATAGCAGCTTTATAATGGAAACCTTTAATCAACTACTATGAATGTGTCGAATTTCATTCTGTAACAGCCTTTGTTTCGATCACAATCCTTATCAATGACGACATAATTATACGGCTTACTCCACACAGTTGAACACATTTCACGAAACTGAGACCACGTCATATCAGACCCAACATGTTCATCGTAAACATGTTTTAAATTAATATCGTCTTGTTTAAACAATATAATAAGGTTAGCATTATCTCTTACTAATTGTTTCGGTATTTTAGTATATGTTTGATTAATATAAAAACAGTCAATGTTTTTATGACGACCCATCGCAAAATAGTCTCGGATATTATTCTGACTTTCACATGCAACATCGTCAAATACTATAATTGATTCAGGTAAAGCTTCGTGTGGACTTAAGATTTCACTATTATGATTATACTTGTTATAAGATATGTCAGCAACCTTCTCTAATACTTTTTCTAAAAACAAGTATTTTGGTTGATACAGAGATTTGGAATACACATATAAATTATGGAAACGTAGTCCGTCTTGGTGTAACAACAAACTAATTACTAGGTTGGTCTTTCCACAGTTAGAGGGACCGCAAACAATGCTACGAATTGTATTTGGTAATAACTTCCCATGTCGTTTAACGTTACTCGTTGATACAGGACAAATACAGTCCAACTTTAATAATTCTTTCTGTTTAAGAAATTTCATAGCTTGGTTGCAAACTCGTCCACTGTAGTGCGTAAGTGTTAACAAACTGACTACTCTATTATAGAGTAATTTTATTTATGCGTGATTGATGCCACGATGTGTAAACATTATATAGGGAGCGTACAGCTAAAACTTTTAACTTGTTTTGGATGTTGATTAGTTTTTTAATTATTATTGCTCTTGGATTGAGCGAACGAAGGAAGCGAATGAAAAATGTGAATTAGAACGAACAAAACGGGTTTCATTGTATTATTGGGCTAATCTGTCCTACCAGAGTGAGCGGCAGCGAACGGTCGGGAGCGAAGCGAACGACTGGTGGGACAGAGTGCCCAATAATACACTACTCATACTGAACACTTAAAGTTTACTTTATTATAAATAAATGGGTTTAGGAAAGTCTTATTTATCCGGGCAAAGCTGGATTTAATGCTGGGTAGAGGCAGATTAAATATTCTAAATATGAATTAAGAGATAGTTTCCTAAATTGATCCGATCGAGAATCGAATCAGGTAGGTACATAGGTAGTAGGTGGATCAAGCACCACCACACCAATGGGGTCTTTAAAGCTAATGAAATCAATCCATCTTATTAGGCTATATTTATGCTGTGTGGCCCGGAAAACAAATTAGAAAACTAACAACCTTTTCCTTTCTATGTGTGTCGTAATAGGCGACTAAAGGAGTACCGACAGAAGAAACCGAGCACACCGTCTTCCCTCCACAATTCGCCAAACTCCTATCTCGTCTGCCAATCGTGGGCAATCATGGATGATTGCATATCATGGACTAGAAGAATATTTTCTGTGCTCGAGCTCGAGAAGCTCGTGTTTTGTTTTGACAACCTCCGTGGCGGAGTGGATTACACACCTGATTTCAAGGTGTCGCCTGCTCCGAGGTCCCGGGTTCGATTTCCGGACGGGTCAATGTAGAAAAAAAGTGTTTTTCTACATTTTCTCGGGTGGTCTGGGTGTTTGTGGTACGTTGTTTCTGATTTCTAAAATACGAGTGCTTTAAATAATTACTCAAATTGGGATCAGAACAATGTGTGTGATGTCCACATTAATTTATTATTATTATTTATTGTATCTAGCGAAGGACTAATATAGGTGGATGATGAATATCCGTAGCTTAGAAACGTAACACAAGGCTAGCATAAGGTCTACTTTCCATCTACTAAAACTGAAGCGACTGAACCGTTCTTTTCGACGAATCATCCAGTGAGAATTATAACAATTTAAATACTATTATATTATTGTCTGGTCTGGACGTCGCCGCCCACAATGCATTTACTAAACAAACGGCACTCTATTTTCCATCCCGAATAATCCCGGTGTAAAACATTAGCGGACAGAATGTAAGCATTTTCAAACAAACGTTGTATGGCGCAAGTTAGAACCAAATCGTTTTTTAAATTTTAGTTATAATATTAACATAGCGCCCATAGCCCAATGCTTCTTAGTGATCAGTTTCTGTCACTAATGTTAAGCAACGCTTGGAGCGGTCACTAGTTGGATGGGTGACCGTTTGTGGCATCATATTTTGAGCGCTTTCGTGCTTCGGAGGGCACGTTAAGCTGTCGGTCCCGGCTGCTGTTACGAGGTACCAGCCGTTTAGCCCTGTTGGGGGCCTTCTGGCGGCTTGACAAACGACCAACGGCGGGATGATGTTGCCTCAGCGTCGCATTTGCCGTCCGTCCGTCGGTGGTGGGACTAAGGCCTTCCCCTCTTCACATAAAGGAGAGACCCGTGCTCAACAGTGAGCGTAAATGGGTTGTTACTTTACTTTACTTTTTTATATTAACATACTTTGAGTTGATAGCTACATAGGTCACTAGCTGTTGCCCGCGACATCGTACGCGTCAATTTCTGTTATTACGATCGCGATTATTTTTGCAACATTTTTCACTGATATAATATAGCCTAAAGCCTTCCTCGATAAATGGGCTATCCAACACAAAAATAATTTTTTAACTTGAACCAGTACTTCCTGAGATTGGCGCGTTCAAACAAACAAACAAACTCTTCAGCTTTATAATATTAGTATAGATTGGTAGATTAGTCAGCTCGTGTAATTTTACTTGACTGTACTAAGCCAGCAGGGATTATCATTATCATTATCAGTAAGTACGTATGTTTGTTCCAATGTGGCGATCTAGATACCAAACGATTTTAATGGTTCTTAATATGTCAACCGAACACACAACCACAGCCAGAACCAGATGCAGACAAAATAATTCACCATCGACCGCTTTCGAATTTTATTAATCAAATCTTCCTGAGGTGTACTCTGAATCATTTGTGTATTCTATTTTAGTGTGAACTGAAAGTTAATTTATTCAGATTTTTTAATTCAAAATAGTTTTACGGATGGGGGATTATTTTTATCGCTTCAGCTCTTACTTTACGCAAACCGTAAGCAGCGTGATCAATCAACCGGTTGGCACCCTCATGAATAATACCTATCCTGTTCAGAAAGTTTTACAAAAGATTTATTTTCTTTCGACGAGCCCGCGATCGGAAAATAGCAGCAAAGATTGATTGATTTCTAATAAATATGAATGAAGAATATAATAGCAGACGTTTCCCTTTTATTTCTTTGTAATATTGGAGCAAAATTAAATGGGAACAATGCACCACCATATACAACCGTGTGAGTTGTTGATGTACGAAACAAGAGCACGTTCGCCTTTTATAACACTGAGTGCGTGATGTGTAGATTTCCTAACACCCTGCAGTAAACCTACACAAGGTATATGAGCAGGTCTGAGGAGTTAGATTTTAGACAAAACAAAAGTAATTACACTCTAGCAGCTTAACCTAGCAGACACCAAGATTTATTGAAAAAAAAAAACCACTTGTCATATTATCATTGACCGAAACTAATAGGTTTCTTTTTAGTATCAAAATCTTTAAATCAATTTTTTTATGTTAAGGAGTTGTCCGGCCCAGGCTAGGCCCAAAACCTGTACACATTGCCAAAAGTTAGGGCAATATACCTACAACACTTTGTTATTATCCAAATTCTTTAAAATGGCTTCGTTTAATGGCTCAAACAAAAATAAACTTATTAGAATAGCAATACTAAACAACAAAAACTATCATGACGGAAGATGACACTTTGATGACATCTGTCAGTATTGACAATTTCAAAATCGCTTATCTCGATTCGAACAAGTGATATTGTTTGCTTACTTTTGCTTGTTGTATTAATAACAAACAAATCAAAGAGTTTTAACTTATGTAATGCCTAAAGGATATATATTTGCGAAAGATATACGAGTAATATAAGGGGTTAAAATATGAAATTGCCGTTTTATTGTAATAGGTTCTTTGAATTGACATAGAATCTTCATGGTTTGAGGTTTTCGAATGAAACTTTTTTCACATGGTTTCTATGATGTTCTTCTTTTAAAAAATGTGAAACATTTGAATATCGACTTTCAATTTTTTTTGTTATTTAACTTAGACCACTGAGCAAGTAATCACTACGTTTAAGAGACGGGACTCCCATAGTAGAAAAAAAAACAATACCAATCTATGAAACACATGGATTGGCTCAGTGCCAACTTAACGTAACAACTAAAACTTCAAAAAACCAATGTCGCCAACATGAACCAAAAAAATAGGGATGGGTAGTGTTATCGATAAAATGGGGCTAGTGTTATCGATAAAATGAGATCGATACTACTAGTTAATACTTTTAATTTTGTGAAATAAAAATCAAATTTAAAAATATTTTTTATTATAATTTTTAATTACAATAAATTAACTTATTACGTAATTTATTATTATATAAAGACATATCTGAGAAAAAAAAACACCGAGAAAAATAAATCTTGTAGCAAAAATCTGCTACTTCCAGATACCCATGGAAATGAACCTTTGGTTCCAAATGATAATTTCTCAACCTCAAATGAAAATTTGCCAGTTTTGCATTTAGAAGATATAGACGACTATGATGAGACAGAATCTGACAAGCGAAGAAAGCGCCGCCGCTGAAGGATCTGGTCTCTGGGTGTGTTGATTCTGGAGGTTCTGCAACAAATGTGGAATAAAAGTAAAAGTAAAATAACTGCCTATCATTGTCCCACTGCAGGGAAAAGGCCTCCATCATTGAATTCAAGTTACCACTGCAATGATGGGAACTGGCATAGTCACCACGCTTGCCGAATGCAAGCGCTTTTTTATAAATAGCACTGATACAAAGATAGGGTTCATCGATAGTCGATAGAAAATTGCACTGCACTAGTGTTTTCGTAAAACATTATTCCCACATTTTTAATTGGAATTATGTCCTAAAATTCAATAAATTATAAAACACATTGATTAGGAGTATAGTTAAATTCGTAAAATGTACTTACCAATCTTCATCTAGTGGAAATTGAGCCATAAATTTTCGTTTTTTGTCTACTACCCGACTTGTTCCCAGTCCACATATCTCGCACGTTACAATGGGCATCTTTAACAAACATTAAAATCACTGCACAGGTTTACAGAAGAAAACTGCGCAAATTACTAATAAACTGATTAATATTTATTATTTTAAACAAATAAAACTGCACAACAAACCGCGAATTAAATTGACACTGACTGACTGACATCAGACATTGACGGATTGTAAAGATGGCCGCTGCGACGTAATATACGGCTAAAACAAGAGAGTGAGAGATGTCGTAGCAACCATTTGAATATGCACTGACTTCCCTACTTTTCTGGGTTCTGCCGCCATTAAAGTTTCCATGCGTTTCATACTACCTTTTTTTGAAACTGAGTTTCGCGAGACTGACTTAGACAAGAAAGATGGATACTGCGAGAGTTCGAGTGATTTTTGAATACGAGTTCCGACGCGGAAGTAACGCGGCAGAAACAGCCCGCAATATCAATGTTGCGTTTGGAGAGGGATCTGCTAATGAACGCACCGTGCAATTTTGGTTTAAACGCTTTCGTGATGGAAACTTCGACTGGAAGAACGAGCCACGAGGAAGACCGCCCACACAGGTGATTAACGATGAATTAAGAGAGATGGTGGAAACCGATACTAGTCAAACTACCCAGGAATTAGCGGCATGGTTTAACGTAACCTTACCCACAATATTGACTCATTTGCGTCAAATCAATAAAATAAAAAAATACGAAAAATGGGTGCCTCATGATTGGACTGATGTGCAGAAAGAAACGCGTGTTGAAACTTGTGTTGCCTTGTTGAATCGGTACAGAAATGAAGGAATATTAAATTGAATTGTGACATGTGATGAAAAGTGGATTCTTTATGATAACCGTAAAAGAAAAATGCAGTGGCTGACCCCCCAGGTCAAACGCCACAACAGTGTCCTAAAGCAAAACTTACCAATAAAAAGGTAATGGTAACTGTTTGGTGGTCTCAGCATGGTGTTATTCACTATAGTTTTCTCCGATCTGGTCAATCAATAACGGCAGATGTCTATTGTGCCGAACTCCGAACAATGTTGGCAAAACTAGCAGTAAAACAGCCCCGACTCATGAATCGATCTTCACCATTATTGCTCCATGACAACGCGAGACCTCATACAGAACGAGAAACCGTTTTGACCCTTCAGGAACTGCAATTAGAAACCATTCGACATCCTCCGTATTCGCCAGACCTTGCTCCAACGGACTACCATTTTTTTCGTGATTTGGACGATTATCTACGTGACAAAAAGTTTTCTTCCCAGGAGGCAGTACAAAATGCTTTCACACAGTTTGTGCAATCTAGATCCTCAGAGTTCTTTCACAAAGGCATAAATGACCTTCCTATTAGATGGCAGCAATGTATAGATAATAATGGTAACTATTTTGATTAAATAAATTTGTTAAAAATTAAAAAATAAACAATTTTGATTTTTAGTACAAATCGGCAATTTCCTACTTAAACCCCTATTATTAGCTCTTCACGTGAGATTATGACGAGTGACAAAAACTTGAAAAGAACGGTTATGTCAAATATTGACAATGAAAATCTGACAGCTACTGACATTTAAGAGTTTATGGTTTATCTTTTTTCTTTGTCAAACGCCATCTTGTATGCCTAATTGAGAGGGATATTTATTAGATTCACAGAACATAAAAAACGAGTAGAAGTAGCATCCACTCCTATTTGTATGAAAACCAGTGTAACCAAACTAACACATTTGTGATTAAATCACATTATCACGCACACTAAGAATGTCTTGTAGCGATTGGTTAACTTTAACTGTCAGATAGTTCCGCTACCCGACACTAGATGCCTCTTATTCACTATCAAATAGTTCCGCTACGCGACGATAGATGCTACCTAAAAACTATTGATAAATAGGGGTGGGATAGTTACGATAATCATAACAAAAATATCGACACTTGTAAGTGTATTATGTTATAACAACATAAGAGAGCCAGCCTTATGTTTAACATTTTCTCTCTCATCTTCTTAATTATTACAACTTAACATCTTTTTTGAAAAATTATAAAGTATTAATAACTTCTTCACTCTAAATTAAAAAAATACTTTCTTTGTTTCAAAATCGTTTTTCCAGAAATGTTTAGAGCAAATGGTGCATTATTTTCCGGGACACCAATTTTGCCTACCGATTGCTTCAATACATTTTCCGTATATGTTTGGATTGAATTAATTAAATACGAGTATTGATTTATTTAAACAAGTTATTACTTATACACAAGAAAACAAACAACTACAAAATAAGAAAAAAATATTTAAAGCTGGAAACGATAGCAAAGGCTCTTGCTGCAAGCCATTTAAATTGAGCACACAATGTAACTTACGTAGTACTTTCATAGATTACTTTTTTTTTGGTACTTTTTCAATTTTTTTATTTACATTTATAAATAACAAAAAAACAAGCAATTTATAAATCTTTTTTATAAGCTGTACTTTTTAATGTGTCATACATAATTAATAATAATATAATAATAAATAATAAAAAAATGTGGACAACATCACATACATTTTTCTGATCCCAATTTGAATAACTATTTAAAGCATTCGTATTTTGGAAACCAGAAACAACGAAGGTACCACAAACACCCAGACCCGAGAAAATGTAGAAAAACACTTTTTTCTACATTGACCCGTCCGGAAATTGAACGCGGGACCTCGGAGCACCTTGAAAACCGGTGTGTACGCCACTCCGCCACGGAGGTCGTCGTCGTATAATTATAAGTATCGACAACTAACTTATCGATATTTTACCACATCCCTAAATGAATAGCGTTTTGAAACATTACAAAAATAAGTAATTACCAAAATATAGTTTCGACCTTATCTCTAAGGACAGTGGAATGGTTTTAGGTTGTACTTTTTAAGGATTGTTATTATCCGCAAAATTTATAATTTCTATTAAAATAACGATAAAATATTACTTACAAATGGTATGTCACGCCTCGTTTGGATAAACTCTTTTTAGTGCTTGTGTTTTTGCACTCTAATACTGTGCAGGTCGGCATATTTAAGGATTTTTGTCAGAATAGCACAACGTCAATACGTTCTAGCAACTGTGATCGTCTGAAGCGCGTAAAAGGGGGCGGAAACATGATATGCGCCATCCGTAGCCGATGTGTGGTACGCGGGGCCCGCCTACTTACTACTTCTATCGTTTTTTATGTTCTGTGATTAGATTGTATTTATTTTTGAGCCGCTAAATTATACGTTATATACAGTTATTTGTATTTTTCCCAAGATCAGTAGATTTTTACTGATTTTTAAGAATACTGTACAATGCCTGGGCCTGTTACGGGACATTTCTTTTAGTATTTTTATGACTTTTACAATTGTGTTTTTCCCGTGCGGAGTATGTTAAAAATGTTATTATTTTTATTCTTTACACTTGACAGATGCCTATCGGAAACTAAATGTAGAGTCTAACAGATTCCTAAACTTACAATTTAGAACCACTACTACTTCATATATATTCAACATAAACACATAACACATGTTAAAATCCTCAAGAGACTGCCAGTATTGTCGAGTCTCTTAGTAATTTTCAGAGCGTTCCAGTTGAAACGAGCTCGCGAATCAGCGACTTGCAGGACAACAGTTGGAGACTTGTCTAACTTAGTTTGCAATCTGCCGGCTTAAGAATTTGTGACAACAAACACTCGTGTCTACACAGATAGACACACCGAAGTCTGCTACGGCTATACTCAGACGATTTTGTAGGAATAGATACATCTGTGATATTATACTGATATAAACATTCATGGTCACTATCGTAAGAGTTAGTTGTTTCGAGATTTCTATTTAATCATAATCATAATCATTTATTGTAATTTCATTCGGTTTACAATAAGGTCTTAAATAATAAATAATATTGTCCTCAAATGAGCCCTGCTAGGGCATTACAATATAGCTCCATTATTACATTAAAATCAATAATACCATATAAACAAACGAACAAACAAAAATCTTTCAAATACCTATATAAAAAATCATTAAAATAAAAATCATAAAAAAGCGTCATGTATTTCTAAGTACCTTGTTTTTTTTTAGTTTCCGATGTTTCGGCACTGTTGCAAGTTGTTCCGCGATCATGCGCTTGCAACAGTGCCGAAATATCGGAAACTCATAAAAAACAAGGTACCTACATGGTAGAAATCTCGAAATAACTAAATCTGTGATATTAGTTTTGTTTGTTATAAATGAGTGGCATAACTGGACTATTTTTACGTTTTTTTTTGCAGCCTAGTTTTAAGCATGCCGCTAAATGCGGCTCTAAAATAGTTTAGTAATATCTTTATCTTAATTTTTTTTACTCATCACAAGCACATAGTAGGTCTGTGCGAGACTGATGCCTGAACTAAGTAACTTAATACCGATGTTTCAGGACATCAGGCTCCCACCCAACTAAGGAATATACATTACATGCGAAACACAAGGCTATCGAAAAATTAGCACTTGGTATACCCCTTTCTCGATCTAACGGTGTAAGAGGTGACAATAGTTAGTGACCGTCACCTCTAGCAATACCACTAGTAGTACTCAGACCACAGAACATGGAAAAGGGTTAGAAAGGTTGTCATGCGCCATTTGTATAAAAACCGATGTCGCCGCTTGCGCCCCACTAGTCCACTACAATCAAGTGAATTCTATTAACGTCGCGCGATCCTATAGATCAAAAGAAATAAATCACAGCGGTCACTTACAAACATTTTCTCATAACGTCTGTGGCGCCTTTTAAACCTTTTTTCATGTTCTGTGACTCAAACCGTCGTTCAGCAGCGTTTTCTGGTTACCGTCGGATATACTGCTACCGACAACAGACTCTCCTGTCAAGTGTGGGGATTAGGAATAAAATCCTCCCTGTAGTAAGAGTCCTTTGTCCAACCGTGGACTGTTTTGTAGTAGTAATTACATAGGGAAAGAAATATATTTCTTTCCCTATGGTAATTATGATTATAATGCTTTTTCAGAGCCTTAGTTAATTTTTGTACAGACAACAGCGCGTCAACCTACAACAGAACGACAAATTTTCTCAATTGATATTGATCTCTACTTGTTGGACTTAAAGTTAAAAATCAATTCAATGACCTTTAACTTTTTGGGTAGGTTGACCTGACGATGTCTGTATTACTTGTAAGACTTTCACAGTTTCGGGTTGTATGTATTGTTATTTTACAGGTAGCTGATGTAAACCAAACGAAACGTCTGACAATAAAAACTTAGTAACATAGCCATGGAACGATTAAGTACTTAGTTAATTCGTTTTGAGTAACTAATTAACATTTATTGTATTTTTGGCACCAATGGTAATTCCAGAATACAAATTTACTTGTTAGATAAGCAATCTAAGATAAAGACTTAGGTAAGTTCTAGATTAGCGTAAAATCTTACTAATCTACGTTATTCGAAGTAAATTGCTTTCTTCGTTTCATTTCGATTTCTTCGTTTCATTTCGTTTTCTTTGTGAAAAATTGAAATTGTTTGGATATTCAATACCTCCACTGAAAGACTGAGCGTTTTTCAATATTAACTCTGCTTTTGCTCAGTAAACGTTTCATTATTTTGAATTTACTTTTCAAATTAATACTAAGATTTTAATAACCAGTTGGGGTTGGTAAAAATTAGGAGTTATTTGCTTTTAAAATGACAATATTCTTAGTGAAACTTAATATTTATTGACAGCAAACTCGAAATTGTGTGTGGGTGCCAATATGGTTTTGGTTCAAGAAAGGGAACAAAACAGGATGAAATAAAACATTAAGATCATCCAGCAACCACACACAGATGATAGGTGTGGTCGGTTTGCCTAGCAGATTAACTAGTCTTAGTATACCCTACTGGTACTATTAGATACTTTAAGTTTGGTTAGTAACTTTTTATTTCGATGTTTACCGATACCCAGACAAAACTCGGTAACGAGACACACACTGCAGTTCGTCTAACAATTAAGCCACAAATTCGGAACGGCGCGTATCCATGATCAAGTGTCTGAATTGCCACATGGAACAGGTTATTATGTTTGGCAGGATTGTGCAAATATAATTTTAATCGCCTCACTCTACCCCGAAGGTATACCCCTGGAGAACTTTACTGCGGATAACTCATTTAAGCGGCGCATGCAGCGGTGTGCTCCAGTCAGCGTGCAGCGTGCAACGTCGTATTTAACGCGCACGGAACAGTTTTCGCTAGAGCGTGCCTGCGAGCGGGACGTCCGAGTGTGTTGGCCAATTGGAGGCCGCCGTTCAAAATCACAGTGTCATCACGTCAAAGAAACAAAATATCACTTTCACACGTTCGTTAAAACGCTGACGACGCTTAACTACACGCTGAAAACGCTGCCACGAATACACCAAAAAAGAATTCCATACGTTCAGTAGTCTAGCGTGCACGCTCAAAACAACGCCGCGCGCGGCACCGTTCCATATTTGCGGCCTTAGCTATTCTCACCGCACTATTTCCAAAACAGTCGAGTGCATTCCACCTTCATTAAGAATTATCATTCTGAACAATGTTACCATTTGGCCAGTCTGTTATTTTGTGTAGTCTAATACACCACTGTATGACTGAGTAGAAATATCATAAATACTTAAAAGATAATTATTTTGGAGAAGGGATTAATTTAAAGGATTAATTTATTTACTACTTGAAAAGGCTTACTTAATAATTACATAAATTATAACAGCTTAAACCACTTGTAGTGATTGTTTAATTTAGAAATAACATGATAAAATGTCTAAACTATTTGTGTCATAAAAACACCATTTCGGACAACAACCATTAGGCTATCATTTGCTTAGAAATTTTGGCGAGTTTACGATTTTCGTCTATTTTTTCTGTGCTTTTTTTTATAAAAGTTTAATTTTTTTCATTGCCTCTTAAAAAAATTAATGATTCTTGATGAACGGAAAGTCTCCATATATAATTTTTCATCCCTTCGAGAATGTATGAATTTTCGGTTCCCCATATAGAATCACGTTCTATCACCCTTTTGATTTCGTATCTTCAGTTCTGATCCGCTGTAGCTAGGCGCAGTCAACCTTGCTAAGTAATAAGTAATTTCATTTATTATTATAGCAGAAAGCCAGTGTGAACATTACCCATCTCTAATTTGATAGATGTGGCATGTGCCGCAGGACAGACGGATGGGAGCTCGTGAATCACTAACGAGTGGCTTTTCTCGTCGCCATCTGCATATTCACGCTACGAATATCTTTTGTTTTAACAGCTTTTAACAGCACACTACTTTAGCGAGTTTATTTAAAAATAGCACATCTGTGATGTAACTACTAAAGGGAAAAAAACGTATTATAGATTTAATAAATATAATAAAAAGCAGAGTGATAGCTACCAAAAAGAGAGTTATTTTTCCCCTGCTAGGGAAAAGTCAAAGACAATGACGTGACAACAGGGTTGCCAGACCTGCTACCCACAACATCTCTTAAATTCACCCATTCCGTTAACATTATTTGACCTGACAACATTCTTAACTATAACTACTTATACTCATATTGGTTTCTTGATTTTACTTAATAATTTAATGGAGGCCTTTGCCCTGCAGTGGGATGATTATAGGCTATTACTTCTATGTATGTACCCAGCACCTACCTCTATGTGGCGTACATGCGAGGACAGGCGAATGAGAGCGCGTGATTAGCTAACGAGGCACTTCTAGTCGCCATCTCCATATTCGCATACTCCACAATGCGCTGCGGTTATCTTTGTTATGACAGATAATAATGTCACGTCGCTGTACTACTGTTACAGTTTTGCAAGTTACGCGGCGGTTTGAGACTAGCGTTTTATACGCGAGTAATAAGCAATTTTTTGGCAGCTTTATAACGCGCGTACAATTCTGTTTTAATTTTCCTCCATCGTTGACTCTCATATGAGATCGTAATAGTATAAGCGCTAGCGAAAACGCCTGAATTTGCGAATACACACGCATTTGGTTAAATGTAGCGCGTGAGTATTTAAAAAAACGCTACCTTGTAACATTCATATTACACATTCACATTGTGCATTCATATTAGCTTATAATATATTCTTTAGAGTGCTGTCTTGTTATGCAACTAAGCGGTGCTGCTGCATCGCCAAAAAATGATCCGTACGAACCAAATTTTTAATTAAAAAAAAAGTACACGCTATTAGCCTATTATATAATTTGAAATCTAACGTTCTTGTGTTACGCGCGATCATATCTGCAGCCAACAAAGTGAACACAGAGTGATCGATCGACAAAATTAATGAAAATAAAAAAAAGTAAATGAATATTTTTTTTAACATATTCACCTGTAATCTTTCGGTAATGACTAAAAGCAGGCATGTTTATAGTTCAATAGTGGCGACTCGGTTACATCCCACTTTTAAGACCTAGTGAGCTCTTATTAGTATTATACTCTTGAAAAGTTCACAATTGTAAATTTAGAAATTATTGATCTCCCATATAGCCCTATTCAATACTTTATGAGATAATTTTCTGGATCTAAAAACCTCTACATTCTTCAGATGGTCTTAACAATCTCCTTACCCAAAAAAATCGGTTCAGAAATTCAAACCTAAAGATGGAACAGTCAGACAGTATTACTTCCATATTTATAACATTATAATGGATTAAAAAGCTTGCAATATTAAGATTTTGACTTTTGACTTTGTTTTTACATATTTTGTTTTTCTTATACACAGGGGCCTTAAGTGCTTCGAAAGCATTTAAGCCAAAAGACATTCTTAACATTAATATTTATATTAATTAAAAAACTTTCTGCGAAAACCACTCCTTTAGAATGTTACCAATAGTATTGTAAATACTTGACCTAAGTTTTTTAATACACATCTCATACCTAATTCATAATTCGTTTCGTATATTCTAAAGCATCTAATAAAACTAAGGACTTTTTGAAATGACATAAGGTTCTCTACCTAAACTGTAAGAAATGCAATTCATCGAGCCTGAAAGTACCTAATTATTAAAATGGACGTAATTGCTACCTTTTACTTACTCATGTAAGTGTACTTAGTAATAGGGGTTAAAGTATGATATTGCCGATTATTTTCCCACTTTTTATTTTGTTTATAGCTCTTAAGTATAGTCATATTATTGCGTAATTCTTTTTGTATTGTATCAAAAACTAAATAAAGTAACTTTTAACTAAAAAAAAATTCAATACTAGTGCCTATTACTTCAAAGGAAGTCGTTGAAAAGACCCCTTACAATGTGTCAGCTGTCCTTCTTGCTTCAATGAAGTATATTTGTATTATATACTTTGATTTTCAGAAATTTAAATACTATAATGCGTAGCTTTATAACCATCTAACTTTCACCTTTAATTGCATCGAAAACGGTTCAGGAGTTTTTAAAAATACCGAAAAATTGTTAGTATTGAAAAATGACTTTTCTCGATTTCGTCATACAAAACGGCAATTTCATACTTTAACCCCTAATACTAAAAAACTTTTCTATTATTTGAATAGTTGAAAGTTTTGTGGTAGATAGCTTAATTAGGTGTTAATACAGAGTTTCCGTGCTACCATAATTTAAGTTTCCACAGTCACTAGTGTTGTTAGGCTATCGTTACTACTAAAAATATCTCCATCGAAATTTTTCTCCGAATATAATCTAAAATATTAAGATAGCCAATCATTTACAAAATCTATGCACCATTAGGCTTACCGTGCCGTGGTAAACTAACATACCTAAATACCACGCAATGAGAGAAAACAAATATTATGATCTCCTAAATCAATTAACGAAAAACGGCTATGTAGTTAGTCTATATGCTGTAGAAGTAGGAGGAGAATACCAGCAAAATCTCTGATCTGATTTTTAACTGATTTTGGCTTGGCCAGAACTGCAGTAAGTTGTATATTAGAGCGAGTGTCTAAAGCTACATTTGCAGATTTGTACCAGATTTGGCTGGGCAGGGAGCGAAACACAAGTACTGAAGGTAAGAAACCTACACCCGTGTCACAAAAATCCCGGGATCTACTCGGACTTTCAATTTCTGCACACGATGGACCCTGCATCCGCACGGTGAAACCATGGAACGCTCAGAAGTTTGTATCTTGCATAAGAGTTATAAAATAGCACATAGTAAGGCTTAAATAATCAAACTAAGAAAATGAATTAGGAATTTATATATGTACTAGCTGACCTGGCAAACGTCGTTTTGCCATAAAAATGATTAAATTACTAAAATGGCTATTAAAAAATAAAGGTTGGTGATAAAAGGGTAAAAATTTAGGGTTGTATGTATTTTTAATGCCATATTATAGCAAAATGAAAAAAAAAATTTGTCCTAACATTAAAAAAAAATTAAGGATGATAAACCCTTATTTATCACTTAGGGGTATAAAAAATAAAAAGTAGCCGATTCTCAGACCTACTGAATATGGATATAAAATTTGGTAAAAATCAGTAATGCCGTTTCGGAGGAGTAAGGTAACTATCATTGTGACACTAGAATTTTATACAGGGTGAAATTTTAACCACCTTCCAAATTTTAATATGTCGTCGCGCGCGTATACCTGGCAACATTATAGTTTCTAGTTTGATTCCGTAGTACCGGTAATGACGTAACAATTATCTGATTGGTTGATTTGTAAAGTGCCAGTGAACGCAGTGTGGTGGCGCTAGTATCGTTTTGGCGCCATTACACGAGGACAGAGTCGATGGATTCATTTTTGCTCTTTCACTTTACTGCGGACCACCACCGTGAACAGTCACATCCTCGAACCTGTCACGTTCACCGTCACTACCTACCTGTGATTCTAAAATACAACGTGATTGGAAATCTGCGTTTCCCTGAGTTATCCCGACTATGGAACCCCCACCACGAGAGGACGGTGTCGAGCAATCTACCGCTCCGCCGCCGCTCCCGCCGTCATCAGATGTGGGATACGCTCATGCCTCATCATCGGATACCCTCTGGCAGCTGCTGCTCGAAAAACAGAACCAGAATATGATACGCCTGATTGAAGCCATACGGCCGCCATCTTCTGTGACAATCGAGTTGCCTGAATTCAATCCTGATCTGACGGACGCCGATCCACAATCCTGGTGCTCGACTGTGGATATCTGCCTCACCGAACGGCCTATGGAAGGAGGAGCTCTAATTATTGCACTGAGTAAGGCTTTTAAAGAATCATCATCAACATGGCTCCCTCAAGTTGCACACCCGGGAATGACATGGCAAGATTTCAAAAACCTGTTCTTGGCGCGCTACGATACTGCTGAAATTTGCGCCGCCACCATTATTCAGGTGAATAATAGCCGACCTAAAGAGGGAGAAAGCCTTGCCGCATATGCCAGTCGTATAATAACGTCACTAATGGCCAAATGGAAGGACATGAAGTCTGAAGAAATCGCCGTTTCATATGTCCTCGCACATCTGGCACAAATTAATGGTAGAATCAACCGCTTAGCATTTACAACGGACATTAAAACAAGAACGAAGCTAATCCAGGAAGTGCAAGCGTTTTCTCTTAAACGCAAGCAAGAAAAAAAAACACGGATACCCTCAGAAATGAAGCAAAACGAAACAGAATGAACTTCACTTCACGAGATGTAAACAAACCGATTCAGTGCTACAATTGTCATAAAATTGGGCACAGATCGGTCGACTGCAACACTAGAAGTAACAAACCGCACGCGCCGACGTCTTCGAGCTCCACTCAAGATCCGAAGAAGTTCGTGACCTGCTACCGTTGCGGAGAAAAAGGCCACATCGCTCCCCACTGCAGCAAGAACGGAGGCAACGGAGTCGGCGCGCCTGGCAAGGGCGCAAGCACCGTCGCCGGCGCTGGAGTCAGCGGTGCTGCCAGCGGCGCTGCGCTCGAGCGACGGGTCAACGTCTGCGAGATCAGCGGCGTCCGAGGCGAACTTACACAATCTGGTGAGTCGTACCCTTTTTATTTTGATAGTGGCGCTGAGTGTTCTCTTGTGAAGGCTAGTATAGCAAACCGGTTTTCTGGAGTGCGTAGTTTAACTAATGTGCGTTTAACAGGCGTCGGCAACGCCCATATCCATTGTACCGAACAAATTACTAATGTGGTAGGTATAGACGGGCATTCCCTACATTTGCAATTTCTTATCGTTCCGGACGGCAGTATGCCGTATATCATGATCGGTTCAGATGTTTTAAACTTGGGAGTGAACGTTAATTTATCGAGTGCACGGCTTACAATTACTAAACCGGTTAGTTTTTGTAGTGCAATTACGGAAATAGATTTGCATTCAATCTGTACAGACATCTGCGGCGCGTTAAAAGATGATCTTGTTAATTTGTTGACGGAGTTTTCGTTTGCCTTTATTGACGGTTTGCCACAGACGCGAGTGACAACTGGTGAATTGAAAATTCGACTTAAAGACCCGACGCGTACCGTGTATCGCCGTCCCTATCGTCTCAGTCCGCAAGAGCGAGATTTAGTGCGCGCTAAAGTTAACGATAACTATTGAATGCCAACATAATTAGACCGAGTAATTCTCCCTTCGCTAGTCCTATACTACTCGTGGATAAGCGTGACGGAACGAAGCGTATGGTGACTGATTACCGCGAATTGAATGAGAATACGTGATCGTGTTAATTGACGCGTTTACAAAATTCGTGCTTTTATATCACACTCTACGTATTGACACTCCCAGTGCTATTAAGGCTTTGAAGTCTAGTGTCTCCCTTTTTGGTGCACCCACGCGCTTAATAGCTGACCAAGGTAGATGTTTCGCGAGCAAAGATTTTAAAGATTTTTGTGAATCAAGCGGCATTAAGTTACATTTGATCGCGACAGGTTCGAGTCGAGCGAACGGTCAAGTGGAGCGCTTGATGAGCACGTTAAAGGGAATGCTTACCGCGGTAGAGACTTCTGATAGGTCATGGCAAGATGCACTCGAAGAAGTCCAGTTAGCGTTAAATTGCACCGCGAAACGCGTAACTAAAGCGAGCCCACTTGAACTCATGATTGGTCGCGTAGCACGTCCTCTTAATCTTTTGACGGCTGACGATACCGAAAACGAGATCGATATTACCGAAGCAAGAGAACAAGCGGCCCACAATATCGGAAAGAGTGCAACTTACGAAAAATCTCGTTTTGATTCTAATAAGGCAAAATTTGATAGGTTTGTTGTAGGTGATTTAGTCCTCATCCAAAATGAGGAAAGGAATCAGACTAAACTTGACCCTAAATACAAGGGACCTTTCAAAGTTCTGGAAGTCCTCGAAGGTGATCGTTATACTTTAAAATCTTTGACTAATAACAGAAGTTATAAATACGCTCACGATCGCCCTCGAAGAATGCCTCAAAGTACCGTTCCTATTGAACTTAATGTTTATGACATAGATTCTAAATCTGATAGTGAGTAAGTTATTTTATTTGCCTACACACACACACACTTAGTTTATTTTGTTTGGTTACGTATGCTACGGTCCCGGCGTTTCGTAACTGCGGTCCTGTGGGAGACCGATCAGGGCGCGAGGTGCGACCTGGGCCGTGGCAGCGGCCAGTCTCGTTAAGACAACATACCTCCAACGTAGTTGTAACTGGGACTCAATTTTTGGTCGATCAGGGCGCAATGTGCGATTGGAGGTGTGGTGTAGTGAACGGCCTCTGTGTGCTTTGTGGATGGTCCATGGGGACCTAGTGATAAGTCCATGGGGACTTAGTGGTTGGTCCATGAGGACCTGTTTGTAAAGGGCAACTTACTACCAATTTCTGAGACATGTTTGCGTCTTTAAGTGTGTTCGTGTGTGTACATATTGCTTTGTTCATTGTTCATATTGTGTTGTGTTTACTGTTGAGGCTTTCTTCTGGATTTTGTTTTGTGTTCTACAACCCTGTAGTCAGGGTAAGCCGAGCGTTCTGTCATTCCAAGGTTTTTTTTGTTGCAGGTATACTCGAGGACGTGTAACCAGTCAGTATGGCCGTGTCGTCGCGCGCGTATACCTGGCAACATTATAGTTTCTAGTTTGATTCCGTAGTACCGGTAATGACGTAACAATTATCTGATTGGTTGATTTGTAAAGTGCCAGTGAACGCAGTGTGGTGGCGCTAGTATCGTTTTGGCGCCATTACACGAGGACAGAGTCGATGGATTCATTTTTGCTCTTTCACTTTACTGCGGACCACCACCGTGAACAGTCACATCCTCGAACCTGTCACGTTCACCGTCACTACCTACCTGTGATTCTAAAATACAACGTGATTGGAAATCTGCGTTTCCCTGAGTTATCCCGACTATGGAACCCCCACCACGAGAGGACGGTGTCGAGCAATCTACCGCTCCGCCGCCGCTCCCGCCGTCAAATATATCAATCTACGACACAAAAAACAAATGACGTATTTTTTCTTTTGGTATAGACCAGTACAAAAATGTCAAGATAAAGCACTTAGAAAATGTCCGCCAAAATATCTAAAATTGTTGATACGGCCTCCTAGCAACACTTTTTTTACGGATTGCGCATCTCATTCATTCATTACGATACTATTCATAAGTTTTTGATTGCCCCTTTATACCTTAACTGGTCTAGGATCGTAAAAATCGAAAACTATATCGCGAAAAATATTTTTGGGTGACAACTTTATTTACATTTTTTATTTCATAAATAGGCTCTAAATACGATACTGAACGCCTATAAAAATTTTGGAAAGTGGCTAAAATTTCATCCTATATATAAGATTTCCAATAATTGCAATACCTTAATACTTTAAACACTAGTTTTTCTGTTACAAAATAAATCTTGCCATTTAAATCTGTTATTGTAAATATACGTAGTATATTCTTTTAGTACTAGTTTGACGTAGGTAGTTTGACGATATTTAACTCTAAAACTGCATCACTAGTCACGCTGCGGGCTGATTTAAGAAGAAATAGGCAATTAGTAAGTGAAAATAGTTTTTGCGTTTTTTCCTTTTCCTTGCTGGCTGATTAACTGCAAAGATAGTAATTCATATTTTTAGATTATCGTGAATTATAATATTATATTACTACTTTGAAATCGTTGCTACAAAAATAAAACGTAAAATTATTATTGTGCCAAAAAAGTATCAGTATCAAATTATTATTTTTTGACGTTATGTTGGCACAAATTGATATCTATATTATCGCTGAGTTTCAGTTGTCTCTGTTGTATAGATTTAATACAGTGGTGTTAATATTTAAATCTTATCTAGAGTGTACTGCGGATTTTGTAATGGACAAAAACTTCGAACAAAGAATTTGTGTTTATTCTTGCATCGCCAATAGAATTTCGTATTCGAAAACTCTGATAACACTGGTACTGAAAATGTTCTAGTACTAGTAGGTGTGTTGATGTAATAGTACCAGTGGTGCTTCATTAATTTAGGAAACAGGTGACAAAGGCCATTTCCATATTCCACAAAATCTCACATCATCAAAGGGCATAGATAATACTTGTTTAACATAATATTAAGAGGGCAATAAATCCGTACATATCGCTTCTAAATCTATGAGAGTCAAAATGGCTGGCGCGAGCGAACCGTCCAGTGACGCAATTACACACCCCGGCGCGCCATGATATTGCTAACTGTTCAACTGAGGCTGAGGCTGACTCCGAACATGACAAAAATATTATATTCCGCATGTTTTAGTGGTAATATAAAACTGATGGTACGAGTATGAGAGAGACCAAAAGGTGGATACTAATTCATCAGCACCAGTTTACATCAGCCCACAACTTTACACAGGCCTCTAAAGAAGTAAATACGCATAGTCGCAGCCTTGACATGCGCATTTTCTATCGAAGAGGCTGCTGTTTGTCTTCTCCTAGTGGTGTTAATTCCTTTAGTAGGCTCTAATGGCATTCATTGGAAAGGGAGAGGTTTTTTTTAATTTTTCTTCACGATTCTTGTCGCTCGTTGTTCTTTAAAAGTTGGCGTTAAAGGTTTGGATGTATTATTTTAGTAGCCTCTCATGATACTCATAAGAAAGGAGGTTATAATATTCTTCTTTTTTTATTTCTGCTTGCTTTGTCTGTGCCTCAGTACTAATTGCTCATTTAACAATTGGAAGTTAAAACTTTGGGTTTGGTCCTCTACCAGAGAACCATATCTTTATAGAGAAGGCAAACTCTTGGGTGGACTCTGCGTTCTAGCATAGGTACATAGCAGCGGCACGTTAGCCACATATATGTTATATGGTAAGTACCTACTACCAGCAGTAGCCAAAGAGAGGGTGTAAGCGATTGAGTGGAATGGCGCCGATGCGCATTAATCAATAATGACTGAGAATAAGAGAATAATTTAATTACAATAATACCCATTAATGTAAGAGTTAGCAAATGTTCAGTAAACTGTAAAAGATAAAATTCTTGTAGTAGTAATTCTTCTTTTTCGTCGTTTCCTCAGTGCTGAGGATCGCGACTATACACGACACGTCTCCAAGCCGCGCGGTCTTCAATTCTATGGACCGCATCGAATATGTTTCCTTCCTCCGACAGCCCTGTTTTAGTGAATCTAGTAGTAGTACGAGTAATTAAGAAACCAACCTAACCTATTAAGAAAGATAATAAAAAATGTTAAGAACATCACATTGTTCTGATGTCAAAGCAAGTAGCGAATAATGCATTTGTTTTTGTGGAATCCTAAATAATGAAGCACAAACACCCAGACTCGAGTATATAGAACAGACTTTTTTCGATATTGACCCGTACAGGTAGCGAACCTGGGACATCATAGCTGGCAACACCTTTAAAACCAGTGTACACGACTCATGACCACGCAACTTGGTCGTAGATAATAATAAGTGTTTTGTAAGTTAAACTGATGTGGTAACAAAGATGGAGGTTCGAAGTCCAATCGCACCATTTTTGCTCTATAATAACGAAGGAGCTCAATAAAGGGGTATGCGGTTTAAGGGAGTGTAATTTCGCACCCTGCCGCGTCTTAGACGGTGCTACAATTGACTAGAGGTAAACATTGAACACAGCCATACTAATGATTTAAATACAACCGTACATTTGCGGCAAAGATGAACACCTAATGAACATTAACTATCATTAAATCAAAATGTTAAGCTCACCAAAGTAAACATTAGTGAATCTAGTAAAAAGCTATGCGTCGATTTAAAACTCTCTCTTTTTTACGTTGATTAAAGGAATTATTTTAATACTGTACGTCACACTTCTTCCTATTAGGATAGGTACCCTAAGATATAACTAACCGTTTGCCATTAGTTGTAAGGTCAGAAATACATCAGACTTCCATCAGTGAACACTGTCTTTCATTGGCCGTCCCGGTTCCCACCTTGACTGGCAGACCAGTGCTGCCTTGCTGGCAACGCTGCGCAAATATATCAACAGACTTTTATTGATTATAGAAATTAAAAAAACAAAATTGTAAAGTGTAAAGTAAAAATCTTTATGTAAAATGTCAAAATCTAGTTTATGCCAAATATTTTCACGACGCGTGATGTACATTGTACGTTGGGACATTGGAACTTGGTGACGATAATCGTTCTGTAAGACCTGGGTGCAGAGCGCGTAAGGAGTGCAGCATAATGTGATTGAATATATCGGGGAGCAGTGTTGGTGCACCGAGGAGGCTGCTGCTGGAAGGTCAGCGTTGACGAACGAGACCTCAAGGTGAAGATCAGTGTTGTGTCGTGTATGTCGATTAGTGAAGTGTCCCGCAGTAAGCAGAAGTGGTAAAAGCACTGTCACGTAGTTTAAAAATATACGGTCCGCTCTAGGTCACGATATGCGGTCTTCCAATAAACTCCGTCTGGTGACTCCTCTTCATTCTTCCCATTCTTATTCGCGGTCATTCACTGTAAAATCCATACGTCTATGGAACTCTCTTCCATTGTTGATTCGGCAATCTGAATTACTTCCTATTTTTAAAAACAGACATAAAACCTATCTTCTTTCACTTTAATTTCTGTCCTGTCTAATTTTAACTTATGTTATTCCTATTATTGATACTTTTGGTCACGTGATCCTCTTTCGTTTAATGTATTTGGGTTTGTAGTTGTATGTGTATATGTTATGTATGTATATTTAGTGTATAGTTTATGTAGTTTAATTATGCATATATATAATACTGTATTTTAATGTTATTTATGTAGTTTACTATGCGTGTATGTAATTTTAGATATATTTCAGATTGTAATTTTACATCTCTTTTATTTTTTCTTACGTGTACTTTTGAATACTCTCCGCCGCCTTCCCCTTTCAAATCTGTTTCATCTTTCCTCTACCTGAAGGTTGTCTGTTAGAGATCGTTGCAAGCGATAAGACCGCCTAAATTGTACTAATCTAAATCTTACTCATGTGTTATTTTTCAATTTTATGGTGTGCAATAAAGTGTATCTATCTATCTATCTATCTATCTATACTTACTTATGAATCATTTGAGATTAATATCATATATTTCCATCACTGTTAGCAAATAAAAACATTTTTAAAATAACTTTATGTAATTTTTCAGAATGACATAATCACTTACTTTCTTACTTAGTTTTACGGATAATTTTGTTTACCACAGAAATCATTTTTTTCTGTTAATTTAATTTCTACGAGTACTTACACCTAATTTACAGATTTTTAGACTGGCATGTATTTATTAATATGTCTAATCTGTTGTTTTGTTTAATAGATAAAAAATTATCTAACAATTACACCGTCTTTCATTTGTCAACCCGGGTTCCAACCGCATCACAAGTTAACATTATATCATTTTAATGGTGCCCAAAAACCTAGCTTTATCCATTATTCTATACGTATGCCAAATCTCGGAGCCCGAAGTGAACACGGCGTTAAGTCGAGCGGCTAGCACCCGGTCCGGCGGGCATGCAATTTCACACTCCAGCGCGCCCAGATATCGCTAACTGTTGGATCTGACGGTGACACAGAACACGTCAAAAATTTTCGCTAACCGTTCGACCGTTGGTATTTGAAGGGTTGACCCTCACGGTTGGATAATTGAACGCCAATGAGCTATAGTCTTCTAGTCTAGCACAAAGGTAAAAGTAACGGCCTATAGTCATCCCACTGCAGAACAAAGGCCTCCATCCTTAGAGTATAGAGTAATATATACTCTAAGCCTCCATCATTGAATTCAAGTTACCATAGCAATGATCTGTACAGGAATAATCACCTCGCTTGCCAAATGCGGGTAGATAATCACAAGCCCGAGCGATTTTCGAAAATTCGAAACTTTTTGTCGCCCGACCCGGGAATCGAACCCTGATCTTGATCCGGTTTTCAAACCAGTAGACCAAAGGTGGTAGCCTAGCATAGATCGAATAAGAAGTATTAATTAACGATGCCTATGAAGCAGATATTCGTCGTCAATGAGCTATGGTCTCCTATTCTAATGCATAGTTAAAAAAAATTTTCATCAGCAATGATACAGTCAACAGATACAGGCGTATTGGTGCGGTGGTTCTGCTACTACGTGTAAGGGCTCGATTCCCGGTCGGTTAATTTAGAAAGTGATCTTTTCCAAATGGACTTAGGTCGGGTTGGACAGAAGTGGGTTTTATAGTCGAGCTACGTTAAGGCTGCCCGCCCACGTCCGACTTTTTGTAGAACCGATAATCGGGCCGATTTTACCATACCTAGTAGGCAGCAGTATTCACAATCATGACCGATTTTTTGTAGGACGTGTGCGTTGCTCCATTGCTATCAGTACGTTCTATTTTTCTCCTACAAAAAATCGGTCACCGATTATCGGACGTGGGCGGGCAGCCTAAGCCGTTAGTCCTGGCTGTTGAAAGATGGAAGTCGTAAGACAAGTCATATCAGTGGCCTGATATAGGCATAGGCATTGGAAGCTTGGAAAACTGTGACATTAGATCTTCTTCAGAAGGATAAATACACGATAAGAAGATTGAACGCCAATGAGCTAGTCTTCTATTTCTAGTGCAGCGTTTCCTATTTGCCGGGTACAAAATAAAACACCGGGTCGCAACATTCCCGCCTTGTTTATAAAATAATACCTACTAATACGAGGTATGGAAAATATTCTTCTTAAACTTTCGTAATTTTCGGGGAACTTGAATTCTTAAGTAAATATTTTTGCTATTAACACATTGAGCGCCATGGGTCACCGGTGACCTCCAAACAATAAAATTTTAATTGTGTCTAGTACTTCGGCAGTTAAAAGCTTAATAAATGTGTATTATATTATATATTTCACCTAATGGAACCAGTTTGGTTTTAAAAGTATTAAGTGTGTCACAAAGAGGCAGTGTGAAAATTACCGGGCTATGGGAGAACAATGTTAGGGAAACACTGGTCGATCCAGTTAGCATAGTGGTGGGGTGGTCTGCTACTACGCACGGGCCTGGAAGTCGAACCTGGTACCTTCGAGCTAGGTTCTTGTACCACAGGCACAGAGTTCGTCAAACTGTTTTTTTATTAATAATATTTCTGGTCATACTGCATAGTTGTGTAACGCTCGTCTTTTAAAATAGTGCATAACACCTCTAGTGCATTTATCTTGTAATTTCTGAAATATACGAGCATACATAAAATGGAAGGATAATAAAATAATTTCTAAACGGTAGTTCGAAGGATATCAAACCACAAGCACGCGGTCCGGCGAGTATGCAATTTCACACGCCAGCGCGCTTATATTGCTAACTGTTCGATCGGGGTATACGAGTACATTGGACATGTCAAAAATTTTAGACAACCGACATCTGCAAGGTTTGCGTGTTGGAAGCATAA
Organism: Anania crocealis; assembly: GCA_949315895.1. NCBI lineage: Eukaryota > Metazoa > Arthropoda > Insecta > Lepidoptera > Crambidae > Anania > Anania crocealis. The sequence goes on from OX438884.1 coordinate 5,459,028, forward strand.
CGGATTTATTAGACGGGTTTTACATTTTTATAAATAGGCTAACTAAGACACTGCGGCACAGCGCGAATTTTTCAAGCATATTCTTATCGCTGTAAGCCAGCGATGTCTCATCGTTTGCACCCTTAAGAGGAAACACAAGGGCCGTTTTTCCATACAAACGTAGTCCCTTATTTCCTCCCTGGATAATGCCAGTAGAGCAATAATTTTTATTACAAAAATCTATGGCCACTAGTAGCATGTTTCTATGTTTTCCTTTTTTTCGTAAATTATTTTATAAAAGACATATGAGCCTTCAAAAATCTAAAAGATTCGCCAGTTTTTCCGCTGTGTTCAAACATCTAGAAAATAAATTTGGCTAAATTTTAGATAAAAAGCAAAATATAGGAACGCGGCCAAAGCCTTTCTTTAAATTTTAATAAAAAAAGTATTTAAATCGGTCTAGTTTTGGAAAAGGAATCGGGGGACTACGAAATGTTGATTTTTAAACTTTTAAACAGACATACTCGTATAATACCCCAGCATTATGAATAAATAAATAAATAATATATTTATTTCACTTCCACTTACAAAGTTAGAATAACATTTACAGAGTAGTTAACTTATGTACGAGATTAATAATAGTAAAATTACGTCGACAGCTGTACTAGTATAAACTGTGTCACAGCTGCCAGCGCCTTTTCTCCCCAGTTACAAATTTTGATTTATTTTGTTTTTATTGATACTAATTAACACAGTAGAATAATATAATTAACTTGAAACATTATAAAGTAAGTAAAAATATTTATGTAGGTATGTATATAAAAATAACAGTACTAATTTATTTTAATATATTACCACTTAGTTAATGTGTCATAGTGATTTTTGGGGTGGTGGGATCTACCTCCCAGTGGTCCACCCTGGGCAACGGCATCTTTGGTTTTCTAACCAATGATGACGGCTAACAGATCCCTCTGCGGTGATAGGCTTCGTAAGAGGTCGCCTGGATGCTACCACCCTTCTGCCGGAGTTCAGCGCCAAACAGTTTTTCTGTGTTCCGCTGGTGTGTGGGAGAACCTGTACCTCTGGGTAAGCTCGCTCCATCTTAGGCTTCTTCACCCATTTACAGCGACCGATCGTTATAAAGATCAAAAAAATATAATAAAAGTACCCTCTATTTATCGATATTTATAAACGGAAAACTTTTGCTTATTGTGTGTCAATCGTCGTAATGATAGTTTGAGAGTGTTTCGGCGCATATATAATCATCTTATAATCATAATTGTGACGTGTATTAAATTTTTTATTCGTACTAGTGAAATTAATTTGAACTATGTCTTCTAAACGGTATGTATTTATGAAGTTGTTTATAATTGAAAAGTATTATAGACCTATTTTTGATAAATGTATATCCAGTACAAGTAAACTATGAAGCACATTAACATGTGTGTGTTAGTGAGTGTGTGTTTGAGTGAGTAAGTGTTGTATGAGTGTTAGTGAGTTATAATTTACGATTTGAGAAAATATTCTCTGTTTCCACGTAATCTAAACCCAACAACCACTAACGAATTTTGCTTTTACATGCAAAGTGTGGCAGATAAACTACGTTATTGATTTTGTTCGCAGTATTATAAAGACTTGAGCTAAAAACATAAAATTGACGTTTTGCAAGAGAAGTTTTATGCGGCTGAGCAGGGCATATTCGTTTGCCTTTTCGACAAGTTTTGTTGACTTGTATGCTTTTGTGTTTTCGTAATACTGCACACATTATAAACAGTTTTCTTACTGTAAGAACTGAGCATTCTTTGTATAAAAGTGTAGTGCTGTATCGACGCGGTCTACGAAACATCACTTTTAAAATTGCTCTTTGTGCTCGTTCCAGTGGTAACATAGCGGTAATTACAACTCCACCCCATGTAACAATGCAGAATTGAAGCAGGCTTTGAGCTAGTGAATATTATACGCATAGTAGGGTATCGCGATCTGCCGAGTTTCTAAGTCTCCCAAATATTTACGAATGCGATTTGTAAGGTTATTTATGTGCACATTCCATTTCAGAAGGTTGTCAATAGTGAGTCCCAAATACTTAATATGAGACTTTCGAGATAGTTCAGGACAAGAGCAGTAATGGGTTTGGTCACACGTGTGGGCTCTAATTTGAAACTCATCAGATGGTTGAGTAGTGAGACTTAGTGAGAATGTGACATATTTAGTTTTTTCAACATTTAATGTAAGTAAGTTACAATTCAACCATTTCATCACTCCTCGAAGTGCCACTTCTGTGCGGTAACGGGCCTCGTTCCAATCCCTACCATACACGATCAACGCTGTGTCATCCGCATAAGTGAATATGTTACAATAAGGTATGTATTTTTTGCACAAGCTGTTTATGTATATAAGGAAGAGGGTGGGCCCAAGTACGCTACCCTGCGTCACTCCAAATGACAGACCCATTTCATCACTCTCTACTTCACCTATCTTTACAGATTGAGTTCTATTTGATAAGTAATCGCTAAAAATGGCGTGTGCAAGCCCACGAATACCGATTGATTCCATTTTAGAGAGCAATAGGGGAATGTGGACTGTGTCAAATGCCTTTGACAAGTCTAAGAACACCCCTACTACTTTAGAGCCATTGTCAAGATGTCTGGTAATAGCTCCAGTCAATGACAGCGTGGCATCCTTAGTAGACTTTCCTTGTATAAAGCCATATTGGTTTTCTGCAATAATGTTGTTGTGTTGTAAGAAGTCTACTAGTCTGCTGTTCAGCACTTTTTCCAGTATTTTAGAAATCACTGTTAGTACCGATATGAGTCTATAGTTCCCTAGATTGTCTTTGCTACCGCTTTTATGAATCGGTCGTACCAGCGCCTTCTTCAAGACATTTGGGAAAACTCCTGTAGTCAGATACAGATTACATATATGTGTGATTGGTGGTACTAAGTATTATTTTGCCAGTTTTATTAATTTTGTCCGGATTTTGTCATATGTCATGAGAATTGATGATACAATCCTCCGACTTCTAGAATGAATCACTTGAAAAAAATCGGTTAATTATAAAAACGGGGCTGAACACGATGTACATTGTATAACTGGTACACTCCCTTACTACTTTGACGTTTGAAATGATTCGAAGAACTAAAATATATGTTCTCGTTAGTTCTCTTAGAAGAGTTATCTCGTCTGGACTAGACACCAGAAAGATGAGAGAAGAAAGAGTAGTTTTAAAACATAAACGCAGCTAATGTTCTACTGGCTATTAAAACGCTGCAAAATTAATTGAATGACAAAACAAATTGTAAAACAAGCTGCATTGAAATGAGCGTTGGTGCAACACGAAATTAAAACGCAGCAAGAACAAAGGGGCGCGTTTGTCGGCCACTTAGGTTATGCGGCGAAATGAGGAAGTCGGGATCAAGTGGCGACTCCGTCGGGCACAACAATCTACGTCACAAAGTAGGGCTGCCATCGGTCACGGACAATGTTCACTCCTGTCTTGATTTCTATGTCGTCGCTTTGTTGCCGACAATATCAGGTTATTAGGAAACCTCTTTTAAATATATCTCTTGGTAATTATAACATCAGGTGTATGTTATTACCTGGATAATTTTAAAGTGTCTCTACACAGTACACACTGGCATAGCATATCATATATCATATTGTGATGAATTAGGCAAACGTTTGCGTAACTATAGCCTTGTGTGGAGTCACCGCTAATCATGAGGCCAATAATTAATCAAAAGTAGTAGGTATTTAATTGAATAGTGACAGATGAAAAATATTTGTACCTTTGATAAAGTTGTAATATTTAATCGTAGATTTTTTTACAAAACGAAATTGGAATACCAACAGTAAATAGTATTGTGGTGTTGGTAACATTTTATATCTAATCGGTTGGGAACAGTTGACAATAGAAGCAGTTTACTGCAAGTAAAAAAAATGAAAAATGATGACTAACGAAACTGACCCGACTTTCATCTAGGCGGGAGAACTACGATTTTGAATATTAATGGACTGAGTAAAAGAAAAACTAACGGATTTTTGTCGCACATGTTGTATACGCTTTTAAGTAGGTCAACATTTTCAATCAAATTTTGTTTTAAATCAACGTACCCCTATAATAAACTCTCTTCGTTTTCCCCTATATTAAATTTCATAATTGTAAGTATAAGTAAAAATATTAATGAACAGTGGCAACCCTACAATGGCGGCTTGTTAGCGCGCTAACAACGCGCGGAGCGGCTCGGCTACGATTGCGAATTGCTTCGTGACTTGCTTGTTTCTCCCCTTTTCGGGTTTCGGGGCAAGGAACACTTATATTTTGTCAGCCCAAACGACTCAAGCTTCCACTTTTTACAGGGAACAGATTTATTTACTTTGTGAACGTTTCAGGATTTACAACACTCATAGTACTGTGAACAGTATTGTCGAAATAAAAACAATCGTTATTATTGTACGTTAAAAGTAATAATAAAAGTTGAAGCTGAAAATAACTGTATGCTCGTAAAAACATTTCTAAAAAAAAACAAAATACCAACCATCTCCTCTGGCAGAACGTTAGCAAACTTTCCGTTTTAACTTTCCGTTTCCACTGACAAATTTCCAACTACTCTACAAACAGAGAGAGCAGAGGTAGAGATAGCGCGCTTATAACATTTCCCATAACTTGTTGTTCATTCATAACCTGTTTGCAAACTCATAAGTTTATTTTTAAAAGGATAGTGAAACTTTCATTTTAACTTTCCATAAACTCGCAGTGTGGCTGCAACACTTTAACTTGGCTTATCTTAACTATAGTTTAAAGCTGCACTCACATCTTTTATTTTTAATCTCCGGCCAGAGGCGAACCCTATCGGACTTAAAATTACTTTGTTCAAGCAAAGATCAAATATCTGCGTCCATTTTTCAATACTTTGTAAACGGGCGATGGTGAGAACTTTTGTAATTAGGTATCTACTTAAAACTTGCCGTTTTTGCTCGCAGACTGGCGGAGTTGAGATCGATTTGCGATCGGGCATTTATCAAGTGATAATATATATTTTCCAATAAGTTTTAGAAAGTATGATACAGTCAGCATCATTAGTAAGTAGCTGAATACTTTAGCACCATGTCATAATAACATTTCTCGTTAATCTCAAACAAATTTTTTTTTCTTATTTCAATGGTACTCAAGAGTTCAGTGTTTGACGATGCTAACTATAACCGTCGTCATCACATCTTCACCTCAAAGCTTTGTCAAAATTACATAATGATAATTGTCAAACTTTTCGAAAAAACCGTGAAGAAATTTCTACAACCCACGGGAGCCATTATCTAAACTTTACCACCCCAAAAGCCCAACTAAATCATGGTTACGTGAACCAGGAGGAATTAGAAATGTTACCAAACCCATTGCGATAGCGGAAAAACATGAAATAATATGTGTATTGACTGGCGTAAAAGGAAAAAGGACAACAGAACGTGTGGACCTTAAACGACATGTAGGTACATTACAAAAACAAAGCATTAAAAAAAATAGCTTAAAAACCAAAGATTCATGTTTTTATGAAGTTAACTTTGATATGTTTAACAAAATTAAAACATAGTGCATAACAAGTATAAGTAAAACTTATTCAAATACATCGATCATATTAAAATTCCAGCATTTGCGTGAGCAAGCGAATCGGACGAGGAAAAACTTCGTAACAGTTAATTATATCCGAAGAAGTGATATCTGTGAAAAAGAGAGTTTCGGTAAACACGACCAAGTTTAAATTGGTTCTGCCCTGGACGTAAGAATTTCATTCTTTTATTCCAAGCCTTTGTGACGGACTTATTACATAGAATTAGTTATGGAAACGGAATATTGCGTGAAACGTATATTTGGGCTTTAGAATTGTTTTTTTATGCAAATAAGTGTTAAGTAATCGCTTGAATGGTTTATAGTTTACAAAATAATAGATTACTCTTGCTACTTCCTTTTCTAGTCACAAAGAAAAATGTTGGTCATCTCAGCCCTAATTGTTACACCGCAAATGAGTTTTTTGTTTGAAGACTTTTAATTCACAGCGCCTAATTAATACCTACTGATCAAAATATTTTTTGTTCTATTGTCATTCAAAGATTAGGAAGAATACAATACACACAATAGATATGTGTGTATTGTCTTAATCGTAATAAATTAGAAAATTTCATGACAGTTTGCATTATTAAAGCCCCTTTGGTCGAGCGGTTTAAGTACTTAGCCAAGATCTCAAGGCCCGCAGGGTTCGATCCCCGGGTCGGGCAACCAGAGGTTAAAATTTTTGAACATTGCTCGGGTTTGTGGCAAGAGTGGTGATTATCCCTGTACCCATCATTGCTGTGATGCATCAAACAACTTGAATTCAAAGATTATATGCTGTTATTTTACTTTGTTTTTTTTTAAATTACTTTTCTTAATTTGCATAAGCAGTTTAGTTTATCGTCATTCATTTATTGTACTGCTGGACATAGGCCTTACCACAACGAGGATTTTGGTATTTGCTTGGCGGGTAATTGATCGCATTTGGGTCAATAGTGGAGAGAAGAGATTTTTCCCAGTATTTTTTCAGCAATAATTCACTCACACATTGCAGTATCAGAAGATATTCTATGCCGGCACTACAAAGTGTAACAAATTATGAAATATCGATATTTAACGTAGGCCAATAATATATTCCTACGCAAAACTATGATCTCATGGCTTTTTAAATAAAGATCCTAGTGTTAGACGAGGATTGATGCAAGTTTCCAGTTTGCGTATAGTTCGACTGCGGCCGCGAAGTTGGACGATTTGTATGGAGACGCTGTATTAGCTGCAGTCTCGTGGAACCACAATAGGTTGATATGGTAGGCTCACACCATAACATAAAACTGGAAAAGGGGGGCCGATAAAATAAAAGTATGTTTATCAACAATACAATTTCTGTATTGCTTGCAATGTTTGATATTAACAAGTATAAGGCACGCAGTTCTAAGTAACATGTTACCTACAAGCGCTTTGGACAATTACGTTTCGAAACTTGCTCTTTTTAAAACAAACGATCATTCAATGACCCAATGACCGATACTACATGGTTAGTGGTCACAGTCATCCATTTGGATTACGACCATCGTCTGTTTTTTTTTCGTTTTCCCGTCAACTAGAGAACACTTTGGTTTAAATGCCTAAACAAAAACACCCTTTGATGAACAGATAAATCTGTAGTTCCCTTAATTTAATTCTGATTGGTATAAAATGTACCTACTTTCGTTAGTTCCGCAATTCTTATGGTATGGTAATTGTACCGCTTGCACACAATGAGTATAAAAGTGAAGTAATAGCCTATGATCAGCCCACTGCAGGGACAAGGCCGTCATCATTGAATTTTAGTTATCACAGCAATGATGGCCACATACCCGCGCGCTGCATGCAGTAGAGTGGGGGGACAGCTCCCTCTTCCCCCCCCCCTCCCCCCCTCACCCCCGGAGACCTGGTGGCCTGTCGTAAATGGCGGGCCGCGGCCGAAGCGTAACCTGAGTGAATTCCTATGGTGAACCCCTGGTTCCGCTTCATATAGCACTGGAGGGCACCGTGAGGTTTTAGTGGATAGACGGGCTTCTTTTAAGCCCGGAGTCCCACACGCACCTCCAGTCATCCCCCCGGCTGGAGGAGAGTCCGTAAATGGATTTCCTTACATAAAAAAAAGCAATGATGGCCACAAGCATGATCACAACGCTTGATCACAAACGCGAGCAAGGTTCGAAAATTTCAACCCATTGCAGGACGCCGCGATTTTACCCTGATATTAAACTAATAGACCAACAGAATTACTGCAGAACATTGAGTATACTGCTATCTATTTCTACTGTTGCGGAAGTTCCCGCTCGATCCAAACTGCTCGGATTGGAATACTTTATTTTCTTCTGCTAACAAGCTGCTCTTTTGTCGCGCTTTCAGTAAATGGGAAATTAAAAAAAAAAGTTCAAAAGTATCGAGTTTTTCAGTTTGTCACTGCATTTACTTTGCTTAATCCTAGTTGATAAATGGATTTTAGGACATTCGTGTCTGACAAAGATCTGCTCGGTCAATACAAAACTGTTAATCAAATACTGACTGAATTTTATTTGTCCACAATTAATATAACTAAGGTTGCTAAAAATTAAGTTACTGGCCACTACGAAAAAATAATTATTTATCTAATTTGATACTCGCATCAAATCGCATCGCAAGTAAATACGGCAGTTGAAGTTTTTTTTTATAAATACTTCGCAAAAGAAACAAACGAAATTGCCCAAATTAACGATGATCGAATCTTCGTATTCAACTTCAAGTTGGGCGCCACAAAAGGGGCAACACGACAGCCGTAATAACCCCACAGGCATACCTAATCTATTTCAGTCTAATAAAGTTTCAAGCTCACAGCTATAACAGTGCCAGCATAATTATTTAAGCACTAGCATACAGAATGGTAGAGTCAGATTAAAACGACGCGACGGTCGCTATTCCCGCTGTAGTAACTCTGAATTCCTTCGCGCGGTGTCGACACTTAGCTCGGAAGTTCTATATCAAGCGACGAATGTAATGTGACCAGGATTCAATAGCTAATTTGGGATAACAGACCTACCACTAAAACAACCATCTGAAATTATCATACCATACATGTAGTACTTAGCGCAGCGTGCTTTTCCATTAATATCAGATAGTGACTAAAAAGTAAATCCGTCATAGGCTTTCAGAACTAAACTAAAAATGTGATGTATTGTACCTGAGACAAATAAGTAAAAAATAATAAAGACATCGTTTTTTACGTTTCAAGGTGCATAGTACCTAATTTTGAGTCGAGCATAACGATTGTCTTTCTCAATTAAGCAAATGACTTAATGATGTTTTCCTAACCAATTTATCGACCCACAAGGTTAAAAATTTTTATTACGCGCCAATGCTGAGTGATTGCGAGGAAGAAAATTTAAAAAACACAATTTACTGGCGTTTTAAATTAATATAGAAGGATCTAAAGTCCTATCAGATCACAGCTAAACATATGCCTGTCCTAGCATAAGGAACCAAGTCCAATTAGTGAGTTGTCAAGTTAGCAGTAAGTACTTTAGCTTATCCTTTCTATCATCACTGCAACCACAGATAAGATAATACTGCAACCCAATGACTGATGACCCGGTTAGTATAGTGGTGACGCCTGATACACAAAGGATCAATTTCAGGTCGGGTCAACTCAAGAAACAATGTCTCTTAAGTCTATTGGGTCTGGAAGGATAGCAATAGTCGTACTTCCGAAGGCACGTTAAGCCGCTGGCCTGTGGCCTAAGACAAGTGGCTTTCCAATGTCGTATACGCTAGATCGTTTGTAAATGTCATTTTCATACATTTGTACTCCTGTACTGGCCGCTGCGTACTCCCGTCAACTGTCACAAGATGTAAAGTCGTAAACACTAGTGACGTCAGAAGACTGTAATAGATTCAAACTCTGACACTTATAGATAATCCTTGAAAGATAATCATATAAAAATGCAAAAACATGCAATGCTCCACCTTATCAAAAGACCGAGCTGCGTTTACCAAATAACCTACTTAAATCAAGACTGCGTCTAGTCCATCGGCTAAAAGGTCTGCGGCAAAACCAGGTTTGTATTATTTACCCAAAACGATTGGGCACCTTGCACGTAGCACGGCTGTAAAGCATGGACCACGTAATTCTGCGGATGCACCTGACCGTACGTTCAGGACGGGCGCCAAATGATCTCGCGTTCCTACGCGCAATTTGCTAGCTGACTAAACGATTGTCTTTGGGCGCGCAATCAACCCCAGATTTTATTTGCCGAGCCAGTCGAAAGAGAAAATCCGAAAGCAAAGGTAGGTCAACTGTACAGACATAAATGTGTACATTCGAGTTATGTTATGATAGCGCTTTTGTCTTTTGTACGCTACTTCGAATCTAAATATTAGGGAACAATAATCCATTGCTATACTGAATTGCTTAAACAATTGGCACAATCTAAGAGAATACAGTACTTGCTACAGTTACTAATTTATCAATTAGAATTTAATAAGCTTAGATTTAATAAACCATGCAACAAAATGAGTTAAAATAAAATCAAAGTAATACAATGGCTCAGGGAAGAGTGCAGGGGTGATGATATCTTTTTTGTGAAATTAATCGCATGACTTTTCCAAGCTGTCAACTATGCCCGCCACACAGAGTGCTTTTACTACAGTCGAATTTACCATTTCTTCATTACGTAGGTAGGTAAACGTATTCCTTTGCTAAACCTGTGGCTATAATAAGAAAATAAGGTTAATATTACGCGTAAAATTGCGCCTAAGATAGAATACTAGATAAATAATAAACATAGCAAGAATAAAAAATTTTAACACAAAACAAATGAACGTAATATATTTAAAGTGAATTATGTGATAAATATAAAGTCATCGTAACGAATGGCGTTCCATACATAAGGATAATGACGACTTACTACATAAAACTGCAGCAATAACATACATTATTTATAACCCACTACAAAATTTGTAACTAGTAGTAGTCATCTAGTGCACCCGCAATATTATTTTATTGGCCCGCAGACATTGATGTTTCATTTGTCTGGCGAAACTTTTCCCTTGTACTACAAATCCCCCAACTTTACACATCGAGGCACGTTGCAGTGAATATTCCACTTCGCGTTATTTCAAAGTTGGCACCAATTGATATTTCGCCACCGGCGCCGACGGAATCCCAAATTATACAAACATTCCGCAGTCGAGGAGGGTTGAATGACGGCGCAGTTCCGTCCGCCTGCACGCCGCGCCGGGCTGAGCGGAATCGCCTGTTGCCGGCGAGAATTCTATTTAAAGATTTGAACATATAGATTAGTGTATGCTTAGGACGCTCTTTATAAAATTGCGTTTGAATCATTAGAACGACCAACGGGGCTAACGGGGCCCCGTTGATCTAGTGGTTTAAATACCGGGCTAAGATCTCGGGGTCCCAAGTTGGAATCCCGGGTCGGCCAACAAAAAGTTTCGAATTTTCGAACGTTGCTCGAGTTTGTGATCAGTGATCACCATCCCGCATTTGGCAAGCGTGGTGATTATGCCAGTACACCCATCATTGCTGTGGTAACTTGAATTCAATGATGGAGGCCTTTTCCCTGCAGTGGGATGATTATAGGCTGTTACTGTACTGTGTATGTACATTAGAACGATCTCAGTTATTTATCGCGCCTCATTCCCGTGAAGAAGATAGGAGAACTGTATTTCAGTTATTGTTGCAATTGCTTGTTTGATTCAAAACCACACTCGACTGGTCGCCTTGCACCAAGCCTGAATAGACAAGTCAGCATAGTTGCAGTCTCGTAGGAACTATTTATTTATTTTATTTATTCATTTAAATCAGGCAACAGATATGAAATACAGGCCCATAAAATAAATACCTTACAGACTAACATACATACAAAATAACTAGAGATGGGCCGACTATCACTTTGGCCGACTAGCCGACTAGCCGACTAGTCGGCTACGAAATGGCCGACTAGTCGGCCGACTAGTCGGCCAAGCCGATTATTGCTTTAGGTTATAATAATTAGAGTAACATGCTCTAATCTCACTGTATTGCCATTTTTTATGATAAGTGCCTTGTTTTATTTGATTGTCATCTTAATTCTTCGTTTGTAGTGTAGTAGAATTTTTATTTGTTTTAACTTTCTGTTGTCACATTAAGAAGGTTTTTTTTAATTTTTATGTCTGGTACTAAGTTCTAATTCATTATTATTAGGTCAAGGAGTAGTGTTCCAATATGTAAGTTGTAAGCTTAATTATAAGTAATATTTTGAGTTTCTTTTTTTTTGTTACTTGTTTAATGTCTGGATCTAAGCCCAATTAGTTAATGTATCGAACAACTGGTTCCTAATTTCCTAAAATGTTCTAAATTGCACTGAAAGTACATTGTAAAATTTATTTCGTATTTCTAATAAAAAATAATAACAGTTAAGAGTTCATTTCCATCAACTTTTAGGTATACCTAGGTAACACTGAAAATGTTTAGTAAATAAAAAACGGCTATGTAGAAAGTTGCCAATACTTTGATTGTTTTTCGAAGTAATCTCCGTTCCTCTCTACACATCGTCGCATTCGATGGAACCACTGAGAAAAGCAGTGTGCCCATTCTTCCTTCCATAGAAGAGACCCCTCTTCTATGGCATTTTCGTACGCTCTCACCACATCTTCAGGGCTCGTAAAGCGAACACCTCGAATTTTATCTTTAGTTCTTGGGAATAAATGAAAGTCGCAGGGCGCCAGGTCAGGACTGTATGGCGGATGACTCATTATCTCGACACCTGCCATAGTCAAATATTCAACAGTCCGTTTTGCGGAGTGCGCTGAAGCATTGTCGTGGTGAAGGAGGATCCTGCTTCGAAGGCACTGCTGTCGAATTTTTTCCAAGACAACAGGCAAACAGCGATTGAAATACCAGTCTGCAGTAACTGTCCTTCCATCTTCTAGCACAACTGTCGCGAAATGACCTTTCGAACCAAAGAATGAGGCTATCATCTTTTTTCCTTGACTTCTTCCTTTCTTCACCTTCGTTGGCCGATCCTCGAAAGGAAACACCCACTGAGCTGATTGGCTTTTGGTTTCGGGTTCGTAGCAATATAGGTATCACCTGTGACGATGTCAAATACAGCGTTTGAGTCACCGCCGTTGAACTTATCTAGCATTTGGCGACACCAGTTCATGTAAAGGTGTTTCTGGTCGTCGGTTAAAGTATGGGGGATCCATCTGGTACAAAGCTTCCTGACGCCTAGATGTCCGTGTAATATTTTTTGAACTTGACTCATACCAATCCCTAGGCTTGCCCGTATCTGCTGATAGGTGACTCTTTTACTAAATCTTCCTCTATCATGCGTCGCACAGCACTGATGTTATCTTCAGTAGTCGCTGTTAAAGAACGTCTCTTACGCGGATCATCATTGAGATTGCTACGTCCTAAACTCGTTAAACCAATTGTAAATAGTGGCATGAAATGGGGCTTCATTAAAAAATGCTAATCGCAGCCTATCATAGCTTTGTTGTTGAGTAAGCCCACAACAAAAGTTATAATAAATCATTGACCGAAAATTTTCTCGCGTTAGCTTCAGTTTCACGTGTAACAAGAGTTATAGATTTGCCGCCAATTCACAAAAACAAATGACAAATGAATGCAATATACTACATAATTAGGTTACGAAAGAGTTCTAAAATTGAAATTAAAAAAAAGTTTTCATTAGCAATGTTTCTAACTGGCCAGTTCTAAACATTTTCAGTGTTACCCACGTATTAACACGAGAAAAAAACGTTTCAGCCGACTAGTCGGCGACTAGTCGGTACAACCCTAAAAATAACACATATATATAAATTACACTAACTATGTAGCTACACTATTATATGATGCATAACTGGCTACCAATACAGGGAGTCTTTACTCTGTACTCGCAGCAGCCAAATAAACATAGGCTCATCCTGTGAAATGCCCACAAAATTGCGAGTATCCAAGTCCGAAGGAGCAGGATACTCCCAATTCCGTGAGGTTCTGAGATGCCTATCTGATGTAGGTATATAATAATAATATGCATGGAGATCTCAAACAAAATCCATGTGAAGTGGTTCCAGGAGCACACTGCCTGATAAGTACGGGATTAAGACATAACGCTGTCCTGTCTGTGTCAACAATAAACAAACTAAGTATATAGCTATAAGTATAAAATAAATACAGGGTTTTTCAGGCTTCAGCATATTTTTTACATTAAGTAAGTACTATGTTCATTAATATTTAATTTTATTCACGATATGTCAAACAAATGAGAAAGCGAGGTACATTTCTAGAGTAAAGCATTTTACAAGATATACCTCTATCTGCAAAGTTCCGCTTAGTTTATGCATGTACATTAATATATATTAATAGCGCAACTTGGGAACATTATGCGAATCAACATGTTAGGCGAGCCGAGGGGAGACCAAAGTTATTAATTTGGAAATAGTTGCTTAATAGTTTAATACGAGGGAAGACCTACTTGTCTACGCTTATCTGCGTAATTAAGGGGTTTATTTGAACTTTTGATTTACGGATTGGATAAGAAATCAAGTTAAGATTAAATTTTGCTTCATAACAGGTATACATATATTCACTCAAATATCTGCAATTTTACCAAGACTAATAATACCATACCTTTGCAAAAGATACCCAAACAAATCGTCTACATGTAAGTCCACTAGTAGTGAACGCCCAAGTAGCATTCTGGGTTCTATATAAGATGTCTAGTCGTTCACATGTATTCCACAAGCTGTGTAAGTCAGCTGTATAGCTTGCTATAATGCTCTTATGGAACCAGTTTGGGCACAAATTAGACAGCCTTAAGTTCACTATGGCTGTACATTAGCTGTATAATAGCATTATAATAGCAGTTTAAGTAGTAACATCGGACTTAGGGCTGACTTACAGCACAATATGGGACGCAGTGTGAACCATACAACGTAGGTACATGAGTGTAATAAAGAGTAACAAGTGGCTAAATACACAGCCTTCACAGTTATAAAATCCGACAAAAGTACTCCAGTCTTACCTAAAATTCACGTGTTTACTTTAAATTATTACTTTATTTTATTAAATATACCTCATTTTAGTTTGGTTTTGTGTGTGCCATCAGAAACATAACTCCGGCGGATATCAATTGGATAAAAATATATGATAACACGCGGTAGTGCCTGTTTTAAATACTTAATAATTTTAAAGCCATGGGAATGCCACTTTATCGTGAAATGTATACATATTTACAGCTAAAATATTCACGCGCCTCTGTATAAACGCGATATTTATTTTAAAATATTTAAAACTGGCTGGGAGGAAATCTACAATTTTCAGTTTTTGATATTATATTGGCATTATAATTAGACTACGGTAAGTAATTATAACATGAAACCAAAACTCAATCGCTCTATCTGCGTATTTTGTGATAAATCTGCATGATAATTTTGGAGATTTAGTTGGTAAATTTTAGGTTACGTAGAACAAAATGGTGAAAATGAAATACGGCTATGTGAACTGTTATAACTCCAATCTAATGCAGTGAGCGTATATAGGTTCACATGAGTGTTCTGTTAGAATGCTGTTATCTATATGAAGTCCCACATTTGCACCACTACTGAGTCAATGTCTATAAATTTATTCTACTGTGACCTTATGTACAGCCTTAAGATGTAGTTCAGGTCAATTGTGTATCATCGTTTAATTCTTTCAAAATATATTGAAATATTAGAGATCCGCAATAATAATTATTGTCCGTTAAATCGCCTAGCACGCGACGTATAAACTCACAGCTGTGGGATAAGTGTAACAGAATATCACATTCACATTCATGTTCAGCTTACAGCAAATAAGAGAAGTACTTGTGAACAAATAAACTGCTATTGATGTTAATGGACAACACATATAGTCCTTTTAACAGCCTACAGTGCACATGCGAACATTTAATGATCACAAACAAGTCGTACTACAGCTACTAGCTGTATAACAGTCTAAAACGAGTAAACATAACAGCCTTTGGATTTATAAATTACCACGTTTGTTCTATTAAAATGCTAGCTCTATAACATCGTACAAGTAGGCCGTTAAACAGCGGTTGCCGTATCTCTACCCTCCTATAATGCTCTTAGTCAAACGGCTGACTAAAGGATAGTGTTAGAGTATTATAACACCAACAATCGTATAAAAGTATAACTCTACACTCCTATAAGTCTCTTAGACAGGTATAGGTGTCATTAATCGCAATAATGCAGTTTATACATCACGAGTGAACTGTAATAATGCTTCAAGTACACCTGGGAACTAAGTGTGTACTCTTAAATGGAGTAAAATGCTACTTGGGTATGTAGGTACTCCGTCTTGTGATTAAAAGGGCGATCACGATTTTTTAGGCACGTTTCGTACATCGCCTTTATAAAAGGATAGGTATCATATCCTTCAAAAACTATGCAAAATAAGACGTGACATTTTATTATATTAAATACTTATTATACATTTGTTTATATTAATAAGGTGGGGTAACCTACGTGGGGTAATGGTATAATACAGTAGTTCTGCTAGAAAGCATCCTTCCTGGCAGGACCACATGAAATGAATAATTGTAAGCGAACTGCAGTGGTATGCATTTTCTTATACCTTGCTACTTATTTACACTAAATAATATATTAATTATTCTACAAATAATTATTATAAAATTTAATTGGGTTTTGCCTTTCATTTAAATTACTAAAAAGGAATTTGCATTTCCTTACCAAAACATACAACATTTATGTTAAGTGGCATGTTATCTATATCTATACTAATATTATATAAAGCTGAAGAGTTTGTTTGTTTGTTTGTTTGAACGCGCTAATCTCAGGAAGTACTGGTCCGATTTTAAAAATTGTTTTTGTGTTGGATAGTTCATTTATTGAGGAAGGGTTTAGGCTATATAAAATCACGCTGTGATAAATAGAAGCGAAGCATGACTGAAAAATGTTGCAAAAATAATCGCGATCTTAATAACGGAAATTGACGCGGACGAAGTCGCGGGAACAGCTATCTATACTAAAGCTGAAGAGTTTGTTTGTTTGTTTGAACGCGCTTATTTCAGGAAGTACTGGTTCGAATTTAAAAATTATTTTTGTGTTGAATAGTCCATTTATCGAGGAAGGCTTTAGGCTATATACTCTGCGACCAATAGGAGCGAAGCATCAGTGAAAAATGTTGCAAAAATAGTCGCGATCATAATAACAGAAATTGACGCGGACGAAGTCGCAGGTAACTGCTAGTATTATAATAAATACTTATTAACTTGAGGTTTATCAAATCTAATGAAATGGTTGGGCTTATCAAACGCATGACCACAGACTGCAGATTTCGTTACACGCAGGCTTTCCATAACGGGTAGGTATATGTTATTTTACCCGAGTCCCTATTCTGCGTTTAGTTTGACCTATATAAGAGAGCCCACATCACAGTCGAGTTTGTATACGCCTTGTACTTGAAGGGGAATTTCACACTTGACTGGTCGTAAGAATTGGTTGATCTTGTTCGGCGGCTTAAAGTAGGTCTTGATCTTGATAGAAGCGCGCTTCAAGATGTTCCCAATTTTGTCTGTGACACCCCACCTGTAAGAGAGTACCTCTGGTGGCCCCTCAACTGTGGATGGTTTTTTACGGTTTGTAAAGCGAACTTGAAGCTTATTCAATTTAAGTGCTCGCTTGTACGAGTAATTCTGGTATTCAGCATGCTAGTGACAATCATCACAGACCCGATGGGCTCTCTGAAACAAAGTTTTTCCAACAGTAGCTATGTATCAGTATGAGTGGCTTTCCGATACACTGTTGTGCTCAAACTATGATCCGGATTCTTGATAATCAACACCTCCAAAAAATGTAGTGTTCGCGTAAACTCAAGAAAACAGTATGTGTATCTGTTAAGAATCTAGTCTAGTCATATTTGTTATCGGTTACAATGTTACATGATTTAATAACTTGGCTCGATAGAAATCACAAATATTTATGTAATGTTTTTTTAATATGACGCTAAACTATGGACATTTTAAACAAAACGGTTAAGCTTGTTAAAAGCTTCTAAAAATTTATAGACAAATTCGACAAACAAAGTTTACAAGCAAGTGACGTCATCATAAACCCGACCAATCTGGGGCGTTTTCGGTTACGTGAAAAACGTTTAATAAAACCTTAATTTCTGAAATATTAAATAAATAAACTGATCTATCACTACTGATAACAGTAAATTGAGATATTTTTTTTTGCATTGTCAAATAGCCTATTATTAGTTTGCATTTTTTGATACTTCCCTACAAGTTTTGCTTGCCGGCTACCAACGCAAAATTAAAAGACGTGTAGTCCAGTTGGTTTATCAATCCGAGTTTGAAGTGCAAAGTCTACTATGATAATAGGACAACTTACTTTAAAAAGAAAAGTACTTTCATAGATAAGGTTCAAGATTGGTCTAAGATGATTTACTCTTTATGGCGACGACCTTGTGTTTTCCGCTGTGGGTACACTGTTAGGCCAGTATCACGTATGCAGCTGTTACACGGAAATTATGAGAGATAATGGAAATCTTACGATACTTTAAGCGAACTTAACACAAAGTGTAAAACAGAGGATAGGGTAAGTACTATGACAAATAAAAATGAAGGTGGTTCCATATTTATTTGTCATTATAGAAAATGGACAAATTGGGATTCAAAATAGTGGGGAAGAAAATACCATAGGAAATTATGGGTATGGAAATAGAAGCAAAAACGGAACAAGACTAGTAAACTTTGCACTGGAAAACAGATTAAGTATTCTAAACAGTTTTTATAAAAGGAAACCATCAAAAAAATTGACATGGATCTCACCCAATGGACAATATAAGAATGAAATCGATTTTATTATGTCTAATAATAGAAAAGCCTTCAAGAACATTTCGATCATAAACAATTTAAACTTCCACACAGACCATAGGATGGTTCGAGTTGCGATGTCAGGAATGTTCAAGAAAACAAGACGATTTCAAAATAAACAATTAGCGGTACAATACTCAGGTGACCCTAAACTATTACTTAATAATCTTCAAACATCTCTAGATGCCGCGGAATTAGAGAAGAAAGAATATCCATCGATACAAGAAAAGTACAACCTATTACTAAATCAACTAAAAACAGTAACCAGAAAAACAAACAAAAGTATCAAGAAAGAAGTCTCACTTACAATCAAACAATTATTACAAGAACGAAAAGAACTTTTACGACAAAAGGAAATTAAAGGAAACCGCCAAAGAGTAACAGAAGTAAGCAAAAAGATCAGTGAACAACTTAGGAAAGAAAGAAAAACTAAAAGATCTAATACAATGAAAAGTTACATAGAAAAGACAGGAGGAATAAAAAAGGCATTGAAGGAGTTAAACTACAAAAAGGACTGGATACCAAGTATGAGAAAGAAAGATGGTAATAGTACAGGTAAAAGACTCGAAATATTAAAAATCGCTACAGAATTCTACCGAAACTTATACCGAAGTCAAAAAGAGAAAGACACTATAAAAGAAAACGACGAAATAACTAATGAAGAATATATACCGGAAATAATGAAGGAAGAAACCATAAAAGCAATAAATACACAAAAACTCGATAAAGCCCCTGGATCTGATCTTGTTACAAACGAACTTCTAAAAGCAACGTTACCAGTAATCGCTCCAAAACTTACAGATATATTTAATGAAATTATCAATACGGAAAACATTCCAGAGGATTGGACAAAATCTACAATTATACTACTACATAAAAAAGGTGACAAAGGAGATATAGCAAATTACAGACCAATCAGTTTAATGTCCAATATTTACAAAGTGTTTTCAAAAATAATATTATCTAGAATCACAAACACACTTGAAGAAAACCAACCCAAAGAACAAGCTGGATTCCGTAGACATTTTTCAACAATAGACCACATACACGCCCTTAGACAAATACTCCAGAAATTTAAAGAATATAACAAAATTTACTACATAGGGTTCGTGGATTTCAACAAAGCATTCGACACACTTGAACATAGATTTATCTGGGACGCACTAAAAGATCAAGGCGTACATGCAAAATACATACGGATACTGAAAAACGTATACACAAAAAGCACCGCACAAGTAAAACTAGAATCTATAGGCGAAGAATTTCCGGTTGAGAGAGGTGTACGCCAGGGAGACCCAATTTCACCAAAAATATTTGCAGCAGTTCTGGAAATGATATTCAGAAATCTGGATTGGACGAATAAAGGACTAAATATAAATGGCGAAAATCTGAGTCACCTACGCTTTGCAGACGACCTAATCTTATTTTCGGAAAACCCGAAAACCCTAAAGGAAATGTTGCAACAGTTAGCGGAAGAAAGTGAGAAGGCAGGCCTGTCAATGAACTTAACGAAAACAAAAGTAATGTCTAACTCCTCACAAACAGAGTCCATAACAGTAAATGATGAAGAAATAGAGTATGTAAAGGAGTATGTGTATTTGGGACAGTTAATATCTACTGAGGAATGTATGCAAAAAGAAATAGAAAGAAGAATAACTAATACTTGGAAGAGATATTGGTCACTCAGTGAAGTCATGAAGAACCAGGATATGTCTATGAGGAACAAGAGGAGAATATACAATATGTGTATCTTACCATGCTTACTATATGGGTGCCAAACATGGGCATTGACAGAAGAACAAGCAAGGAAAATAAAAGTTTGTCAGAATGGAATGGAGAGAAGCACAATAGGAATTAAAAGAAAAGACCGAGTTAAACTAAAATGTATCAAAAACAAAACAAAATTTAAGAATGCATACACAACATACAGATGCTTAAAGTGGAGGTGGGCTGGGCATATGATAAGAGAGAAGAAGGAGAAATGGACGAGAATAATAACTGAATGGCAACCACGAGATAGTAAAAGAAACAGAGGCAGACAGACTAGAAGATGGGAGGACGACATCAAAAAAGTGGCGGGCCCAATATGGACGCGCATAGCGAAAAATAGAACAGAGTGGAAATCTTTAGAGGAGGCCTATGTCGAAAGACAAGCTGAAATGTAGAAACGACCGTTTACCGATACCTGATTTATGAAAAGAAAAGAAACTGTTAAAAGTTATAAACGTATTTGTAAGAAAAATTACTGTAAAAATAAGTTCAGCAATAAAGGCTATTTTATTTTATTTTATTTTTTATTTTATTTTATTTTATTTATTTTTTATAGAAAATGACCTAATCATAGATTAATTTTATTAGTGTTAATAAATTTAGGTAAAGATTTCAAAAGTATAGGATTTAAAGAACTTAGAATACATTTAATATTAGTCGGACGAGGAAAGGTTTTAGGAAGGAGGACCACGGACAGGATAAGCTTCAGGAGATTATCACTGTCCTCAGAGACAATAGGAGGACATGAATTGGCGTTAAGAGCGCTTCCGTTTGGAAGAGCAGAGCGACAGTCACCAACTATAGCTTGGTGAGCTTGTCTATCGTAGCTCTTACCCGAAGGAGTGAAAGGACGAGTAGGGACACGTGAAATTGTCTTTCTATAAGAGGTTGAGGATTGCTGGGAAGGAGCTTGGGAGGGGGAAGATGTATAGGATTGTTGTGGTGAGGAAGATTTAGCTATGTCCGCATAAGACCTGCGAACAGGTGGATAGAAGGAGGAAGCTTTTTCATATGAAACGTTATCTTGTAACATCACGAGCATTATTCACTTTTGTCTCGAGTGCTCAGGGCATGACCTACTTAGGGCATAGTGTGGGCCTAAAGAGTGGATACAAGTTGCCTTGTCCTCTTTAACAGTACAGCTTTCAGCTGAATGGGGTTGTGTGCAACGGTAGCATCTTGGTTTGAAGCGACACTGTGGCTTCACGTGTCCAAATCTGCAGCAGTTCATACACTGGATAGTCGGGAGTTGGTACAGGAATAGACGTGTGGTAAACAAAGACTCGATGAGGCAGGACCTGACCTTTAAAAGTGACCTCAACAGACTGAGTAGGTATCCAATATATTTTATTGTCCGTCACTTGCTTTCTATTTAAGCGCCTTGCTTTTAAAAGAATTCCACATTCAGCTGGAACAGTCAAAGATTCTGCCAACTCCTCCATCGTCCAATCTGAGGGAATACCTTTAATGAGATCGATGCGGGTCACGTTATATGTTGGTATTGTGGCAACGTATTTGTAAAGAGGTAGTAGCTCACTATTAATAAAGTTGTTTGCTGAATCACTGAACTCTACGGAGATCCTACTTCTTTCGATCTTTTTAACTTCATCCAAGATTCCATCTGAGATTTTGTTAGTCGCTAAAAATCTGCCGAACCTTATTGGCTGAATGAATGTTGGAGCTGAGGGGTCAGATTCTATTCGAGAAACATGAACGATAAAAGGTCCTTTACCTATCTCGATGTAAGATTCAGGCGCGATAACAATAGATCGATGGGTGTACATTAGTTGGGAACTACCATTATCAATCAATCAATCAATCAATCAATCAGCCTATTGCAGTCCATTGCTGGACGTAGGCCTCCCCAAGGGCACGCCACAGTGCACGATCCCCCGCTTTCCTCATCCAGCCACTACCAGAGACCATCTTCAGGTCATCGGTCCATCTGGCAGGGGACGTCCTATCCTACACTACGTTTGCCGAGACGTGGTCTCCATTCTAGAACCCGTCTACTCCAACGCTCATCGGTTCTGCGACAAATATGGCCAGCCCACTGCTACTTCAGCTTGCTACACTTTTGGAGAATGTATGGACTTTGGTCCTCTACCGGATAATCTCGTTACGGATTTTATCCCGCAGCGAAATACCAAACATAGATCTTTCCATAGCCCGCTGAGCGACATGCAGTCGGTGGGCCAGCCTGACTGTCATGTTCCACATTTCGACTCTGTATGTCATGACGGGTAGGACGCACTGATTGAACACCCTACTCTTCAGGCATTGCGGCAGTGATGACGAGAAGATATAACGCAACTTCCCAAATGCTGCCCAACCCAGCTGCACTCTTCTTGTGATTTCACGTTCAAAGTTGTCTCTACCTAACTGCAATATCTGCCCGAGGTAGATCGACAACTTCGAGCGCTTCACCGTTGATCAAGATCGGCTCCGGAGTAATAAAGTCGTTGAACATGACTTGAGTCTTGTCCAAATTCATCCGGAGACCGACCGATATTGAAGCAGCATTACGGCTTTGCAGCATTTTCTGCAATTCCTGCACCGATTCTGCCATCAATACTATGTCGTCGGCAAAGCGAAGGTGGCTGAGATATACGCCATTGATGTTGATGCCCAGTCCGTTCCAGTCCAGTGTTTTGAAGACATCCTCCAGTGCGTTGGAGAACAGTTTCGGAGAGATGACATCTCCCTGTCTCACCCCTCTGAGCAACAATCACAAGACGTGAGTACAGAATCTGTACTTGGACGGAGATCGACGCTGCTCTGTATAGGCTTCTCAGTACCTCCATATATCGCCAGTCGACTTGGCATTGCTGCAAGGATTCCAGAACAGCCCAGGTTTCTACGGAGTCGAAGGCTTTCACGTAGTCCACAAATGCTAGGCACAGCGGCTGATTATACTCACTCACCTCACTGTGTGAATGTGGTCCACGGTGCTGAAACCTTTTCGAAACCCAGCCTGCTCCGGTGGCTGGAAGGCGTCAAATCTCGCGGCAAGACGGTTTGTGAGAACTCTCGAGAACAGCTTATAGACGCGGCTTAAGAGCGTGTTAGAATATAGGTATATAAATATAATATTTAGGGAAATTAAGAAAATATAAAAACTATTTCAAAATTATAACATTAAATTAATTATTCACAAGACAGCAGAAAAGCAAATGAAACATTATAAAAAAAACAATTATTTAGTATTAAATTTGATTCATGGTACAGACGATGGGTTATTAGAATTATTTAAACAATATCAAACAATAATTGTTTTGTACCAAATTTGGTGCATAGGACAGCCGATGGGTTAATAACATTATTTACACAAGTTAATTATTCAATTATAAAATTCATATAGAATATTATTATGCATATTTAATAGGTAGTAAGTACTTAACTCACGTAAAGAAGATTCTGTATTTGATGCTTTACTGCTTGACTAGAAGAATTTGACAGCTTGTTATAGGTATAGACTCCTTGACTGAACTGTAGTAACTATTATCTTGAGTAAGGTATCGAAGTAAACTGGTTTATCCAAGCAATTAATTCTGATTTTATACCCCAATATCCCCACTTTAAGACAAACCAAAAATGCTGACCAAACTAAAAAATATTGTTTACGTAGCAGTAGCGTCGACCAATAGGAATAAACTTTACAATAACTTATTGAATAATACCTAAAAAAGTTCAGAGGAGATGTCGCAAAGATTATGATCAACACCTGAATAATATCTGTGAAGAACTGGAATGTAATTCTTGGAAGAATGAGACCAAAGATCTTTTTAAAAAGGTCAAAGAACTTACCAGGACTTGCCATGCAAAGACATGTACCATAGCAGATGAGGCTGGTAATATACTAACAGAGAAAAATCAGGTGTTAGACAGATGGAAGAAATACTGCACCCAACTCTATGACACTGGAGAGTCTATTCAGATGGGTGAGCCACATCCGTCATCCCAAGAACCGGATATTCTTTTATCAGAGGTGGAGTGTGCCATAAAAACCTTGAAATCTGGAAAATCACCTGGTAAAGACGGCATCTCAGCGGAATTGCTCAATCATCTAGGCCCGACAGGTACACAACATTTATATAGCATCTGCAATTTTATATGGAAGTCCAGGCGATGGCCCGTTGAGTGGACAGAATCAATGTTCATACCGCTCCACAAAAAGGGTTCTAAGAAAGCCTGTGGCAATTACAGAACTCTCTCTCTTATACCCCACATCAGCAAAACTCTCCTTTACATTATAAATCAAAGGCTTAAACATTTTCTCAATTTCCAAATCCCTGAAGAGCAAGCGGGATTCGTCAAAGGCAAAGGAACACGTGAACAAATTCTGAATGTGCGACAGATAATTGAGAAAAGTCGTGAATTTAATAGTCCAGTAGTGTTATGCTTTATTGACTACAGCAAAGCTTTTGATTGCGTGCAATGGGAGAAACTTTGGGAGGTGCTTTTAGAGATGGGTACACCGGAACACCTCGTAGATTTGATAAAAAATCTCTATGTTAATAACCGCTCCTACGTGAAATTTGACAATGAGTGTTCGGGAATGTTTCAGACAAAACGAGGCGTGAGGCAAGGCTGTATACTGTCACCATTGCTCTTTAATATATATGGAGAGTACGTTATGCGGAAAACCCTCGAAGACTGGAAGAAAGGATTCGTAGTGGGCGGCAAGCGCATTTCCAACCTCCGTTATGCCGATGATACCGTTCTCATCACCACATCCTTTGAGGACATGAAACACCTTCTGCTTAGACCTGAAATGGAGAGTGACAAACTGGGGCTGGCTGTGAATAAGCAGAAAACCAAGCTTATGGTTGTAGATCGCACCGCCAAATGAACAGATGCCCATGAGTGTATTCGGGGAATTGACAAGGTGGATACATTTATTTATCTGGGATCACAATTAACTAGTGACGGCAGTTGTGCTCCAGAGATCAAGCGACGTATCGGTATGGCCAAAGACGCGATGACACGTCTTCAAGTCATCTGGAAAAACCGTACCGTAGGTTTCCGCACTAAAACACGCTTGGTGAGAGCACTGGTCTTCCCTATTTTTATGTACGGGGTGAAAACGTGCACCATACTAGCCAGAGAAAGACAGAGAATAGACGCATTCGAGATGTGGTGCTGGAGGCGAATACTAAGCAAGGACAGCCAAACGCACTAATGTGTCTATTCTATCACAATTGAATGTCAAAACACGTCTGTCCTCAATCTGTTTAAGTTGCGTACTTTCATACTTTGGCCACATAATGCAAAGAGGAGGCGAGTGCCTTGAAAAGCTGGTCGTGGTTGGTGAAGTGGAAGGCAAGAGAGCGCGAGGTCGTTCGCCATCTAGATGGTCTGACCAAGACGTGAAAGAAGCAACCTCCTCAAGCAAGTTTTATCAGGCGGTGAGAGCAATGATGGACCGAGACCGGTGGAAAAAAAAACCGGTGATCGCGACCCTCAGTAATGAGGGATCGATTGGAGAGAGAGAGAGATGAAAAATACGCATATTATATATATAAATTGGTAACAAAGCACTATAAAATACAAAAAATCACGAAATTCCTAAAAACACGTGTAATAACCACAGTTGCAAAAACTACCCATACAACTATTAGCCAAGCAAATCAACGGTCTCTGACATAAACGTCGCATTAGGATCGAAATGTCTTATGTTGCCACAATAAAAAAAAATGTTAAAATGTCGCCAGATTAAAATAAGTTTATGTATGCGTCGTTTGTGACGTTTTTGTTACTCAAAATAAAAAATAAA
The DNA here is from genome assembly GCA_949315895.1 of Anania crocealis. NCBI lineage: Eukaryota > Metazoa > Arthropoda > Insecta > Lepidoptera > Crambidae > Anania > Anania crocealis. The sequence goes on from OX438884.1 coordinate 5,485,000, forward strand.
AAGTGGTGAATTCGATGATTTTTGGAGGAATTGTATATTGAAAACAGTTTGTTATTTAGCAAAATATAATGTTATATTGTGGTTGATAATCAGTTTACAGTAGTGTAGAGACATGAAACAATGTTCATTTTCTATCCGTGCCTTTATTAGTGTGACAATTTAGTTAAAACAAACACATGTTAACTACGGCGGATCTTCATTTGTTTTCATTATGACAAAGCGCCGAAGAATTCTTCACGCCGACAAAATTATACAAAATGTTGTTCACATATTTTGCTTGTTGATGTTTTTACAGTTAAAAGGTTAGCACTTATTTACAATTAATTAAACTCTTGAGCAAAATTTTTTGACTCTATGGGAAAGACCTACACCAAAAAACATGTATTTATTTTACTATTCCAGGTTATTATTCTGTAACTAGCAATCCTATACTGTTGTACTCGACTGCTTCCGACATACGAGTAGCTAATTTATCAAAACTTGGCAAGGCAAGTGCCATTGTAAAAGGCCTAGAACAAGGTTCTGCAGTTGACTTTATTCATAGGAAAAATCTTATCTGTTGGTCGGATCAAACAGCTGAACTTATACAATGTATGAACTACAACGAAACACATTCAGGAGAGAAAGTAAGTAAATAACAAAAACAATCAAATTGTAGTATTGGCTAACAGTAGTATTTTTTCAAACCTATTGATAATCTCTATTTTCCAAGTATGAAATCAGTTCATAAAACACACTTGATCAACTCGATTTATATAGCTTTTAAAGTTAATGTATGTCATACTCATAGATCCTGTATAACCTGTGCTATAAAACTATGTGCTGCTATTATTACTATAATGCTGTTTTTTTTTGTGGTACTAACACAAAAAAAGGATTTAGTATTCTATGGTATCATGGTAAACCAGCAGCAACAACAATAAATATAATGAAACAGTATGGGGATCACTTGAGCATGGTTAATTTTAACTTAATTTCAGAGACTTTAAATTAATATTTGTTAAATATAGGGATGTGCGATCCAGGTGCTTTGTATCGATATTCTGTATCACAATGGATCGTATTACACTGTATCGATCCAATTAATTTAATACGATTTTTTGGATCGATCCAGTATCGTATCAAGTATTATTTACAATTATACATGTTGTCTTTTAAATCACCACCAAGTTTATATAAAACAAAAAAAAACTCATTTTTGTTACATAGATCAATCTTTAAAAGGAATAGTACGTAAAAATATTAAATTTGATAGCCTCTCTGGATCAAGGTGATTGCAGCTTTTAATCAAAGTATGGTTTGGCAGCGAGAAGTCGTTCAGAGGGCACAGACGTTCCTACAACTGACAAATAATGTATTGCTATATCGCTTAGTGTTCCCCAAACGACTTTTCTCGCTGACCAATATTTAATTGCAGCAAGGGCTCCGACAAATACTGTTAAAAATATATGTGGAGTCCTCCCTGTGATTCATCAGATATTGCGATCCGATCCTCATCATACTTGTATCGATCCACTAACGGATCGAAAGCCATTGTATCGATACAAAAATCGGAGGGATTGTATTGCTTTGTATCGATCCACACAAGTATCGGATCGGATCGAACATCCCTAGATAAATAACAAAAGTGTGTTGTTTTCTTGCAATTTGTATGTTGACAAGCTGTTGTAGCTATTACATATTGTACCTTAATATTTTATTTTTGCATTTCAGATGAGAATCGTATCAGAAGGACTGATTACGCCAACTGGCATTGCAATAGACTGGTACACGCACAAAATATATTGGACTGATGGAGAAACCAACAGAATAGAAGTAATAAGCATAGAGGAAAAGTATAGAAAAGTACTGTTCTGGTCTGAAGTGGATTTAGCCAGAGCTATAGCTGTGGTTCCTAAAGAAGGGTAAATATTGGAATTCTTTCTATCTTGACTTCTTTGTTGTATCCTACCTCAAGAGTTCAAGACTGAGGGTAGGTGCCCTCTTCTGATAATGCCACAAACCAATATTCTTCTCCAAGCCATTATGTGCTCTAATAAGGATGGATGCCAGTAATCTCTTCTTCTTCTTTTTTCTTTATGACCACAAACTTGCGTTTTCCGTAGTATGTACACTGTTCAGCCAGTATCACATGTGCAGCTGCTGTTAAACAACAATTATGAGATTTTTACAATACCTTAAGCATACTTAACATAAAGCTTATAGCTAAATTTTATTAATGTTTATAAATTTGGATAAAGATTTTAAAAGTGTGAGATTAATAGAACAAAGGAATCCATCTTAACTTGAATGTTTTTGCTGTGACATTTTATGAGTTAGTAGAGAGAATCCAAATTCAAATAGTGGTTGCATGGGCCATTACATTAAGTCACTTAATATGTTTATCATTCTTTAATTAATATCATATTTTATACTTGTCACATTTTGTTAATTGATGTCAAATACTTTGGTGTATTACATAATTTTAATGTGTGATATAAACCAAATAATACATTCAAATTTTATTGTAATCAATAATGATAGATCTAACTATACTAATACTAATACATACGGGCTATTTTTTTTTTTTTTTTTAGGTTAATGTTTTGGACTGACTGGGGAGAAGAGCCGAAAATCGAAAAAGCCGGGATGAATGGTGATCCCGCAACTAGGAAGATTATAGTGAAAGATGATATAATTTGGCCTAATGGCATTACCATAGACTACAATAACAATCTTATCTATTGGGTAGATGCTAAATTGCATTTTATAGATGTGATAGATTTCAACGGTCAGAATAGAAAGAGAATTGTAAAGGGAGGTCTAGAGTACCCATATGCCCTGACTATATTCAGTGATAGATTTTACTGGACTGATTGGAAGAACTGGTAATATTATTGTTATTTTACTATAGTAACAAATACACTCTTAATGCTTCTACAAGTAGTTAATCAATTAAAACTTGCAATGAGTATAAAATAATGCTCTATCTTATGTAAGATTTTTCATCTCAAAATAGAAATACATTTTAAAACATTAAATGTCAATATTCTAGGACTATTTATACATGGGACATGACAACAAACGGTCCAATAAAAGTGCTGATCAAATCGGACCCTGTCCCCGTAGACATTAAGGTGTATGACGCGACCCGTCAGCTTATGCCGCAAGGAAACTACCCATGCGAGCACAACAACGGTGGCTGCTCGCATCTGTGCCTTCTGTCGCCTAATGAACCAGGTAAATTGTCTGTCATGTAATAGGTTCCTTAATGAATCAAAGTAAAACTTGCGCAAACCACTTGAAGAAACTTGACATCGAAATATCTCCATACCTCAATGTGGAAAGCACTTCCCTTGATACAAGTAGCTAAGACACACATGCTCAGACCTATTAGTTACAAAGAGATTTTCTAGTAAAATTGTATTTAAAGCTTTTTGATTTTAGAGAATTAAAACGAGGATCATAGGTAAAAAAAATGTACAGATGTTCAGGAGAACGTTGAACATAATTAATTAATAAATAAGGGGCAAGTGAGGTGGTCTGTTATCTAACTAGCTCAAAAGATTTTACTGCGTATTTTATTTGTTGTTCTGTCTTTATTTTATTTATTGTTTGTTTCTGCGTATTTGTTTGTAGGATGTTCTTTGTTTGTCTGTTTAAATCTTGTTTTATTTTTGTGTGCCACTATCTGTGTGTGATGTAAAAATTTTAATAATTGTATTTTCTTTTTTCTTCTTTATAACACAGAAAAAATAATATCCGACCATAAAAAAAAGTTAGACCAGTTTGAAGGTACAAAAGCGAAAAATTCCGAAAGTTAATAAAAAATCGAAAAATTATGAAAATTAAAAAAACGAAAAGAAATTAATAAAAAATCTTGAGACCTAGGTAAAATCTTGTGGACTAGTTAGTTAACTGATCACCTCACGTGCCCCTCATTTTCGTATGTTCAACGTTCTTCCGAACACCCTGTTTTATGTGTGTTGGTATTATTTGCCTTTTTATTATGCTACAGCCTTAGATTAAAACAAAGCTAGAGCTATTAAATTTTTGTTAGTTTACTTGTTGCACTGTAGGTGTTTTTGATTCAGTATTGTGTAAGGACCCCCCAACCTCTGCCTTTCATCCTCTATGTCTATCCTAATAGCTCTTCCCTCCTCTTTTTATTATGCTACAGCCTTATATTAAAACAAAGCTATACCTATTTAATTTTTGTTAGCTTACCTACTTGTTGCACTGTAGGTGTTTTTGATTCAGTATTGTGTAAGGATCCCCCAAAAAGCGCCTCCAGGGGCCTATTTGCAGAAATAAAACTGATTTTACTGATTTTTACAACCACTGCCTTTCATCCTCTCTGTCTATCCTAATGCCATCCAGGTCTTCCCTTCTCTTTTAATTATGATACAGCGTTAGATTAAAACAAAGCTACAGCTATGTAATTTTTGTTGGTGTCCTTGTAGAACTGTAGGTGTTTTTGATTCAGTATTGTGTAAGGACCCCCTCAACTTTTGCCTTTCATCCTCTCTGTCTATCCTTATTCACTTCCAATTCTTCCCTTCTCTTTTAATGTAATAATGTTATCAAGCAATGTTGCTATGCCTATACCATTTTTCTCTTTCCAGCTGATTGTGATCAGTTGATTTCCACTTTGGGAGAGCCAATTTAGTTTTCATTATTAGACAAAATCATTGAATATTTTATTACTCCCCAGGATATGTTTGCTCTTGTCCAACTGGCACAAAGCTCAAAGAGAACAGCAACACTACTTGCTACGACAGTCCCCAGTCGCTGCTCGTTGTAGCCCAACGCTCAATGATATCAAGAATATCGCTCGACTCCCCAGACTTCACTCCATACACGATTCCACTCAAAGAGCTTAAGCGAGCGTTCACTGTGGACTTTGACCCTAAGACTGAGTATATCTATTGGGCTGATAGTTTGGTAAGTCTGTTGTGATATTTTAAAGTATCTCCAAGTAAAAAATGAGTATATAATTCTAATTATAGATAAATAAATAAATGTGGACAACATCACATACATTGTTCTGATCCCAATTTGGGTTACTATTAAAGTCATTCGTATTTTGGAAACCAGAAACAATGGAGGTACCACAAACAAATGTAGAAAAAACCCTGCTTTTTTCTACATTGACCCATCCGGGAATCGAACGCGGGACATCGGAACAAGTGACACCTTGAAAATCGGTGTGTACGCCACTCCGCCACGGAGGTTGTCATAACCTTCGATCAAATTATATCATCACATGTAAAAAAATAAGCAATAAATGATGACTGGGTTTGCTAAAGTTAAATTTTATAATCAATATTTCTAGGCAAAAACAATATCTCGGGCTCGCCTGGATGGCACTGAACAGTCGGTAGTCATCCATAGCACCGGCGTACCCGATAGTATAGCCATCGACCCACTGGCTAGGAACATCTACTGGTCCGATCCTGTCACCGACACCATCAGCGTGGCGAGATTAGATGGCAGCTCTAAGAAGGTACCTATACCTACTTAACAATTATAATATATCTAGATAGTGAGAAGTTGGCAGTCACTTGCACTGGCGTGCCTGTCGTATGTGGCGTGTGGTTCCAGATTGAGGCTTCTCGCCCTGTTGGCGTCATTAAAGGAGTTCTCTAACCACCATTGACCAAACTGGCACCAAAATCTTCCTGAAAAGGCCGGCAGTCCTGCTCCGCTGTAGGCTGATAATAATAACTGGCGTCAATGTAGCAATATCGACCCACTAAACTAACATCGATAATGGCCATCCTTTGCCATCTTGTTGCCTTAACCAATTGACTATAATCCCAACAGGTTATTATTCACGACGAACTATACGACCCTCGAGCCATAGCGCTGCATCCCACCGCCGGGTGGATGTTCTGGTCCGATTGGAACGAAAAGAAACCAAAGATCGAACGCGCCAACCTCGATGGCACTGGCCGCGTTCTGTTGATCTCAGAGAAAGTGACATGGCCTAACGGCATAGCTCTGGACACAATCAACAATAAGCTTTACTGGGGCGATGCCAGGACTCACAAGATTGAGGTAAGGGACTTGATAAGATTGCTGTTATTTCTAGGAGAGCAACTATTTGTGTATGCTGAAGAGTAATATTACATTTGTATGTGTTTACCACAACAGACGATTCAATAAGTTTTGTTGGATTAATCCCAAAAATTTTATCGTGCTTGTATGTGTGGTGCGAAAATAATTTAAAATATGTTTAAATTAATAATGGTTAGTAATAAATTGGTGTCGACCTGCCAAAAATAGTTTTAGTTAAACTAACCGTAAAATTTAATATGCTCCTACTTTAGGTCTGCAACATGGATGGAACAAACCGCAAGGAACTACACAGTAGTGATATTTTACACATCTTCGGATTGACCTTGCTTGGGGAACATCTCTATTGGACAGACATGCAACGCCGCTCCTTGGATCGAATAAACAAAGTTACTGGTAAGAGTTACCATTACTTTTATTCATTTTCTAGCTTTTCAGCCTCTTAGACACGTTATGAAGCGAGGGCGGATATCTGTGCCCAGCAGTGGAATAGCAAATATCCTGTGTCCTTTCTCAAGGTCTAATTTATCTTTGTACCAAATTACATCAAAATCGGATCAGTGGTTTAGATGTGAAAGCGTAACAGACAAACAGAATTACTTTAGCATTTACATTAGTGAGAATAAAGGATTTTTTTCCAATGTATTGTTAATCCACAACTCTAAAATAAAAACTTTTATTTCACTGCTTTGGATGCTTGTGTTATTTCCCCAAACGCTATCTATCATTTGCGACTTAAGGCTTCTTATCTAAATCAAACTTGTGTCTAACATAAAATCTTAACCGTAATAACTTTTTACGGCAGTAAACCTTATATTTTGAAGCTATTAGATACGTAAACACTTTGATAAATGTGTTTTAAGCCAGTTTGCTTGTCTAGGTGGGGAAAGGCAGCCAGTGGTGGAGCAACTGGCCAACATGATGGGCGTGAAGGCGTTCCGGATAGGCGAGCTGCTCGGGCACAACCCTTGCGTTGACGACAACGGTGGATGCTCACATCTGTGCTTCAACAGGCCTAAGGACTACGTGTGCAGCTGCCCGCTTGGTAAGACGATAGGGAAAGAAATGTAAGACTTAATAAGCCAGACAAAGTTTGAATGCAAAAAACCTAAGAGTGAGACTTAGGAGGTACTAAAATTGCGGTTATTTATGTGCTCATAAACCTGATCTTGTCAGTTTGATAAAAACACTGGGTCAAGATTTTGATATATTATTTGGGGAAGGCCGTAGAAGTGGTAGACATAGGTACTTAATAGTGCGGTTATTTATTTGCTAATAAACCTGATGTACCATAAATAAATACTTGAAACTAAGATATCAAACTTGAATACCATTACGTCACATAAAACTTTGTTTCAGGCTTAGAATTAGGCAGCGATAGAAAAATATGTACCGAACCGGAAGCGTTTCTCGTGTTTAGCCGTAAGAACGTAATCGGTCGCATCAGCGTGGAAAACGAGAACAATGACGCCGTGCTGCCGATCAAAGACTTGAAGGAAGTTAGGTGAGTGTAGGGTTTGATCACATGGAGCACCGTTACCGAACTAAACTTTATTAAACTATATTTAAATAATAAACACTATTAATGCAATACAATGTTCTTGGAAACTGAATTGAAAAGAGCACTTGCCTGGACAAGGCAGTTACCATAAAAATACTTTTTCAACCTCATATTATTGCATCTGATACTAATTGAAAATCACAGAATAGTTACCCAAATGAACTATACAGCTAACAGTATTTTTTTGTAAATTTTCACAGTGCCCTGGAAGTTCATGTAGCAGGCTCAAAAATATATTGGTCAGACAGCAAGACAAAGACAATAAATCGTTGCTCCATAAACGGATCTAATATGGAGAAAATATTGGAATGGATGGGCATAGTTGAAGGTAAAAAGCACACATATACACACTACTTTCTTAGTGATCAAAGCATTTCAAAAGTAGTATTCTATTCTATGAAAATTGTTTCTACCTTAATCATGAACATTTATAAAAAACTTGTTCTATTGTCGAATGAAGTAAAAGACCGCGACGGAAGATCGATAGGTAAAAGTTTTTTTAAGATTAAGTAAGTATCTATTATTTCAACAAACCAACCATAAAATGACATACTTCTCTAAATGATTTTCAAATTGTAAATTTAACTAGCAAGATTCAATATACAAAAAGTTAAAGGTATATTTATTTGATCATAGGCTTAGCTATAGACTGGTCGGGACAGAACATTTATTGGACGGACACAGCTACACAGAGAATAGAAATGGCAAGACTGGACGGCTCCAGTCGCCGCACACTGCTATGGCAGGGCCTCAAGAAACCAAAAAGCATCGTCTTGGATCCTAGAAAAGGGTATGTTTGTTTATGCATGTTTTATTTACTCAATTAATATTTACTTTGCGTATGTTTTGCAGAAGTGATAAATCTGTTCCTGATTTTTATATCATAACTTGTCCTCAGTTACATGTACTGGTCAGAACTGGGCTCCAAGAATATTAAGCGAGCAGCCATGGACGGGTCATCGCCTTCAGGTAAGTCGTTTGATATTTCTTTTATAAAAAAACAGATTCGAGTTCAACATGTTTCGGCACTTCTGCGCGAACATAAAAGGCTTGTAGAAGGCGGTATCCTGTGGTTAAAAGACTTTTTAGTTCGTGTTGGATAAGGGCCCTGTAGCTCAATTGGAGTTGGAGGATTAAAAAAAAAACAAAGATTGATTTTATTTAAGTTTTTTTTATTTACCGAACCTCTCAAATAGCTAATATTGAGATAATGTTGACAGTTTTTATGACATACAAAAGTGGACTTCACTAAATTTTTGGTACTACAGTGTTCGTGGAACAAGTGGGCCGTGTGCACGCGCTGGCCATAGACTACGACAAGCGCGCCCTCTACTGGGCAGCGCTTGACCCGCCCGCCATAGAGTACATCTTCTTGAATGGCACGGGCAGGAAACTGCTAGCCGACAATATCCTCATGCCTTATGCGCTCACACTCTACGGAGAAAAGGTGTTCTGGGGAGATTGGAATACCGGTATGTTTTTTATTCTTTTCAATATTTTTTTTCTAAATTTAAGTTAATAGTTGCAGCAGTTGGAATTTTTCTCGATCAATTAACTTGGTCGGGGGTAGTTTAACGATGTGTTGAGTCGGTCATTAACTACCATTTGTGAGACATAGCTGAAATAGTCAAATTTTAACTGAATGGAATATTTACCAGTTTCGATCTCTGAGCTTTAAAGAGTTTGAGCCTTCAAAAGAGCTCGAGGCTTCAAATAAACGCGATCCTTTAGTGAAAGTATAAATTTATGTTTATAACTTTAAATAATTCTGTATAAACTGAGCATATAAAATTAAATTTTACAAAATAAAAACATTGTGTTGTACTGTACTACATAAAAATTCAAGTTCATTTTAACACTCGAGCTCTTTTGAAGGTTTGAGTACTCAGAGATATAGTTCGCGCTCAACTAGACTCGTTTTCCGAGTCTATCGAACTCACAGAGCCCTGCAAATCTAACTTGAGTCTCCAATTAAGACGCTGACCGCAGCCGATGACCTTGAGCAATAAACACGCCCACAAATTTATTCGTCTTTGAATTTCTTTGGAACTCGCCGCAGCTATCACTGTCGATTCCCGTACGAGTGACAGAGAAAAAGCGCATGGAATAGAAAGGCCTAAGTGCCAAACAACAAAATTCGTTGTGCAATTTAAAATTGCCATTTTATTAAAAATCTAAATCAGCCATTCGCTTAAGCAACATGTAATATACAATATAGCAAAATATTATTATCATTGTTATACGGACTGCTGAGAAAAATGCTAATTTATGTATTTTCAGAGGCTACTTAGAGATTATTTTCTATCGAGAAAAGTTTTTAGAATCGTGTTTTGGAAACAACCACCTGGTCAAAAATATGATCAATTACAACTACATAGAATTTGGCAACAATACGAGCCATAGGCTTCAAGCAAAACAATCTTCATTGAGCTGAATTTGGCTCATGTCAGCGTCTTAATAAAAAATCCTCATTCGTCAACTACAGCAAAGCCATAGATGAGTGCGCTATAAAAGACTAGCTAATGATCGAACTCTCAAAATGGCTTGAGCTCCTAAAAAGATTCCCAAGTTGTCGTTGTTGTTGTACCTGTTGTAGACACTGAGCTCTAGACGAAAAGACCGAGGCCTCAATTCTCGTTCATCGCTACTCCCACCTGTCTCCCTCACCATACTACAACGTATAAAATCCAACATCTCGTCCGCCAGGTCTCATCGAAGTAGCAAATAAAACTGACGGCACCGGCCGCAAGACCATACACAGATCGCTGGACTACATAACGGATCTGAAGGTGTACCACCGCACGCGGGCGGCGGGCTCGAACCAGTGCGGGGTGGACAACGGCGGCTGCTCGCACCTGTGCCTCGTGCAGCCGCGCGACTACCGCTGCGCCTGCCCCACGCACCACCGCCTTAACAGGGACAACCTCACCTGCGCGGGTAAGCCAACCCGTGGCCTCGGAACATTTGGCACTACAGTCCTTAAAATATAGCTTGATTAGAATGACACTCCTGTCAAACTGAGGATACTAGTGCTGGGACTGACTCGACTGATCAAACGGAAAAAAAACGAATAAGGCGAATAAAATAAAAGAAAAATTAGGTAAATAAAATTTTAATAATTTTAAGTGTGCAAATGTGTATCACATGTATGACAATGATACGTTGTCTCTTTCAGTGACACCTGTCATTCTAATCGAGCTATATTTTAAGGACAGTGAAACTATCCATAACGTCTTAACTCAATACCTCCTTGTTTGTTCCTCTTAATTAGTCATCATAATAGCAAAGCTGTCTTTGTAAATCATATATCGTCAATCTTAGCAATACTCTTTGGTAATAACAGAATGATTCTGTTTTTCACTGACTATATTACTAATCATAGCGATGTGATAACTATACTAAACCTTTTTTTGACTATTTTTGGCCACAGACATAAAATAAAACATTCCCTATTCCAGCCCATGCATATAATCAAAATAAATACCAAAATCTCGTTTAATGAAGTTTGTACAAAGCAATAAACGTAACTTTTTCTCATCCAGAACCCGAAGAGTTCTTGCTATTTGCACAGAAGAACGCAGTTGGAAGAATCATGGTGGCAAATGGAGAATGCAACGACGCGTTCATTCCCTTACTTGGACTGAAAAATGTGAAAGCTATTGAATATGACCCTGAGAAGAAGTAAGTTTACATTTTTAAAACGGCTTTGAGGTTAGATAAGACAAGAAAAGAAAAATTCAAGGATAATTGATATTTTATCAATCCATGTTGTTTCGGACCCCCAATGTTCTCCAATTCTTGTTGGATATCAGTGTTGTAGTAATCTCTTTTGACAGAAAAAAAAAATAAGAACTAGATTCTCATACAAATACTCGTATGATCCTTTGCAAAAGAAGATTCAACCTTACGTACATGACATAATGTTACTATGTTGAAAGACTTTGTCGTTTGATAGCTAATTGTGGGTCTAGTAAATTTTGGAAATAGTTACCATCTCTCACCGTAAGCTTCTTGATTTGAAGGAGATCAATTATACAAATAATAATAATAATAATAATAATAATAAATATTTAAGACATGCCACACTGGGCCACACATAGCCATCTAGTCCCAAATTAAGGTACTATTTAGTACCCTGTCGTATGGGGTACTAGATAACCGATAAACTTACTTATATATTTTTTTTTTGTAAATACATACTTATAATACATAGAAAACACCCAGACCACTACAAATAAAAACTGCTTTTTCTTCCAGATTGTTATACTGGATGGACGACGACTCCCACTTAATCCGACGCGTTCCAATCTCTTATTCCACAACCTCAGCGCTCACAGACTCTTCCACGATCGTGTCCGGCCTCACTCGACCCTTCCACATGGTCTTAGACTTGTTGGGTCGCGCCCTCTACTGGACATGTTTGGACACAGACTCGATAAATGCAACATCTATAGACAACAACTCGTCGGTTGCAGTCATACTTCGGGGAGAGAACATGAGACCGAGACATTTGGCATTTCATCAGACTAAAAGGTTGGTATACTAGATTAATTTATTTTATCTATATCGCATTTGATGTAGTGCGAATGAAGCAACTTAATGATTGCACCACCTTCAATCATTTCCCCATACCTGTATAGAAGTTCCTAGAATTACCGTCAACTAACCTTGGGAGATAAGGTACAGTGGGATAGAATATTTGGACGTGAAATGCGCCTATTTGCAGATATAATAGTGTTCTGCTTGCACTCAAACGCAATAATCATCATTATCTGCCTCGTAAATCTAATGCTACAGTGAATGCGTGAATACTACGGGTGTCTCCAAAAATAAATTTTATTTAGCGCCACTTACAACTCGGAAAGCAGTTTGGTCAATGATAGAGAGAAAGCGCTGCTGCTTATCTTTTTCTGTCAGTTCTCCCTAATTTACCTGTGAAGACACCCATATAACGAGAATGAGTGGTGCTGGTCTGATTAAGGGGACTACTAGAGCTATGTGCTTTCCCCAATTGATTTAATTTTATTACTTTTAAACAAAATCAATTCTCAAAAATTATCATTTTAGCAAATTACCTCTAGTATTTATTGAATCATTTTATTGAAGTGAACTTGACGCCCCGTTGGTCTAGTGGTTTAAATACCGGGCCAAGATCTCTGGGTCCCAGGTTCGAATCCCGGGTCGGGCAACAAAAAATTTCGCATTTTCGAACGCTGCTCGGGTTTATGAGCACCAACCCGCATTTGGCAAGCGTAGTGATTATGCCATTACACCCATCATTGCTGTGGTATTTTGAATTCAATGATGGAGGCCTTTTCCCTGCAGTGGGATGATTATAGGCTGTTACTTTACTTTATTGAACTAAAATAAAAAAACTTTTCATTTAGTTGTTAAATTCGAATTGGTCGCTAACGCCAAAAGCGGCCTTTTTTAGTAATAATGTACAGACAACAGCACGTCAACCTACTACAAAACGTTTAATTTTCTCAATTGATATTGATCTCTACTTGTTGGATTTAAAGTCGAAAATCAATTCAATGACCTTTAACTTTTTGGGTAGGTTGACCTGCCGTTGTCTACCTAACCTACGGTTTAGGCGCATAATGTCAAAAACGCAAAATGACAGATTCACAAAATGTCAGAAGCGCAAAATGTCAGATGGCGTAAAATGCCAGATTCGCAGAATGACAGATTCTCAAAATGACAGATTCGCAATATGAGAGATTCTCAAAATGACAGATTCGCAAAATGTCATTTTCTCAAAGTGACAGATTTACAAACTGATAGAAAGTCAGCCTAAGGAGAGACTCATTACAATAAAGACCTATAATTAGTCATTTTTTTATTTACAATTGTAAATGAACTTACAATGAAATGAAATGAGAAAATCAATAGTATAATCAACAAAAAAATAAACATTATCATCTTAAGCTACTAGCAAGAGATACTTAATAATAAAAAAACAGAGTTTCATATATTCAACGAGAAAAAAACATCTTCAGTGTAAATTATGTAACCAATAATATGAAAATAGAATCAAATAGCATTTATTATTAACCACAGGTATATGATAATTATGTATTAATCTTGCGTAAATAATTTTAGAAGTGATGTTAATATTGTTCTAACAAATCGAACCGTGAATCTGGCATTCTGCGACTCTGGCATTCTGCGAATCTTGCGTTATTTGAAATTTGCGACAATCTATTAACGTCTTTCATTTTGCGAATCTGTCATTCTGCGTTATTGACAATTTGCGCCTAAACCGTCTGTACAATATCAGTATATAAACTTGAAAAATTATGCCTCAGGCGGGAATTACGTCCCGCCTTAGTAGTAATTGGTAGCAGCACATAACTCTAGTAGTCCCTTTAAGGTGTGGAGTTGTCACGCAAATACCGGAATTGGCGTCAATACCGGCAACAATCCTTTGTTTTTTTAAAGAGTGCGTTCTAATTATGAATGTTTTTCAGATTACTAGTATGGAACGACGTAGGCTTGGGCGCAATAATGCGTTCAAACGTCGATGGTACCGAACGCGTTGAACTTGCCCGAGCCGCCAACGCGTCCGCCCTTGCACTAGACCAGACTACCGCCGTCGTGTACTGGGCCGTCAACCGCCAGATATTGTGTGTCGACCTCGACACTCTTAACAAGTTAGTACACAACATTACACAAACAAAAAAACTATAAAATCAGTTAAAATCAGTTTTATTTCTGCAAATAGGCCCCTAGAGGCGCTTTTACACGTATAGATTTTTCTTTTCAATAATATGAGTTAAACCATAGTTAAACGAACCTTTGAAAATACCTAATGTGGTTCATTAGCAATCATTTTTTAATTTGGATAGACAGTATAGCAGTATGTTTGATAAACTTCTCTTATGTTGTTTTTCTTTTACTTGCAACATTTTTTTTTTTATTAAATTAAAAGTACAGTATTGAAGTTTTTTTCTAAAACATTTTTTTTTTATATGCTGTAACGTGATTCACAAACAAAAAGCAAAATTGTCTATGGAAACAAGGATCGAAAATCGATCGAGTTACTGACTAAAGTAAGAGCTTTCTTCTCGGAATATCCCGTCTCTAACCTTCTCAAATGCCTTTCAGACGCGTGGTGTGGCAAGGCGGCTGGGTGGGCACGCTGACGGCGTATGGGGGCTCGCTGTACCTGGGCGGGGCTGACCGGTCGTTGATGCGGCTGCCTCTACACCGACGAGACGCGCCTGCGGCCCTAGTACCGCACGTGGCTAAACTAGTCGCTTCCGTGTCTGTTCATACGGTTAGTACTTGTCTTGTTATACTTGACGCGTGCTGTGGCAAGGCGGCTGAGTGGGCACTCTGACGGCGTAATGGGGCTCGCTGTACCTAGGCGGGGCCGACCGGTCGCTGATGCGGCTGCCCCTACACCGACGAGACGCGCCTGCGGCCCTAGTACCACACGTCGCTAAACTAGTCGCTTCTGTGACTGTTCATATGGTTCGTACTTGTCTTGTACTACTATTTAGGTATTATGTTATTGTGATGAATTTGTATTATTTTTTGTTTTTGTGCATTTTAAATTCTGGGATGAAATCAATCCTGTAAACTTTTTAGGACGGTTCTTTCATGGTCTACTTTTGTCATAATTTCGATTCGACCCACGCTTTGACTATATTTTTTGTGTGTGTAATTAATAACGATAGCGTATATTCAAACCGATATATACCTGTCTGCTACAGGTGGACCGCTCGCACCCGTGCTACGGCGGGCGCGCGTGCGGCGGCGGCGCGGGCTCGTGCGGCGCGGGCGGCGCGTGCGGCTGCGGGGGCTGCGCGCCCGCCCGCGCCTGCGCCCGCCGCCACTACCTGTGCCGCCTGTCCGCGCGCCCCGACGCCGCGCACACGCACTGCATACCCGACGAGTGGAAGTGAGTGCACACTGATAGCGTACACTATAGCCGAGTGACGAGCGCCCGCCGCCACTACCTGTGCCGCCTGTCCGCGCGCCCCGACGCCGCGCACACGCACTGCATACCCGACGAGTGGAAGTGAGTGCACACTGATAGCGTACACTATAGCCGAGTGACGAGCGCCCGCCGCCACTACCTGTGCCGCCTGTCCGCGCGCCCCGACGCCGCGCACACGCACTGCATACCCGACGAGTGGAAGTGAGTGCACACTGATAGCGTACACTATAGCCGAGTGACGAGCGCCCGCCGCCACTACCTGTGCCGCCTGTCCGCGCGCCCCGACGCCGCGCACACGCACTGCATACCCGACGAGTGGAAGTGAGTGCACACTGATAGCGTACACTATAGCCGAGTGACGTGCGCCCGCCGCCACTACCTGTGCCGCCTGTCCGCGCGCCCCGACGCCGCGCACACGCACTGCATACCCGACGAGTGGAAGTGAGTGCACACTGATAGCGTACACTATAGCCGAGTGACGAGCGCCCGCCGCCACTACCTGTGCCGCCTGTCCGCGCGCCCCGACGCCGCGCACACGCACTGCATACCCGACGAGTGGAAGTGAGTGCACACTGATAGCGTACACTATAGCCGAGTGACGTGCGCCCGCCGCCACTACCTGTGCCGCCTGTCCGCGCGCCCCGACGCCGCGCACACGCACTGCATACCCGACGAGTGGAAGTGAGTGCACACTGATAGCGTACACTATAGCCGAGTGACGAGCGCCCGCCGCCACTACCTGTGCCGCCTGTCCGCGCGCCCCGACGCCGCGCACACGCACTGCATACCCGACGAGTGGAAGTGAGTGCACACTGATAGCGTACACTATAGCCGAGTGACGAGCGCCCGCCGCCACTACCTGTGCCGCCTGTCCGCGCGCCCCGACGCCGCGCACACGCACTGCATACCCGACGAGTGGAAGTGAGTGCACACTGATAGCGTACACTATAGCCGAGTGACGAGCGCCCGCCGCCACTACCTGTGCCGCCTGTCCGCGCGCCCCGACGCCGCGCACACGCACTGCATACCCGACGAGTGGAAGTGAGTGCACACTGATAGCGTACACTATAGCCGAGTGACGAGCGCCCGCCGCCACTACCTGTGCCGCCTGTCCGCGCGCCCCGACGCCGCGCACACGCACTGCATACCCGACGAGTGGAAGTGAGTGCACACTGATAGCGTACACTATAGCCGAGTGACGAGCGCCCGCCGCCACTACCTGTGCCGCCTGTCCGCGCGCCCCGACGCCGCGCACACGCACTGCATACCCGACGAGTGGAAGTGAGTGCACACTGATAGCGTACACTATAGCCGAGTGACGAGCGCCCGCCGCCACTACCTGTGCCGCCTGTCCGCGCGCCCCGACGCCGCGCACACGCACTGCATACCCGACGAGTGGAAGTGAGTGCACACTGATAGCGTACACTATAGCCGAGTGACGAGCGCCCGCCGCCACTACCTGTGCCGCCTGTCCGCGCGCCCCGACGCCGCGCACACGCACTGCATACCCGACGAGTGGAAGTGAGTGCACACTGATAGCGTACACTATAGCCGAGTGACGAGCGCCCGCCGCCACTACCTGTGCCGCCTGTCCGCGCGCCCCGACGCCGCGCACACGCACTGCATACCCGACGAGTGGAAGTGAGTGCACACTGATAGCGTACACTATAGCCGAGTGACGAGCGCCCGCCGCCACTACCTGTGCCGCCTGTCCGCGCGCCCCGACGCCGCGCACACGCACTGCATACCCGACGAGTGGAAGTGAGTGCACACTGATAGCGTACACTATAGCCGAGTGACGAGCGCCCGCCGCCACTACCTGTGCCGCCTGTCCGCGCGCCCCGACGCCGCGCACACGCACTGCATACCCGACGAGTGGAAGTGAGTGCACACTGATAGCGTACACTATAGCCAAAGCTCAAATTTTTTATTTTGTATGAATATAAATAAAATTGACTTTTCCAGACTATTTATATGTATATGTTAACATAGGCTGGTTTCGGCTTTATATACCGGATACCTAACACCCTGTATAAATATTCTTGGAATATTATCAGAATGTCTGAATACCACCATTAGTACAAGTGGACGTGTCCGCAGATGCGACGGCCAGATCGACTGCCCGGACGGGTCGGACGAGGGCGCGGCGTGCGGCGCGTGCGCGGGCGGCGTGCGCTGCGCGGACGGCGCGTGCGCGGACGCGCTCAGCGGGTGCGCGCGCGGCGCCTACTGCCCGCACGCGCCGCTGCCGGACGCTTTCAGGTGCGCTTTAGTTTTTAGTACTTTTTTTTTACACTTATTGCAAAACTAGCCGACCCCGCGAACTTTGTATCGCCTCAGAGTAGTATTTGATGTTGACGTCTTAAGACGCTGACATGAGCCAAGTTGAGCTCAATGAAGATTGTTTTGCTTTAAGCCTATGGCTCGTATTGTTGCCAAATTCTATGTAGTTGTAATTGATCATATTTTCGACCAGGTGGCTGTTTCCAAAACACGATTCTAAAAACTTTTCTCGATAGAAAAAAATCTCAAAGTAGCCTCTGAAAATACATAAGTTACCATTTTTCTCAGCAGTCCGTATAACAATGATAATAAAATTTTGCTATATTGTATATTACTTGTTGCTTAAGCAAATGGCTGATTTAGATTTTTAATAAAATGGCAATAGGCTACTTGACTGCTATAAATTTTGGCGCAGTTGATGAATATTATCTTTAGTATATTGGTTAAGAAACCGGTATTTATCATTTTCAGATGTTAAAAGTTTGAGATTGCTAAATATTTCTAAAATGAAATTATTATTTTTTACTTTTTAAATTTAAGCTTTGAAAACGCTGTCGGCTATTTTGTGACGTCATACATCTTTAAACAAACTGCGTGCGTCATTTTAAGCGTGACATTGACATTTATGACACAAGTAAATAAATAATACTATTTATTTATTTATTTATTTATTTATTTATTTATTTATTAGATCACCAACAAGTTTACACTATAACAGCTTAATTAACACTAAAATTAAGATCATATGCTAAATGTAAGCTTAATTATAGGTGACAACTGCATGCATAGAAGACAACAGCAATATTAATGAGGTAGTGACTAGTAGTGTTTGTTTATTTTGACTCGTATGACGTCACAGCACAGGCCACAGATAGTCTAAATCTTTTCAGCGTTTTCATACGTCGCACGAAAAGTGAACTTTAAACTTAAGTTTTGCGGTTTTCTAGGTCCTACAAAAATCTGAAAATATTTTTTTTTGTCTATTTGGACATTAAATAATCATTTAAAACCTATTTCCAAAAAGAGTCAACTAGCCTATTTTAAATTGCACAACGAATTTTGTTGTTTGGCACTTAGGCCCTTCTATTCCATGTGCTTTTTCTCTGTCACTCCTACGAGAATCCACAGTGATAGCTGTGGGGCGTTCCAAAGAAATTCAAAGACGAATAAATTTGTGGGCGTGTTTATTGCTCAAGGTCATCGGCTGCAGTCAGTGTCTTAAGTCATTGTCGTCAAATATGGCGTGGTTGAAAAAAATATAAAGTAATACATTTTATTTGTAACTAGCTGTTACCCGTGACTTCATACACGTAAATTTTTGTTACTATGATCGCAATTATTTTTGCAACATTTTTCACTGATGGTTCGCTCCTATTGGTGACAGAGCGATGATATATAGCCTAAAGGCTTCCTCGATAAATGGACTATCCAACACAAAAATAATTTTTCATTGCGAACTAGTACTTCCTGAGATTAGCGCGGTCAAACAAACAAAAAAACTCTTTAGCTTTATAATATTATATTAGTATAAATGCTGACTTTTCAATATTTTTTATATTTATTATCCTATTCCCGAGGAAGACAAATCCAAAAATCTAAATAGAAGTCAGTCCAATCGTTCTTGACTTGCACATGCTTCGTTTGGCTTTTAACAGAATTTCCGCCCTCCTCATACAATTTTCTACCGATGGAATTGTAAGTCATTTTAGACCAGAACATATCTTGTCAAAAAATTAGAAAACGAAATCTGATGGTGTCTATTTAATTGTTCTTCCGTTGTCCCTAATCTAATCAGGTTCTGCGGCCAGTAACTATCATCAGATACTAACTTGACTTAACGAAAGATTATTTGAAGCACCTAATGAAGGAGATCACTCCTTCAGGTGCTCCAAATAATCTTTCGAAATATGCCGACATGCGCTACAAAATATTAACTGCACCTCATGATTAAGAAATATTAATTTGATTATGTCTGCAGATGCGACGAACGATTGTGCCTATCGCCGGCACTACTGTGTGACGGTCATCCGCACTGCGAAGACGGATCTGACGAAGCCCCTGCCTTTTGTACGCAGAAAGACCAGGTAACATCCCCAATATTATGACAATTTCCAGACGGTTCGAATTCGAAACATAAATTATATTAAAATATTGAAACCTTTTTTCTACCGAGTGTTTAATTTAGGGGTGCACGGATATTTCGATTTAGGTATGCAATCTGTTTGTGAAAAAGCAGAACCATCTTGACAAGCCTTGGGTTTCGCCAAAATTCTAATTTTGGAGAAGCCTGTATCGCAGTGTATTGAAATGAGACGGTGACGAACATGATGATTGAGTAACGCACATGTTCGGCATCGTTTAACAACGCCACGCGAGGTTGCCAGCCAGCGCGCAACATGTCGCGCAGCTTCTTGTTTATTTCAATACCACATGCTATTGATCATCAAATGTCCACTCATTCGATGCCCACGGCCTCCCGATTTGTAAATTTGGCACAGTAAATATAAGGATCCAGTATTGTACTGTATTTGATATTTTAGCAACTTACGAGTAATTGCACTTATAATATCAGTATATAAACTTGAAAAAAAAATTTTTTTTTTTTTAAAAGTCCCGCCTAAGACAAAATTTTTCAAGTTTATATACTGAGATCCAGTATTGTGTTCGCTGACAGTATTTCTCTTGTCCAGGTGGTTGGACCGGCTCGCCAGTCCCGCGCGCTGGTAGTGTGCGGCGCGGTGGCGGCGTGCGCGGGCGGCGTGGGCGGCGCGTGGGCGGCGCTGCGGCGCTGGCGGCGGCTCACCGCCCCGCGCGCGCCCCGCCGCCCGCCGCCGCGCTGCAAGCCGCGCCCGCCGCCGCTCACGCCCAGCCTCACCGAGTGAGTGTGTGTGTAGTGTAACCAGGGGAGCAGTCAGTCGCCGCTGGTGGTGTGCGGCGCGGTGGCGGCGTGCGCGGGCGGCGTGGGCGGCGCGTGGGCGGCGCTGCGGCGCTGGCGGCGGCTCACCGCCCCGCGCGCGCCCCGCCGCCCGCCGCCGCGCTGCAAGCCGCGCCCGCCGCCGCTCACGCCCAGCCTCACCGAGTGAGTGTGTGTGTAGTGTAGCCAGGGGAGCAGTCAGTCGCCGCTGGTGGTGTGCGGCGCGGTGGCGGCGTGCGCGGGCGGCGTGGGCGGCGCGTGGGCGGCGCTGCGGCGCTGGCGGCGGCTCACCGCCCCGCGCGCGCCCCGCCGCCCGCCGCCGCGCTGCAAGCCGCGCCCGCCGCCGCTCACGCCCAGCCTCACCGAGTGAGTGTGTGTGTAGTGTAGCCAGGGGAGCAGTCAGTCGCCGCTGGTGGTGTGCGGCGCGGTGGCGGCGTGCGCGGGCGGCGCTGCGGCGCTGGCGGCGGCTCACCGCCCCGCGCGCGCCCCGCCGCCCGCCGCCGCGCTGCAAGCCGCGCCCGCCGCCGCTCACGCCCAGCCTCACCGAGTGAGTGTGTGTGTAGTGTAGCCAGGGGAGCAGTCAGTCGCCGCTGGTGGTGTGCGGCGCGGTGGCGGCGTGCGCGGGCGGCGTGGGCGGCGCGTGGGCGGCGCTGCGGCGCTGGCGGCGGCTCACCGCCCCGCGCGCGCCCCGCCGCCCGCCGCCGCGCTGCAAGCCGCGCCCGCCGCCGCTCACGCCCAGCCTCACCGAGTGAGTGTGTGTGTAGTGTAGCCAGGGGAGCAGTCAGTCGCCGCTGGTGGTGTGCGGCGCGGTGGCGGCGTGCGCGGGCGGCGTGGGCGGCGCGTGGGCGGCGCTGCGGCGCTGGCGGCGGCTCACCGCCCCGCGCGCGCCCCGCCGCCCGCCGCCGCGCTGCAAGCCGCGCCCGCCGCCGCTCACGCCCAGCCTCACCGAGTGAGTGTGTGTGTAGTGTAGCCAGGGGAGCAGTCAGTCGCCGCTGGTGGTGTGCGGCGCGGTGGCGGCGTGCGCGGGCGGCGTGGGCGGCGCGTGGGCGGCGCTGCGGCGCTGGCGGCGGCTCACCGCCCCGCGCGCGCCCCGCCGCCCGCCGCCGCGCTGCAAGCCGCGCCCGCCGCCGCTCACGCCCAGCCTCACCGAGTGAGTGTGTGTGTAGTGTAGCCAGGGGAGCAGTCAGTCGCCGCTGGTGGTGTGCGGCGCGGTGGCGGCGTGCGCGGGCGGCGTGGGCGGCGCGTGGGCGGCGCTGCGGCGCTGGCGGCGGCTCACCGCCCCGCGCGCGCCCCGCCGCCCGCCGCCGCGCTGCAAGCCGCGCCCGCCGCCGCTCACGCCCAGCCTCACCGAGTGAGTGTGTGTGTAGTGTAGCCAGGGGAGCAGTCAGTCGCCGCTGGTGGTGTGCGGCGCGGTGGCGGCGTGCGCGGGCGGCGTGGGCGGCCCGGCGCAGCGTAGTTTAACCAGGAGAGCAGTCAACAACGCTGTGTAAATCCGTTGTTCAGCAGCTGCTCAGCGTCGATGTCGCGGTGCTGTTGCGCCAGCGGCGCGTTGACGCTGCGCCAACGCTGGAGAAATTACGACCATCGAAAGTGCTAGTGTGGGAGAGGCCTGTCCTTCATTTAATGATCGACGTTGACTTTATGTTAGAGTCAACTCTGTGGGTTACAGACAATCCAAATCATGCATACAATAGTTTGGAAATTTATGTCATGCTGTAACTATTTTGGTAATTTATGACGTGTTGCAACCACTTTTGCAAACTTGTGGTCCCATGAGCAAATAAGTTGTTGCGGGTTGAATTAACACGCAAGGTAATAAGCGAACGCTCTCCCCACAGGGCATCGGAGAGCCTCTGCGAGCGGTACCCGCGGCCGACGGCCAACCCGCCGCCATCTCCGGCGACCGCGAGCGGCGGGTCGGCGGCGGCGGCGGCGGGCGCGGCGGCGCGGCGGCGGGCGTACCGGCACTACCGCGCCTGCAACCGCGTGCCGCCGCCCACGCCCGCCTCCACCGACGCCTGCGAGTCCGAGCCCGAGCCCGCCGCGCGCGCGCCGCCGCCCTCGCCGCAACCCTACGTCTATTGATGCCCTACCGCTAATGACAACGGTGCAACCTCAGCGTTCCCTTTAGTGACGCCCGCCCGCTCCTGCCCAATGACGGTCGAGTGACAGCAGCACTACATGCACAGAGACTCGGCACTACTGCTACTAACACCAAGCCCCAGCCCAACCGCTACTGACACCTGGCCCCAGCCCTACAGCTACTGAAACCCGGCCACAGTCATACCTCCATTGAAACGCGCCCCCTGCTCTATCGCTATTGACACTCGGCCACGTCACTAATGGAGCGACTAATGGAGGGAGCTCCATTATTACCCGCCCGCTGCCCTGACGCTGGCCTAAGCCCTACTTTTACCAACACCCGGCCGCAGCTACTTTTACAGACTCGTCCAAGGTTTTCGCTCTACCACTATCGACACCCACACACCTCCACCGAAGCCTGCGAGTCCAAGCCCGAGCCCGCCGCTGCCCTACCTCTACTGATGCCCATTTTTTTTTTTGGTCTCTCGGGGGGAAATGCTTTGCGCATACCCGTCACTTTGGGGGAAGGACGGGTTATGTGGGACTCTCCCACCGTCAACCCTTCTCGTACAAAGAAGGGCCCGGTAGGCATACCCACTAAAATAACCCCCGGGGTGCACCCCTGCACGAAACCGCCGATCCTGGGTCCGGGCTGGCCGAAGCAATCTCCGGACCCTGGCGGTGCGCCCCGGCCTTACGCCAGGGCTTCCTCCACGCCTAGGGAGGGGCAGTCCGGTGCACGTGGATCGCCCCCCAGACGAGTCAGGTCGTTTGGTGTGACCCGGGTCCCCCGACCCGTGCCACTGACCTGCTTAAAGGGGGAGAGGAGATGTTCATACCTCCTCCTCCTAACCCCCCTTCGCCTGCGTCTGACCGGGTCCGCAAGGGCATTGTCTTCGCGGGCCCGCTCAGCGGCCTCCTTCGCTGAGATGATTTCCTCAGCGAAGGTGGCCACCGCCTCCCACTTCCTCTGGCTACCGAGCATTGACCTCTACTGATGCCCTACCGCCACTTGCAGCGGCGCAACTTAACTGCTGGCCTCAGCATTGCTTCTAGTGACGCCTGGCTACCGCTGGTACTCGACCGCAGCACTACATTTACTGACACCTGGCCTCAGTCCTATCGATACTGACACCCGCCCACAGCGCTAACTATACTGACACCCGGCCACAGCCCTACCTCTACTGACGCCTCTACTGCCGCCCTACCGCTACTGGACATACTGCACAGCGCTGCCTCTAGTGTCGCCTGGCCACAGCTACCGCTACTGACAGTTGGCCACAGCCCTACCTCTACTGACGCCCTACTGCCAATAACACACTGCACAGCGCTGCCTTAAAGCCTCGTTCGCATTAGGCTAGTATTTTAGTCGAGAACCTCACTTTCAACTCGCTACTAAAACCGTTCGCACTTTCGTTCGAGTACAGTTCACAAGTGAATGGTGTGTTTTGAATAAACTCGACTAAATTGACAGGTTCGGACTCGTTCAGCCGGTAAGCCAGTGGGCTGTGACGGTGCTACTCGCCCGTGCAAATAGAACAACATGGATTGGCTCGACCAAATTACTTGCTAACCTACTCGACTAAAATACTGGCCTAATGCGAATTAGGCTTTAGTGATGCCCGCCAGCAGCTACCGCTATTAACACTCGTCCGCAGCCCTACATTTACTGACACCTGGCCACAGCCCTAGCGCTACTGACACCTGACCACAGCTCTACTTGGCACATTGGTGAACTGAATCATTACCGGCAATATAATGGATTCAGATTTTTCTGGTCCATTATTTGTCTATAGTAAGGTTTTATCTGCCGAAACTTATGAAGGTAACTCTTAAGTCGATAGGATTCAAGCTTACCCTCGGTGCTGTTGTTTATACCTTTGTGAGAGAAAATACTAATTAATGAATGTTAAAATGAATATGGAAAAAAGAAATGGAATAGATACACGTATGATATGCGAAGAAGGCATAATGCCACAATAATATGGTAATTAGAGAGCCTCTTTGCGTTTGTGCATCTTACATTTTATCTTGTAGAACAGCAGATTTTTCACTCAACTTACCCAATGTTCGCACAAATAGAGAATATACCTACATACTTAGATGTGAAATTTTCTACTGGTGCTATTTCACTGTTCGTGCCTCAAATAATTTATAAGAAAAATAAAAGTTTATTTTCTATGTATAATATAGTATAGTAAGTGTGTTAGTTGTAAATAAAATATTGCTCTTAGTTATAACATGTAAACGTTAGCAGCTATTAATATTGTTAAATACCTTTAAAAGTTGGTTAGCTTTGCAGAAAGTAATGGTTGGAAAGGTTTTTGTTTATTTGTTTTAAATCATAAAGTATCAGTACTAATTCGAACAAGCAGTATTTAATCGGTATTTTCTGGAATAATAAAATGTTAAAGCTGATGTCTGTTTATATTGTTAACAAAGTTAGGTTTATAATTATTCATTGTGAGGGAAGAAACCACACTAAAATTTTATCAGTATTTGTTAGCATTTAAAAATTATTTAATGTGACATTTTAACGTTTTTGAACTGATTTTTAATTTAAAAAGGAGCTAAAATTGTTTTAATTTAAATATCTTTAATTAATTTCTTACCACCATTAACACGTTACAGTAGAGAATACTACTAATATGAAATCAAAGTAAGTATTGGTAAAACAAACTTTTTAATTTATACAGTGTAGTTCCCCCTACTGAAAGTTGTGATAAATTTCCTCAGTTGCCATTACTATTGCATTTATAGATTATAGCAACTTTGAGATTTTAGATAGTAAATGTAATATTAATTTTCTTCACAGCTTAAACAAATTGTAAAAATCTGACTGACTCGATATTCTTAATAAACTTTTGTACCTGTAGTGTTGTTTTGTTCTCCATATCATAATATATCAATTTTCTTAACAGTAGAACTTTAAACGGTTAAAAACTGATTTCATTTTAATCTAAATTTTTAGAAGACAGATTATGGTGGATTGATGTGCTGTGAGGTGTGTACAGTCAAGATAAATTCATTGTATAACAGGTACGTAAAATCTATTTTGCCACTGAGTCTTCCATCAATTTTATTGCCCGGCAAAATTAAAGCCACTATACATACAGTTTAAACTGAACTTAAAAGAATTAAACAGTAAGTACTTACTACCTTTAGTACTCGGACGAGTGTTTAATAATTCGTCCTTTTTTTTATCGCTGGCAAAATGCGTTACGCATACTTGCCACCCGGGGGAAGTGACCTCAAGATCCGTATACCCACTAAAATAAAAACCAGCGATATCGATATTCGCCGTAGGCCTATGGCCACTGGCATGCTCCGCAGTCTCCTAAGCTAAGAATAAGCTTCAATAGAATGGAACATATTCGAAAGCATTAGGTACGGAGACTACCAGAGCTAAGTGCTGCCCCCAGTTTATTTAATTTTATTACTTCTAAACAAAATCAATAGGTACTCTAACTAGAACGGTATCATTTTATCAAATCGATGGCTTTTAGAGCACACATGTTCTAATTACAAAAATTGCGATTTTTACTTTTTGACTGAAAACTGTATTAATTGCCGTGCTCTACCGTTTGCACTTACCCACATGTCGATATTCTATCTCTTTCTATCAAAAACCCAGTGTCACTGTTGTATCAAGTAAGCTTTGGTTAAGTCCAAAAGTATTAAAATCCTTTATTTTTACTAATCTGCTACCAAAAACCCATAAGTGTTTTAAAGATTTCCTCCCACGGTTCTTGTTAACGCACAAAAATGTTAAGTGAATTTAAGACATGTAATCTTACATATTACCAAGGATCTAAATGTCGTAAGTGCAGTTAATACACAAACAAATCTAATGCTTGTAACTTTTTTAAGTGCACAAATGTCCTAAGTCGCTATGATACAAAAAAGAACTATGTTTATAAAATCATCGAAAATCAAATATCTAATCATCATCATCATCATCATCAGCCTATCACAGTCCACTGCTGGACATAGGCCTCTCCAATTGCACGCCACTTAGGTTGATCCTCGGCTTCTCGCATCCAGCTCCTGCTAGCCACCTTGCGCAAATCATCACTCCACCTAGCCTGAGGGCGTCCTACACTACGTTTGCCGAGACGCGGTCTCCACTCAAGAACTCGTTTACCCCAGCGGTTGTCGGTTCTGCGGCTAATATGGCCAGCCCACTGCCACTTCAGCTTGCTATGTCGGTAACTTTAGTTCTCTGCCGGATCACCTCATTTCTGATTTTATCCCTAAGAGAAACTCCGAGCATAGCTCTTTCCATAGCCCGCTGAGCGACTTTGACTCCGTATGTCATGAAGGGTAGGACGCACTGATTGAAGACTTTCGTCTTGAGGCATTGTGGGATCGACGATGAGAAGACTCGACGTAGTTTCCCAAATGCTGCCCAACCAAACTGAATTCTTCTGTTCACCTCATCCTCAAAGTTGTTTCTACCTAACTGCAATGTCTGCCCGAGGTACACGTATTTCTGAACAACTTCGAGGACGGCGCCGAGCATCGCAATCGGTTGCGGTAGTACATGTTCATTGAACATAACCTTGGTTTTATCCAGGTTCATCCGCAAGCCGATGCGCACAGAAGAGTCAGCCATGTCATTCAGCATCTGTTGTAGGTCCTGCAGCGTTTCTGCCATAATGACGATGTCGTCTGCAAATCGCAAGTGAGAGATGTATTCGCCATTGATGTTGATGCCTCGTCCTTTCCAGTGCAGCGTCTTGAACATATCCTCCATTGCATTTGTCGGGGAAATGACGTCCCCTTGTCTCACTCCTGATGCAACGGTATAGGTTTTGTTTGCTGATTCTGTACTTGGACGGACATGGTGGCGGCTTCGTAGAGACATCTCATCACTTACATGTACCGCCAATCTACTTGGCAACGCTGCAGGGACTCCAGAACAGACCAGATCTCTATCGAGTCGAAGGCTTTCTCATAGTCCACGAATGCTAGACACAAGGGCTGATTGTACTCTTCGGTCTTCTCATGACGACTCTTGAAAACAGCTTATAGACGTGGCTTAGAAGGTAAATGGGTCGATAGTTCTTCAGCAGGGTCTTATCTCCTTTTTTGAAGAACAGGACGACAATACTCCTACTCCACGCCTCCGGAGTTCTCCCTTCAAACAGGACAGCGTTAAAAAGCTTTTGAAGCTCTCAGTACGGGTTTACCTCCAGCCTTTAGCAACTCTGTTGTAACGCCATCCTCTCCAGGGGCTTTTCCATTTTTCAGCTGTTTAAGAGCCATCCTGATTTCGTCAATGCTGACTTCTGGCAGGTCTTGAGTGTAGTGGCGTGTTAACGCGGCTCTAGGGTCCTCATTTTCGGGATCAGGTCGAGATGCATGCGAAGCGTATAACCGGCCATAGAAGCGTTCTACTTCGGAAAGGACTGCTGGCTTCGAAGCAACGACTTCTCCACTTGCTGTGGTCAGTTTCATCAGGTGGCTTCTTCCAAGAGATTGTACGAACACTTTCGACCCCCGATTTTGCTCGATCGCTCTTTCAATCGCAAGAGTATTGGAGCAACGGAGGTCGTGTCGTACGAGCTTACTGATCTCTCAGTTTAGAGCGCGCTTTCCTGACGAAGTAACGGGTGGGTTTTCACGTCGTTCCTTAATCAGCCCTAAAGTTCCTTCCGAAAGCTTTGACTTGCCCTTACGCTGCATTTCACAAAATCTCGTACCTTCTTCCCTGAGGATCCGAACCACATTTTCGTGGTTCTGGTTTACGTCTGTTGTGGTTTCCACGGCAGCGAGTCGGTTTTCCAGGTTTGACTGGAACGTTTCAGATCCTATCATGGTTTGGAGCAAAGTAGGTCGGAGCCTTGACTTCATCAGACGGACACGTTCAGCCTTAAAATCGATATTCAGAGAGCCTCGAACGAGTCGGTGATCGCTTCCGGTATTAAACCTGTTAATCACGGAGACGTCTCTGAATATATGCTTTTTGTTGGTCATGATGAAGTCAATCTCATTTTTCGTCATAGTGTCGGGGCTTTGCCACGTCCACTTCCTTTGGGGCTGTTTCTTGAAGAAGGAGTTCATCAAGAAGAGGAAGTTGACAAGCATTTACCCCCTATGGTTTCTGCATCCAAATCCATGGGATCCAACTACCGATTCGTTGCAATTCTGTACTCCCACTTTAGCGTTGAAGTCCCCCATAACAACGCTGTTCACTACAGCGTTAGTGGTGAAGTGGAGGGCCTTTGATATGTCATCAAACATATCCTCCACCTCTTCGTCCGTGAGTTTCGAGGTCGGTGCGTGCGCTTGAACCACCTTGAGGCTATACCTCTCAGTGAGCTTAACAATAAGGTACGCTACCCTGTTCGACACACTGGACACTTCCACAACGTTGTCAGAAAGGGACTTATTTACCAGAAACCCAACGCCACCTTGGGATTGTTGGTCTCCCTCACGAAAGTACATTAGGTGGCCCGACTCGAGGGTTATGGTGTCCTCCCCCTCTCTTCGGACTTCACATAGCCCTAGGATATGCCACCTTATCTTCCCAAGTTCCACCTCAAGTTGAGCCAGATGCGAGTCTAGCCGTAGCGTGCGTCCGTTGTACGTCGCCAGGGTCAGTTGTTTTTGGTGGCCTCCCGTAACTCGGAGATTCTTCGCACCCCCCGTCCCGCCGTAACCATGGTCGCCACCATGACCAGGAATAGCGGGACCGCCGGGAACTGGGGGCCGTGGCGTTTTGTGCGTCTGCATAGGAGGTTATGCCCATAATCGCCACGCTGGGCAGACGGGTTGGCGATCGCAGGGCATAGCTTCTTGCACCGATGACGCTGCTGCCCGTCACCGGCCCGGTACACTTAACTACGCCTTCCGTTGGATGGTTATACCGCCATCGGTAGGTCAATCGCCAGAGCCTCGTTCGTCGTCCAGCTGGATGCACCGCGTGCAGGTGAGGTTGGCTTGGGGCGGAAGATGGTGGTTCGCCCCTCTACATCCCTTGGTTTGTTTAGGTTGGTTTAGGTAAAGCTATTATATGTAAGTAAGTATTTATGATGTTTTATGTATTTATTGAAAATGTAGAATTCCTACTAAAGTCATGGCAGCATGGTGTCAGACCTTAGCCGGTTCCGAAAGGGACAAAATTACAAAAAATAATTGACATTGACAATTTGACATATCGTCAATCGTGCGGCATGAATGAAAGTTTTGTTGAGCTGGGAAAGGAAATATTTTGTTAATTTTAGTTTTTAATATTTATTCTAACCAGAAATGTGACTAAATTGTAATTAAAATGGATATCATAACAGTAATTTGGTCTTTGATCTTCTACGGGTTAATTTTCTGCTTGGCTTTGTTCATTTTTGTAAGTATTGAATACATTTAAATTATTTTACCTAATCAGAAAAAGACACGACATTACCTGAAATACACGTCAGCCGTAAAACTTACATGTTATAATTGTATTTATGCATATTTCTTTATTCTAGACACATATATTATGTACTTTTAAAGTTCACAATCTTGATCCAAGAGAAAGTAAAAATTATTAACCTGCATTGGTTTGATTACAGGCTTGTGTGATCATATATGTAGTAACAGATCCGTACCCAGTTGTGGAGCGGTTTAAGGAAGAAGACACATATGAAGATCCTAAAACAAAGACTAGAGTAAAGTTTTCAAGTGTTGAGGAACCCCAGAGTGTACATCTAAGTGTTGTAGTCCCTGCCTACAATGAGGAAGAAAGGTGTAAGTTTATTTACTCAAGTATATTATCAAGCATTAAACATATACTATTTTCTGTTCCCCACGACTTCATACAACTAAGAACTATTTGTCAGGAACTGTAATATGTTAATGGCAAATTTTATCCAGATTAATCCCTTAACCCCCAGGAGGCACTCGGTTGCCACGATAACAATTGATTTCAATTGTGTCTGGAATAACTCATGATCGATGGATTAATTAAGCTATTCTAACGTCACAACAAACAACCATTCATACTCTCACATTTATTAGTAAGAATGTTAATAAATGATTGCTCCGTTTAGTAATTGTTTTAAAACAAACATTGTTTTATTATTTTAGTACCACCTATGCTAGATGAAGCATTAGAATTTCTAGAAAAAAGAATAACTGAACATCCTTTCTACAAGTATGAAATCATAGTAGTGAGTGATGGCAGCAAGGATAAGACTGTGAAAGTGGCTTCGGATTATACCAAAAAATATGGAAGTGAAAAAGTAAAATGTCTTGAACTCATTAAGAATAGAGGCAAAGGTGGTGCTGTACGAATGGTGAGTATTCAAAATCACTAATGCTAGTAGGGCCCTAGAAAAGCTTGTAATTTGAATTCATTAAATTAGAAGCAGTTAAATTCAGTTTTATTTCTGCAAATAGGCCCCAGGAGGCGCTTTTATACGTCCCAATTTAAACCTACCACTGCTTCAGGACAAGTCTGGGCTAGTGCCGAGAAGAAGCAGCGCAAGAAACTCGGTCACTATTGTCAGCAATTGCTACAATTCATAAATATCCCTACTCCATAAATACCTACATGATGCAATGAACTTTTTTTATACTCATGAATTTTAATATCAATACTTGCTATCAGTAAATATTGTCCATAAATGTCACACCAGTAGTGTGGTACTAAATAAGTTTAAATAAACACTTGCTTCGCCATAATCTAAAAGAAGAAAAAGAAGTTTAAATAACATGAAATTCCATTATATCTTACATTTTCACAAAAGAAATCAGGGAACTTATTCTATATAAGGATAGGCTTAGTTCCCTAAAAGACAAGATCACCTAGTAAGGGGATTTTTAGTAAGTCTAATAATTCATACTATTTAACAACTTATATTAATCTTATTGAATTAAATTAAATTAAATGAATATATCAATCTCAGATATTATGATCCATAGTAGGTAGGTATATAATAGGAATTAGTTTGTAGTTAATTTATAAACAATCTTTTATTTAAACAAAATTGCATGTATCTTATTTTTTTCTTGTTCTAGGGTGTTCTGAGTTCTAGAGGCTCGTTGATATTGTTTGCTGATGCTGACGGTGCATCAAAATTTGAAGATTTGAAAAAGCTTGAAGTTGCATTACAGGAAATTGTAAAATGTGATGCCATCGTACAACCAGAGGAAGTTAGTAAAGCTCAAGTCCTAGTTATTGGCTCTAGGGCTCACTTAGAAGAAGAGTCTTTAGCTAAAAGAAATATTTTTAGGTAAGGGATTATAGAGAAGTTATAATAAAACTTTAAAGTACTTACCACACAAGTAACACAACTGAATCGCATACATTATTATTATTTATGTTACATACTTATTTACACAAGTTAAATTTATTTTTGTCATCTTTTCAGAAACATATTGATGTACGGATTCCATTTCCTGGTTTGGTTATTTACTGTAAAGGGCATTAGAGACACACAATGTGGTTTTAAACTGTTTACCAGGAAAGCTGCACAAACTTGCTTCAAGAGCTTACACGTAAACAGATGGTAATTTTAACTTACCTTTATTCTATAAAATGCAGTATAGCAATTTGTATCAAAAACTAAATTTACTTTAGTATATTTCACCAACATACACCATTTCTAAAGGATTATTTTAATAAATTAATGAAGCTGTCAAGACTGTTGTGTGTATGATATAAATAAGTATTCTCGTGTTTTGTTCATTGCTTACGATCTCTTTTCTCTCTCTTAACTTTATTAAACTCTGTTAGATATTTAAAAGATATAACGGGATTTTAACGCGAACATACCTTATTCTATTTGCCTGACGTTTCGACCGTGTTGGATCGGTCGCTACAGCAAACAGCAAAGGTATGTTTACGTTTAAATTCCGTTATTGAATAGTTATGCAACGCAATAGTTTAAAAGTAGTTGTTACAATAGGGTTTGATAATACACGGTGCATTTTAAACCACCTGGAAAACGAAGCCCACCATTATGTGACCATTATGTATAACATCATGGCAGGGTTAAATTTATTAAAAAAAATTTTTTTTTAAATAATTAGTATTGGTAAAATCGTATTTACCTGCCCGACGTTTCGATCCGATTGCACGAATCATGGTCGCGGGCAGACTGGAGGCGCACTGCGTCGTCTGGCTGGTTGAGAAGAAATGTTTTCTTCTACCCGCGATTCTTCAACAATTTTGTCACTCGTACAGTCAGTTCGACAAACTACACTAACAATGTCCGGGTTTATTACTAAAGGCATGGCGCGCGATCTTCACATTGTTAACACTGGGTTCCATGACGATGGCAAATGAAATCCATCTTCTCTATTGAAATTCTTGTGTTTCTTTATTGCAATAGCTTCACGTATTAGTCTTGTGTAGTAATTACGATCAGTTGAGAGAATTTTCGGATCATGTAGTTCCATCCAGTGATCAGTGCAATCGGATCGAAACGTCGGGAAGGTAAATACGATTTTACCTATAAATTATAACATTGCATTGTAAATCCCGGTTCAGTGATAAGTTTTATGTGTAACAATGCATCAAGAAAGTTTAAAAACCTATAATTTATATTGATTCATACTTTTAATTTTGTAACACGCTGTGACGCGCACAGACGTATAATTTTGCTGCAGCGGGGTCCCGGATAAATAAACCTTACCCAGCTACATTCGTGCGCGTCACAACGTGTTTCTAAATATGTAGCTAAAACAATATTTTATATTTAAAAAATTAATATTATATATAAAAATGAAAAGAATACTGCCAAGATGTTATACATAATGGTTACATAACGTGGGCTTCGTTTTACAGGTGGTTGAAATTGCACCGTGAATAACAATAACTGACTAAGTGCGAGAAATTCGTAAAGCAATGCTTTGCCAGCCTGAAATTAAATAAATTGTAGTAGAATAGTACCACCACGTTCTTATTGGTGTCCAATTGGTGTTTGACAGCTTTGTTAAGACTAAGTCTGCCAGACTGCGATTTCCGGCGATCATGATGTAGTGAAAGCAAGAAACAATTATGCTAATACCAAAGCCTTTAAGAGACTTTTAAGATTGTTTCCAACAGTCTACTACCTATCTAACTAATGTAAATTTAATTTCAGGGCATTTGATGTAGAATTATTATACATAGCACAACAACTTAACATTCCAATAAAAGAGATTCCCGTACGATGGACTGAAATAGAGGGCTCCAAGATCACCCCAGTGCTCTCTTGGCTGCAGATGGGGTGCGACCTTGGCCTTATTTGGCTTAAATATAGAATAGGTGCTTGGAAGATCAAAACAAAAAAGATAGATTAAGAAATTGTATGTTAAACTTTTTGAATACAATATTGTATATCAATCTATTAAAGATCGTATTTTAAATATTTTCCTTTATCACATTTATTCACCAAGAAAATCTCTCAAGTCGCAAAGTGTGGAAGATAGAAGCTTTTGGCCTTGAGTAAAGCAGATGTGTCAAATCCCCGATCAATTTAGAACTACCTTTTTTAAATTGGCCAGTGAGTTATTGTCGTGCTTTGGAAAAGGCTGCAGGATAGGACGTGAGCCCACTGCTGCCTGTCATAATGCAGCCACTGCGACGAAGACACTGCGCAACATTTTCAAACCTTTTTTCTTAGTAAGAAATTGTTAACT
This sequence comes from Anania crocealis, assembly GCA_949315895.1. Taxonomy (NCBI): domain Eukaryota; kingdom Metazoa; phylum Arthropoda; class Insecta; order Lepidoptera; family Crambidae; genus Anania; species Anania crocealis. Next base: position 5,519,455 of record OX438884.1, read on the forward strand.
TTTCCATGTTTAAACATTTTAGAATCTTGTCTGTTTGTTAAATATAACTTAGATAAATACGAAAAGGTCGAGTCTTTAGCTAGTCTTCGTCCCCGTAAACTAGTCGAGGCGTCGAGGTCAGCTTTTGAAGCCTCGAGGCGAATTGCATGGACTCAGTTAGCTTGGTAGGCTCGTAGTCCCGAGCCAGTAGTTTCGTAGTACATATATAGCAATACGAAAGAACGAGTCTGTAATATTTTATTAATGTAGAATTGTAGATTATTACATTCTTCTTGTGATTCTCGGTGTCGCAACCATCATGACGGGTAAACGGCGCGGCGCCTACTGCTGGGCCAGGCCTCCCCAAGGATCTTTACAAAAATTGGTCCGCGCCACCATGGTTGTCGACATTTATTATTAGCTGTTCATTTAAAATGCTTTTAACGTCTTGTTCTTGCAGAGTGTCGTCGTGACCAATAACTTTTTGCAAATAATTATGTATTCTAATAACATTATCTTAGTTCAGATAATTTGCGGATGCGCGTATCTGACAAATGACTAAGGGCATCATATACCGCCAGTTTTTATGAATAAATGGTAATAGGCAGCTGTTTTTACTAACATTGATATAATAAAATTACATTCATAAATACATCTTTAATAATTATATTTCATAAAAGGAGATTTTTACATAGATCATAAGAATTAATTCAAGAAATCAACATTTAAATATCATAAGATCAATTTTGTCAATACAATAGCATTAACAATACTACAGTGAAACAAATAAATACTTATTTGAGTACAAATGACTGAATTAGGTTTGTTTATTACAGTCACAATAATAGTTGTAAATATTACAAATTTCGTTTGCATAACAATATAACTCTTGAGCATATACTTTAGATGACGGGCTAGCCGAACAATCGGCTTAGCTATATTTTAGTCTAGTCTAGACGAAACTAATATATAGCGGTAAACCGATCTACTCGTAAAATAAACTTAATTATGATGTAAGAATTGATCTTCATTGAAATCTCATTAACAGAACGGTGGGTACATTCAAAAGGTTATATTAGGCATTATAAAAGTCAATTCAATCAATAATGTTAGCTCCAGTTTTTTGAATTGACCATTCAATCTACATAAATATTTAAACTGAAAACACACAGGATTTAATGCAAGTAATGAACATTTTAAGTTTAAATAGTATATACCGCCCCGCGACGTTCGATTCGTTTGAACGACTCATGGTAGCGGGCAGAGTGGGGAGGTGGTTGCATTAAATCCTGTCGGCTAAGTTTTATGTGTAAAAATGCAACAATAATAAAGGTTTAATATAATATTTATACATGTAACTTACTACTGCATGTTTGTGGTCGTTATTATTAATATAATAAAGTTTTATTAATTTTCAATCATGTAGTTCAACAGTACACGCAGGTACAAAAGCAAGAAAGTTTTAATATAATATGTAATTGCAATTCGTTGCATATAAATATTTTTGTTGTAATATACAAAAAGAAATACCATGAGTTTACACATTGCGGCTTATATTATGCGGTTGCGCCAATGAGTAAAGTTTAATAAAATTATTAGTTTAGGATCTCTTACAACCTGGAACAATACGGATTCACGGACACCGGTATTAAAAAAAATCGGTAAATGATAATGAAAAATTTACGGTTTAACATGTTTTCGATTATAATCGAACTACAAATTGAGCCGTGTAAAAATACATTTATCATTTAAGCTGTTACAAAAATTTTGGCAAAATGAGCACAAGGTAATTTACGTTCCTTACTTTATATTTATAGATGGAATAAGTTAACTATACCTAAGGGCAAAGTATTTATTTTATAAACAAGTAAAACTGAAAACAACTACATTTTCATATAAAACAACATTTTCATATAATGTGTGCTATGGTTAAACAATTTTATTAATACAATTTTATTTTAGTAGTTGGTCTCACTATAAATTAGAATGCTTTATTCATTACCATTACATACGACAGCCGGCTGCCGACAATTGATTTTAATTGTGTCTGGAATAACCCACGTTAAAAATCAGTTAAAATCAGTTTTATTTCTGCAAATAGGCCCCAGGAGGCGCTTTTACACGTCCCAATTTAAACCTACCACTGCTTCGGGACAAGTCTGGGCTAGTGCCGAGAAGAACAATTTAATTGCTTAAAATATCATATAAAGTATTTAAATAGCTGTTTCGTCTTAACTGACTGTCAAACATCTGCAAAGATGTTTCTTTCGGGTGTTAAGGGTGCAAATTCTTAACATTTGATGAAACAACGCTGGCTTACAGCGATAAGAATATTAAAAATTGACGCCTATGACGTAGTGTCTCGGTGGCTGAATGGTTAAGACGCTGACTGCAGCCGATGACCTTGAGCAATGAACACGCCCACAAATTTATTCGTCTTTGAATTTCTTTGGAACGCGCCACAGCTATCACTGTCGATTCTCGTAGGAGTGACAGAGAAAAAGCGCATGGAATAGAAGGGCCTAAGTGCCAAACAACAAAATTCGTTGTGCAATTTAAAATTGCCATTTTATGAAAAATCTAAATCAGCCATTTGCTTAAGCAACATGTAATATACAATATAGCAAAATTTTATTATCATTGTTATACGGACTGCTGAGAAAAATGGTAATTTATGTATTTTCAGAGGCTACTTTGAGACTAAGAGGGGCAAATGTTCATTTGATGATGTTAACAATACCCTCTCTAAATTATTACATTGGTTTACAACAAATAATCTTTTACTAAATGCAAATAGAACAAAATGTGTAAAATTTACCATGCCCAATGTAAGATTTGCTGCTACTCATATAATTGTTAAAGATGAACCACTAAACTCTGTAGATTTAACTACCTTTTTAGGTATAACTGTAGACTCTCATTTGCAATGGGGTGCTCATATTAGGGTGCTGTCTGGAAGACTTAGTTCTGCTGCTTATGCTGTGAGAAAGATAAGGCAATTGACTGATGTTGAAACGGCAAGATTAGTATATTTTAGCTACTTTCATAGCATAATGTCATACGGAATTCTGTTGTGGGGCTCAGCGGCAGATATTGAGTCAATTTTTATATTACAAAAACGTGCTGTACGGGCTATTTACGGCCTTCGACCCCGTGACTCGCTGAAAGAGCTCTTCAAAGAGATTAATATACTTACAGTGTCTTCTCAATACATTCTCGAGAATATTGTTTACGTTCGTAAGAACATACATTTATTTCTTAAGAAAAGTAACGTACACAATTTCAATACTAGAAATAAAGATAAACTCGCCGTTCCAGGCTTCAGACTGCGAAAAGTAGGAAAATCGTTTATGGGAAATTGTATCCGTATTTTCAACAAATTACCAAAGGATATTGCTGAACTCCCTGTACATAAACTTAAATCGTATGTCAAAGTTATTTTAATGAAAAAGGGCTATTACACTGTTAATGATTATTTAAATGATAGAAATGTATGGCATTAAGTTGTCCCAGCTCGTACTTGCTTAAACCTTGTAAAAATTACCTTACCTTGTAAAAATGTATTTAAAAAGAGGCTGACAATAGTGACCGAGTTTCTTGCGCTGCTTCTTCTCGGCACTAGCCCAGACTTGTCCCGAAGCAGTGGTAGGTTTAAATTGGGACGTGTAAAAGCGCCTCCTAGGGCCTATTTGCAGAAATAAAACTGATTTTAACTGATTTTTAACTGATTTTAACTGATTTTTTTCTATCGAGAAAAGTTTTTAGAATCGTGTTTTGGAAACAGCCACCTGGTCGAAAATATGATCAATTACAACTACATAGAATTTGGCAACAATACGAGCCATAGGCTTAAAGCAAAACAATCTTCATTGAGCTCGATTTGGCTCATGTCAGCGTCTTTAAGCGCCGCACCCGGCATGCGAGGAGATGCGGGTTCGATTCCCGCCTGAGACATAATTTTTCAAGTTTAAATACTGATATTATAATTGCAATTAAATTGCTTAAAATATCATATAAAATATTGACCTCGATGTTATGTCAGTGTTAACTTTATAACCCGGCCAAATGTCGGCATGCAATAGTATGGATATTTATGTCATATTGTAATCATCGATTGTACAGACAACAGCACGTCAACCTACCACAAAACGTCAAATTTTATCAATTGATATTGATCTCTACCTGTTGGACTTAAAGTTGAAAATCAATTCAATGACCTTTAACTTTTTGGGTAGGTTGACCTGCCGTTGTCTGTACTAAAAGTGCACCCTTATGCAGTTTTAGTTGGGACATTTCTTTGACGCTGATCGTGAATCTAATTTCGTTTAATATTAAATCTGTGTTAGAACTGCTCTGAGCCGCGCAGCAAACTGTAACATCCGGACGACAAACGAATCTACGCGAGACAGGGTCCACGCTATTGCATAATTGTTGTTAATCAAGTTAGCATGATTCATTGCGGGCAGGACATGCTTAGTTTATTTTTCACAACCGCGTAATAGATAAAATACGAATATTATCTCATCGGTGCGGAAAATAAACGTTCATTTAATTTGTAATATAAATTCATTTCCGTCACCTCTAACAGTCAGTTACCAGCCTAACCCCTCATACGGAATGCAGCTTTTAAGTGGTCAGTTTTGAAACTACTGCTGCGTTTAGTGTGCGTGTAAGACGACGCTGCAACAGATCTGCTCCGCCTTGACTTGCATTTGGTATGATAAAGTTTTAAATAGGACGGAGACAGAATGACGAGAGCGCGAGTGTGACACGTAGCTAGTCTAGCTGGTAAGACCTGTTTTGGATTCTGTAGTCAACAAATAACCCAATTTTTAGTAGTTTCGCCATTCAGTCCATGCCATTAATCTTTAGTACAACAAAGCATAGAAAAAATAAAAAATAAATTAGTGCACCTGTTCTACTCGTTAAGTGGGGATGAATATATTTTTTCTTGTCTTATCCCTCAGTGTGGTTTACTTTCGTTGGATACGTCTTGAATATATTGTAACCACAATTTCTAGATTCAGGGATATATTTGCGGTGTATTAAGTTATGAAATGTATTTGTTAAAGTCAAATGACGTTTTAGCACTTTTTATATCGCAACGAAACGCGAAGCTTTATCTGGACACATTAATAATTAAAATACCTTACGCAACTGGTTTTAAAACTCTTGGTTGACAGCGCATGCATGAGCTTTAAAAAGCTACTTTTACACTTTTAAAGTGACACACTCATAAGATTTTTTCCCATAATAGGAAAACAGTAACTATAGTGCAGTTTCAAAAACAGACATAAGAAATTCAATATTCTACCTAAATGCTTGCCCCTCTTAGTCTCAAAGTAGCCTCTGAAAATACATAAATTACCATTTTTCTCAGCAGTCCGTATAACAATGATAATAAAATTTTGCTATATTGTATATTACATGTTGCTTAAGCAAATGGCTGATTTAGATTTTTCATAAAATGGCAATTTTAAATTGCACAACGAATTTTGTTGTTTGGCACTTAGGCCCTTCTATTCCATGCGCTTTTTCTCTGTCACTCCTACGAGAATCGACAGTGATAGCTGTGGCGCGTTCCAAAGAAATTCAAAGACGAATAAATTTGTGGGCGTGTTCATTGCTCAAGGTCATCGGCTGCAGTCAGCGTCTTAACCATTCAGCCACCGAGACACTACGTCATAGGCGTCAATTTTTAATATTCTTATCGCTGTAAGCCAGCGTTGTTTCATCAAATGTTAAGAATTTGCACCCTTAACACCCGAAAGAAACATCTTTGCAGATGTTTGACAGTCAGTTAAGACGAAACAGCTATTTAAATACTTTATATGATATTTTAAGCAATTAAATTGTTCTTCTCGGCACTAGCCCAGACTTGTCCCGAAGCAGTGGTAGGTTTAAATTGGGACGTGTAAAAGCGCCTCCTAGGGCCTATTTGCAGAAATAAAACTGATTTTAACTGATTTTTAACTGATTTTAACTGATTTTTTTCTATCGAGAAAAGTTTTTAGAATCGTGTTTTGGAAACAGCCACCTGGTCGAAAATATGATCAATTACAACTACATAGAATTTGGCAACAATACGAGCCATAGGCTTAAAGCAAAACAATCTTCATTGAGCTCGATTTGGCTCATGTCAGCGTCTTTAAGCGCCGCACCCGGCATGCGAGGAGATGCGGGTTCGATTCCCGCCTGAGACATAATTTTTCAAGTTTAAATACTGATATCATAATTGCAATTAAATTGCTTAAAATATCATATAAAATATTGACCTCGATGTTATGTCAGTGTTAACTTTATAACCCGGCCAAATGTCGGCATGCAATAGTATGGATATTTATGTCATATTGTAATCATCGATTGTACAGACAACAGCACGTCAACCTACCACAAAACGTCAAATTTTATCAATTGATATTGATCTCTACCTGTTGGACTTAAAGTTGAAAATCAATTCAATGACCTTTAACTTTTTGGGTAGGTTGACCTGCCGTTGTCTGTACTAAAAGTGCACCCTTATGCAGTTTTAGTTGGGACATTTCTTTGACGCTGATCGTGAATCTAATTTCGTTTAATATTAAATCTGTGTTAGAACTGCTCTGAGCCGCGCAGCAAACTGTAACATCCGGACGACAAACGAATCTACGCGAGACAGGGTCCACGCTATTGCATAATTGTTGTTAATCAAGTTAGCATGATTCATTGCGGGCAGGACATGCTTAGTTTATTTTTCACAACCGCGTAATAGATAAAATACGAATATTATCTCATCGGTGCGGAAAATAAACGTTCATTTAATTTGTAATATAAATTCATTTCCGTCACCTCTAACAGTCAGTTACCAGCCTAACCCCTCATACGGAATGCAGCTTTTAAGTGGTCAGTTTTGAAACTACTGCTGCGTTTAGTGTGCGTGTAAGACGACGCTGCAACAGATCTGCTCCGCCTTGACTTGCATTTGGTATGATAAAGTTTTAAATAGGACGGAGACAGAATGACGAGAGCGCGAGTGTGACACGTAGCTAGTCTAGCTGGTAAGACCTGTTTTGGATTCTGTAGTCAACAAATAACCCAATTTTTAGTAGTTTCGCCATTCAGTCCATGCCATTAATCTTTAGTACAACAAAGCATAGAAAAAATAAAAAATAAATTAGTGCACCTGTTCTACTCGTTAAGTGGGGATGAATATATTTTTTCTTGTCTTATCCCTCAGTGTGGTTTACTTTCGTTGGATACGTCTTGAATATATTGTAACCACAATTTCTAGATTCAGGGATATATTTGCGGTGTATTAAGTTATGAAATGTATTTGTTAAAGTCAAATGACGTTTTAGCACTTTTTATATCGCAACGAAACGCGAAGCTTTATCTGGACATATTAATAATTAAAATACCTTACGCAACTGGTTTTAAAACTCTTGGTTGACAGCGCATGCATGAGCTTTAAAAAGCTACTTTTACACTTTTAAAGTGACACACTCATAAGATTTTTTCCCATAATAGGAAAACAGTAACTATAGTGCAGTTTCAAAAACAGACATAAGAAATTCAATATTCTACCTAAATGCTTGAGTATAAAAAAATTAAGAGCTAAGGTAAAAAAGTTGTAGAAAACTTTATAAAAATAATAATTGTAAGAATCTCACGAACACTATTTGTACAAGTAGAATAAGATACTTATATAATATTTACCCCAGAACTCAGTGACGCAAATTATGTACTCAGCAGCAGTCCTACGGCCAGCACTGGACGGAAGAAAAACATCGTGGTTAGTTCAGGGCCTGATGCCCAAATTACAATGGGCTATGACCCTGAGATTCTCATGTATTTAAATCAGTATGTATGTTTACGTCCAATGAACATAATCATTTAAACTTTTTCATCACTTTATAATATTATGACCTTCACATAAATAATTTCGAATTGTATATTTTTTAATAAAATTGGAGTTATTATCTAACATTGTTAAGAGGAAACACAAGGGCCGGTTTTCCATACAAACGTAGTCCCCTGTTTTCTCCCTGGATAAAGCCAGTAGAGCAATAATTTTTATTACAAAAATCCATGGCCACTATTAGCATGTTTATATGTTTCCTGTTTTTTCATAAATTAATTAATAAAAAAGATATGTGCCCTCAAAAATCGAACAAATTCGCCAGATTTTCCGCTGTGTTCAAACATCCAGAAAACAAATTTAGCTAAATTTTAGAAAAAAAGGAAAACATTCGAACACGGCCAAAGCCTTTCTTTAATTTTTAATGAATTAATGAAAGTACTTAAATCGGTCTAATTTTGGAAAAGTAATCGGGGGACTACGAAACGTTGATTTGGTGTGTTTTTAGTAGGTATTTTCGGTCCAAGAAGCAGTTGTCTCTATCACACTCTGCGGTGAAGGCGTTTGGCACTACGCGACAGCAATAGATTTTACAAATACCTATTTTTCAATTCTCTCGCCCTTAGTGTTTCCTCTTAATATGAAGTTATTACACAGAAAGCACCTAACAAGAAAAATAACAATCAGGCAAATACTACTTACTTATACGGAAGTTAGAAAGTAGATAGACATCTCACAGACATATTTCCTTATACAAATGCTTTAAGCAACATTTAATAAACGTTCTTATATTAAACTATGATTATTTATTATATAAGTATAAAACTTGTCTTTATAATTGCATTATAAATATTTTTCATGAAATGTTTCTTCGTTACACACACCTTTAATATATTAGTTATGCTGTTATGTAAAATGTATCACATAAAAGGATTGGAATTATTTCGAAGTTAATACTTCAATTCACTAGTGGTAGTAAGTGATGAAATCAAAAAGTTGATTTAAAAAATTACAATAATAATTAGACTAGCTTTTTTTCGCGGCTTCGAACGCGTGCAATTTTGATTATGAAACTATCCCATTATATTCGAGCTAATAATTTATATCCGTTCCTAATTTCATTTGGTAACGGATCCAAGCCGTTCTAGCGGGATCGAATAACAAAAAAACATCTTAACTTACGCATTTATAATATAAGTCTGAACTAAAATTAGTAAAATTATTTTAATCATAAGAATCACTGATTTGAAAATTAAATGTGCGTACATATTTTTGGATCATCATCATACTGTATACTAATATAATTATTTGTCTTAAACATGTTCCCTTACTAATAAAATGAGTTGATCATAAAATTGTATAGAAAATATATTTGCAACATTTTTAACTCATTTACTTAGTTAAATGGAAATACACATTTTATTAGTAATGGAAAAACAAGAAAAAGGATCGAATACATTTGTCATTCAGCGATTAATTGTTTTACTTATACCTTTAATCCAAACACCATTTTCAAGAATTGTTCATAATGAATTGTGATAACACCATCCTGGTCTGTGTCGTACTGGCGAAAAGATGAAGTTAATGTCTGAAAACAAATAAGGTTTACTGTAAACAACTGAGAGTAACTATTAAAGAAAACTAATTGATCAAACATTCATTAAACGACTTCCGTCGTGGAGTGGCGGTCAGACCGATATCAAGGTGTCGTTTGCTGCGAGGCACCAGGTTCGATTCCCGGAGAGGTCAATGTAGAAAAAAAGATTTTTTCCATATTTTTTCAGATCTGGGTGTTCGTGATACCTTCAGTGCTTTAAATAGCTACTTACTTTGGGATCAGAACACACACAGTTAACAAAGAAAACATTTACTCACATATAAGGTAACGCAACACTGAATAAAGTCATCAAACAGTATCGTTCCCCTTCCAAATCTGTCAAACTTCTGGACCATAGTGTTGACAACGTCGTCAGACAGCCTGTACCCGAAAGCCGTGAGCGCATTCTTCAGCTCCTGTCTGTCAATATTCCCGGAGTTGTCACGATCGAATGATCTGAAGCAGTTCTGCCAATCGCTTACATACTTCCATAGAGCACCAAAATCTTCGAATGAAATTACACCCCTGTTTTGTTTATCGAACATACCTGGAAAACACATTATTTTTATAATTACATATTATATTAGGTCTTTACCTATGAAATTGCCGTTTTGTACAATGATATTTAAAAAGTATAGATAGGTTATGCCCTTACAAAACTATCGAAATATCTGTGCCGCTTGCGAACAACTGCACACATGCGTAATTCTTATTTTGTCCTTGTCACACTCGTGAAAAGAACAATTACTTTCTCTTTCATGGATTTGAAAAGACGTCACAATTGTGACGTTTTAGGGACGCATATTGAGAGTGCATGTAACATATCTATTACTTTTTAAATATCATTGGTTTTGTATGAAAAAATTTAAACGAATTTTTTTCATGTATTTTTTATTTGTATTAATCGAAGTAATCACTTAATCACCCATGCAATCAATGCATCTTTGCCAGTTTATTGATGCCCTTCTTAAAGAAATCAGCTGGACGGGAGGCAACAAATTCTTCAAAGGCATTTTGTACTGCCTCTCGGGTATTGTTTTTTTTTCCCACCAAGAAGTTATCCAAATTCTGGAAAAAGTAGTAGTATGTAGGCGCAAGGTCTGGTGAGTAGGGCGGATGACGGAGAGCTTCCAACCCCAGTTCTTGCAACTTGGAGACCGTCTGCTGTGCACTATGAGGTCGTGCAGGAGCAGCGGAGACGAGCGATTGACCAATGCTAGTTGAAGATGTGCCAGCTTCTCGATCATTGTTTTCTTCACAGTACACATCTGCAGTAATGCTCACCCCGTTTGGTAAGAAGCTGTGATGAATCACACCGGCGCTAGACCACCAAACAGTGACCATCACTTTTCTAGGGGCAAGTTTTCGTTTAGGGCATTGTTTAGGTGCTGAATCAGGATCCAACCAACTTGCTGAGCGCTTGCGGTTATCAAACAGAATCCATTTTTCATCGCAGGTAACAATGCAGTTTAAAATTCCTTCATTTGTGTGTCTGTTGAGCAGTGCAAGGCACGTCTCGACGCGTACTTCACGCTGGCGATCATTGAGTTCGTGGGGCACCCATTTGTCAAGCTTTTTTTACCTTGCCAATTTGGCGCAAATGGACCAATATTGTTTTGACGCTAACGTCGAAAGCTGCTGCTAATTTAGCCGTAGATTGTGTATCATCAGCTTCTACAATCGCCTTTAATTCGTCATCATTGTCGACCAAAGTCTTCGGACGACCGCGAGGTTCATTTTTCAGGTCGAAATTTCCAGAACGGAGGCAAGCAAACCAATAACAGGTGGTGCGTTGGTTTGTTGTGTTAGCTCCGTAAACGTCGTCGATGTTGCGTGCCGCTTGTGCCGCGTTGCTGCCACGACGGTACTCATATTCCATAATTACTCGAATTTTTAAAGTATCCATTATGACGAAAAAGACTGAAATGCGATGAAAATGTAACACTAATCAATAAACAAATGACTACTTTTTGAAAAAGAATTCCATGTTTTTGAAATAAAATTAATTTGAAATTAGAATTATTAGCCAAACAAAAATTATTTTAATTTGAAATGGCCAGTACCTACTGCAGAACGGCAATTTCATAGGTAAAGACTAAAGACCTATTATATCAAGGCTTGATCGATTTTTTTTTCAATTATACAACCTTGTCGCTAGATATTCCAGTAAATGGTAATAAAACAATAAAATTGTAAAAACATGCTATTAAAAAAAACTAGACAAGTGCTAGTCGGCCTCGCCCAACGAGGATTCCGTACAAATTTGGAACAACCTACAAATATTTTAAACGCGAAAGTTTGTGAAGATGTATGGATGTACGGCTGTTTCTTACTCTTTCACGCTAAAACGACTCGACGGATCTGAATGAAATTCGGCACGGTGATAGTTATTGGCTGGAATAACATACCTAGGCTACTTTTTATCCCAGAAAAAGGTACGATTTCCGCATGATAATTTCAATACGTAGTTTTAAATTCAAAATTCCTCGCTTACGAACGAAGTCGCGGGCAACACCTAGTAGTACATATTAAGGATATTAAGACCGCGCATATGAAAAATATATAAAACGGAACCCTAATACTACTTAGTCAGGTCATAAGTTCTGTCACATGTGTAATATGAAATAATTTAGACATGTTTATTATTTATGTAACCATTTATATAGCAAAATGAACTTAATAAAACATAGATTCATATGGTAATAAAGTTTATTCAAAATGACCCCCGCGATTTTGAATACAGGCCTTCAATCTGCGCGGCCAGTCGTCTATCGCAGCACGAACGAGGTCCATGTCAATATAGGCGGCTGCCTTAATCAAGGATGCCTTGAGTGACTCCAAATCTGGATGACGCTTTGAGCAGGCCTTTTCCTCCAAGTGTTGCCATATCTTGTAATCTAACGGACTCAAATCTGGACTGGAGAAGGGCCAGTCTTCGTGCCGGAAGAAGTCGATTTCACGCGCCGCCAGCCAGTCTTGTGTGCTTTTCGCTCTATGAGCTGGCGCAGAATTTTGTTGGAATACCCAGTGCCTGTTATTAAACATGGTATGAGGAACAGGTTCCACAAGGTTCTTGAGGACTGTATTTTGATACACAACTGCATTCGTTTTTACGCCTTTCTCACAAAAATGTACCTCAGTTAAGCCCCAATAAGAGACTCCCAACCAAACCATGAGCGAGGATGGAAAATGACCTCGTTGGACACGCGGAATACGGTTGCTCGCGTCTTCACTGCTGTGTGCGTACACCTTATCATTTTGTTTATTGTAGCTCTCTTCCAAGGTGAAAATTTTTTCATCCGAAAAAAGAATTTCCCGATGCTTTTTTATCGCGTACCGCTCGCTTCAACAAAGCGCGGCATCTCTTCAGTGTCAGATCCATTAAACGAGCGTCCAAACGATGTCCTGTTTTTCTTCGATATGCCCTAAGCCCTAAGTCTTCATTTAACACCCTTTTCACCGTGGTCCTGCTTAACCCCAAGGGCCAACAGTTTCTGCTTACGTATGGGATTTCTTTGAATTCGCGCCTTCACAGCTTTTGTCACTGCTGGAGTCCTAACAGAGCGAGGGCGACCACTTCTTGACCTGTCATCTACACTAGAGTCTTCATTGTATCGTTTTATGGTACGATAAACGAATCTTTTGGTTATATTCAAATTTTTCAGTAAGTCGAAAATCTAAATTGGCGCGTAAACGCAACGATACAACGCGATAACCGCGACACGGTCTTCTTTATTTAAAAATGAGGAAAATTCTAAAAAGTACACACTTATTTTCATGAAAAATTCGAAATTCGAATTCAATAAACTTTTTTGTGGCCAGCATACTAAATTCAAAAGTTTTTATTGTGTGACAGACAGAACACAATAAAAACTTTTGACACACATAAAAACAGACAGAACTTATGACCTGACTATGTATAATAAGAGACAAGACTTTTGTTATAATAATGTTTAAGTTAATAAAACAATTAATTGTATTGAAAATAAACACTTCCTACAATAAATATATTTGAAATGCCTTAGATGGGGCTCAAACCCTAGATTGGAGGTACCTACATACATAACCAAAAACATTCATGGAACTTTACCTAGCCTTGAATAAGTAATGGTTAGGCCAGTTGCTTGATAAGCGAAATTTTGTGGGTTCGAGTCTCATCTGAGGCACCCGAAAAATGTTTATTATAAGTATTCGAACACCATCCATAAATAATTCCGCACTATACCTTTAAAGTTATACTTAAAAATCTGGATGTATTTGTTAAATCGGATTTTAATTGCTTTCAAATCGATAAATAAACAGTTAGTTATTTGAGTACATTAATCGTGATTTCATAGTTTTCTACTGCTTTACTAAATCTATGGAAAACTTATGATTTTGACAGATCTTAAAAAGGATGTCAATTGATTGATTAAAGTGTCAACTACCATTGAGTTATTAAAAACTCTATTACACTGTTTATAACAGGTTTCTCTTATCTTTTTAGGGTTCCGTTGCCAAATGGCAAAAAACGGAACCCTTATCGGTGTTTGGTTTTTTTACAGCATGTATACAAATATGTCGCAGCCATATGATAAAACACGCCGTATTACTAAAGGAGACGCCAGAATAAAATATGCCTCTTTTATAATAATAATAAAGTTAGCCGCATTGGGGTGGTGAACTAGGGATATGTTTACAAAGCAGCATACAATTGGTTTACGCCTTATTGTCCAAAACGAGTGTGATTTATAAACATAATAAAGAACTTATTATATTTGTAATAAAAAAATGATTTGTTATAAAATATTCATAGATATATGATAGAATTTTTTCAAGGGGTATGTATTACCTACAATATGGATTAAACACGTTGAAATTCTTGATTCAATGTGTTCTTAATTTCTTGACAAGAATCACATTTATAAATCATACATAATAGTAGAAAAAATCATACAAACCAATCATCAAGCGCACTGTCTCAGGATTGAATGGGTTCCATGTACCATTTGAGAGTGCTTGCTGAAGTTCATCTGCAGAAATGTAACCACTTCTGTCTTTGTCAACCCTACAAAACAAAAATATCATTATGATGATGATCTGGTTTAGTGTTACTTAACAAAAATGGGAAATTAAAACCAACAGATGCAGATTTGAGTAATGAAAGGGGAAAAGCACACAGAATCACTCATCACTGATAAAAAAAAATGTAATAAAATGTATTCTGAATAAAGGTTATAAATATATATATTTTTTTAATATTATGGTCACTGGGATACACACAAATAAGCTTTGGTATGGGTTAGGTAATTTATGTATTTGAGTAAATTTTTTTTATTTGCCGAGTTTATGATGTTATGTGTTATGATGTTATGTTAATGTTATTTATTATGTTTACAAAGATCCTTGGTGGAGGAGGCCTATGCCCAGCAGTAGGTTTCGTTCGGCTGATATTATGATGATGATGATGATATTTTATTTATTTATTTAAAAAGCCCAACTTTTAGGAGTTACCAAGTTATGAACTTCTAGTAACTTCTAACTATGTAGTAAATAAATCCTGAACTTTACTGTACAATAGGAATCATTTTTTAAAATAGATTTAGAAAAATAGGATAGTCTATGGCACCCTCAAATTGTGCTTACTCTAACAAGCTTTTCCTATAGATAGTGTCACTACTTCATGCATTTATTTTACTCTACTAGTGCTGACAGGGTAATACTTTCTTATTATTAGCAGATCAGGAAAGAATTAAATATTTCAATACATCTTGCTACACTAGTATAATAGGCAGAGATGTAGGCCTCCAATCATATTTATGATGATGTTTTCAAATAAAATACCTACCTTCTGAAGATATCCCACAGAAACTCCCTGCTAGGCATTGGTGACTGGAAACTCATTGTGACCTATAATCAAAATCAAGCATTAAAATAGCATTCGCATAGACCATTCCTTATTTTTAAAGTGATCTATACTTCAAACATAAATTGAAACTGCAATACCTTTCGACAATATTTTGTACGTAGTTAAAAAAAGAAAATTTAACAGTAAAATGCAAACTGTTTACAAAATCAGGTCATGATACAGAGGGTTACTTACGTGTCTTTCAAAAAAAATTACCAAAACCAAAAAGTAATTTTGCTGTACCGCAAGTACAACAATAAAGTTGATGACTCAAGATCCTTGAATGATGATTAATCTATCTAAGTCTACAATTCAGGTTCCACACAAAAATACATGCATTTGATGGATGGATGGATGGATTGACGTTGTTTTTTTTACCAGCTGTCAGCTGTCATGATGAGTGTTTTTTTCTAATAAAAGTGCAACGGCCTTGTAGGAGTCTATACAGCCTAATCTTTAGTAAATCGATTAGAATACCTAATATACTTACCTAATCTAGTCTAAACCTTAAATAACGCTTACTGCAGAACCTTAATAATAATAAAGCTGGAACGTTTTCATGGATTACGTCTATCCCATAATTTTCGCAGCTATCCCTTACTACGGCATAGCGTGACCTAAGCAACTATAATTTCATTTCATATTTTATCCAGCTTCAGTTTGAATGAACTAGAAGATGTCAAGCGACATAAAGTATTATCTTCTTAGATCCATATTGTATTGTTTATTCCATAAAAATTGTTCGTCTCAATCTCACTCAAGCAAGACCTTGCTCAAGGCACGCACAGAAAAGTAGTGTAGTGATTATCTATAATAATCTTATTTATTTATTGATTGTTTCCTGTGGCAGAACGACCAGTGACTGAACAAGTAGCGGGAAAGACAATTCCATGTTTTATTAAAGATCAAAAGTGATATCACTATTACGTTTCGCCAAGGAATTTATAAAAGGTCTTTACCTATGAAATTGCCGTTCTGCATTACTTTCAAAACAAAATAAGTTTTGTTTGGCTAAGAATTCTAATTTCAAATTAATTTTATTTTAAAAACATGGAATTCTTTTTCCAAAAGCAGTCATTTGTTTATTGATTAGTGTTACATTTTCATCGCATTCCAATCTTTTTCGTCATAATAGATACGTTAAAAATTCGAGTAATTATGGAATATGAGTACCGTCGTGGCAGCAACGCGGCACAAGCGGCGCGCAACATCAACGACGTTTACGGAGCTAACACTACAAACCAACGCACCACCGTTATTGGTTTGCTCGCCTCCGTTCTGGAAATTTCGACCTGAAAAATGAACCTCGCGGTCGTCCGAATACTTTGGTCGACAATGATGACAAATTTAAGGCGATTGTGGAAGCTGATGATACACAATCTACGGCTGAATTAGCAGCAGCTTTCAACGTTAGCATCAAAACAATATTGGTCCATTTGCGTCAAATTGGCAAGGTCAAAAGAGCTTGACAAATGGGTGCCCCACGAACTCAATGATCGCCAGCGCAGCGCGAAGTACGCGTCGAGACGTGCCTTGCACTGGTCAACAGACACACTAATGAAGGAATTTTGAACCGCATTGTTACCTGCGATGAAAAATGGATTCTGTTTGATAACCGCAAGCGCTCAGCAAATTGGTTGGATCCTGGTTCAGCACCTAAACAATGTCCTAAACGAAAACTTACCCCAGAAAAGTGATGGTCACTGTTTGGTGGTCTAGCGCCGGTGTGATTCATCACAGCTTCTTACCAAACGGGGTGAGCATTACTGCAGATGTGTACTGTAAAGAACTGAACACAATGATGGAGAAGCTGGCATATCTCCAATCAGCATTGGTCAATCGCTCGTCTCTTCTGCTCCTACACGACAACGCGCAACCTCATACTGCACAGCAGACGGTCTCCAAGTTGCAAGAACTGGGGTTGGAAGCTCTCCGTCATCCACCCTACTCACTAGACCTTGTGCCTACAGACTACTACAATACAACGTGGGACTATTCAGGGTGCTGCTTATCTCCAATAGTATTTAATATAGTTATTAATAATACTAGTTGATAAATTAATTAGCCATGTAAAGAAATGGGGCTACCGGTTTAAAATCAACAACAAGTACACTGAGTCAATATTAGCCTTTGCTGACGACCTTGCAATACTTACACGTAATCCCAAACAGTGTCAGGAATTATTAAATGAGGTTGATATGCTCTGTACGTGGACGTGCGGACTGAGGGCAAAACTAAGTAAATGTCATTGTTTATGTCTGGGTAGAAGAAATACCAAGTATACTTCCTATGATCCGGGACTCTCTCTATAAGTGGCCAAAAAGTTGCCACTATTGCAGAAGCAGTGCCTTTCAAATTTCTCGGTAGAAAGATAGACTACAAAGGACGCACATCATCATTAGGGGTGGTTGTCGAAAATTTCATGAATGACCTCAACAAGGTACACCAACTGCCAATCAATAATATTAAAAAAGCGTGGATATACGACAACTATCTCACATCGCGTCTCACTTGGCCTTTCCTAGTATATGATATCGGTAAAACTCTCTTGGCAAAGCTAGATGATAATGTCATAAAGATATTGAAGTCATAGATTGGTCTAGCACATTCGGCTGATCCCTCGACTCTATTTAGGGATCACAATGGTTTTGGGCTGAAATTAAAGAAACCATCCTCTATAAACATCTCAGAGTTACAAAAACGTATGTTTTGGGGAAGTCACAAGACGAATTAATTTCATCCCTCCCGAAAGACAACAAAGCCACAGAACTTGAATCAAGAATGCAATTCCACAAAAAAATATGGCAGGTGCACAATCTAATAGAGCTGGGTTAGGTACGACAAAGATGAAGGAAGACCGAGACATAGTAAAAAAACTTTCTACGACAAGATGAAAATGACAGTTACAAAGTGCACGCTATGAACACATGAATAAATATCTATGAAATTAGAAATGCAAAACGAGTGGACTATTGGTGAGTTTTGTATCCCGTTAGCTATGAACTAGCGTACCTTGCTATATGATTGATCTCCTGCCCAATTTAAATTTTATCTAAATGCCTTCCAAATTACCCTCCCTGACCAGAGTAACATAGTAAGGTGGGGAAAAAAGCCTCTGATAAATGTTGTTATACTTGTGGAGAGGCGATATGTACAGCAAGACACCTATTGGTGGGATGCAAGGTGCTCTTGAATAGGGGTAACTACTCACATCGCCATGACAGAGTACTTTAAATCATACGTGAAGCTATAAGCTTTCAGTGGCTAGGGCCCAAAAAGGATTGACCAAAAACAAAAGACAGATTAACTTCATTAAAGAAGGCTCCACTGCAAATTCTAAGACTGGGCTATTTTAATGGACACGTATAAAAAGCACTATAACATCCCAGAGGATGTGTGTGTTTCATCATCCAGACCCGATATTTTTCTTTTTTCTAGAGCTACAAAACGGATTGTACTTGTAGAGCTTACCGTGTCGTGGGAAACTAACATACCTAAAGACCACGCAATGAAAGAAAACAAATATTATGATCTCATAAATGAATAAACGAAAAACGGTTATATAATCCCTCAACCCCCAGGAAGCACTCGGGTGCCACGATAACAATTGATTTCAATTGTGTCTGGAATAACTCACGATCGAAGGATAAGTAAATAAATAAATATTTTTAAGCCACACAGAGCCATCTACTCCCAAATTAAGCTACTATTAAGTACCCTGTCGTATGGGGTACTAGACAACCGATAAACTTACTTATAATAGATGACTTATATAGAATACTTTTTTTTTAAATATATACCTACTTATAATATATAGAAAACACCCAGACAAGTGTCTGGGTGTTTTCTATATATGTTCACAAACAGACATGTTCAGGGCAGGCACACAAATATTTGTACTGTGCGGGGATCGAACCCGCGACCCATGGCTTAGAAGCAGCGTTTACTACCGCTGATCCAAATGGTCGTCAAATAGTTAGTCTATATGCTGTAGAAGTAGGAGCGAGAGGTATACCAGCAAAATCTCTCTATAACCTGTTGAAAGACCTTGGCTTGGCCAGAACTGCAGTAAGTTCTATACTAGAGCGAGTGTCTAAAGCTGCGTTAGTAGGTTCGTACCAGATTTGGCTGGGCAGGGAGAGAAACACGAGTAGTGAATTGATGTACATCGGAAAGGGGCCCCCTTAAACCTGCACCCGTGTCACACACAAGTCCCGGGAGCTACTCGGAGTTTCTCTTTCTGCCACACGATGGACCCGGGCACCCGCACGGTGAATCCATGGAACGCTAAGGCCTAAAAGTTTGTCATTTCATACAAAACGGCAGTTTCATAGGTAAAGACCTAATATTTTAAATTCTTTGCGTTTCGCACTTTTATTATAAAGGCCAGAAAAACCTAAGTCAGTTTGTTTTATTTACCACAAATAAAGAGAAGGATGGGCAAAGGCATCTGTTGTTGTAGGTCCGTACTTTGTTTAAAAAAAATACGAAAAGACCTATCGTATTTAGTTATTGTTAAATAAGTAAATTTATTCTTGAAAAAATCAATTCGCTATTTCTCAGTTATGCTTTATAAAAATAATTAAAAAAATATATGTTAAAGGCGGATAGGATGATTTGGATATGCGTATGTCGCATCATGTTTTGGTAGTAAAATGGCGGATGTCCCTAGTAGTGAAAGAAAAGTAAAACTAACTAAAAACGGGAAAATTGTAAAAAGACGTACACGAAATCCGGAAGGTATGTTGTGACTACTATATTCTTTGTTAATTATAGTATTAATTCCATGGTTATACTTCGGTTTATCAATTGTGATGATTGTTAGGCTCCCGACATAGGTGCTATTAATGACTCTTACTACATTTTGATACCTACCTTGACTAAATTTGAAATAGTTTTCGACAGATTCGAGGTAATTTCTAAATATTACTTCTAAAATAACTAAATAACTATTAATAAAATACGTTAGCTTCGCTTTCAATAGAAGTTCTTTCGTAATATAAATAATAATAGATAGTAAATAATAGATTGGTTTAAAACTTTAGAATTCGCTCAAATGTTATTTATTTTCAGAATGGCACAAACAAAAACAGAAACGCTTAAGAATAGCAGGTCTAGAATACATAAATGCAAACGGAAAAGTGGTTCCTCAGAAACAACCGGGTCCCGACTGCAACTGTCGCCGTCGTTGTTTCCAAAAAGTTCCTGAAGATATTAGACTAAAAACTTTTCATGGTTTTTACTCCATGAAAACGCACGATGAGCAAAATGCATATTTATTCGGCCTTATGAGGCAAGTTGATGTCAAGAGGAAAAGAGTCAAGTCCAGTAGTAGAAGAACCTGTACATTTGAATATTTTGTCAGAGTGAAGGGACGAGAGACTCAAGTTTGTCAAACTGCCTTTAAAAACATTCATGCTATAACAGAACGAAAAGTAAGAGTACTTTGTAAAAAAATGGATGATGGAGTCATGTTTCCTAGTGACAATCGCGGCAAGAACAGCCATCGCCGTTCAGGAGAAGTACGTTTACCAACTGGTGTGGTTGATCAGATAAAAAATCACATTTACTCAATAGTTCACACACATCGCCTGAAAGATTTCATAAGGCTTGATAAGGTGGCAGGTTTAGAAATAAATATTTCTAAGATGTGGAAAGATTACATCAAGACATATGACCCTGATAACATCGGCGCTACTATGCCTAAATCAAAGAGAAACATGGAAGTGGCACTTCCACCCGAACCGGTGGTCCAACCACCACCTCCTCCACAAGAGCCTCAGTTTGCTCAGCTTACTTACCCTGGGAGTGGTCACCTTGTAAATATAGCTGAGAATTACTTCCAAAATCAGTATCAAACCGCTACATTAACTAGTACAACAAACAATTTCTATCAAACACAGAACGGGAGTCAGACTATGGGATTAATTTTGCCAACAAGACCTGCTCAGTCTACTACAGCATACATCGTTCTGCAAACCAAACAAGAGCCTACACCAAACACAACACTGGCAATAGATAATAACCCATACAATCAAGAACAAACAGATATTATGCAGGAGTCAAAAGAATTAAAAGGTATAAAGAAAGAGAGAAAAAGGGGTCCACTAGTAAAACAGTGGAGATATACTAACATATTTCATGATGAAATCAATGGTGCAGCCCTCGCTGCCATCAAAACAAGGCTTGCCATGTACTATGCTGAGAGTGATGCAGCAAGAAAGAAAGTCAAACAGCAGGCGCGCCCCTCAGAGACAGTCCAGACGCAAACATCACCAGAACAAATAAGGCCAACTCACACTCTCACTATATATACTTAGCCATGGCATATATCACCAGGTGTATGCCATGGTTAAGTTAAGTGTATGACTGATCTGAATTTTGAATTCTCAAATGGAATTAACTACTTAATTATGTATCAATTAGTACCGATTATTATGTAGTAGTACTTAACCATCATTATATTCTTGTTATAATTTTATGAGTTAAGTACAGACAACAGCACGTCAACCTACCACAAAACATCAAATTTTCTCAATTGATATTGATCTCTACTTGTTGGACTTAAAGTTGAAAATCAATTCAATGGCCTTTAACTTTTTGGGTAGGTTGACCTGCCGTTGTCTGTGCATAAATAGGTATGTTTGTAGTTATAGAAAAAGTTGTACACCAATGCAATCAGGTTTAGCTTAACAGCTACTGAAACCAGTTTTATTAATTTATAAAGGAATTGTCAAGGAGATTAGAAATGTAATAATCACGATACAATGATACAAAAGACTACTAGCGCCATCTCGTAACGCGGCTAGTTTTACGCTTAAACTTCGTTTTTTAGGGTTCCGTACCCAAAGGGTAAAAACGGGACCCTATTACTAAGACTTCGCTGTCTGTCCCTCGCTCTGTCACCAGGCTGTATCTCAAGAGCCGCGATAGCTAGACAGTTGAAATTTTCACAGATTGTGTATTTCTGTTGCCGCAATAACAAAAAATACTTAAAACAAAATAAAATACAATAACCCGTTTTTTTGGACTTTTTGGGTACGGAACCCTTCGTGCGCGAGTCCGACTCGCACTTGGCCGGTCTTATTTATCATGTTTATTTTATGATGCATGTTAAATATGTGTAAAATATGCAATAAATAATTTTATGAGCTACCTATTTATTTGTGTTATTTTTATGACTAGTTTGATTCAGATTGGGTTTTACGTATTATCTTGTCTGTGGTAATATGAAAAACTTTAAATATTTGAAAAAGGTATCTTCTTACCTAAATTCTATGATTTGGCAAATTTCACATAAAAATTCTAGTCATACACTGTGTCATCAGACTATCCTTGAAGGAAAGCCAAACGAAAAGAAAAAAGACTGTACTGTTCTAAATAACTTATAGAAGGTAAGAAGAATAGCACCCAATCAAGTCTACCGCAGGTTCAATTTTATTGTGACATCACAAGATGAAGCTTAACGCAAGAAATCAAATGTGATTTTTAATTACTGGCCGTAAAATAAAGCAAAATATTTAAAAATAACATTAATTTGCACAAGATCGGCTGCCCCATTTCAAAACCTAGTAGGTGTGTTTGAACCACTTTACAGGAGAGCAGAAAATAGGTTTAGTCGAACTTTTTCCCATTACTCTTAAATTATTAAGTCTTTTGTAACCAGACATATCAAAAATTGTGTTAAAATCTTAGAATAATTCTAAGGTAAAAATTAAGCTTTCATTTGATATATTTGTTATTTCTTTACGACGTTTATGACAGATTTTATAACCCTAACTTTATTTGGAATTAAACGTCTTAAAATAACCGGCCAAGTGCGAGTCGGACTCGCGCACGAAGGGTTCCGTACCAAAAACCCTTAAATATTTATTTTATTTTGTTTTTAGTATTTGTTGTTATTGCGGCAACAGAATACACAATTTGTGAAAATTTCAACTGTCTAGCTATTGCGGCTCTTGAGATACAGCCAGGGGCCTAATTCGCGTAACCGAATCGCAGTTCGATCGTGGTTGAATTGGACGATTTTGACATTTAGCCCATACTAGAACTGTCAAAAACCTGTCGTTCAATTACGATTGTGATACGATTTGGTTACGCGAATAAGGGGACTGGTGACAGAGCGACGGACAGACGGAACGACAGCGAAGTAATAGGGTCCCGTTTTTACCCTTTGGGTACGGAACCCTAAAAAAAGTGGTTACAAAACCATTTCAAACTGTGTGCGTTACTGCGGGCGGCATGTCGACTCGGATCGAGATGAAAGTATGTATATAGAAAATTTAGAACCCTATATCCCATTCATATGCCCCACAAATCAAATTAATGCCCATTATGGTCTCCGAGTAACTTTAGGAAATAAGATGCCGCTGGTGTTACGTCTGAAAACGTTACTACAGCGGCATGATTTTTACCTATTGGCCCTAGCTCTAAACCGAAATGGCAAGTCATAAAGACAACAAAAATATTTAATATGCTGTAGAAAATGCTTTTATATTATTGTCAGTAACTTTCTAATAAGTATAACATTTCATAATAGAAACATTGTGATTATTGCATAGGTACCATGTAAGAGTTGATGATATAAATTAAAATTAAATAAATTTAAAGTATCCTAAAGGGTAGCTTATATTTGTGCCCTCTCTTGGCCGAGTAGCGGCATTTGTGCCCCTTGTGGATTTGGGGTAATAGCAAATGCCGCTGGAGTAACGTTTGGCGGATTTCTATATCTGCGGAACGGCTGGACGAACAGCTTGTAGTTGTAGTTTTTTTACTTGTACGACTATTTAATGACTATTTCAGGACTGTTTTTTAGCATTGTCAAAATTCGTGTTCATTGAGATTTTAAATAAGGGATTCCAGCTTGAAGCACATCATTTCTTGAAATATTAGTATCCCATATTGATAAAAAAACAGCAACACGCGTGTCGGTCGGTCGGTAGGGTGCCCCCTAGCTGCAAGTCGCTGTGATTTGGTTTATATCGTTTGTAAATTTATTGATACCTGTTTTACGTCACAAAAAAATTTTCTATACCTATGCTTAATTTTTGATAATCTGACAGACAGCAGAGATCATCCGCGTCATCGAGTAAAATAGAGTGCCGATGGTATACTGAGCATGTTTTAATAAAAGATGTGAGTATGTTTTCGTATTTATTTTACACTTAATTACGCAGACAATACACAAACGCCTCCAACAGCCTTGATTTTTCTCTCTGCAACTTTTGAGAAGAACTTGGCCTTAACTATTACTGGCTGCTTGGGAAGATTGCCTTTGCCTAGTAACTTGTAGTAACCCTGTAACAATTCAAATTTGATCGTTTAATAACAATTTTTAGAAAATATTAGTGCAATTTAGAATTTGCTCTACATAAAAATTTTTTGCAAGCCTTTGGTCACATTCTAATCATGGTTTAGGCGCATAATGTCAAAAACGCAAAATGACAGATTCACAAAATGTCAGATGGCGTAAAATGCCAGATTCGCAGAATGACAGATTCGCAAAATGACAGATTTACAAACTGATAAAAATTCAGCCTAAGGAGAATAGTCCTTTTTTATTTACAATAAATTGTAAATGAACTTACAATGAACTTGTTCAGAGAAAATCAAGTATAATCAACAAAACAATATTGATCTCCCATATCGCAGTAACATTTTGAAAATCTGGCATTCTGCGAGTCTGGCTTTTCGCTTTATTGACAATTTGCGACAATCTATTAACGTCAGTCATTTTGCGAATCTTTAAGCGTTTTTGACATTATGCGCCTAAACCCTAATCATAAGTCAGTCATAATTATGCTAAGCATCATCAAAGTAGAGTTAATTATAAAATATAGAATATTTAATCATTTAACTACAAAATCTTAATAATAAATAAAAAGTCTTTATTTCAAACAGCTTTACAGTTCATGTTGTGGTTAGTAAACAAAACACTTTAAATGTTAATTTTAGTAATCATTATCGTGTAATTATTATTAAATGTTTTAACCCTATTGACGATCAGATATTCCAGGAGACCAATTATACTAACGTAAATTATCAAAACTTAAACATAACAACTAACGAAATGCTACTAAATGTCAACTTCGGTTGTCACACAAGACTGTATTCTACTAACTATTTTAACTAAACGAAATCTAAACGTAAGCTAAACTGCTAGTTATCGATCCAACAAAAGTAGCCTTTCACTAGCGTATGCTCGACCGTTAATTTTGACAGTTGAAACGTTGGTCTTCGACTGACAGCAACGTCAAATCAGTGGAATATGAATTTAGGAAATAGTTCAACTTAGTTTCAATCAATGGATAAGGTGAGCTGAAACGCTACCGATATTGCTAATAGAATACGAAAAGTTGACATTTAGTTACGTTTCGTCAATTGTCGCGTTTAAGTTTTGTTATTTTACGTTAGTAGAATTGGTTTCCAGACACAATCAAAATCAATTGTTATCAAGACAACGGTTGTCTCTTGGGGCTATTAAATTAATTACTATACAAAACAAGGCATAATGCACTTTTATACTTCTGTGCTTCTGCATATTCAGTAATCTAATATCCTACTATTATTAAAAAAATCCAATCAACACTTTTGTATACTTAAATCACAAGCACTGATTATCAATAAAATTGCAGAAATAGAAACACACTTGAATTATTATAAGTATAACTACTTACTAAATAAACTATGCCACATCCACATAATAATAGCATTTGGCCCTGTGTATTCAAAAATACTAAATCTAATATTATGTCAACTCCTGGTTTTCATAACTACTATTTATAATAATAATCCCTTTAATATTGTAATTATCTTTTTTTTGTAATTTTCTTTTATTGTGTGCATTTTATTATAAACTTTTATATATTTGCATGACTAATTTAGTCAAACATGTGGACATTGTTAAAAGTTAAAGAAAAACCATGTTAAAAGCAAATAAATATTTCTTATTTCATCAGTACTACTACTATTGCTCTTGATAAATAGTTGTTTTTCAAACATTCAAAGGTATAATTGATAAACCTTATTACCTTTACGCTCTATTAATTTTTATATTGTACTAGCGGACCTGACAGACATTGTCCTGTTTTAACTATGAATATTGATTTCAAATTGGTATAATTTATTTTAAAAAAATATTTCAAATACATTTTTTTTATTGACATTGCAAATGCTACCTGCACTGGAAAATTTTCACGCATTCTGTCAATGTTATGTCAAACCCCATAATGTTTCTCATACATTAAAAAAGTTTAAATTGTCAAAAGCGCTAAGGTTACATTACAAATTATTTAGTATGTTGATAAAGTTTTCTTTAATTTTCTTAATTTCCGCACAATTTTCTTGTTTTTTTCTTTCATAAGAACATTCTCCTGACAATAACAAACAAAACAAAAATAATTTGCGAAATCGGTCAAGCCGTTCAGGCGTGATGCGATTACCAAGGAAAATAGGGATTCATTTTTATATATTTAGATTGTATGTATACTTACATTAAAAAATATTTCAAATACTACTTACAGCTTTGACAATGTTGATGACAGGAACCTTTTTGTCCGTTGCATTGGCATACTTTAGGCGAGACTGTTCAGATACCAGCGTCCATAGTTTGTCTAAGTTTAGAACTGGGCTGAAGTCCTTGTTTTTTCTTAGATGAAAATTTCTCATGCCAAGCTGCAAAACAACAAATAATAACTTATAATTTGAATACATCATTAACCCTTAACCGCCTACCATACGTCTCACAGATCTTGTTGACATAATAATTGTGAATATTTTTGCGCCGGAGAGTTGCATCGACTCGTTCGATCCTGTACCTTTTTCCCACGTCCCTTTGTACCGATCAACGGCTTGTCAAGGTAAGAGGTGCGCGCGTTTACCTCAGGTGAGTAAATTAATACCGGCGTGGGACTGAGAGACCCCTGTTAGGAGGTTACGTTATTTTTTATTATTGTTTTAGTTATAATGGTTCTTAGTGAAGCTGTAATTTATCGCTGGTTAAAACAAAACAAGATTTATCAGACAATGATATACGAATGCAGAATGCAAACGACGAAGGTAGCGATGTGGAACAGGTCGAAGTTAATCGCGTACTGGAAGAAAGTGGCGCGTCTGATTCCCAATACGAAGGGCCAACTGTATTACAAATAAACTCTGTGAAGAGCTATTGGCGGTTCTTAAAAACTGTTTCAATTGCACAATATAAAAAAAACGCAAAACACAAATACATGCGTTCGAATGCAAAGCCCCAATTTGCTTAGAATGCTCGAACAAAATATTGTCTTCGCAGTTGTGAAAAGCTCTAAGTTTAGAGCCCGCAATTTTGTTAAATAATTACTATAATGAGTGATATATTTATTTTTTTACGTTCCTTGTTGATTGAATCATATAGAAAAAATATAAGAAATAATTTCCTATTTCTTACATTTTTTTTAGATCTCATTTCATCTAAGTGTTAGTAAGAAAGCCAAAAAAAAGAGAATAGGCCAATTATTTCAAGTTATTGTGAAAGTATTCTTAATTTTAATGTTCCTCTTTTATTTAATAAAGAGGTTAGTAATGTTTAAAATAGAATTTTTATTCAAATTGGATCTCTCCCTTAATGTTTATAGTTAACATATTTATTATTAATCTCAGGTCCCACAGACGTATGATAGGTGGTTGTGTGACAGTAATAGGTGGTAGGTAGTTAAGGGTTAATACACTGCCTTACAATGAATACTAAAGGTAATTTGCTAAGGTTATATTACCTGTTCTAGTTTTTAGAGATTTAATTTTGTTTAGAAGTAATAAAATTAAATCAATTGTGGGTAGCACTTAGTTCTAGTTGTCCCATTGATATCTATTGAAAACTAGAGGGTATGTCTCTTGCGCAATGCACAAAATGCAACACAGTCAAGGTGTCAAGTAGTTCCTCTTGGCTAAAAGATGCACAGAGTACAATAATGAATCACTGCAAGTAAACTAGGCTACAACCACTAATAATGAAGTTACATAAAATAAAAAAAAAGAATAAATAAATGGTCCATGTATCATGGGGAGTTTCTTACCTTGCCGAAGTATCCTGGATGGTACTTATCCATGTTGATCCTGTGATGGTGCTCACCACCAGCATTACCACGACCGCCAGGATGCTTGCGGTGCTTACCTAAAAGATGGATCAATTGAGTCACAGTAAAAGTTTAAGATCTTGTAAATATTGATGAAAATCATAGTGTCAATGATTTGTATCCAACGAACACCTAAAACTTTAAGCATTGTAGGTTATGTTCTCATTACAACACTTAGACGAGTATTAAATAAAAAGATAATTACCAATACGGCCGTGACCATGGCTTACGTGTCCTCTCAGCTTCCTGGTCTTCTTCTTGGATGTGGCCTGCAGAAGAACAACCAAGTTCTATTTACTACAAACATTGTATTAAATATATAAATTTTGTGACACAGCACATATATTTCACATTATAAGCACGCAACACAACATAACTAGGCACTTTCAAGCAAGATTACATAGATTTTTAACGATTATGAAGTAAAAATCTAGAAATATTCACCAACCATATTTTCTGTATCCGTCAACTTTTATCAAAGAAAGACAGACAGAGACAAAACACAAGTTTATACAGTATCATGAAATACTTTTTAAATACCTAATCATCTCGGCTTTGCACGTAATATTTTGAGCCAATTTTGACAGGTCACTGTTAAAGTCTGTTGTCATCTGCTGTTGTCAAAAGCCTTCAAAAGCAGCTGTCAATGACAGAAAAATGAGCTAGAAAAATTTTATAGCTCAACAAAGATGAAAATAGGTATATATAAATAGGTAGAAACTAAATTTTGTTGGTCTCTAAGTGAATTTACAAAACTTGCAATGATTATTATCTATTACGTAAAAAATAGTTGGTGGTATTAAGGATATCATTTTAAGATAAAAACTTTTGTAATGATAGTTATAAGTATAGTTAATAATTATATAAATAAAGTAAATTGATTAACCCCTCGATTGTGTGTTATTCCAGTCCCTTATTCGCGTAACCAAATCGTATCACAATCACAATCGTAAGTGAATAGCAGGTTTTTGACAGTTTTAGTAAAAGCTAAATGTCAGAATTTCGTCCAATGGGGACTACCGTATCTTTGCTCACCAGTTGGCGCCACTGTAGACTGAGGTCCGGAGGTATAGCTGCCAAAGGCGATTGGTGCCGAAACAAAGTGTTATATTTTTGCGCCTTTTCTTAATTCCGCTTTCCGCAAAATAAGCGGCCTCAAGAGCAACTATTTCAGAAGTTAGTTTGTTGATATCAAGATAGCTATTTATAAATAAAAAACCTTAATTAGATTCAAGATATTTTATAACACTTTGTTTCGGCGCCAATCGCCTTTGACGACAGCTATATTTCCGGACATCAGTCTACAGTGGCACCAACTGGTGAGCAAAGAAACGGTAGTCCCCATTGAAATAGCTGAATAGGGCCTCAGACACAATTGAAATGAATTTTTATCGCGACCGCCGACGGTCTTATGATCCTGTAAGTTATCTTAATAAAGATAAATAAGCTTTCAAAAGTACCATGTCACTACTTTAATTGGCATGATTAAAACGTGATATTCAAAACTACAAGAACTAATTGCTACACTTTAGAAGCTTATTGAGATTCACAATAGTTTTTACTGGAATTAGGAATACAATAGAGTTTAATGATTTAATACTAACTAAAAGGCCACGCATATTATATCTGAGGAATACAACAGGGTTAAAGGATTTTCTAAAAAGAACACGCATATTACTGAGTTAGTCATCACCATTAGTCATGGTATTTTTTTTAACTTGATGATACGATGCTTAAATTGAATTTATATTATCATGAACTTTGCGAACAAAATATTATGAAAAAGTTTAGCATTTGCTTTTCGAAAAGTGACCATTTAGACGAGTAGTCTGACATTAATTTTACCTGTACCTAAATGTAAATATTGTGATATAGATAGGTATTAAAATACATACCTACTTACAAAAGTAATACGATGATTATTTTATAAGAGTGCAAATTTTTTAACTCCTTGTCGCCTCTATAGTAAAGTAAAGTAACAGCCTATAATCATCCCACTGCAGGGAAAAGGCCTCCATCATTGAATTCAAGTTACCACTGGAATTATGGGAACTGGCATAATCACCACGCTTGCCAAATGCGGGTTGGTGGCCGCCTCTATAGATTATTATTTAATTGTCTGGTACGAATATTATGTGTTTCATTGTAATAATAGTATATAAAAACTTGTTAAATAAATATGAAGTGGTACCTTTTAAATTATTTTTTTTCAAAGTTTAGTAGTGTTATAAATGGATTGGATGAATTTGGAGGGATTTAATTACTCAATTATACGAATCTGGATGGAATTTGGCACTAATATAGATTATAATTAGCCATTTTGTTCGACAACTTGTCTTGTTTGTATATACCTACATAATTCTGAAGTGACCGAAACAGGTGTAAGGCCTCAGCCTCAAATTTTGCGGGCAGCGGGGCGGCGCAGCGGCGCGGGCACTGCAAATGTAGGCGCCCGCCGCTCGTCCGCGCGACTTGTCCATACATTTGCAGGCCGCGCCGCGCCGCTTCCGCGCCGCTGCCCGCGAAATTCGAGGCCAGGGCCTAAGTACTGTAGTCACTACAGTCATAATCATAGCTATTGTTTTTTAGCAAATTAATATTAGAACGTTTTTTATGTTGAAAAGAAAGTAGATTAACAATATGAATAAAAATTTTGGTACTTCTAAAAAACATTTCTAATAATACATAATTTATCATAAAACTTATTAACTTGAAATAATTATCAGCGTGGGATTAAGATCAAGTGATAAACGTAATTACTTAGACGTATTTAGGAAAGCATCGCAGCTAACCTACCTCTGATATAAAGTAACTACTTTCGTTTACCTGACACTTGTTCTCACTTCTCAGTTCTCACAGTCGTCTCTGCGCGCTCCGCAGAGTAACTACTGTTACGCACGGTACAGCATTCGTGTTTTCTGAGTGTTCGTTCTGTAGTTTTTGTTGTGATATTGCGCGATACATTATAGTTTATGTAAATGCAATATGGATTAATTTTTGCTTTTTATGAAGTGGTACTTCTGTACTTACTAAGTGAGCTAGCTTCTAAGACAATGCTTATTAAATCTTGATAGAAAAGCAATAGTAGTGATCACAAATAAACCAAACTTGAAACAAAAACAATAATTTATTTTAAAGTTCATTTAATATGTATGGTATTGGTCTCAGTCATTGGTCATAAGTTTTTTTGTGGTCGCGATTGGAGTACAAGACGTTTAGCTCAAGAGCTAGCAACAAGTTATTCTACTCTGTGGTTATCAATGTCAAATTGTCAATAGTGGATGTGCGTGACGTAAACCGTGAACTCTATTTAGTACGTTTCCAGAAAATGATAGGATTGTATGTCGGAGTTAATTCTGACACGTATATTGCTGTAAAACGAAAATAATTAGTGAAAAGTGTAGTAGGATACTTAATTATTTCATTTCGTCGAAAAAGCCCTCTATAAATATCTACAAATGGAGTTCCGAGAAACATTGCTGGCTGCTCAACGAAATCAACATCAACAATCATCTGTGAGTTTCAGATTGCACATTTTTATTATGTTTTTTAATGTTTGTGATTTGATTGATTACACGCTCCTATTTATTTGATTAGTCTATAATAAAAAACTATAATTATAGTTTATTATACACCTGTTATAGGGATTGTAAAAAATAATACGAAACATTTACTTTAAAGTTGAAAAATGTTGTTATAAACATTCATTGATCATTGTTCTACTTTTCAGAGTAACTCATACTACAAAGCTAGATTTGATCCCCCGAAAAAAGAGCAAAAACAAAGAGATAAACTATCTGCTAACATACAGAAGTTCTTAGCTAAAAAAGAAGAAGAGGAGAAACAGAAGAAACTTGAGGAACAAAGGAAGCGAGATGAGCTGCTCGCTATGCGTGACCCCAAAGCCTTGCGAAAAATTCAGAAGACCTTAAAGGTCATAAAGTCAGCCAATAAATCTGTGCTAGCCGATGCTGTGGATCATGACAACACTGCAGTCACTCGTGAGGGCCCTGATCAACCAGACCAGGATGATTATGGCTATGAGTCCCAGGAAGCAGCTGCTATCTATGAAAAAATGATGCAGAAATACAGCAAAATACCTGTCGAGCCAAAATTTCCTGTTGGAAGTAAGTTATTGATGCAACATTCAAAACTGGATACACAATCAGAGTCAACAAACTGTCTCAACTAAAAGTGCACCAGTTGACATAAGGGTATACTTTTAGTACAATCTATATTAATCAAATAGGTAGTTATAATATGACATAAATACCCATACTATTGCAAGCCAACATAATTTGGCTGGTTCATAAAATTGATGCAAACATCGAATCAACATCAATCCTTTGAATGAGGACAGTTTTAGGAACACTGATCACCACAATTCAAAAGATAAAGGTGTAATTTTTAAAGCTTTGCTAATAAATTCAAATTGAAATTCATTTATTCAGCCTTTATGTAAAGGAATTAAAATAAAATAACGATGTACTAATATGTACATGAAAGTCAAACTGAATGTTTTGCTGCTTGTATCCATTATTATTCACCTTATTTATCTCTTTCTTTGAAGCTGTAAATGAGATCAGTTTCTGTATTTTCTGTTGTAGTATTAATTATTTATAGGATAGTTATTTTCCTTCTCAATATAACAATACAATAAGAAAATTTAAAAACTTAACCCTACTTTACAGACTCCACAGTCAAGAAAGATTTGAAAGGTACGATGGAAAGAGTGAAACATGCCTTGCAACATGAAGAGGAACCTGTTCCTCATAAAAGGAGGCGTAAAGGAGGAACTGGAGGTATGTGACCTTTTTTAAATGCCATTTTAGGGTTGTCATGATAAGGAATCCATTTCACCATGTCCTTCTGTCTATCTATCTGTCCAGCTACTGTTCATATCAGAGACTATCAAATTGTAATTTGGCATAGGAATACTATGTATGTATATTAACCTTTTGAATGCGGGTAATTCCAGACACAATAGAAATCAATTGTCATATAGATCAGATCTGCTCCTAAGCAGCCAACCGGTTAACCTGCGGAAAAAGTTGAAAAATAAATCAAAATATTTATGTGAATGCAATTAAAGAATCCCTTATTATTTTAATTTATTGGAACAAAGTTCCTTATCGCGCGTTGCGAAAGGGGGCTAGACAGAAAAAATTGTAACAACACTTTTTGAACGACACTTTTTGAGCGACACTTTTTGCTAAAGTTGTAAGCCGTGCGGCGAGAGGGAGTGAGAGAAAGAGAGGGAGAGAGAGGGAGAGGGAGAAAGAGAGAGAGAGAGAGATAAAGAGAATTAATAATAAATTTAAAATAAAATAAAATTTTATTACAATTCCTTTACTAAAAATGAACTTCGTTCCATCCAGGTGTCCCTTGACACCTTTCAAGTTTTTTGGTTTTATTTTAGCCAAATATGGACATAGAGGCTGGTCCTTTTATTTTTATATAATATTGATCTATTGTTAACATTATGTATTTTAAATTGATAGTAATAATGATGAGGATGACAAATACCTCCACTTGTCCAATATTAGTCAACACATGTGCTTATGGGAGATGTTATGTTAGTTTTATTTCATTTTATTCTTTTAAAATAAAATGAAATAATAGATATTGTTATATTTATACAAAAAAAAAGAGTTTACAAAGAAATGATTGTCAATTTCAGAAAAGGGAGACAGCCCCACAAGGTATGAGCCTGAAAAGGAAAAGAAAAAAGAGGAACCATCGAAACCAGATAAACCCAAGTTCCGTAAGCCTGCACCACCACCTATGGATTTCAATCAGCTGTTGAAACTTGCGGAACAGAAGAAAAGCGAGCCAATTGAAGTTGGAGCAAAGAAGGTTGTTTCAGAAGTAGAGACAGAAAGACCCATGACCAAGAAACAGAAACGGGAGTACGAAGAGGAAATGGCGAGGCGACAGCGAAGACAGGAACGATTAGATGCAGACAAAGGGGGTAAACGAGGTGAGTGTGCATCTTGTTTATCTTATTAGCAACCCGACTGGTGAAATTTTTTATTCTAGTCAAGTACCTAATATTTTTTATTTTAAGGAGTGAATGTATGTCTGTCTTGGTCCTAAAGTATTTCCACATTCAATGTATGTTCCTTTGATATCCCATAACTGTAGGATATTAAACAGACCATGGTAAAGAATCTAATTGCATTGAATTTTTTTTTTTTTTGTTTAAATTTTTCATACAAAATAATTCTAAAAAGTCACAACTGTTTATGTAAAACACCCTTGCCTTGTTATGAATGAACTTTTGAATGGAAAGGATTTACTGGTACCTACTTATCAATTAAACACCCACACACGTCAATGTTTTTTACAAGTTATGCTCTCTCGCTACTTTACTACTATACTTTAGTGTAAGTTTTCTAATGTTTCGCATAACTAAGTATTCCCCATACTGATTTTTTTAAACATTTTTTTCATTTTTCAGTCGTAAAAGAAGAAAGGTCTGAAAAGGAAAGAAAACCAGAACAACCCAGTGGATTTGGCAGAATCCCAAAACTCGGTGAAAAAAACTCCAACATAAGAAATGACGGCCCTAAGCTAGCAGATAGAAACAAAATGACAAGTGACAGAGATAAGATCCAGAAGGAGAAAGATAGAATTAAAACTGACAAAGACAAAGGAGATAAGGAAAGAGAAAGGCTGGATAGAGACAGGCTGGAAAAGTTGAAAGCAGAGAGGGAGAAAATAGATAGAGAAATGGAAAGAATAGCCAGAGTCGATAAATTAAAAGCAGAAAGGGAAAGAATAGAAAGAGACATTGAAAGGTTAAATAGAGACAAAGAGAGACTAGAGAAGACGAAATCGCGATTGGAAATCCAAACTGAAAAATCTGGCAAAAATGTAGATATAGATAGATCAAAATTTAATTCTAAAGAGCAGATTGGTAAAGATACTAAAAAGAATATTGACTTGAAGAGTCAAAACACTTATAGAATAGACAAAAACTCCAATGATAGGAAATTTAATATTCAAAGTAAAAACAGTAATGGCAAATATCCCAATGGTGACAGCTCTCAAGGGAAACCAGTGCCAAAAAGTAACAGGGAACAAGTTCCAATAAAGAATGGATTGAAAGACAAAGAATCGCTGGTGAAACAAAAAGCCTTGTCAGCTAATGGAGCTCCCAAAAGTAACATTGAAAATAATAGAAAGTCTGCTGAAGTGGGCAAGGGAGGCAAGAGGCCTGACGATCGTGTTTTGCAGGGTAAATCACAAGCTGGTCCGAGCAAACCTAAAACTACCAGTTTTGATTTTGACAAACATATTAAAGATATTGGTGGCAAGATCGGAAAGCAGGAGAGACCGCCGGGAGATGTACGAAGAAAACAGCATCCGGATGATAGAAGGAAAGCAAAACGTAAGCCCTACATTGCTCATATTATAGTTATGTATGCTGTACATTTTATTGTAAAAAATTGTGCATTATATTATTTCATGTTACTATTTCAAATATCTTTTGATTTAACTAATTTAAAATGTTTCACAGGTCGTCTGGATTCAGATTCTGAGTATGATTCTGAAATGGATGATTTTATTGATGATGAAGATGAAAACTTGGATTACTCAAGTCACATAAAAGAAATATTTGGATATGATAAGTCAAAGTAAGTACCTATATTTATAAAACATAATTTTTTCAATGACTTTTATAAGTATTTAATTTATTGTTTTATTATGGGTTAAAAAAGTTGACATATGCAAATAAACAAAGAAATATCTAAATAAAATGACATTTAAAAAAGTGAAGTTTATTTAGTATCAGCATGTAAATCTAATTTATACTTTTATGTTTTTTCAGACAATGTTGAAGTGTTTGATATGCGCATATTATAAGATATCATTACAATTTTAAATCAAATGTAAACATATATTCGAAATCGTTTTTCAGATATCGGAATATGGATGACGATGACGATCCTAACATGGAATCGAGTTTTGCGAGACAACAACGGGAAGAATATATCAGCAAGAAATTAGGTATGTTGTGAAAATATTTTTTATATCTTTTAATCAGGTATATATTACATGAGTAGATGAGGTCTGGTAATATTAAAACCTTAATACGAACTTATCTCTTACTAGCTGTTCCCTGCCACGCTTCGCTGTGGCACATTGTGATTGAATGGTTTTTGTTTTTTGTTTTTTTTTCGCGGTCGCTGATAAATAGATAAAAACAATCCTTGATGCGGATTATATATTATGCTAAAATTTCAGCTCAATCGGTGCAGAAATTTGAGTTTTTGAAGCGTACACAAACCAACATAACATTTTTATATATTTATGTAACAACTAAAAGCAATTCTTTAATTATTATCTCTCATAATAACATTAGTCCACTGATGGACAGAAGCCTCCAAAAGGAGGATATTGCCATCATAGCTACGTTCGGCAGCCTGGTTGGTTCCCAGTTTTGCCAGTAGTTGCTTCGCCGTTCGTCTTCTCCTCTTACGAGAGCAGATGCTACTGGCCCATCTTCTTCTCTTACAAAACATAGGCAGAAGGGGTGGTGCTATCCTATTTTTGTGATGGCACCAAATGACTTCAATATTCTTGCATTTCTCTTATTTATATAGTGGATAGTATAACTTCTATCGTTAATATCAGGTCTCATGGAGGACTTGGAGGATATGAAGATGGAAGCAATGGAGAAGAAAAAAGCGAAGAAGAAACGCCGCATCAGCGACGATTGATTGAAACCCCCGGACACAAGGCTCAGCATGAATCCCGGACCGAGATCGTTACAGTGCATAAATCTGTATACATATTTATATTATATTATGTACTTTGTACCCATATTTTATTGCAGTTATTGTAAGAAGTTAATAATATATTTTTTGTTGTCAGCAATTAATATTGGTCTCATCTGTAAATTGTTTTATAATAAGATAATTTAGATAATTGAAAATTTTTCAGCGCACGAAGTGGCACGTGCCACTACTGAAGTTATCGTATTATATATACGCTGGCAAATAATTATATATATATATTTTATAAGGGTAAGATTAGTTTTGCTATCACTCGTAAGTAAGTATCTAGATACAAAATGTCAAATGTATAATTTTTTATTGTTTTAAATACTTTTTTATCAAAGAAATTGTGTTTCAGAAATAATTGTAACTTTGTGCCGATCTATTTCTTTCTAATACCGATGGTATTTTTTCATTATCTGAACGAATTCGAACGAAACATATTCCGAATAAATATTAAAAAATGTGATGATATATTTTTGGTATTCATTCGGAATAGAAAGTTAATGAAGGTAATAAACAAATACGTAGTATTAGTTTTTGGTATTAGAAAGGAAAAGGTCTTTGTTCCTACTTCCTAATTCAATCTACATTACACAATCTAAGCAAATAAAAATGGTACAGACACGTATTGTTTCGTATTAATTGCCATATTTCAAACAACATCCTTTTGTTTGTTTGAAACAACCTATGGATTGCAGGTGTCGGTTGCGAGAACACTTTTATCGTAACTTAAACCCAAATCAATAGAACAATCCTTAGGGGGCCTATTACAAAATATTTACTGTTTTAAGGTTTTTTTATGATTAATTTAAAAATTGAAAATTAGAGGCTACTGAATTATAAAAAAATAAAGAAATTCTAAGCTAAAAAAATATCTTATTTTGCATAAAGCTGAAAATTCGTTCAACTTGTGTTATAAAATACTAATGCATAAGATGAGCTGGTGGGATTTTGTACTTCATACTGACCTCTGATTTTCATTTATCTTTTCAAATCACAAAATAACCATCTAGTTGTCATAATTTTATAATGGGCGTCTTATAAGGGATATGTAACGAGTATGCGTTTAAGAATACGGAACGAGGATTCTTCAGATATTTTTTTAAATTTACCAATATCACACCGTGGCTGATAATATGTAACATTTTTAAGATATTTGCTATGTTGTGATGCTATGTTTTATGTTATGTGAATGCTGAGCTGAACAAAGATGTTTGTGCGCAGTTGTTATCCGTGACTTTACTTAATTAGTAAAATACAGAGTGATGATTATTAATTTGAACAAATGAAATCAAAGTAAAAATCTTCAGTTTACATAATAACTATGCTTGTGTATTTACAAAATAATATGAAATTTGATGTATGATATACATAATCACAACTTAAATATTATGATGGCTCCTTTTGTAGCAATATGAATAGTTTTACAAAGATTTTTAATTATATATTAATATTACATCACATTTCATATGATTTCCTTAACTGAAAGTTTTGTTTGTAATTTTTATTTGTATAGACTAGCATAATATTTGTATAATTTAAGTTTGGTTTACATTACAATATTTAATTTGTCTAATCATATCGTAAATAAACAACCATTAGTCAGTAACATTAAAATTACTGAATTATTATTTTATTTCTCTTAATTTTCTAAAGGTTTGGAAAATTTGCTAAACATTTATAAATTGAAAAGCAATTTCTACTTATAGCAAAAACTGTGTTTACAATCCCAATGAAGTTACTTACAAAAAAGAACTATGATGGTAAAACTCATAATAATTGTAATCAAGCTCACACACAGATCAATCCGCATAATGTCAAATTATTTCAGTCAAAACT
This sequence comes from Anania crocealis, assembly GCA_949315895.1. Classification (NCBI taxonomy): domain Eukaryota; kingdom Metazoa; phylum Arthropoda; class Insecta; order Lepidoptera; family Crambidae; genus Anania; species Anania crocealis. The sequence continues at coordinate 5,558,489 of OX438884.1, forward strand.
GATCTTTGTGCGTAGTTATTAAAGTTGATAATCGATTGAAAAATTGACATTGCTGGGTAGGTGTATGTGATACCAAACAAGTGAATGGTCATTCTTACCACATTCAATCAAACTCTTATTTTATGAGATCAAGTATACTCTTTTGTTCCTACCCTCCTACCACCACTTAGCAGTCTTAATCAACCTTAACAGCCTTGATAAAATGCCTTTGTATTTACTTCAATAACGCTAGGTGTTTAAATACTAATAAATAACAAATGTACAAGTGTATGTATATTTATTGTAATTATTGGCTATATGAGATGTGAAAAGACAAAAAAAAACAATTATGTAATTAAATCGTTGCTATATTTTCAAAAACAGATTTTTTTATTTTATTATTATATTATCGACCAGATACAGTAGTGAAGCACAAATACGTAGCATTTACGGCCCTAAATACGTACTAGACTAGATAATAAAGTTAGTGAAATACTTGTAATAAGGTGTGTAAGACTTACATGAACACATTTTGGACGCTGGTTGGAACTCAACTCAACTGTAACAGTCAAGTAATGAATTTTACGAATACAAGCAGTCCTACATAATTTAACTTAAAAGATATCAAATTATTGCAATTTTTACATTATATCACCGCCCAATGATGAAAATCCTAGGGCCCAGCCCGCCTGCGCAGGGAACGGTAAACCTCTTTTTAAGGGTAACCCTATTAAAAAGGTTACCCATGTGATAGGGTTACCCATGCGATAGGGTTACCCATGTAATAGCGGTTACCTTTGATTGTGCTAGCTTATTAGTTCGGTAACCTTATAAATAAGGTTTAACCGCTTACCACAAATTATGGGTTGCGCATAGTAATTAAAATAGCCTAACAGCATTCCAAAACACTATAGGGTAAGCCTATTCAAGGGGTTTCCACTATTGGTAAGCGCTTACACGGATTAATCGTCTTGTTTGGCTTAGCATATCGTTGGGGTAAGCCTGTTGTTATGCTTAGGTACCTGTCGGATAGGGTTTTTAAAAACAAGCCTATTAAAAACCCGAACAAATACCCCTTTAAAGGTTACCGGTTCCGGTCCCTGCGCCCGCGATACAAGATTCCTCAACTTTCCTCAACTTTGACGAAAGTGGTTGACATCATCTGCTTCAATATGCAATTATAGGTATTAATTATATTATTATACAATAGTATTATATTATTCAACATACCGCCCGATCCGTGCTGTCGCCTTTGACATTTCTAGACCTATGATGGCTATGATTCTATGATACCGCTGATGATGTCAAATTGTCAATGATATTGATACCACAAGCAGGCAGCTTGCCCTTTTTGTGGACGATATAGCTCTACAGCTCTCAATAGACATATTCGTAACTAACCAGCGCTTTAACGAGCAGTCCCACGCGCCGCGTAGTCGATTGGTCCAAAAAGTTACGCATCAAATTGAATCCTTACCAAAGTGCGAAGGTTATGTTTCTAATTGAGAAGAATACTTCATAAGCTTTCATACGTCACGTAAGTACAAGTTTTCGTGGTTCAGCAACACTATCATACATGTAACGTCGTTTTTATCTTATTAGTGTACCTCAGGGAATACACCTTGGTCCATTATTTTATATCGCTTATTATTTGACATTGGAAGTTGCTTTGACCCTTATAGCATTAAACCAACTTGGTTTAATTTTTTCTGATCTTTGATCATCATGCCCATAACTTTTTGATATTTGCATGTTTAAGACACCGTAAAATTGTTAATACCTTTATTTTTGCGGTACAAATAAGGGTGGGAAATAAAAAAAGTGCATGGAATGAATTCGGGGAATGGATTTATTTATTTGTAAGTATAACCAACACAACAATAAAAGTCTAATTCCATTACCTATGCAAAACTTAAAGTAGGTAAAAATGGAGTAGGTAATGAAATATCGAATCTTTTAAACTACACTGTTGTACCCTAAGACATGATCAACTATAGTAGACAGTACAAAACTACTTCCATAACTGGGCATATAGGTGTGTTACAACAACACTAACTAAGCAGCTGGCTGGTGGATTATTATTGGCTCCCACTAAGTGACCCTCCCCCCCCCCCGGCGACGTGGAGAAAAAAGAGTAGTGGAGAGGGGGTTGAGTCATGACGAAAACTTTGTAACAGATCGAATCCCACGCGCGCGAAGCCGCGGGTATCAGCTAGTACCTTTATATTTTAATCTGTATCGTGAAGTTGTAAACTGTCGAGAGACCCCTAGGACCAGAGCCTAGGACGTAATGATTACTTGTTCAGTGGCCCGTAGAGCCCCTGAGGGAATTAAGGTTCTATGCCAAAAGCTATTCCTAGACTACAGTCTACAGTCTAAAGAGTTAGTTCATAAAATAAATAACATTTAGTATTTATTTATTATATTAAATTATTCTCACTAGGTTTTTAGCTGTATGGATATGTCAAAAACCGTGAATCTTGTTATTAATAAAAAACACCTCACCAGAGGCCACTGCTGCTAACAGCTGCTGTTAACCAGTTTGACATTAAGTTTGTCTTGTTTGTTGTCATATTAGTTGTCTCTTGTCTGTCACAGTTGTCAGTAGTTGACACTTCATTTTCATGACAGCGCTACTTGCACCCATAATTTTGCGAAAAGTTTCTGTAGTTCATTTTTATGCCACAATTAAGTATATAAGGTTGGTACCTACATAACTTATTTGCGACCTATTACATCCAGAAAACCTAAATTATGTCAGCTGTCGCTGTCAGTTTTTTTCACTAGCTGGCTGTCGGATCAAGGACAAGGACGCAAACAGCGAACCAAAACACAGTGCTGCAACAGTTAAAAGACCAAATTTTTTAATACTCATCTAATTTATTCTGAAAAAGTAAGGCGATTTGATAAATATTAAATTAAGAAGTTCGTAAATAAAACAGGAATAATCTTGCAGGAGGTAAACAATGGTTGCTTTCAGTAGTTTTCATTTGTTCTTATCCATTATTTTTATTAAAATTAATTAAAACATTATTCTACGTTCCTTTTAATAACATAACTTGGCTGTTTTGTTACAGAATGAAGTTACTTACCTGCATCAAGGATATTCCTGAATTCAACAATGTTAATGTACACCTAAGGAATGAAAATGAGCTATTGGATAAAATTAATAAGATTATCAGAGATGGGCATCAGAACCTGCAAATAGTCACGGATTTTGATCACACTTTGACAAAACATTCCATGGAAAATGGATCTGCTGTGTTAACTAGTTTTGGTAAATGATATGTTAATTTCTTTTTTATCAGGGCAGTATGTTTAATGTGAATAATAAATATAGCCTTGTATGTGACAGTTAGTTGTGTTCTATGCATAATATATTGATGAGTAATGATTGCTCACTTTTTTATTAATAATTACATATTCTATGCTGCTAAAGGTTAAAGTTTAGAATATGGACCACTGAGTTAAGAGGCGGGGGAGGGGGAGGGGGTCGGGGTTGTGGTTAGGACCCCCCAGTGAAATCAGGAGAGCGCGGAAATAAAAAAAAAATTTTTTGAAAAAAGGTTTGAGTTTTGTGTTCAAAAATGTTTTTTTTTTTTTGTGTATTTGAGGCGCTCGGCGGCCGCTGCCGCGGCACGTTCGCTTCGCTCGCTGCGCTCGCTCCGCTTTCTCGCCTTCATACCTTTTAAGTGGTAACTGTTCTAACCTAACCTAACCGACACTTTTCCTAATCTACTGAACTTTGCAGGCAAATAAATATCATTACATATTTTTTTTGTCGATAGTAGTATGAGCACCATAAATAAATCGCGTTTTATTTAATAAACGTAAAAAAAAATATGCAAATCTGTTGTCAAAAAGTGAAATGGTCATAGAAAATCGAAATCTTTGAATTTTTTTTTTCAAAAGGTGCATATCTCCGCAAGTTAAAAAATTGCTTAAATTACTACATAAGTAACTACCATTTAGCCACAAAATTGCGGAATCCCAAAACTCCGGTCCATAATCTGTGATTGCAAATAGTTTAAGAAACCCTGTGCTAGGCACCCATTGGTTATGTATTTTTTTTGTAATGTATATTGCGGTAAACAAAGCAGAACGTAACACAATTTGATACACATTACAAAAAACATTAGTAGCTGCATTTTGGAAAAGTCGCTCTGTAATGTGGTCATAATTAACTGCATCCATTAAACTTAAGAAGCCAGGTTTTTCATTTCAAAAGATTATGCTTAATGTAGTAATGTTTTAGGAATAAGATAACTAAAACTGTACATCTTTTGTTATTAGACTTCATATAAGTCTGAGAACAACGAATTGATTGTTGTGGTTTTTATCATTTTTCAATGAATGTAAGTGACATGTTTTTTTTATGATAGGAATGTTCAGGGAGTGCCCCTCAATACCGCAAGAGTATAAGGATGAGGATAACAGGCTTGCGGACATATACAAGCCAATTGAGCGTGACCCAAAGATGTCCATAGAGGAGAAGACACAACACATGGTGGACTGGTACAATGCTGCTCATGCACAGCTTAAGTAAGTTTAAGAATCTAATGCTTAAACTACAAAAACATTCAACATTATACATTGTTCTAAACAATATTCAAATAAGATAGTTTGGTTTATATTATGTCAATTACATCATTAAAAAGCCATAAGAAAGACCTCCATCGTTGAATTCAAGTTACCATATCAATGATGGGTACAGGCATTATAACTATGCTTGCCAACTGTGACAAACTTTTGCAAACACCCAGACCCGAGGAAATGTAGAAAAAAACTTTCTTTCTACATTGACCCGTCCGGGAATCGAACCCGGAACCTCGGAGCAGGCAACACCTTGAAAATCGGTGTGTACGCTCTCCGCCACATAGGTCATATGCTGCACAAAGTAACTCCTGGGACTTCATTTTAAAATTTCAAAGTCAACAATATATTTTGTTAATGCAATAATTGCATCTAAATGTAGTCTGTATATGCTGCAATACTGTTATTTAGCAATTTATTGCAATTGTAAAGCTGTAATTGAAACACTAATTCTTTATACATTTTAACAAAAAATTACCTACAGATTCTTTATCTGATAATAAAATGCACAAAACTTCACAGTTTTAAAATTCAATTGTTGCAGAGGTGTTACATTTCCGAGGCAGGAGCTCATGGATATTGGTCATAAGATGATAGAATGTTTTAGGTGAGTTTAAACTTTACATCATAAATATAATAGAACAATAATATTGAAGACCACTCAAAACCTTATTTCTTACCTGTGTTCTCTAAAAAAGCGATATAACCAGAAGTCGTTTAACGGCTATATATTAATAATTTAATTCAATAATAATAATTTATTTGATTCCCAAAATATACACAATTTGACATAAATTATTTCTAGTGTTTTACATAGTATGTGATACACAAGAGTGGTCTCTGACCTGAAAGCTAGTTGAGACCATAGACAAAGTAGGTATATATTAAGTCTATGGTTGAAACTGTATTTTCAGGATCAGTGACTCTTCATTAGATTAACATCAAATCATAGAATTGAGTTGAACAAGTAGTATAAGCTAAGCTTGTCGTAATTCGGTCTTAAGTAAAATTCAGTAGTGCCATTGTAATGTCAAATTGTTATGTTATTACTATGTTAATTTCCTGGTTATCATCTTCAGGAACGGCGTCCAAGAGATGATCTCTTGGAGCCAGAAGCAGCAGGTGCCCGTGCTGGTGTTCTCGGCCGGGCTGGGGGACTCCGTGGAGGCCGCCATGAAAGCCGCTAACTTTTTGCTTCCACATGTTAAGGTTTATAAATGCTGTTTTATGATTATTTTTAAATCATGCCATACAGGTTTTAAACAGAAAAACACGCATATTCACTCGTAAGAGCCGAATAAAGAAGTATTGCCAGATGAAGATTAGTACAAGCACTTTCTCTTCACCACCTTTACCCGAAAGTTATCTGGTAGAGATCCCTACTTAGCGATAAGACTGCCTCATTGTACGAATTCTTGTGATGCTAACTGTTTTTTGCCATGTGTGTCATGTGTAATAAATAGTATTGTAATGTGGGCTAGCCTTCAAGACGGAATATACAGGATGGTCTTAACCATATTAGGATGCAAAAATCAGTTGACGCCATTCTTACCAGCAATGTTATAATTGCTGACATATTTAGCTTTTATTGCATGGACAGGGACATCCACCACCATCAACCCACAACATTCTACTACTTGAAATGCCTCAGTACAATCGCTATTGAGGTGAAATTACATTGTGACATGTTGCTATGTGAGTCTTTATAGAATGAACTATCGTTTCCCAGGTGGTATCGAACTTCCTAGCGATCGGCGACAACGATAAAATAGTGGGCATAAAGGGTTCCCAGGTGATCCACACTCTGAACAAGAACGAGGCCGCCATCAAGGACACGGAGTACTACGAGCTGGTGCGGGACCGTCGAAACGTGATCCTCATGGGGGACAACATCGGCGACGCCCGCATGGCCGACGGTATGCAGCACTGCGACGCGGTAGTCAAGATAGGCTTCCTAGGCCACAACGTCGAGGGAAACCTACCCAAATACCTCGACCAGTTCGACGTGGTTCTGGTCGACGAGCCAACGGTCGATCTAGTCAACGCCATATTGAAATTGATACTGTGATTAATTTACTTTATTAGGCAATTTTTTTAGTCTATGACTAGCGCACTGTCCGGTTGTTTTGTTATTAGAACTTGTTAGCGTCAAGTCATAATTAATATTAGACATAATACTTGATATAGTTAACTTTTGTTTTTTTTTTATTGCAAAGCAAAATTGTCGTTATACCATAATACATTACGTTATATTTTATTTTGTTAATGATTTAAAGTATGTTGTGATAATACAGAATTTATGTGTGGTTTCGTAATACGTCGGCATAATTTTAATTTGCCTATCACAAAATTTTTACATCTACTCGTATATATTATGTATTTTATCGTAATTTTTTGACATTTAAAAGAAAGTTTCAAATCATAGGCCACTGTGAACTAAAAAACACAAAAGTGAATTTTTAAGACAATAAAAATAAAAGAATCGGACCACATTGCTTAGAAGTACCAGATAAATCAATGGTAAATAGTAAATACTTATTCATACTCATAAGGCACCTTAAGTATTTAAGGACCGCCTAACATAAAACTCGTGGTACTTTATTAATAAAAACAAGTCAATAACATACATTAAACCTTGGCCTGACAAACCAAAAATATGTCTGCTGCGAATTGAGCCCTCTTGTTATTGTCTTTTGAAGATTCTTGCTCCCTCACTTTCTCCCAAATGTCTTAGTAAGTAATAGAATTTTGAACTGCTTTTTCTTTAAATTTTTTATAGTTTTGTTACCATCTTCATACATTTTTTTTTAGTTGGTCATTAATGATCTTTAGAATATTTCCGACTAAACAACTTTCTTTAGTTTCAACTTTATTAACGCTACTACACTATTTTAAAAGTATGTAAGTACTTTCGAAGTTTACGAAAATAAAAGAACACGTCGTCACGATTGTCTTGGTAGCTGGTGGACCTAAACAATGGCGGCGTGCGTGACTAAGATTATGAATTCTCGTGTTATGAATTGAGTATCAATAATCTATACACACGTCATCAGCGTTGCTGCGGGTTATTCAAAATTTAAAATGTGGGCCTTAAGATCCTGCGGGTTTTATATGCCGCAGGTACCTTAGTTAGTGTTCGTTGTTACATTATAGTCTTTGATTTATCTTGTAAATGTGCACTGATCACTAAATAACCGCAATAATGTCAAACTTTTGTAATAGGCCCTAGGTGATTTCCTCTTATGCTGAGAAAAGTTAGATTTCGTATTAATATTGTAATAAAAGACAATGAATTTCGTGTACATTTAATAATAATTCAAGTTTTCTTCATCAAAATAGGTAGATAAATATGCAATGTAATTTTATTCAAAGTACAATTTATTTTTGAGGCTAAGTAAGTTGACTTCGCGAAGTCTCTTCTATTTTTAAGTCTGTTTATGAGCGGTTAGTTAATTATAAATAAAGAAAATTTAATATTTTGTTATTATTATGAAACAACACATAATTATGTACAAATGTATTTTCTTGTCATTAATTTGATAGTCGATAGTTACTAGGTACTTAAGTCTAGAACAAGTATTTTGTTAATATCATAATCATAATAATGAGTTTAAAAAAGGGCATAGTCGCGGAAAATCAACAGACAAAATTAAAAGAAAGATAAGTTTACGGATTTAGAACGTGATTATTTTTGATTTAACCCGAAGTAGACAAAACTAATTTATCTTGGATATTTTGTAATTTGCAAAAATTTTAACTGACACTGTTTTAACAAGCTACTAGCGTATGTACTCTACGAAATGACTGGAAAATACATATTTTTTAACACAATAACCTTTTAGTTTGATTTAACTCACAGATCAGTGTGTAACAGCACCCGGCGAAGGCGGTGGAACCAATGGGGTCTACCGTTTCTTTGCTCACCAGTTGGCGCCACTGTAGACTGAGGTCCGGAGGTATAGCTATCAAAAGCGATTGGCGCCGAAACAAAGTGTTATATCTTGAATCTAATTAAGGTTATATTGTTTATAAATAACTATCTTGATATCAACAAACTAACTTCTGAAATAGTTGCTCTTGGGGCCGCCTATTTTTGCGCTTTTTCTTAATTCTGCTTTTAAAGCGTTCACATAAATCGCCAAATAATCCATATTTGCTATATTTTACGATGGAGATCACTTTCCGGCAGGTAAATTTAAGAAATTATTATTTATGCAACAAATTCCGCTAAAACCAGTACAAAGTGAATGATATTGGACCTCACGCGACACAAGTGCCTCTAGTGGCAAATTTACTAGCGATAGCCCCCATTGTTTATCACTTGGCCGTCAGCAAATCAGATCGGGCTCACGCGTACCTACAACGGCCCCAATTCCGCTAATTTACAAATGGCTCAATAGAATTGCGATTGTATATTTTGACACATTTATTAAGGTAGTAATGTCAAAATATACGATTGAGTGAGCCATTTTTAAATAAGCGGAATTGAGGCCCAGAGGACCTGCTCCACAACACACTGTCCGTAAACACCGTGCATTTTGAACCGCCAGACAAACGAAGACCACGTTATGTTACCACTATGTAAAACATCAAGGCAGTGTTTTTTTAAATTTTTTATCAAAAAAATCTTAAGAAAAATATAAAATATTGATTCAGCTATTTATTTTGCACATGAACGTATCTGTGCAAGGTTCATTGATCAGAATCCGGCCGAAGAAAAATAATACGTACGTGCTATAACGTAACAGACAATCTGGCGTACCCTTGAAGAGGAATACCCTCAGAAACCTAGGTTCTGCTACGCTACAGAAGAAAATGATGATAAGGGGAAAGTTGAGGGAACCTACCTCTCTATAACTATTCCCTAAAAACTAATATAATACAAGGTAAATAAGATAAAATTACAAGAAATTATAAGCTAAACTAGACAAAATGATGAGGTGAAAAAGGAATGAAAGGTAAGGTATTTACATATATCAAAAGGTACCTACATACCACAGTGCGCGTCACAACGTGATTCGAAATGAATAGTTTTATTTTTTATCATTCTTCTAAGACTTAAAAAAATACCAAGTTGTTAAACATAATGGTAAAATAATGTGTGCTTCGTTTGTCAGGTCAACAATGCACGGTGTATTATAGACTCCATCTCCTCTTACTCATGCATTGGCATAGATTTGTATACACGGTGAAATTTTGGTTGTTTGTTTTCCTGCATGGAAATGCTTCTGTCTTAGTAGTATTTAAACGATTTATTAGCTTTATAAGGCGGGTTTTAGTGTGACACTGACCGTCAGTACGGAGTGCTCCTGTGCTCCGTACCGCTCAAAATGTATTAACTTCATATCCGCGCGGACGTTCAAAAGGTACAAACTTATGTTACAATGTACTCTGTGGGTACAAAGGTAAAAGAAAATAATCGAAAGCAACGTCAACCAACATTAGTAGAACGCCGCCACGAGAGCCGATGTACTTAGCAGATTTCCGCGTAAGCACAAAATTTATGCCGTATTGCTACGCAAGAGAGCTTCTTTTACTTTGAATATTAAATTGCTCTATTACTTTCTTCTTTCTCCTTGCTGTCCATTCATACGGTTTCGTTCGCTCTCTTTTTGAGTTGATGATTATAATATTTTTAATAATTTGTGTGATTTTTACTTCAATAGGCATTTTTTACTTGTAATGATGACGAAAGCCGTTACCGACGGTACCGAATACCAAGCGTGAGTTCGCCGCGTACTCGCAGCGATCTCGCTCTGCCGAGGAATCGCCGATTAAAATCGCTCGTGTAAAAGGGCTCTTACATTTTATTTAACTAATCGTTGTATGTAGTTATCATAGATTTAATATAGATGATTAAATCTATGGTAGTTATAAAACGGCGTTTTTCACAAATTTGACAAAACTGAGTGATTTGTCAATTAAAGACACCTACAATGTTTTTTTTTATCATGAATGAAAGTCAAGTATTACAAAGTATTACGCATTAATACGAACTTGTATCAACATAGTCAAAATTATGTTGCCCATCATAATGAAATCGTATAGTTAATTATTCATTAATTCACCTTTTTAGTAGATTTATGAGGAATCAGTAAATAAAACAAGAGTTGTAATGAAATTAAATATTTTGTTATTATTATAAAACAACACATAATTATGTATAAATGTATTTTCTAGTCATTAATCTGATTGTCGATAGTCACTACTTAGTCTGGAACAAGATTTTTTGTTAATATCACAAACATAAATGCATATAAGTATGTAATGAGAATATTACAATATAAAGATCAACGATGGAAGAAGCGAGGCGCGATAAGCCACAACAATACAATAACGAGTTCAACAACGTAACGGCGCGAAACGAGACGCCTTCGTCGCCGCGGAAGATCAACAGAAGACTAACTTATAGTGGATAATACTAGGTGTTACTGTAATGTGACCCTAAATCATTTCAAGTAACTACAATTAAATAAAAAGGCTAAGCTGAACATACATGATAATTTAGCTTAATTTAAAAACTTGTACTAAAATTTGTTAATCACTAAGTTCCGATTTCAAAATATGGCAAGAAATTCGTTATAATCTGACATTATTAGAGTAATGTCACATGCCAGCGTATTCTACGAAATGACTGGAAAATACATATTTTTAACACAATAACCTATTAGTTTAATTTAACTAGACAAATTAAAAGCTCTAAAATGAACAACAGTCTTAGAACATACATGTTATTTACACAAAGATTTATTTTTATAAAAATATTCTACTGTACATTTAACAATCATCATTCATATAGAAATATATATTTGTCTCTATGTACAAACGGCTAGAAACAATATAAAACAGTCATATATTTTAGGAATCATCTAATCACTCAGACAGGGTCGGTAGGTGCAGGAAATGCACCTGTCGCTTGGAACAAGGCACTTGCGTGACGCGGCCGGCCGCTGACAGGTATATTTGGACACGAATACCACTTCAATAATGTAATGTATAAGTCTGGATAACAACAATAGCGATATCGTCCAACCCTGGTGTCGTACCACTCTCTAAACTAAAATACACTTTTCATAAAAAAAGATGAAATTTTATAGTACATACCTGTTAAACATAGTAAAATTAATTTTGATTTGAAACATTTACTGTCTTTAAACGATAACTTAAAATATCCGCAATTGACTGGCATTCTTTGCCTAAATAAAAAAGCATATAAAAATCATTTAAAATCATGCTCTATAGGTGTCTCGATTCTATATTATATTTTGGTTTTGTAATTTTGTAAGTAGTATTTAAAGTAAGTAGGGTACTTTTTATTTTACTTACGAAATTCCTCCACCTTTTCTCCACCAGGTGGCGATCACGGTAGTCTTTTAGAGAGACCTGAGTGCAGTAGTAGACTGCGTAGGCTGATGATGGTGATGATGATGAATAAAATAAGTAAAAGTGATGAAACTGACATAATATTCAATAATGAACCGTGATACATTATAATCGTGATGGTTTTATGTACAAAGTGTGCTTTTTCATGAACAAAGGCTCTTTAATGTCATCACTTTCCGCAGCTTTCGACATTTTCTTTCTCTCGGTTATCGAATTTTCAGTTACAATTACCGTTCCGAAATCGTCAGCAGGTAGACTTTGTCTTTAGCCTTTTAAAATAAATAATCGTTTCTTTTTGGAGACTACTTTTTTGCGTTATGTAACGATGACTTTAAAAACAAAACAAAAAACTACTTATTAAGTTTTACTTTAGTGAGTGGTACAACTGAATCAACAACAAAACCGCTCGATAATAAATAAGAACGTCAGCGCACTGCTTCTGTTCTGAATTCGATAGATGACGGTCCAAACATATCATAGTATATTTTAAGAGAATTCGGGGTCTAGCCGAATTCTCAAATTCGGATGGGATCCTGTGCGTCATAGCCAGTTAATTAAAACTACTGTGGATCGGCACCAATCGGATTTATATAGAGCATAATGCAGTTCGCAAAGGCTCTTAGGTAGTGGTTTCACAATATACTCGGTGTGGAGAATACCATTAAGGCAAGAACTGGAATTCATAAATACTATACGTATCATTTTGAGATTCTTTAAATATATACTATAAATGTAACTTGCATGAGGTATGTGGAATATCGCAACGGATGCATTTCGTGCGACACACTTATTCGCTACGCGCCTATAAAGAGTCGCTCGACACAAACTACTAGAAAAATACATGATTCGTCATCTCGTTCCATCAGAACAACACGTAATACATACGTCTAAATCCACCCCACAAGTGAACACTTCAAAGATAGCAGAAGTATTTTACACCGGATTGATTTAACTAACTACTCTCCTCGATGAAGCACTGATTAATCATAATTGGCCGTCAAGGCAACTTGTTGACTCAAGTCTGCATTGTTTCTTACATTTATTGTTTTAGATAATTATGATAGCGATCGATTGGACGACACTAGCTTACTTTTCAAGTATGTGGAAGTCCTTAACTCGACAAGTGAAGAATTATACAGTCAATTTAAATCGCAAGCATCATCACTCATTCTTAATTTCTAAAAATACCTTTTCGACGCTGATTCAAATCGTAAATACTGATTAAAATTAACACGTAAAATTAAATAATATTGGCAGATCAATTAGGACAATTAGTGTAGGGCGCCGTTTAACTTATAGTTAGGGGTGAAGACTAGAATCTAACTAGTTAAAACTTTATGATACAAAAAGTAAACGGCAATATTCGCGTACAAAAGTGAACGTGTGAGGAGCGGTGAATTCGTCCAATTAAGTCTTTTGGGTATAAGTACAAAGCGTTAGGATAAAACAATTATACTGTAAAGTGGGAACCATTGATCTCACATAAAATAGGATATAACATTTTTAAGTTAAAAATAATAATTGTCATCAAAAGTGATTCGATGGTTATCGATGTTTTTTATATGAGTTTAACGGCACCGAAACATTCGGAAGGTGTCGCAGAGGCGTACCCACAGCGTGGGCGCTTGGTCCCGCTCGTAGAAGCACAATACATTACTATACTATAATACAAGTTGTATTACAGATCACAGCCTAGGGTATGTCGGGGCGAGGTAGGGCGGCGCGCGCGGGGCCGGTGGTCACGTGATCGCCGCCACTTCCGTTTGCGTTTTTTGAAGACCGTCCTCGTCAGTCGACCTGGGGAAGATATTCATCGTGTGGTAACTCCATCAATATTTCAAAATGTTTGCGATTTAATCTAATCTAGTAGGGCAGGCGCGAGTGTAGCAGTAACGTACGTACCTGTAGACGTGCGCGTGCGCGTTGGCGGAGCGGTAGTGCGCGGCGTAGGGCAGGCGCGAGTGTAGCAGTAACGTACGTACCTGTAGACGTGCGCGTGCGCGTTGGCGGAGCGGTAGTGCGCGGCGTAGGGCAGGCGCGAGTGTAGCAGTAACGTACGTACCTGTAGACGTGCGCGTGCGCGTTGGCGGAGCGGTAGTGCGCGGCGTAGGGCAGGCGCGAGTGTAGCAGTAACGTACGTACCTGTAGACGTGCGCGTGCGCGTTGGCGGAGCGGTAGTGCGCGGCGTAGGGCAGGCGCGAGTGTAGCAGTAACGTACGTACCTGTAGACGTGCGCGTGCGCGTTGGCGGAGCGGTAGTGCGCGGCGTAGGGCAGGCGCGAGTGTAGCAGTAACGTACGTACCTGTAGACGTGCGCGTGCGCGTTGGCGGAGCGGTAGTGCGCGGCGTAGGGCAGGCGCGAGTGTAGCAGTAACGTACGTACCTGTAGACGTGCGCGTGCGCGTTGGCGGAGCGGTAGTGCGCGGCGTAGGGCAGGCGCGAGTGTAGCAGTAACGTACGTACCTGTAGACGTGCGCGTGCGCGTTGGCGGAGCGGTAGTGCGCGGCGTAGGGCAGGCGCGAGTGTAGCAGTAACGTACGTACCTGTAGACGTGCGCGTGCGCGTTGGCGGAGCGGTAGTGCGCGGCGTAGGGCAGGCGCGAGTGTAGCAGTAACGTACGTACCTGTAGACGTGCGCGTGCGCGTTGGCGGAGCGGTAGTGCGCGGCGTAGGGCAGGCGCGAGTGTAGCAGTAACGTACGTACCTGTAGACGTGCGCGTGCGCGTTGGCGGAGCGGTAGTGCGCGGCGTAGGGCAGGCGCGAGTGTAGCAGTAACGTACGTACCTGTAGACGTGCGCGTGCGCGTTGGCGGAGCGGTAGTGCGCGGCGTAGGGCAGGCGCGAGTGTAGCAGTAACGTACGTACCTGTAGACGTGCGCGTGCGCGTTGGCGGAGCGGTAGTGCGCGGCGTAGGGCAGGCGCGAGTGTAGCAGTAACGTACGTACCTGTAGACGTGCGCGTGCGCGTTGGCGGAGCGGTAGTGCGCGGCGTAGGGCAGGCGCGAGTGTAGCAGTAACGTACGTACCTGTAGACGTGCGCGTGCGCGTTGGCGGAGCGGTAGTGCGCGGCGTAGGGCAGGCGCGAGCGGCGGCGGCGCGCGAGCACGGCGCGGCCCAGTGTGCCCGGCCGCACTGAGTTGCGCGCCGCGTGCCACGCCAGCCTAAGCGGGATAACCCAATGTTACATACATGTAATATTACGCGACCAAAACAAAGGTTTTTCGAAAATTTACTTCACTAATTGGTGCCACTTTGGCAAGAGGTCCCATCCCAATAATCCGCACTGTCAAAAGCGTCAAAAGTTCATAGTTTTTAAGTGAAAATGAATTTAGGCAGAAGGCAACATAATGGTTTCACAAACGGTCTGTTACTTAGTATATACTATTTATTTTGATGTATTAAATATTACTACAAAATCTATTTTAGTGATTTAATATGGCACCACAGACATTGATAGGCCTAGATGCCTAATAAGGGGTAAACTAAATGCACAAACTTCCGCTCCCAAGATCCTGGCCCGGTATTGTGAACACTAGAGTCTAGAGTCTAGACCAATGAGACGTTAGGATTCAAAGCCATGACTTAAAGATACAGAGATTTAAATTTTACCTCGGTGCTAGCGCCATAACAGTGCTCAGTACTACGACGAGCCAGAAGACGGGCTCGGCGATCGCGTGCCGCATCACGTGGTACGTGCTCGGAAGCCCGAAGCACACCACGCACACAGACTCGTAGATCAGCGTCAGCACGAAGAACGACAACAGAGACCCGGTCAGCGCGACCACGTGGATGCAAGTCTGAAATAACGCATGATTTATAGCCGAAGTATAATATGCAGCTCTTCGTGTTATCTTGTGATAATCCTACGTGAATAATGATGACAACTGTGTGACAAATTTTAACCCACCTATTACATGCCTCCTTCCGGCTAGTAGCATCTTTTTCATTCATTCGTTCTCTCATTCCTAAAGTCATATAAACTGCATACGTCGCTGTCTCCACTATTTTACTGTCTCCACTTATAGCCGATTTGTGTAGTTACTGTATTTGGGGTGCGTTTTCGGACAAATGGGAGCAAAAGAGGAAATGTGGTTTCGTGCAAATGACCAAAACTTGACCCTAACGGACTTGTATGTATTATGAATGCACATTTCCACTCTTAGGAGTTAAAAAGCTTCATATCCTTCTCATTCACACATTCATGCGTCCGCCCCACTCCTGTCACATCTAAGGCGAAAAACTCCTGCGCGCAAAAGGGCGTTATAAGGTAGATAAGAAACATTAGAAATTATTTTTGTGTTAGGATATAGAGAATAGTCGCGAGAATTATAAGCTATTTTTTATTTTAAATTATTTTATGAAAGTAAGTACTCTGAAAATTGAGTTGGAAACAAGATGGTATTCATGTTGCAAAAGGTTCCTATCGATGAAGAAGTAAAATGTCTAAAACTAAGCTAATTCACACGTGTCAGACCTAGTGCTGAAACCCTGCAAGTGTTATTCTTTAAATCACACCGTGACTAAATGTTCGTATTCATATGGCTCCATACTTATCGAAAATCAAATACTTTATTTTTAAAATTGCATTACGGAACAGATAATATGTATTATCATAATCATAAATAAATGGTACTTTAATTACTTAATTGATATAATAGGACAACTCATAATAGGATTTCCTTCAGACTTATCATAGATAAGATTTTCACTTTGTTGTTATTCGGTAGGTATGGATACAAAGAAACTTAATCCATATATGTATATTAAGATAAGCACTAATGTAAACAATTTCCAACAAATCATTGCTTAGACGAAAATACTACTTATATTAGCTTTTTACTTTCTGTTTTATAGAACAGTCTTTAAAACGAATTGAAATACGAAGGCGAATATCTGTGACATTTTACACGTAAAAAAAGTAATAGTCTCCGAACCTGTGACTGTTAATAAACCTTTGCAAATAAAAATAATGACATAACGTGCTTAGTTTTTTTTGTTTACATTATTGCAAACTTTAACAACGTAAGGAACTACAGTATAATATTTAAACGTAGGTAATGCGTCAATTAGGCGTCGGCTTAAAAGCTGAAGCGAAGCAACACACGAGACTCATTTTAGTCCGCAACTTACTAATGCCATAAAGAACCGCTGCATGGAAACATAATTAGTTCTACTTTTAGGAATCCTGTGTACGAGTGGCGCGTAGTCGACAGCAAAAGTATCAAGATTGCAAAGATGTGAGATGGGCTTCGGCAGCTGCAGTTACTTGATTTCGTCTGTCGTCGACAATGTGCCGTTTATTTATAATTTTAGAATGAACGAAACACACTTTTGGTCATGAAGATAATATTAAAACATATAACCACGCATACTCTTCGCATTTAAAAATCAAGGGCCTAACACGAATTAAAACAATCTCTGACAGAAAGCAGGTACCACATAAACGTCTAAACACTGCAGGGCAATCATAGTATTTTAAACTTAACAACATTAAAGTTAATTATAAATATTGATTAATAAAATTATTGTTCGAGTGAAACAACGACAGTATGCTTGCAAACTGTGTACATAAATTAAGTACTCAGCTATAATAGTACACATAGACTAATACTCTACAATAGTACACACACAGACGAAGCGAACTTTTAAATCAGTATTTAAAATGCAATCAAATTGCTTAACTCACAGAACATAAAAAACGAGTAGAAGTAGCATCCACTCCTATTTGTATGAAAACCAGTGTAACCAAACTAACACATTTGTGATTAAATCACATTATCACGCACACTAAGAATGTCTTGTAGCGATTGGTTAACTTTAACTGTCAGATAGTTCCGCTACCCGACACTAGATGCCTCTTATTCACTATCAAATAGTTCCGCTACGCGACGATAGATGCTACCTTAAAACTATTGATAAATAGGGGTGGGATAGTTACGATAATCATAACAAAAATATCGACACTTGTAAGTGTCGATATTTATGTTATAACAACATAAGAGAGCCAGCGTTATGTTTAACATTGTCTCTCTCATCTTCTTAATTATTACAACTTAACATCTTTTCCAAAAAATTAGAAATTATTAATGACTTCTTCATTCTAAATGAAAAAAATACTTTTTTTGTTTCGAAATCGTTTTCCCAGAAATGTTTAGAGCAAATGGTGCATGTTTTTCCGGGATACTAATTTTGCCTACCGATTGCTTCAATCCATTTTCCGTATATGTTTGGATTGAATTAATTAAATACGAGTATTGATTTATTTAAACAAGTTATTACTTATATACAAAAAAACAAACGACTACCAAATAAGATAAAAAAATTTGAGGCAGGAAACGATAGCAAAGGCTCTCGCTGCAAACCATTTAAATTAGGCACACAATGTACCAAAGACCCGGTATATTTAATGACCTTATGTAACTTAGTACATCATAGATTACTATTTTTTTTTGTACTTTTTCAATTTTTTTATTTACGTTTATAAATAACAAAAAAAACAAGCAATATATAAATCTTTTTTATAAGCTGTACTTTTTTAATGTGTCATACATAATTATAAGTATCGATAACTAACTTATCAATATTTTACCACATCCCTAAATGAATAGCGTTTTCAAACATTACAAAAATAAGTAATTACCAAAATATAGTTTCGACCTTATCTCTATGGACAGTGGAATGGTTTTAGGTTGTACTTTTTAAGGATTGTTATTATCCGCGAAATTTATCATTTAATTTTCTATTAAAATAACGATATAATATTACTTACAAATGGTATGTCACGCCTCCTTTGGATAAACTCTTTTTAGTGCTTGTGTTTTTGCACTCTAATACTGTGCAGGTCGGCATATTTAAAGATTTTTGTCAGAATAGCACAACGTCAATACGTTCTAGCAACTGTGATCGTCTGAAGCGCGTAAAAGGGGGCGGAAACATGATATGCGCCATCCGTAGCCGATGTGTGGTACGCGGGGCCGGCCTACTTACTACTTCTATCGTTTTTTATGTTCTGTGGCTTAACTAAATGTCATATAAAGTACGAATTTTAATAATTTAAACAAATAAATTTATATTCTTGATAAAAATTAATAGACTACTTATAGTAATTATTGACCATTACCTGAAATGCTTTATGAGAAAACGACTAAACGGTGTGACTCAAGTCACGTGTCCACAACCTTCTGCATCGAGTAGATAACGGCAGTAAAGTACCATTATAAGCAGACCGAACGGTGGGACTCAAGTCACGTCATCATAATTCTGCATCGAGCAGATAACACAACGGTAACATTAAAATACAAATTGACTAAGTTTAGTACAAGGTTACTAGACTCGACTAAATTGACCAAGTCTAGTATCTCTGTACTAGACTTGACTAAATAGACGAAGTCTAGAACTCTTGTACACACGACGGCAGATCAAGTTACCACAAAATGTCCCAATATAAACTGATCTCTAAGAGTTTTAGTGACAGTTGAAAATCGTTTGGGGAAATTTGACATTTATGGGTAGATTGATGTGCTGGAAACTGTACTAGACTTGACTAAATGTGCCAAGTCTAGTAACCTTGTACCAAACTTGACTAAATAGACCAAGTCTAGTACGCTTGTACTAGAATCGACTAAATAGACCAAGGCTAGTACTCTTGTACAAGACTTGATTAAATATACCAAGTCTACCCTTGTATTAGACTCGACTAAAGTCTAGTTTGTACTAGACTATTTATTTGCATTTGTATCTGCACTCACCCAGCTGCGAGTCTCGATGGCCACGTACAGCAGCATGACGACGAGGCAGGCGGTCATGCAGACGGTGCCGAAGGTCCACAGGCCGACGTCGGTGTCCGCGTAGGCGGCGGCGGCGGTGCAGAAGATCGCGCAGCTGATGTACAGCGACTCGGCGAGCACGAGCCAGTACGAGTGCGCGCGGTAGGCGAGCCCGCGCCGCGCCGCGCCGTACAGCCCCGGCCGCTCCGTCAGCAGCGCCGCGGGCGCCACGCGGTCGTACGCACCTGACCGGACATAACACACGATTATCATCTACATATCGTAACACACGTTTATCATCTATATTTTTTTATTTATTTTATTTATCATTTATTTCAGGCAACAGAGTAAAAAGATAAGCACATAAAAAACTATACTCTATACTATACAGGATGACGGGTTATTAGACCTATTCATTGAAAGATATACATTTGAAAACATTTACAACAAATTAACCGCCATCAAGTAAACCGCACATAAATGGTTTCTGAAATATCATACTTTTAAGAATTTTTTGATATTTGATGCCTTGCTAGCGAATAAAATCTAAATAAAAAAAAATACTTATTCTTGGTAATACATAATTGATATTTTTCTAAATGCTTATAAACTAGTGGTTTCTAAGCGAGACGTTGGTCTGAAATTCTCAACATTTCATAAAAAACGGGTCCTAAGGAACGAAACCTATTCTTTTTAAATGAATTTTCGACCACTACTTGATGAGGGTTAATTTATTGTAATTTATCTGTCACTCTGTATTAAAATGAATCTTTATTTTTCTTGGTCATCGAAAGTTCTAAACACGCGTGAACGCATGGAACAATTCCGATAATTATTTTTTTTTGTCTTCATTATTGTCAGGAGAAGATTATATGTAAGAAAAAAAAAAGCGAATCATTAGAAAAAATCAGAAAACTTGACGACAATATAATTTTTGCGTAACTGACAGTTATTTTATATTTGACTCTTAGATTGGTCTCGAAGTAACGAATACGGGGTATTTGACTGTTAAATCAGTTGTCCTCAGACCAAGAAAAAAAGTCACGACGCACGCATCGCTCACAGGTGAAGCACGTTATAAAGTTTCAGACTTTTATTTAAATTAATAGCTGAATCAATATTTTATATTTTTTTAGGATTATTTTTATTGATAAAATAAATAACACTGCTATGATGTTATACATAAAGGTTACATAACGTGGGCTTCGTCTATCAGGTGGTTGAAAATGCACGGTGTATATAAGGCCGCGTCTAATACGAGTAATACTTACCTATAACAATCGGTGGGACGGCAGTGAACATGAGGTTGTAACACATTAGGTGCGCCTGGTCGATCATGACCTGGGCGGAGAACCCGTTGTACAGCTGGAACCAGAACACTAGGAACACGAATGACTGCCGATAAACAAATTGCAAACATTAGTCTATTTACACAACTACAACGAATTCAATTCTATTCGTTACGACATGTACGGTGCATAGATTTGTTATTCCCGATAATACATGAAGAAATAATGTAAAGAAAATGTGGTATTCATTTTGGGTGCCCTTCGGTTCGCCTAAAATTTAAAGTCCTAATTTTATTTGGCCGAACAGTATTGGCCTAAACTTATAACGTATAATTATTGTCTAGTCTAACAGTTGTTTTCGCACTATTATAGTTTGGTCCAAAAATTGAAATTCTTAATTTCAGTATGTATAATATCGACTGCACTAATATGTATTAGCATCAATTTTTTGGCATAACGCTGAGTATTGAAAGCTCAAATTTTTTTGAAAGCGATAAAGTTAAAGAAACGAATCGCTCACAAACCGACCCCAAGCAGTCTTGTCTGCCCTACCCCTAGAGTGTAATTCAAATGCGCGTAGGCGCGGAGGGGCGAGGCGGCCCGCGGGCTGAGGAGCAGGAGCGTAAGCCATCTGCGATGATTAGTATGCGTGGGTGGGACCGCTGGAGCCCCGCAGCGCCGAAGCCATTACGGAAGTCTGATTGTTTAGATGCATGCAAGATTGCTTGTTTGCATGCATGTTTGCTTGTTTGCATGCATGTTTGCTTGATTGCATGCATGCAATGCCTTGTAGTGCCGGCACATAAAAAGAATAGCACTACCCCCTCTCTTCCCGTGGGTGTCGTAAGAGCCGACAGAGGGAAAACTGCCATCAGGAGATGGGCAGCAGCGTCTCCTAGAAGCAACAGGCCATACTGCGATCGCCAACCCGCCTGCCAAGCGTGGCGATTATGGCAAACCCCCCCCAAATATGAATACACCGCTAAGAATTCGGCCCCCAGTCCTCGGCGGCCCCGCTAGTCCTAGCTACGGCAGCAGCTATGGTAACGGCGGGGCAGGGGGTGCTAAGAATCCCCGGGTAAGATCCGGCTGCCAACAACGACGACTCGACCTGGCAACATATAACACGAGCACACTGAGGCTTGACGCGAAGCTCGTAGAGTTGGAAGAGGCAATTGGTAAGTTACATTGGGATATCATTGGGCTATCTGAAGTCCGAAGAGAGGGGGAGGACTCGATAACCCTAAAATCCGGTAACTTACTATACTACCGGGAGGGCGACCAACAGTCCCTAGGTGGTGTCGGGTTCATCGTCCACAAGTCCCTTGTCAACAACGTGATTACTATTGGAAGTGTTTCGAGCAGGGTAGCGTACCTGATACTCAGAATATCGAAACGATATTCGCTGAATGTCATTCAGGTTTACGCTCCGACCTCAAAACACGACGATGTCGAAGTGGAGGCTATGTATGAGGAGATCTCTAAAGCCATGCATAGCTTTAAAACCCACTACACGGTTGTGATGGGGGATTTCAATGCGAAGTTGGGGCAACGTTGCGGTAATGAGTTGAGAATGGGGAAATTTGGATTTGGGCAACGGAACAAAAGGGGTCAGATGCTGGCAGACTTCATGGAGAGGGAGAACCTCTTTATGATGAACTCCTTCTTCAAGAAGCCCGTAAGCCGCAAATGGACCTGCATGCATGCTTGCTTGCTTGCTTGCATGCATGCTTACTTCTTTGCAAGCATGCAAGCATGCATGGCTATTTAAAACGTTGATAAACTTTTTAACTTTAGGTGTTAGGATATATTCGGCTAAATCTCGCATTTGGGAAATTATAATACGGCGATATACATTAAGGCGTAGTAAAAATAGGCTAAACACGTTTAGGAAAAGTAAAAATATGCGAAAAAAATTTAGGCCAATAGTTTGTGTGCCAATGACCATTAGGAGTACAGAAAATTCGGCATTCCGATATATACCCATTTATTTTATGTTTTTCGAAACTTGTGATTAATCATATAGCGAAGAATAATCACGCAAACTAGGACAATTATCGCTAGTTTTACTAGTACTCGTGACCCTAGAACAATATTTTAGCACGAACCATTTTCATAAAATGCCCTTCTACTTATCCCTTGTTAACCTTCATTGATTGGAATTACAAAATAACAACTCGCATTTAAATTTTTAGTATTTGTTAGCTAAAAAAATTATATTCTTCATATATTCGGTTAACATATCAAAGCAGCACAACATGTCAAAGAGACTGAGGAGACCAATATTTATTTATTTATTTAAATAATATTTACTATCGAAGCAACATAAGCTAGAAAAATTTCAACAAAGACATATTTAATTCTGCAATTTAACATCTGGTATCAAAGTAACATTTGCTCGTATTGATAGGTAATAATTTTTACCCTTTCAGCTAGATGTGTAAATAAAAATACTTTCATTTTTGATTTGACACATTGATAAAACCACTGTGGTTAATACCGTGAAACTACTTGGAACTTTTAGCTGCAAACTAGATTTCATATTACCTAGATCCTATATAACGAACAAGTAGTATTCTCAGTCTCCTGAAAGCGAAAAGGGTCTACTCACGGCATTCTTTAAGAAGAAGTAGAGTATCATGCGCGCGAGTCGGTCGTAGCACCAGTGGCCGTGCACCAACAGCAATCGCTCGAGGAACTTGAACCGAGACAACGCGAAGTCTGATGCCATCACCGCTTGCCGACCCTCTTGGCCGGATAACCCTGCAAAAGTGAAGAGTAAAATCAGTTTATTTCTGCTAAAAGGCCCCAGGAAGCGCTTTTACACGTCCTACTATTTAAACCTACCACTGCTTCGGGACAAGTCTAGGCTAGGGCGAAATGGCCTACGTGAGTCCAGTGATCGACCTACAAAAGAAGGATTTTGCCATCATCGCTACGCTTGGGTTGGCGAACGCAATTCTTGTGCCATGTTCATTTAAATTGATACTAGAGGCTCTTGTGCTAGTGTAGAGCTATTTTGAACTTTTTAATCGGATACGGGGAAATAAATTAAAATCAGATGGTATCACCACATATGCGACACTGCTACCCGTTTACTTTTAAATCTAATTGAATAAAAATAGCAAGGCGTTAATTAATTTCGTACCTTCAGTTATTTGAAACAAAACTTCAAATACGAATTTTGTAGAATTAGTGGGAATTCGAATCGAATGTTTGGGCCATAAGACTCTGAAAATACATTTAAAAAAATAGTAAAAAAAGGCCAAAATTGCGATGGTTGAGTGTCATAAAGAAAGACCTAGAAAGCTGTGACTTAACCGAGGACGACGTCCAGGATAGGGCAAAGTGGAGGAAGAATAGTCGGAAAGCAGACCCCGTCACCAGACGGGACAGTTGCTAGGAAGAAGAAGAAGAAGAAGTAACAGAAAATTTTGTAGATAGCTGGGACTTTGTGGGTCCATTCTTAGATTATTTGTACCTATAACCTGCACGCTCTAAACAGATTGCTAGATTGACTTACCAATTCCAACGTCAGCAGTTTGAATCATGGAGACGTCATTGGCGCCGTCACCGATCGCTAATGTCGTCACACCCAATTCTTCTTTGACTGCCTAAAAACAAACAATAGTATATACACACTAGACATACCGGTAAAAAGCCTGGTGACAGGATATATTTATTAAACTATCGTCAAAAAAAAAAACATCAAAATTAGTAGACCTGGTAAAAAGTAATACGTGGTCAAACATAAAATATACATACAAGGCGAAATAAAAAATCTATTATTTTTTCAATTAACCTCACCTTTACGATGTACGCCTTCTGCAGCGGCGTAGCCCGGCAGCACAGCACGGCGGAGCACCTCCTCGCCAGCGACATGAACGGCGCCACCAGCCCCGACCGCCGGTCCAGGATGTACGTCAGCGTCCGCCCGTCCACCACGAGCGCCCGCCCTCCAGCACGTTCACCCGACCCGCCTTCCAGGTAACTCTTGATCGTTGACTCCGCGTGTTCCTGTAGAACCATCGCTTTATAATAAGAAGAAGAACAGTCCAATACAAAAAGACACCTAGAACCACATAACAAGGAAAAAGGTTAGCAAGGCGATAGTAAGGTTAATAGGCGGGGCAGGCGCGCCACAGAGGTTATAAGCAAATGCTTATACTTCTGCCAAAACGTGAGCGCTGTGATTGGATTCTTTTGACGTCGCGCGACTCTATTGGTCGAGCGACGTCAAAATAATACGCTTAATTGGCGTTCTTTGAACTCGTTTATGTGTAGTGCGGCGCTAGCGGCGACATCGGTTCTCATACAAAAATGGCGCATGACAACCTTTCTAACCTTTTTCCATGTTCTGTGCCTAGAACAGTCCTCGATTAAATGATTAAATGTAGACAAAAATATGGACAACATCACATACATTGTTCTGATCCCGAAGTTAGTAACTATTAAAAACACTCGCATTGTGGAAATCAGAAACCTACGTGATATCCCAAACACCCAGACCCGAGAAAATGCATTTTTTCTCTACATTGACCCGTCCGTCGTCTCGGTTTTCAAGGTGTCTCCTGCTCCGAGATGTCAGGCGATACCTTGATTCAAACCACTGTGTTCGCCACTCCGCCACGTTGATTTATGTATGTGTGAACTTTATAACCCAGCCAAATATGTCGACATGAAATAGTATGGATATACTACGATACTACTTCTGTACTCTTAAGTCAAATGTGTGCACTTTTGATTGGGACACTTTTTTGACGCTGCTTGAAAGAGGTGCTACGAGTAAATGTTGGAAGAAGTCTCCAACAAAGTAAGAGCTATTGCAATAGGTGAACAGTTGTGAACTGCAGTGAAAAATATTTGCTTTATGGCTTGTTTGAATAAGAGCTAGTATCAAACTGATAAAAGCAGATTTAATAACAATGATGACAATTGCCTCGAAAACCATTACTAATTTAGGAAATAGCATTCACAAAATTGTAAGTTACATTTAAGTTTTGCATTATTTTTATTTTATAACTTTCATTATGTTTTAATTCTCATTATTTACATAACTTTCATTATGTTTTAATTCTCATTATTTACTCTAGGCTAACTCATCATTTTATTATTTTTATTTTTATTTTATTTTTATATTATGGTATACACAACAGATTACATACATTCACGACGCCTTACACAATTACGACTATACACCGTGAAATTTTAGTGGTTGTTTTCCCGCAGTAAAATGATTCTTAGTAGTACAATAGATTTGTGCAGTTTTTTTATTCAAATAAAAAAATAGCAGTTTCACGGTTGTGATAAACGAAACTCGAAAGCAACCTCGAACCAATGGTATCAGCCGCGCCGCAGCCGGTCACCAGCCGGGGTCATTGCCCCTCGCGCGGTGCAATTTATGCTGTATTACTTAGTGCGTAGAGCTTCTTTTGCTTTGAACATTGATTTCGTGCGGCAAGCAGTACTTAAACACGTCACATTTTGTAAAGATACTGTCGTATCTCACGCTTTTGAGTTGATGATTATTTTTTTGATTAGTTGAGAACAACGATATCTTTATTTTCAAAAAATAACTCGCACGATTCGATGGTTCTACTAAAGGTAAATCGTTCTGTTGCGGGAAAACAACCACTATTTCACGGTGTATATACACTAGAATGTAACCCAAAAAACGTGTACACACAGCATGACAATATAGTAAACACGTAAACAAATCGTTAGAAAAAGAAAAGCTAATCAAAGTGCTTTAACAAAAAATGAGAACTACTCGTACATAGCAGTTTTGTCAAAAATAACAGAAGTAGGAATTTTGCGTGATTTCTAAAACTATATAAAATAAAAAGAAACTTAAAATATCATTGTTTGTAGTATAGCTTAGTGTTGACACTTAGTCTGAAATATATTAAATAAATAAAATACATTTTCATAAAAGTTTTCTATGTTTTTACAGTCCAACCTTATTGATACTATCACAAAGAAAATAATAAAGTATGTTTTATTTACAAATGTTGCACAAATTATGTTTTAAAATAACATTGACCGCCCACGCGTCTCTTTGAATTCACCCTGCGTTTTATTATAGATTATCAACATGAATCACAACTATGCAATGCTCATGTAAGCATTGCAAACTGGCTATTCTAACATACGTATATTAAACACTAGCGCTTTGCCCGCGGCTTCGGTCGTAGAATTATTAATTTAGTAACGATCTTCCATCAAATTCAGCTTTCCAATTAAAAGTATTATATGCCCTTCCTTCTTCCTCGGTTCAGTGGTTTAAGCTTGAAAAGGTAAACAGATTTCATTAATTTTGCAGTATTCTTATCGAATGTTTTTTTTTACTATATTACTATATGTATATGTACTTTGTTCAATTAGAAAACACGCACGTTCGTGTAGTGCGTACAGTTTTATTTTTTAGATAGTGATTTTTTTTATTGGTTTTTATCCTGTACTAACACTAAAGACTGCAAATCTATCTATTCTGATTCTGTCGCATAGCGTAGACATAAAGTTTAAACATAATTGATTCTTAATTCGAACGTGTCTTTGTGATCGTTACGCGACGTCTTCACTAACTAAATTAACTTTTATGGATGGTAGATTGAAGAAGTAATTGCTACATCCAAATTAAATATCGAATTAGTTGTGATTGGGTAAGTCAGCGCCAGGTAAAGAAACATTAAAAGTATTATAATTTAAAAAAAATACGATCTAAGCAGTTTTTCTTGATTCCGACAGCCTAGTGTCTGTCTAAGCTCTAGACGACCCAGCTGGTATAGAAGTGCGGTATTCCTACTACTCCTACAACGCAGGGGTACCTAGTTCGATTCCCGACACGACGATGCCGGCGTCT
This sequence comes from Anania crocealis, assembly GCA_949315895.1. Taxonomy (NCBI): domain Eukaryota; kingdom Metazoa; phylum Arthropoda; class Insecta; order Lepidoptera; family Crambidae; genus Anania; species Anania crocealis. The sequence continues at coordinate 5,586,357 of OX438884.1, forward strand.
AGCAACGCTCGCACAGTGCAGTGCTATCACATATTAGAAAGGCACAACACAGTAGTAAGGCTCGAGTGAACTTACCTTATCCCTCGACATAAGGTGCAGCAACCGATCGCTCTGCGAGAACAGCGCGGCGGAGTAGGCGATGTTGATGGCCGTCTCGGGCTTGTCTCCCGTGAGCACCCACACGACGATGCCGGCGTCTAACAACGCTCGCACAGTGCGCGGGACGTCTTCCTGCAATCGGTCTTCTACACCCGTCGCTCCGACCAGGGTTAAAGCGCTTTCTAATCGCGCTAGGGAGTCCCGAATGCGTTTGTCACGACCTGCAGATAATCATTTAGGATTTATTGACTGCAGAAATTCAAATAAAAATAAATTTGCACTTGACAAAAAAAAATATGGTCACAAAATAGGTAATAGTCCTATTTGGCTGCAAAATTATTTACAAGGATTATTAATAACGAAAGTATTATTGATTTGAGTAGTGTAAAGTAAAATTTGATTTTATGGTTTTAATTGCTTGTGTAGATAGAATATAAATTCCTTAAATAAAAATTTCGACTGCCCTAAGTGGGACTCGAACCCATCATCTCATCGGGCGACTGCTCCATCCACTTGGTTACGAAGAACATTTTTACATTGACGAATCTAATAAAGTCTTAGTTTTCCTCTACCCAAAGGTTGTCTCGAAGAGATCGCTATTAGCGATAAGACCACCTCATTGTATTTTCGATCTGTTTTCATATATTTTATTTGTAAGTGTATTGTATTGTATTGTAAACGGAAAGTTGTTTATTCGAGCACATAAATCAGTCGAACACTTTATTCAAGGAATTGTATTTTAAGTGTCATTATTTTTAAACATTACAATGTAATGAAACTTCATAAGTACTCGTTATGAGTATAGTATAGGTGAAATCTTTTGAAAAGTATCTTTCGGCAATAAACAATTCATTGGCAGTCATTTTACAAAGTACATAGTTATGCAGTTAATATGCAATCTATAATACTGGCGGAGTATTATATCTGCATTGCAGCATGCTGTAATTTGGTACCTCGGTAGTACCTATATTTTAGGCAAATAGCCAAAATTCCAATACTTCCAGCGCGTCGCAGAGATATTATAACAAACATGACTTGAATTAATTACCTAGCATCTACGAGTACCGTTGCGATATTCTAAAATAGGAGAACTAAATTATTATCATACATAAAAAAAGCTTGTAAAAACAATACTCTCTTATTTAACTTAGGGTCGATTTTTCAAACGTCAGATAAAACTTATTAGACTGAATAAGTATAAAACGACCGATTTTAAAATATCATTTACATAAATGATTGCTGTCAAATATGTGACGTTTTCAAATTAGCCATATTGTATTTTATTCGACGAATATTTCTTATCTGACTATTAAAAAATCAGGCCTTAGATTAGTAAATCAAATCTTTTATTTATATTTTTGTCGCAATAAGTAGTCCAAATACCAGGTTAAGTAAATCATTATTATCATTAACATACATCCACTGCATAAGACAGTTGTCCCACTGACACGGCGAGGAAGGGACTAACTATCGGCTATTTTTTGCTCAAGAAATGTATACAAATAGATATACATTCCGTGTAAGTAAAAGATATGCATATAATTATTAATAGTTGATCGCTTAACACTGCAAGCGAAGACTCGCTCCGCTAGTTTATCATACAACACACTCCTTCCCGCTGCTCGACAATTCGTTTCTAGTTTGTGGCACTTCTCGATTCTCGTTCATCGTTGGTGGTGGGACAAGTGCCGAAACCCGTTAAAAGAGAAGGGTTTTGCCATAAAGACCACATTTGTTGTTGACGATTTTTCGAAAGATAATGTTAATGTGATCGAAGCTTATAATTATTATTATCAATTAGATTTTTTTACAAAACCATCCTATTTATTTGTTATTTTTACACTTGCATGCTATTGTATATGGTTAAATAAATAGGTGCTACTGTATCTTTTACTTGATATCGTCTTTTTTTAGTACCGTACCCTATTTAATTGCAGATAAAGTATTTGAACTTTGAATTTGAATTTGGCGGGCGTACTGGCGTTTTTCTGGCAGTACACCTTTAATCGCCTCTTACGACACCCATAGGGCGAGAATGGTGCTATTCTATTTTAGTCTGGTGCACGGTATTGTAAATATACGTTAGAAATTAGAATTACAAGTTACAACATATTATATTTACAGAAACGAGAACGCTTTGTCTATGATACGCTCCAGTCAAAATATATATGCGGAAAATAAACCGTTCCTGTTTTAAATGCAATATATTTAGAGTTCAGTCCCAGCAGTCATAGAGTTCCATACGGAACGACAGAGCACCGTTACGATGACCTGATTTAGGCACGATTAACCGCTATATGTCTGAGGGTGAGGCTTACTTAAGAGTCTACCTACCGCAACAATTCGCATATTATGTGTAAATTTTGTTTGTAATACATTAATATATAATAACTAAAACAGCGTCTTTTAACACTGGTAAATGGAAAAGTTGTGAGTGGATGTAATAAAGAGATTAGAGACATGTAGATAATGTACAAATTAACGCTATTTACTCCAGCTTCTTCGAATATAGGTATTTCTTGTTGAGTTAATTATCCCTTGGATAGATTGAGCTGACCCGGCAAACTTTGTTTTGCCATAAAAATGGTTAAATTACTGAAATGGCTATTAAAAAATAGGGGTTGGTTATAAAAGGTTAAAAATTTAGGGTTGTATGTATTTTTAATGCCACATTTTAGAAAAATAAAAACAAAAAAAAATTACCAAAAATTAAAAAAAATATTTAAGGATGAACAACCCCTCTTCACTTAGGGGTATGAAAAATAGATAGTAGCCGATTCTCAGACCTACTGAATATGCATATAAAATTTGGTAAAAATCATTAAAGCCGTTTCGGAGGAGTAAGGTAACTAACATTGTGACACGAGAATTTTACGAGTATATATAAGATTAGGCTTTCCTTTGAGCTATCGAACGAAGACATCGGCCAACCTAAAGGTTAGCTAAATATTAAAACAAATATGTTAAATTCGCGACGAATTTATACCCTTCTCTTTTTAAATCTACTACAGAATTCTGTACTTGAAGGCAAATACGGTAACGGGTGGCCCTTAACACCGTGAGATGCACCTCTCAGCTCGCGTCTAAATGGCTATTTGGCTGCAGTTCAAGTTCACGATTGATACTTCTTGGTAGTAGAGTTTTAGCTCTGGTAGGTGAGTTGTAACTCTTTGATCCACATATCCTGTGTTTAACGTGATGCAATGTGAAAATGAAAATACAAAACACATTATTATTTCTTGAAATGTTCATCTGTTTATCTGAATCAGGTAGGCATTTTATACTTTCGTTTTCCTCTATGTTTGATTACGAAATTTTTCAGGGTTTGAAGATATGAGCATAAAGTCGTGTAATCCAATTTATTTACCATATTCTACATAATATACAAGCATGTATTGTTGCTGTAATCAAGTTTCCTGTACAGTAGTATTTTTATCGGTATGTTAAATAAAGTTGGTTGCTCTAATTAGTTAAATATTATTACAGTAGCTTTTATACTTGACAACAAAAGTGTAGCGTCAGAAGCGGAAACTTTGTTTTCCTCTAAATATTATTATTACTATATTAAATTTTATTACTTAATGTAATTAGTTTACCTTATTAATAAACAAGTTTAAAATAACGATTGATTTAATAAAGAAATTATGGGTATTAAATTTGGTTACAGTTTTAAATTAGTATTTTGATGCCCTAGACTTGTTGGTTCGTTTCGGCGACATTGGACTGTGACTAAACCTTAAAAATAATAACGAGTCTATCAAATATATTATTAAGATTAAGATTAAGAGGAAACACAAGGGCCGTTTTTCCATACAAACGTAGTCCCCTGTTTCCTCCCTGGATGAAGCCAGTAGAGCAATAATTTTTATTACAAAAATCCATGGCCACTATTAGCATGTTTCTATGTTTTCTGTTTTTTCATAAATTAATTAATAAAAAAGATATGAGCCCTCAAAAATAGAAAAAATTCGCCAGATTTTCCGCTGTGTTCAAACATCCAAAAAACAAATTTAGCTAAATTTTAGAAAAAAAAAGGAAAACATACGAAGACGGGCAAAGCCTTTCTTGAATTTTTTATGTAAAAAGTATTTAAATCGGTCTAGTTTTGGAAAAGTAATCGGGGGTATTACGAAACATTGATTTGGTGTGTTTTTAGTAGGTATTTTCGGTCCAAGAAGCAGTTGTCTCTATCACACTCTGCGGTGAAGGCTTTTGGCACTGCGCGACAGCAATAGATTTTACAAATACCTATTTTTCAATTTTCTCGCCCGTAGTGTTTCCTCTTAATAATGATCCTTAGGGGAGGCCCATGCCTACTGTGCTTCATTTGACTGATATGGTAAAGATAATGATTCATACTTTAAAAATTTCAAAATATATAAAGTTATGGGAACGATTCTAAAAGACCAAAACACACGCTTCAAATTAAATCTAAAGTAAACCTTAAGACCAGGAAGATATAAGGATGCGCATGATATCAATGCAATTAACAAAATTTGCTCGATCGATTTCCTACTCAAAGCCTATTAAAGTCCAACAAATAGAGTTCAATATCAATTGAGGAAATTTGACGTTTGTAACAGGCCGATGAGCCGTTTGCCTGTACATTAACTACAATAATAACTTTCGACTTCGGTAATGAAGGAAAGAAAACCAAGAACTGCGAAGAGACTGTGCTGTTTTATCTTCATTTAATTTTGTTTCAGCTACATTACTTACATTATTAACATGTTAATTATATGTGCATAATTACTTTCACATAAGCTCATGACTGAGTCATAAATATCATTTATCAGGTCATATACGTATGTATGTGGGGTTTTCTTCCTATGGGTGCAGTACGAGGCGACTAAAGGCGTACAGGGCGAAAAGTACTGGCAGCAGTGTCTTGTCTTAACTATTGGCAAAATTGCGATCGCCAGTCCGCCTGCCAAGCGTGGCGATTATGACACAATTCTCCTCTTTGAGAGGTGATGATGAGGGTAATATACGTCACATCATGTTACTATGACAAGTAAACATTTATTGGTAAGTAATAAATTCGTTGTAATTAAATAATTTAGGTTTTTTTACTCCACAATTACGAACTTCCACCATCAATTACTCGTTTTAATTTTAGGTACTTTAGGATATTTTTGTCAGAATTAAAACTATTAGCTAACTTGAATTTTGTTTATCACCATAGATTATAGATTAAGGGCCTATTTCACAATCGCTGAGTAAAGTTCTGGGTAAGCTACTTCGACCCTATCTGCTCAGTAAACTATTTTTCAGGTTTCACAATCCCTGAGTAGGGTTAATCACCACTTTATCTGCTCGTTAAGTTAATCACCGGATGCACTGCCAAGTAGCCTTTTACTTGACAAGTAAATTTAAAAAGATAACCTCAAATACGACATTTCCAAATTTTCATCAACAACAAGTTATTTTATTATTTAAATGGACAGTTTTGCAGTCATTGTAAAATAACACAATGTTCGTAATGGTAAATTCAATGCAAACAAAATCACCAAACAAAAAGTACCAAACGTCGGCAAATTTGACATTTGTCATTTACTGATTAACTGACGTTAACTCGACATAGACTTTTTGTTGAAACCTCGTTGCGTTCCATTCTTACAGAAACATTGATTTTAGAAAAGGTGAAATGACTCATTTACATTACAGTGTAAAGATTTTTTGTACGAATTTATTGTTTTTATTACATATAATCATAACAAAAAATATTTTTAATGATAATTCTGTGATTTCTATACTTTATAGAAACACATAAATTATTCTTACCTTGAAACGAAACGTAACTTGTAAGTAAGTATTAATTATATAATCTTCACTTTAATTTACTGATTGGATGATTGTGAAATGCAAAGAAAGTTAACGAAAGGATTTAACCTCTATGTAATTAACTCGTTGAGTAACTACTTAAGCCTTTACTTAATGATTGTGAAACAGACCTTTAGTATTATAATATCAATGATATCACTGTTCACTTGAGTTTGTGCTAATTGTAAGCTTTATTACATTTTTCAGAAAAAAGTTTACATTATAAAATATAATTCTATTCATACATCATTTAATATTTAACAACAACATATGTTCTATAAACTCCAATTCGATTAAAGCTTAAAAAATGTAGCCTAGTGCATAACCTTCTGCTGCGGAAGGTTGTGGCAATGGAATTGCTTAAATAGCAGCTTAAACATTATTACTACTTCTTACCTTCGCCAATCTCAGAAGCCCTCGCGTGTCCGGCCAGCCACTCCTCCCACAGCGCCGGTTGCATAGTCCGCTTCGCCATGACCAACGTACGCAGACCCGCACGCGAGTACTCTGAAAGGAGAGACCGGGTTCTCTCGTAGGCAGCTGCTTCAGCCGACCCTGAGCGCATGGGAGCTAGGGCGCCTAATACGGTGCTATCAGCGCCTTTTACGTACAGTACCACCTAGAAGAACGAAAAGGCAATGTACATTTTCTTCTCTGTAATTATTTTTCAATGGGGTTGTGGTCTAATTACTTCAAATTTTTGCTGTAGTAGGTAGAGAGAATGGTATAGGTAGAGTGTGGAACAGATTTTTTCGGTTTAACGTATTAAGAATTTTCAAACTTTCATTATCATTTATGATTACACTAGCTGTTGCCCGCGACTTCGTCCGCGTGAATTTCTGTTGTTATGATCGCGACTATTTTTGCAACATTTTTCACTGATGCTTCGCTTCTATTGGTCGCAGATTTTATATACGAGTAGCCTAAAGCATTCCTCGATAAATGGACTATCCAACACAAAAATAATTTTTCAATTTGAACCAGTACTTCCTGAGATTAGCGCGTTCAAACAAACAAACTCTTCAGCTTTATAATATTAGTATAGATAACTCTGATGAGCTAGTTATTACGGGGTTTGTGTTTTATGTGCTTCTGATATTTCGACATTGTCGCAATAGAAACAATCAACGAATAAGGTAAATGGTGGAAACCTCGTAACTACTAAATCTCACTATTGAGTAGCTTACAAATTAAACTTAAATAATTTCAGATAACATAAGAACCATAATATCATTAAAATACATTGAAATAATTGAAAATAAAGAATAACAATGTCATAAAAATATATATTACGAATAATCACTCTCGAGTACAATAGTTTTATAGGCAATTTAATAATATACCTGTAAAGGCATATCTTTTGTTTATGCCATGCCACCCATGTATTTTTTTTCCTACTGAATGTGCAATGATATGTCGTTGGTAAATCTTTTTCTATAAATAAATAAATTTAATAGACATGATACTTCAAGTCTTGTGAAATTATTTTAGGGTTGAAAACACACTGAACTGAGTACAGGGGATTCCACAACATGAAGGATATTGTCAGTAGTGAGTCAAACAGAGTGATTCACATGATTGATTGAATTTCATGTGACCTTTACATGTTTATATATCAGAACACGAGGGGCAGGAAGGAAGCAATTATGGGTCAGGTTGATAAATAAATAATGTTTACAGAAATTGTTCAGCGAAAGGGGCTGTATCAAAAACACTACTACAAGGACACTACTCTGGGTCCATATTGGCTCACATAAAATTTTAAATCCTATTCTTTGTCTTACTACTGATTTGCGTTCATAATAACCACTCTTCATAATTTAATTTTTCATACTTTTTTTATTCATACATTTTTATTACTACCATTGGAGCTCATAACAGTTAGTGGTCATAATTTTTTTATGAATACTGTTACTACCAATAACCAGTTTAAATTTATAATTTTTCTTTTCATATCTTTTTTCTTCATAACATTCAATGATCATATTGTTTTAATTAATAATGTTGTTACTACGAACATACATCAACTCATAACGTCGTTGTTCATAATTTCATTTTCCAATAGTAAATATTAAAAATAATTTTAATTTATTACTAAGTTAGAGGTAGGTAGGTTAGGAAAGTACCCAGTAGATATTTTTTTTTTTTTTTTTTTTTTTCTTTTTATTTTGGCACGGAACAGTCATTACAGTAAATAATAATAAGTAAAAAAGGGTACCTTATAGACAATGTGTGCCTAAGAATTACTAAAATACAATTTTACATAGAACTAACAAAAAAATAATAATAACAAAGTTAACAAATCGTGGTTGGCAAAAAAAAAAAGATTAACAATTTATCATTCTTTGGACAATTTTCGACTTAAAACTATGTAGCGAATTGTGGAATAGATCTATTTCAGAAAATACATTATTATAGAGGGCAAGACAGCGAGTGAAGTAATTGTTCTTTGTATATTTTTTCCTACATCGAGGTGGCACAAACATATTTAATGAACGTGTAGAGCGTGCGGGCAAACGAGCTTTGGAAATGAAATTAATTTTGGATAAAAGAGGTTGTGAATCTATAAAGGAATTCAATATTTTGAACAGAAAGAGTAAGTCGAATTGCTTTCTCCGATTCTGTAAGGTTAACAATTTGTGATTTTTCAAAGATTCATCGTATGATTCGCTAGAACAATTATTACGATAATTCAGCATTTTCACAAATTTTTTCTGTATCTTTTCGATTCTGTCTATATCTTGTTGAAAGTGAGGACTCCAGACAACACATCCGAAGTCTAAAACTGACCGAACTAAGCTATAATATAGAATTTTAAAAGTGACAGGTTTTCTAAATGGCTTTGTTATTCTGTTGATAAAACCTAGAATACGAAAAGATCGTTGAACAATCGAATCCATGTGTAATCCAAATGAGAGTTTGCTGTCCATGATTATACCCAAATCGCGTATGCTATCTACTTTATCTAAAATTGTACCATTAAATTGATACTGGAATGAAATAGGAGCCGTTTTTCTTGTGTATGTGATAACATTACATTTATCAGTATTTAAGAACAATTGATTTTCAGCGCAATATTTACTAAGGGCATCTAAATCTGACTGCAATTTATAACAGTCATCCGTATTGATAATAATCTTGAAAATTTTTGTGTCGTCTGCATATTGAAGGTGGTTACAATTAGATATAATATGTTTTAGGTCATTGATATAAATGGTAAATAATACAGGTCCCAAGTGAGAGCCCTGTGGGACTCCAGACGGAATGGGTAGATAACTCGAGCAATAACCCTTAGCACAGACAGCCTGACTTCGATTCCGAATATAAGACTCAAGCCACCTCAGCAAACTGCCGTGCACACCGAGTCTCCACAGCTTCTCGACCAGCAGATTGTGATTAATTTTATCGAAGGCCTTAGAAAAATCAGTGTACACGGCATCTACCTGACAGTCCCTGTTCATTGCTTCAAGGACAAAATCAGTGAAAGTGACCATATTAGTTTCAACACTACGAGATTGGAAAAATCCATGTTGTTGCTCTGATATATGATTACGAATGGCATATGAAAGCTGGGAAGTTACGATCTTTTCTAGTATTTTGGCGAGTACACATAGTTTAGAAATGGGACGGTATTGAGTAATTAGTTCTTTTTGCTTGTTTTTCGGTATCGGTGTAACGATGGCTCTCTTCCAAAGACTAGGAAATACACCCGAATTAAGAGATGCTTGAAAGATGATGTGGACCGGTTTCAAAAGTTGCTCGGCACAATTAGCAATTAATACCGGATGAACCTCATCAGAGCCCGCTCCTTTGTGTACGTTGACATGTTTCAAGTGGTGTAAAATAATACTTTTTCCTAAGTTTATGCTTCCCAGATCTATCAAAGAATTGTTTTCGCTAGGGATACTCGTATAAGTATTGAAGAGATCATTTGTTGAAGTCACGAAAACGGATTGAAAAAACTTATTGAATGCGTTACAAATTTCTTCTCCTGTAGAAAAAATGTTATTTTCATAAGTCAGTTTTTGAGGAAGTTCATCAGACGATTTTTTAGATTTAACGTACGACCAAAAGTAGTTAGGGTTTTCCTTTATTTTATCTTCAGAGAATTCCAAATATTTATTATATGTGACCGCTTCCAATTTACGTAACCGTGACCTCAACAGTGAGAAAATCCTATAATCAGCCTGATTTCCATATGTTTTCCATTTTTTATGGTATTTTCGTTTTTCATTGCTTAGTTTTACTAAAGGGAGTGAATACCAAGGGGGAAACTTTTGAGTATTAAAATAAGAACGAACAGGCACGTGTTTAACTATAAGATCGTTAAGAATATTATAAAACACACTCAGCATTGAATCCACATCCTTACAGCAAGACAAGACTACTTCCCAATCAACAGAATCCAAACCACATTTAATAGATTCAAAGTCAGCACTGAAAAATTTCTTTTTCTTCACGTTATTATTTTTAAGAGAGGCAGGTAAGCAGATTGATAAATCTATATGTAACGCTTTATGGTGTGGATCTTCTGAGACAAACGGTAAATTAGATGCTTTAACCTCACACAATTTAGTACATAAGATCAAGTCTAGTATGCGGTTGTTCATGTTAAATTGGCCATTATATTGATTTAACAAGGATAAATTTATGAAATCAGTCGTCAGAGAGGTTAAAGTGTCGTTCATTGGCTGTGTTATCATCATACAGTGGAGTTCATGATTATGGCACCAGTTTGCGTGAGACACATTAAAGTCACCTACAACTAGAAAAACATCATCAGAGTTGGAATGAATCAAACTTACGGTTCTATCGTAGAATGAGTTTAATAAGGATTCATGTCTCGAACCGTGCGGTATATAAGTACACGCTATGTGTAGAAAAGAAGGCTTATGCGCAGAGCGGACGGCGGCGGAGCGAGAGGCGCGGCCGCGTAGCGGAATACTAACCCACAGCTCGTCGGCGGGCGGCGGCGCGCACCACGCCGTCTGAGCGCTCGGGCACAGCTCCCGACGCACGGCCACCACCACCCCCCCTCCGCGGCTACATCCGTGAGATGCAGCATCACGATCACACCTAAACACCTCGTATCGACTATCAAAAAATTCTGAACTATAAAACGATTCACTGAGCCAAGACTCAGTTAAACAGATAATATCGAACTCGCAATTCAATACACTCCTCAACAACTCATGTGATTTTGTGCGCAGGCCCCTCACGTTCTGATAGTAAATAGACAAGTTATTTTTCATAATAAGCTAAGATAATTTAATATATTTAGACAAAAATACTCGTATAGTAACGAATAATTTTGCTGTAGGGTAGGGTAAAAAAAAATATGTAACAACATGTTTGTGCCACATTCTTTTTAATTGTTTAAAAACTAACATAATACACATGCAAATTAGATTACTATGAGTGTAACGAAGATATAAATTTATACAATAGATATTTTTATTATATTTCATCAGGTGAAACATAATTTTTTGTTGTTGTGTTAATATTTTAATGTCAACTGTGCCCACATAACTACAAATCAATTTCTTAAGTAAAAAAAATACACAAGCGTAAATTAAAAGAGAAGATAATGGATTGCGCATGACAATGGCATAAGTTACAATAAAAGTTAATAGTCACTTTATTTTATACAGATCTTTTTCACTGCTGATTAATAAAGATTTAGATGTGTCATGTTTGCGAAGAAATATTTTGCAGTCATTTAACCAAATGTACTTGTAGCCCAACTCTTTTCCCAATTTGCGTGCACGTCCATAAAGCATTTTATTGGACGGTGTTAGATGATCATTGACGAATATTGGTCTTGAAGCACCATCGATTTCCAGGTCAGCTGTTGTTAATCCACGACGAGCGCGCACTGCAGCCAGGAACTCGTTCTTTCTTCTTCGTTGTATAAATTTCACGATGATATTTGAAGAAATAATTGACTTGCGTTCTGATTGTTCCACATTCTTTTCCTGTGCATTCAAATTAAAGCGTCTTACACGGTGAATAAAATCGACGTCAATTGGTGACAAGTCAAAGCCAATCTTGGTCGCAATCTTATGCAATGCACCATAGAGGTTTTCACCTTTGATTTGCGGAACACCAGATATTTCTAAATTGTTAATACGTCCCTGTTGATCCTTAAAACTTTGTTGCTCCGTCAGTTTAATAAGTTGAGCTTTGGCGTCGATGAGGTCACACTCCAACGACTTTGCTTTCTCGGTTAGGTTTTCTTGACAATTTTTATGTTGTGTTAATTTGAAAGAGATATCATTTTGCTCTTTCTGTATGCTTTGATGACAAAGTTTCAAATCACTTACTTCGGACTTAAGGTAACATAGGTCTTCGTGAAGTTTTCTTATACCCTCGTTTTGTTTTTCAATCAGAGTCTCGAATGATGAAGATATGTTCTTTTTTAGTTCCTCTATAGTTTCTTTTAATACATTGCGATGTTCAGCCAGTACGCATGATAGTTCACGGCGGAACTCCTCAATGCAGACGCTGTTACAGTCTGGCGTCTTCCGCTTTCTTAATGTGACTTGAGTTTGAGCCCCATAAAAGTCATTTTCTCTTAACTGGGATAAGTTAGGATGGGATCCAGTGCTTCTAGGAGGAGAATGCTGGGTGCTCATTTTAAAGGATTTCACGTTAAACACGCACAACAACAACACAATACTTTTTATAAGTTGTAATTGAGATAGGAGTAGACAGTTTATTTTAATTTCTAAAACCAGGGTAGAACCAACTCAAATAAACACACTCAAACGCAAGCCTAATCGTGCCTCAGAACAGTGTTTTTGTTTCACTCGATACAGTACGACAAAAGTGCGGCTGTCTCTTTTACGCGACGGAGTGAAGGCAGTTACCTGTATGATGAGCGGAGAGGCAAGAATGTGTGCATCCCGTCAAACTCATTCGAAAGTCTGATTTATCACCACACCACAAGATTTGAATTGTAAAACTGATTACATTAACTATTAGCTCTCTGACAGACACAAATTATAGTATAGTATATATAAATATATTAAAGTATAGTAGGTTTTATAAGTTTGAGGTGAAAGTTTAGGACTTGGACCATAGAGTTAAGGGGAGGGAGAGGGGGAGGGGGGCATGTATTAGGTGAGGCACTCTCCATTGAAGTCAGGGGAAAGCAGGGAAAAATTTTTTTGAAAAAAAATTTTTGACGTTAGGATTCAAAAATCGTTTTTTTTTGTTTTTTGAGGCGCTCGGCGGCACATTCGCTACGCTCGCTGCGCTTGCTCCGATTTGTAGCCTTCACGCCTTTATATAGTCACTGTTCTAACCTAACCTAACCTACACTTTTCCTAACCTATTGGACTTTGTAGGCAAATAACGTTCACATTTTTTTTTATATTAATTTGAGCACCATACATAACACGCGTTTCATTTGACATAATGTGAAAAAAAAATGCAAGTCTGTTGTCAAAAAGTATATGAAACTATATGAAAATGAATATAATTATTAGTAGTAGTATACAACAAATGTATAAATAGAGACATGATGATTTTTAATAATATGGATAGGAACACTTATGATTAAGAAACATTAAAAAAAAATTAGAATAAAACTAAATGTGTTTTATTCTAATATTTATATAAAACAACAAATATTTATATTAGAATAAAACACATACAAAAGTTTTTATACGAATGATTATGAGTTTCGATCATTAGTACTCGTATAAACAAATATATGAAAACAAATATTAGTAAAAACTAAGTGTATGATAAGTGATATTATGAATTTTAATGATTATGGTTTTTAATATTAATTTTTATGAAGAATGATCATTATGATTTTAAATGGTATGAATAATATTTTCGGACTTTCGATGTTATGAGTTAAAAAGTTATGTAGACAATGCGCACCCCACTACTCTACATTAAATAAATAAACCATATACCGTATTGATAACCTAGATAAGCTAAGCAGAACTGTAGTGGTGATCAAATCTTGTTTAAGTATTAAATAAAATCGGTCAAGTGCGAGTCGGACTCTCGCACGAAGGGTTCCGTACCATTGACTAGGTAAACAACAGTATGTACCTACATTAATTTAGTAAATGTAGTGCCTAACTGTTACCATTTATTGATATCAAACAAAAATAGGCAAAAAGTACGTTTTTTGTGGGAGCCCCCCTGAAATATGTTTTTTATTTTGTTTTTAGTATTTGTTGCTATTGCGGTAACAGAAATACATAATTTGTGAAAATTTCAACTGTCTAGGCGTCTAGCTATCGCGGCTCTTGAGATACAGCCTGGTGACAGAGCGACGGACAGACGGACAGACAGCGAAGTCTTAGTAATAGGGTCCCGTTTTTACCCTTTGGGTACGGAACTCTAAAAAGTAAGTGAAAAAAATAATTATAGAGCACGATTTGTCTACAATTTGTTAATCGAACCAAATTATGTTACGCTATTGATATGATGACGATACAATTTCTATTCACACGTAGAACTCATTCATACACGTATGTGGGTAACAATGAAAATGTTTAGAACTGGCCTGTTAGAAACATTGCTAATGAAAACTTTATTTGAATTTCAATTTTAGAACTCTTTGGTAACCTAATGTAGTATATTGCATTCATTTGTCATTTGTTTTTGTGAATTGGCGGCAAATCTAAATCTCTTGTTACACGTGAAAATGAACCTAACGCGAGAAAATTTTCGGTCAATGATCTGGTGTCGCCAAATGTTAGATAAGTTCAACGGCGGTGACTCAAATGCTGTATTTGACATCGTCACAGGTGATGAAAGCTGGATATATTGCTACGAACCCGAAACCAAAAGACAATCAGCTCAGTGGGTGTTTCCTTTCGAGGATCGACTAACTAAGGTAAAGAAAGGAAGAAGTCAAGGAAAAAAGATGATTGCCTCATTCTTTGGTCGGAAAGGTCATTTCGCGACAGTTGTGCTAGAAGATGAAAAGACAGTTATTGCAGACATACCAGTCAATCGCTGTTTGCCTGTTGTCTTGGAAAAAATTCGACAGCAGCGCCCACGACAATGCTTCAGCGCACTCCGCAAAACGGACTGTTGAATATTTGCCTATAGCAGGTGTCGAGATAAAGATTTATCCACCATACAGTCCTGACCTGGCGCCCTGCGACTTTCATTTATTCCCAAGAACTAAAGATAAAATTCGAGGTATTCGCTTTACGAGCCCTCAAGATGCGGTGAAAGCGTACGAAAATGCCATAGAAGAGACCCTTAAGGAAGAATGGGCCCACTTCTTTTCTCAGTGGTTCCATCGAATGCGACGATGTATAGTGAGGAACGGAGATTACTTCGAAAAACAATAAAAGTATTGGTAACTTTCTACATTAAGCCGTTTTTCATTTTCTAAACATTTTCAGTGTTACCTAGGTATAACCGTTAATTATAGGCATATTAACATGTAATTATGTTTAATTGATCTTGAGAATTGAAGGTCAGATTATTTTGGCGCTGTTTAGTTAGAGGTCTGTTAGGATGATTAAGGCTCTATCTTTCTACTTTATATCTAACAATAAAAAAAATAGTTACTATTTCTATATGTTTATAGGTGAAAACATTAAAAAAATATTTACTTTGTTATAAACACTTGAAACCTCATTTTTTAGGCTTATTTCTTAGGGTCAACTTAGTTCTCAATACCTACATACTTTTTATATTAACAATCTTAGGTGTAACAATAACAATCATAACCTTCCTTCCTTAAGAGTTCCTTGGGTTTATCCATAAAGCAAAGTCGGTCACAAAGCGACGGGTCACCGCGTCCGTCGATACGCTCCCGATTGAATGACTCACTGTTCTAGCGGTGAGGCGTATTTATCGCAACAGATAAAAACAGATATTTAAATACCGAATATAACAACTGTTCTTCCTAAGATAAATATCTGTTAAAGGAAATAACAGCTAAATCTTAACAGTTGCCGTAAGAACAGTAGAAGAACAAATGCATAAAATATTGCTTGGCTGTTGCTGTTATCTGCGCGATAACTGTTATTGTATCATCCCCTCTCATTTATTTCGCTTATACACAAAAGAGAGGCACCTAGTATTGACTAAACAACAAATTTAAATCAACCTCAAATTCGCAAATATCATAGGCAAAATGTGTCTTCTTAATTTGGTTTTATGAGCAGTTTAATAGCTCTATCTCTTTTTTTCGATCGCGTGCGAAAGAGAAGCTCCTAGTATTTATTACATGAAAAAATGAAGTGGTTACTAGATTACTCAGTTTTAGGTATCAGAAACAGTCTCCTACATTTGGTCTTGTGTTTGATTGATATTTTGACGTAATGTTCGGATACATTCACAAAATAAAAAGACAATGTTTAGGCACCTTAATATTTTTACAAAAAAACTTTACCTCCTAAAAATCGAAATATTAGCAAATTGACTGTCCTAAGCCTGTTCTAAGCATGAAGGAAAGTTTTTGATTGTATTGAATGGGTATTAAAAAGATTGTTTGAGATTTTAGCGTCTACAGGAAGTATCAAAATAAGGAATAACATGCTGTTATTTAACAACAGATATTTGGCACTGTTATTTTTACATAACAAGAACAGTAGTAACAGATATCGACTTTTACCTGTTATAACTCATCTCTACACTGTTCTCCGAACTGTCACATATTGTTGCATTAAGGAGCACGTGGGTTATGCAGCTGTTATTATTTTGAAATAAATATTTCCACAGTGCATTCCTCATTGTAATGGTATGACGTTGGCTTCGAAGCAGAAGGTACTACAGATAGGTAACTCGGTAAAACGCATTTTATGTCCGATTAAAGACAATTTTTTATTTTATCTTTATCTTACTTAATTTAGGGATAAAACTGTGTGCACAGAAAACTTCCAACCCTAGCACGGTACGTGAATTTTAGGTGTCCATATTATGTGTACGTTTTTTGAATCGGTTCTCTCAGAACGTAAATCGTGCTGTCAAGCCAGGCTGCATATAAATAACAACAAATTTACTTAAAATACAGTTTTCAGTATACATGATGTGTTAAAAGCAAATTAATAAAAAAAATACGGAGCAAACCTAATACTTATTTTGATGAGAATTTAATTCTTTATCTATTCATTTACTATAACTTAACAAGTTTAGCAGGCCAGCAGTGAACACTATCAAAGAATCCACCAAATATCAATATATTAAATTTCAATTCTATTGCGTACCTGCACTTCATACGCATTTTTGGACTACTATTAGGAATTAATAGTAATAATAGTATACCAACCAGACATCACATGTGCGCGAAGCCACCGTGAAGTGGCCTACCTAAATCCTGAAGGATTTTTAATGGCGCCATTTAAACATTGAATGTCATTAGAACAAAGTATTTTTAATACCAACTGCGTCTAACGTATTGAAGATTTATGACTGTATAAGACGTAAATTATCAACTTATTTAGCGAACAAAATGCTCAAGCATTGTCAGTAAGAGGAAAAATAATGGGCGTGTGATCTATTTTTTGACAAACTATAATGAGAATGTGCGTAATGCGGCTACTTCACGCTTTCGTTATGTATCCTAGCCGCCTACATTTAGCGTCGTGGTCAGTGCACCTGTCTTTCACCCTAATGTATTTGTAAGTTACACAAAATGTATATTTTCGAGACTCTCTAACATGACAATATAGTCTCACAGTGGGTGTATTTAACTGTGTGCTTGGAGTTAGACTGCTGAACGCGCAGGACCTTCATCAGCTTTAGTGGAGAGGTTCTTTCTTAAAGTTGTCTGGGCTACCTATCTATAAGTTCGTACTTAGATGATTTTAAATTTGATATTTCCTACATGTGATTATTTTTTTTTACCTTCATTTAATGTTGTGTGATTCACGAATAACTCGTTGAGGTCATAATCTTATAATTTTGACTGTCTTTTCTGACTGTTGTGTGTTATCTGACTATCTAATTATGTTAAAAAACTCAGGAATAACTTCTAAAAAAAAATTCACCGTTATAATATGAATAAACGAATTTTCAAACAACGAACTAAGTGAGTCGTTCTACAGGCTGAGCCCGCCCAATATTCGCGACCCAGAGTTTGCGAAACACTGGCTTAGTGGATGACAAGCAACCTCCACCTTATAGTCATGAGCTTTTTGGAATGTTTGGTTTAAAATTTATTTCTAGCTTTGTCTATTATTGTTAAAAAGAAACAATATGATTAGATCAGGTTCATCTTTGTAAAGATACTTGTCTTCTTTGCTTTTTATATTTTTCGTAAAATCGCTTTACTCAAGATCGTATTTCCATTATTTTATCACATAGATCTTATTCCACTGTCCACTATTTACATTATGGATCCATTATTTAAACTTGAAAAATTATGTCTCAGGCGGGACTCAAACCCGCATCTCCTCGCATGCCGGGCGCGGCGCTATACTATTAAGCCATTAATATTTCATGTTTAAATTGCTTAAATATCAAATAAAGTATTATAGATTCGTTATAGTAACAGTTAACATTCTTACCTGTCCAGTCGGCATACGTATCGCGATGGACATGCACTTGCGGTTGGAATCGAACTGCTGAACGCGGAGCACCTTCAGTTGGGTCACCTCGCCGCGGATGCCGACCTCCAGCTCGTCGGGCGAGCGCGTGCGCAGCTCGTAGCCGTAGGCGAGCGCCGCCTCGGCCAGCGCGAGCTCGTCGGGACTTTCCGCTTCGTACCGTGCGAACTGAAGGAAAAAAATCTTTTAAATAACTTTATACATAGGTACCTACTACAGCGGCCATAGACAAGTGGCTTTCTAATGTCGTTAGACGAATAGATGTCAAATTTATGAAAATGACATAAGCTTACGATTGTTCGATCGTTTCTTAATTTCATTTTTATACATTTGCTATTCGTCTGGCGTAAACGATATTGTCTAATAACCTATCAATCTCCAGTTTTGGCATATCGGAGATAAAAAACAACTTCTGTTTTTCTTTCTCTGGACGGCAAAATCAGAGACAGAAGATGTTTTCTATCTCCGATAAGCCAAAACTGAAGATAGATAGATTGTTGGGATCGGCCGTAAGGGCGCAGGGTTGCCTGGAAGGGTTCGCTCATAGCGACAAAGTCCTTTCCCACATTTAGGTTACAGATTTAGTTTAGGTCAATTGATTGTAGGTATATACTTTAATGTGTGCAATAAAGTGTTATATTTATCCATCTATCTGTCTACTATACCTATCATTGCTTTGGTATGATAACTTCCATCATTGGCCTCACTTGAGTCTGCAGTGGGATGATTATACTACTCTAATCCTTCCCAATATTATAAACGCGAAAGTTTGTATGTATAGATGTTTGGTACCCTTTCCCGCAAAAACTACAAAAAGATTTTGATGAAACTTTGCAATAACGTAGTTTAGACATCAGATAAGATATAAGCTATAATTATTACTAAAATTCCTTGTAGTTACCGCGATAACACGGCATAATAGTTGTATTTTGTGTAAATAAGTCACGCTTAGGTATAAGTATAACGAAAAGATTTAAAGAAACTTTTAGCTTTGTTTTGAACTATTGAATTGAGAGTCCGTACTTTGGTACTAACATAACAAAATAGCCTATAGCCTTTGGGCCTTCAAATATTCATAAAACTTTGATTTCCTCGAGGTCATTGTCATTATGAACAGAAATTGGTACTTACATAATAAAATAAAAAGAGATCGTCGTTGCGTAGATATTACATAATGTTTGCTAAGTAAGTAGTCACTAATAGGTAAAAGCGTTACAAAGGATTCCAAGATTCCAACCTTTACATAACGCATAACATTGTTAATACCGATAAATCTATTGCGTTGCAATTGTGTTTTAATTACATTTCATTCTACAATTAGTTATGCACTTTTCTTGATTGTTGTCTTGAGTCTACATTGACTTAGGGCTCCCACAAGGGTCACCGGCCACGGCCACAAACGCCGCCACGAGAGGCTTTAAGTGGGAATACTAGAGCTATGTGCTGCCTCCAATTGATTTAAATTTATTACTTCTAAACAAAATCAATTTCCAAAAAAAAAAAACTAGAACATTACCATTTTAGCAAATTACCTCTAGTGTTTATTGTATCACAGTAAACTTTTCATTTGGTTGTTTATAAAGTCGAATTTGTCGCTAACACCAAAAGCGGCTGCTTTGAGCAATAATGTACAATACGAAAGAATACCAGAACGAAAAGCAGTTAACAGTGATTCAATTAATACTAGATGTAATTTGCTAAAATGATACTGTTCTAGTTTTTTTTTAATTTATTTTGTTTAGAAGTAATTAAATTAAATAAATTGGGGGAGCACTTAGCTCTAGTAGTTCCCTTAAGTTGGAGCCATCGGCGTCCACTGTGTGTGGCGAGTCCTTACAAAATGTATAAAAACTACGGTTTTGTGACTGTGGCAAGTGTCCCGTGTGCATCTTACACTCTTGATATAAATCAACAGTATGCATAAAGAAAAAACTGACGTAATGTTAAAAAAACAGTAAACTTGAGCAAGCGCAACAAACATAGCTACCAAGATATATCAATGTTTTTTGGTTATGTACCTCCAACATCCGAGACAAATATGTTTAAGATTAAAGAGCTTTATTAAAAAAGAAATTTTTGGAGCAGTCGCCAGGTAAGTAAAAGTTGTAGGTTCGAATTCCACCTAATTTCATTTTTATTTATTTCAAGGTATTATATTTCCAAATTGAGATTTCAAGATCGCAACTGACCTGTTGTTCAGTCGAGGTGCTCGGCTCGCTCTCTGTCTCCTCCCGCGAACCGAAAGGTAGCTTGGGCAACCGAATCCTGAGAGGCGATGTGGACGGCGGCGGAGACGGCGTCGTCGACCGGGACTCGGTCAGTCTGGCATATCTAAAGATGAAAAACAACATGGTAACATTATATTTGTAGTCTTAGTTGAGAAAAATAAGTTTGGTACTCAGTCTTTGCGACAATTGATAGGTGCAGGAGAAAAAATATGTTTGGTACTATTTCTTTGAGACAATTCACAGGTACCTACGTGCATCTTTAGATTTTCCAGATAAGTTAAAGGTCGCGATTATCAAGCCTCTCTTTAAAAAGGGAGATAGACTTGACGTTAACAACTACAGGCCCCATAGCTATGCTTTCGATCATGTCTAGAATTTACGAAAAAGCTATGTGTAAGAGGTTAAATGATTTTCCGTCACAATGTAATATTTTACATCATAATCAATTTGGTTTTCGAAAAGGAAGTAGTACAACTCTAGCAAGTGTTGACCTTATTAAATTTATTTCGCGATGTATGATGATGACGTATGTATAATGAAAGGAGTCCAGTGACTGGTATTTTCCTTGATATGACCAAAGCTTTTAATTTTTTAAATCAGCAAAAGCTCCTCAGAAAACTTGAATGTTACGGCATCAGAGGAAAAGCTTATGAATGGTTAAGAAGTTATTTGATAGACAGAAAACAATATACATAAACAGTACTGAAATCATAAACTTGACGGCGAATAATAATCAAATGATGAAAATTACCTTTAGATCTCAATTTAAGATAAACAACATGGGTGTTCCACAAGGAAGGGTAATTGCGCCTTTACTATTTTTAATTTATATTAACGACCTTTCAAATGCCTAAGCGGATAAAACTCTACAGTTTGCCGATGACACCACGATATTGTTGTTTGTTTGGGTTGATGGCGTTTTCTTAAAGATTTCGCCAGTGTCAAGTGTAAGTATTAAATCGTAGTATACATATACAGCGGGCTTTGTGAACGAACAAGGTCACCACCACGATATTAATTAAATGTGTCAATAAGGATTCCTTTCAAGATGACATAAATCGAGCCTTGAAGTTGAAGGGAGTTATAGAATATCTCAAGGTGAATGACCTACATATAAATCTAGTTAAGACAAAACTCATGACATTTAACTCGTAGAATAGTAAAACAATTCATTTAAATATTTATTCTGATAACATTCAATTAAAAGAAGTTGACGGATTAAAGTTCTTAGGTATTACAATTAATAAGAATCTAAATTGGAAGAATCACATAAATTAAATTTGCAACAGATTAGATCGCTTTATTCGTGCATTACGGCGCTTAAGACAAACGGTTTCGTTGGAGGCTGCCCTTGCAGCCTACCATGGATACGTGTCATCTGTACTCAACTACGGCCTAATCATATGGGAAAATTTATCTGACGTTGATAGAGCATTTAGACTACAAAAGAAATGCGTAAGAGCAGTGTGCAACGCAGGTTAAGTATTCTCCCGTTACCATGTATGTACATCCGTGACGTGTGTTGTTTTGTAAAGCAATACCCTCGATACTTTAAAAGCTATTCAGAAGCTACCAGCAGGCCTGTAAGAGCACAATACAAAAATAGCTGTATCAACCTCCGTATAAAGTCCGTAGAGGGTATCAATAGGTTTAAAGGCAAGTTGACAATGTGGTTGCAGGATAAATGTTTTTACAGTGTCAAAGAATATATGGGACTCGAACACTAGTGACTCAGATGGTAAAATTAACTTAGTTACCTATATGAATGACTTTTTAATATTAACAATTTGACTCAATATCTAATTCTGCAGGGTTGATAAAAATCATGATTTTTATTAAAAAATCTAAAAAATCTGTTTTATTTGATTTTCATCAGAATTTTTGATATTTTTATTATCTGATCGTTTTCAGCATGGAAGTCAGTTATTTATAAAAAAAACCATATTTTTTGTTAAATTAACATATTAGTTCTTTTATTGAGCCATTCTTTTATTAAAAAAACTAAGTAGCATATTTATTTGCCTATTTAACAAAAAATAATAAATCAAACAAAAAAAGAAAACATTAACAAATGAACATAGCACCATTTGGGTTTCACCTTTGTTTCACCGCAGTCGCAGTCACTTATTTGTTTGAATTTAGTTCTTTCAGAAGGAAGACTAATTGCCCCTTCTCGGTGCCTAATCTATTCCGTATTTTGCTGTGCACCAAATTGCATGCTGAAAATATTCTTTCAACCACAGCGGAAGAAGCAGCTGTACTTAGCAGTTGCTTGATTATACATACATATAATATAAAAATTAATCCCTATTTCCCTTGGTCACATCGCGTCACGCGTGAACGGCTGGACCGATTTCGCTAATTCTTTTTTTTGTTTGTTTTTGTCAGGAGAAGGTTCTTATGACAGAAAAAAAAGGAAATTGCGCGGAAAACCAACGACGAAAAACGAATAAACGATATTAGGATATACTTTATTTGATATTTTTAGCAATTAAATTGCAATTATAATATCAGTATATAAACTTGAATAATTCGTGTGTTAAGGGTGCAAACTCCTAACATTTGATGAGACGACGCTGGCTTACAGCGAAAAGAATATGCTTGAAAAATTCGCGCTGAGTCGCAGGGTCTCGGTGGTTTAATGGTATAGCGCCCGCACGGCATGCGAGGAGATGCGGGTTCGAGTCCTGCCTAAGACATAATTTTTTCAAGTTTATATACTGATATTAGGATATTTTTTTCATTGAAATAAACCCATACAGTATATTTTTTTCTTTTAGACATCTTGTTGTATTCACTCTTTCACTAATCAATCACAACACGAATGACCCGGCGAAAGGCGTAATGGACGGATTCAGGTGCAAGTTTAAATTTCGGGGAACCCCCGAACCGTATAATGGTATGTATAGGCATATTAGCGATGCACACGTATGTTTGCGCAGTATTTTCTGTCGGGGGAAATTCCTAGACACTTTTTTTTGGTAAAATAGTATTGATTTAAATCAACGATTTTTTTTTAAATCACTTGATTTTATTCGCGATTTAAGTCACTAATTTTAATCAAATGATTTAAATCATATCATCCCTGCTGACATCTCATTTTAATTTTATAACACTGACATTTTTTTGTAAAGTTTGGAATCCAATATTTATTCATTGATTTGACTTTGTAAAATTTTAAAAAATATTTTGCACGCTTGCATGCAAGTTGAATTCATCCATATGTTAAAATTTAAGACCAAGTTGAATTCATCCATATGTTATAATTTAAGACCTTGGTATAATTATATGTTTTCATGCAAATAAAAAAAAATGATTTGATTTGATTTGATTTACTTAATTGTTATTTTGGACTACGGAGAAGGTGAGGCGCATAGACTTAGAAACTCATTCCCAAATGCTATAACGGCCGATCCTATAACCTATCTATCTTCAGTTTTGGCATATCGGAGATAGAAAACAACTTCTGTCTTTGTTTCTCTGGACGGCAAAATCAGGGACAGAAGATGTTTTCTATCTCCGATATGCCAAAACTGAAGATAGATAGATTATTGGGACCAGCCGTAAGTCAGTTTAGAATAACGATCGCACAACTACGACTACAATTCTGCCATTGAACACATCAAACCGCAAATACCAGGGCGTACACGATGTGTGTACAAGTTTACAATTTAAGAGAAAAATTCAAAAGATTTATAGCAAGCTCATTCATGACAACTCTTTACCCGCATCAGGATAATTAAAAAAACCTATGAGGAAAAAGCAAGATTTAAACAGATAACAAAATAAACTGAAGTTAAAAATAAACCATTGGATCGTTTATTTAAGCCGACCTCATTGCAAAGCGTTAATTTTCAATCTAAAAACTAATTCTATTTTTGTGTATAAAATAAAATGTTAAAATTTTAGGATTCAAAAAGATCCCTTAAAGTTAACGAACGATTAGGACGCGGATACTATTTTGACACTTGGAAAGGGTATCACCGGTTATAAAAATTAATATCTAATACAAGTTGGTCGAGTGGCATAAGTACCGAACCAAGATCTCGAGGTACCGGGTACGATCCCCAGATCGGGCAACAAGCGATGTTTCGAATTATCGAACATTGCTCGGGTTTGTGATTAAGCCCACATTTAGCAAGCGTGGTGATTATATCTTAACCCATCATAGCTGCGGTAGCTTGAATTAAATTATGAAGGCGTAAAAGCAGTGGCATAACAATATTATTAAACTAACTTATCGTTCGACCGAAGGGTGCCGTTGGAGCGCGACGGTTTCTGAACGTCCCCGGACGTGGAGTCGCTGAGTTGCATGGAGTCCACGTGCGGCAGACTCACGACCACTGTGTTGCACACCGCGAGAATCAGAAGAAACTCGCGAACCTGTTAAATAGAAATCTAAATTATTGTTAGCAAGGTACCTAACGATTATGGCAGAATAGTTTATAACTTACTTGAAATGAAATGAAATAAAATCTTTATTTGCTTAAAACATGGTGCAAAACTGGTGTTAGCAAAAATAATTTTATTACTCACCACAAAACATCGAATATTGTCAATTAGAATAAATATTAACACTCTGTATATACGAAATTTAATGCTGGATTTAGTATTGACTTTCTATTATTAAGTACTAGCTGTTGGCCGCGACTTCTGACACGTACATAGCCTATGCAATATTCCAGCCTATAATCTATCTCCATGCAAATTTTCATTCAAATCAATTTAGCTGTTCTGCCGTGATTGAGTTACAAACATCCATCCAAACTATCACATTTACAATACTAATAAGATTAAGTATTTTATGTTGTTTATTCTATGATAATGGGTCATTAAATCATTACTAAAAGGCTTACTGGCCGTGTGAAAATACCAACAGGAAAATATTAAAGATTCCAATTTATGCAATGTGCAAAACGTTACTTAATCGGAAAAATATATTTATACAATGCTACCTTTTGCGTATGTTGAGCGTCGTTGTTATCCAAGATGTGCTGCAGTAATCTTCTATTCGGTGATACGTTGGTAATTGGGGTAACGATTGGGGGCAGTTCAGTCGAAGGCTCCGCGGGCGGGCCGGGCGGGTGGTCGTAGTCCACGCCGCTCACCGTACACCGCCTAAACACCATCTTATTTTCTGTCAACGTTCCCGTCTTGTCACTGAACAAATAGTTGATTTGCCCCAGCTCCTCAGTTATGTTCAACGCTCGACATTCGACTCGTGTGTTCGTCTGGGGATCGTACATTTCCACGTCCTGATGTATATGGTAAACTTGCAAAAGCTTCGTCATTTCGATTGTGACGTACAGAGACACCGGAATCATGACTTGAAGCACGATTATGTAAGTCCAGAATATGAGCAGGCCCTCGTTTGCCGGCCTGTCCGGTGATGGAATAAATGGCGTGTATTTGACAATTGTAGGATAGTAATAGTCCAACCATAGTTTGCATCCGACAGCACCCGCACAGCAGAGGAAAAGAAGCACCAGAATGCACCATATTACATCAGTGTTCATTTTCTTTTCTAAGCCTGAGCATTTGTACCTGGGGCCACCATTGTTGAGCATAGCTTTTGTTTCATGTCCTGCGTACACCACGATGCCTTCTACATAATCGGTGTTTTTAATTGAAGAGTCCCTCAAAAGAAGATTTTCTGAGTTTAGATGTACTCGATCCCCGTTTGGATGAGATATCGTGCCATTGAATCGATATATTTTTGTAGATGGACGTTCTACTTCCACGGTACTCCGAAATTTTAGTGGATTGAATTCCGCTTGCTGAAACGAGAAGAATGACGTGAGCACACAAAATAATTGAATACACAAAGGGAAAAGAAAATTTAACTCGAAACTACTTTTACAAATTACTCGTTACTATCTATATTTGAATAGAAATATCGGAGAAAGTTATTCTCACGCTCTGTTTCTGAACTCATTGATAGTACAAAATGTTTCAACTTTTGTTATCTTCTTGATCATCAAGTTATGAAAGCGCCATTTAAAATCATTTGCGCCATCTTGCAATGAGGTTAATGCTTCACCCAATTTATAGAGTCAATTTTGTTGATTTACGATTCAGGGCAGCGCATAAACTGTGCAATAAGTTGACAATGGCTCATGCATGTTAGTTGCATAACGTACACAGCAATTTGTGTAATGCACGCAATGTGTTTGCTTTTTGAGTTAGGTAAAAGGTTTGAACTAAGTAAATGAAGATAACAGGTTACAGTCAACTTACTGATGTAGGTCGAATCAAGCTTACATAAAAGACCTATCTAGATTAAATTTAAAATGTGCCGCTATAAAATCATAGTTCTGCAACCACAATAAGACGTCGTTTGTCGAATATCCTATGAAGTACTTGTAAGATAATATGGATTATCTGTAAATGGCTATTACAAAAATCCAGTTTAAATACCTTTATTACTAATACGAGTTTACTGCTAACGGTATCTTAGCAGTAAACTCGTCTCTCGATTTGTGGCGAGAAATGCAATGGATTAATTAAACTTTGTCATTTTGTCGTGGTGATTGCCAGTTACGACTTTGTATATTATTTAAGTAACCCGACATAGGAGCATATTTAATTCTTGAGTGCATCTGAACTAAGTCTTCCATGATATAAGCTTGACCAAAATACTCACAGCAGTAATGTACCTAGGACTTGATACCCAGATGTGTTTTGAAAGTCTTCTCCCAGATCCTTCTTCTAACACGCGTGAGCACTCACCTTCACATCTTCATTACCTATCTTTACCGGTACGAGATGCTACTCATGCCTATTTCAACATTCATTTTAATAAAGGACTTATTGCAGTTCTTTGTAGGCAGAGTATTTTAGTAGGTTATTATGAAGATATATTATCTGATTGCACATGCTTGCTTACTGCTACCGCATATAAATTAAATATAATACATAACCGTTATTGGTTAATTTATTTTCTTAGTGGGTAAGTTTGTTCTGATGTTTCAATTGTATCTGTAAATCTTTGTAAATTAAAGTACTTTAGTCATTTTTAGTTTTACCTTATCTTTAAAACCTGGAGCAACTATTCTCTGTTTCAAGTTTGTCTCCCCATCCAGATTGCAGGTGTCAAGGTAGCAGATGCCGAGCCTGCTTGACGAATGCAGAAGAACCATATCCGCTGGAACCGGCTCGTTGTTTGATAAATGCACGAGGTCCCCCACTCTCACGTCTCGCCATTTCACTCTGACGTACCGCTCCGCTGATCTGTTGAAGGCATTCGTAATAAGTTACGGAGAATTCGCATCTTTATGGATATAAAAACGCACTATACTAGAGCTACAATTAACACAATCACAGTAAACTAGGTCTAGCAGTTTACACATTACCTGCGGTTAGGTAAGTATGTAAGACCATGGTACAAGGTGAAGAAACTTATTAATTATTGTTACGACCATGTATGAGCCTATTTATAAGAGGTTAATGAGTTGATGTATATCAATGCAGACATGATAGAGCTAGGTGAACAGCTTAATTTAGTAGAATATTAAGTAGTAGGTACTGACAAATGATCTTTTCAGACAACCGTATAGAATTGTACTTGTACCGTAGTAATATTAGGTATAACCGTTGTATATTAAATAAAAACTGAGCTTCGTGACCAGAATACATAACAAACACTTGTTCCTATTGATAGAGGGCAATTGTTCAGTTAATCTGAAGTTTTCCCTCCAACGGCACATTGCCGCGATGTTATCGAGGCACGAGTTCATAAGGCTAGGAACGGACTAGGAGTTAATTCATTAGTAAAGTACGTGGCTGGAAGGTTTTAGTAAGTCAACTCGATTACAGTGTGGCTGTATCCAAGAGTTCAATCTAAGTAGTCATGTTTTTGGCGGAGACAAATTAAGTGCTAGCAGTAGCAGTCCTGCAAGCACTTAAATGCTGTAATCGAGTTGGCTTACAGCTTTTAACAAACAAGTCCTCTTATGCTAAACATCTGTATACAGATGTCTGCATACAGATAATGCAAGTCTTAAGCGCCCGGACATGAATGTGAATAGAAGTATTTTCATGAAAAAGATGCTACATTGCTGCTGATCCTGCTATGTAACTTTGCAAAAGTGTAACCATTGCCTAAGGTCGATCGCCTCGCGGATATGCAACAGGTCACGATTTGTTAAACGTCGGCAAAGATTCTCAAAACGAAAGTGATTCGAGGTTGATAACTGAGTTGACTTCTGTAACCTTATTCGTTTTTGTTAAGGTATTGTGTAACATTCCGGTTTAGTCGTGTGAAAAATCTTGCCCTGGTTTAACTAGTTTGTGAAACGTATTGATTCATCAAAATCATATCAGAATAGATAGTCGACCGAAAGTTTATTTTAACACAATGACACAGATTCATGACACGTAGCTTAGCTGGCCGAGTACGGGTCCGGCAAAACTCTGGATTATTGGAATTTAAATTCGTACTTGTAAGGAATACTTCAAGAAAGATACTACAGTGGAAGGAAAAACATCGTGCAGAAATGTATACAGTCAAAGATCATCAGACAGAAGACGTTTAGCCATAACAAATAGGCCAAATCTCTTTGAAAGGATTACGGAAGTATAGCAATCTCTCTAACAACTAAGGAAGGTGGAAAAGAACGCATAATATATTTAGAGCTTGGTTCCGCTCGCTGTATGTATAACTGAAGTTAAGGTAATAAAATATAATAATCAAGAAACACATTTAGTACTTAGTGGAAGTAGGTAGGTACTAAAACTGTACTAGTAATAATAAAATAACTCATGCTAACGACCTTTGATTGCATTTTAAATATTTGCATAAGAGAGTAATATAGCCAACATCACGTAAAAATATGTTTTGTTATGCATTATCAGAAGAGTATGATAAACACCACCTACTTACTGCGGCAATATTGGAAAGCGTGTCAAACCGCCGCGAAGCACAGCTGTTGCTGACGACGTGACCAATCGCTAATCAGTTTAAGACAATAAACTATTAACGAAAGTTTACTTGTGTTCAAAGGGATATGGCTAAAACAGCTAAAAAGGTAGATAACCGTATTTAAATTACATCTACTAAGGATTCGGTCGTAGATCTATTGGCTATGGTATTGGGATGACCAAATATCAAGATTAGTTGAAATATGGACATGTTTAGGGAGCAAAGAACGCTGTACCTCAACACAATGACGCTAGGAGAAAAAATATATACATAAATAGGAAACCTCTTTGGAGTAAACTAAAAAAAAGTGGACCCAGAAAGAGAAATCTATTGCAGAATAAAATTACAGGTTTGTGTCCAGCAGACGATAATTCCAAACACATAATTGCCTCACTGTTTCTAGGTTCAGTTTCCAATGAATTTTAGAAATAATGGTAATATCATTTCCAATTCCACTGGCTACGAATGCGGTAAGGGCATCAAGCGACCCTTTTATGACTTGTTGTAAAAACCACTCATAAAACTGATTGTGCTGGTCAACACTGCTACGTGTTTTCACTTGATTAGTCACCATCCGCTCACGGCCCTACAGAATACATATAACTAGGTGTATTTTACGTCAGCATTTCACAAGTGGTGCAAATGCATTGTATCCTTTTATGTTTTCACCCTTTTAGGAAAGCTTTAAAAAAGACGATGTTTGCCAGTTTATTACTTACTGGATCAGCAAAATTAACTATTTTAAAGCAAGTTTAAGAATTCAAAAGTGGGCCGGACACAATATTTGCTGTAAAACCAATCGCTAAAATAGGTTAGTTAGGACACAAGTTTTGAAGTAGAGAGCGTTTTGGTACGCCCTCCAACTAGGTGGTAGCCATTAGTTTTGAATATAATCTGTAGGTAATACGAATGGAGAGGGTTTGCAAACGTAATCTCGTTTAATTCAATAGAGGCAGGTGATATAAATATTTTTTAAAGTCTGATATCATGTGCCTTATTTGTCCCGTTAAAGAAGATTAAAACATTAATCTAGTCTGAAATCTTATAGATTGTAATGTTCATATCAAAAAGTTCTATATGATTAGGTTCCGGTCTTTATGTATTAACTACAGCACACGTATAGCTTTGAAGGCAAAACAATGATTCCAAAAAGTCGGGTACTACTGTTTAAGGGTAACATGCTCCTGTCATAAGTCCAAAATTAAATGTACTTAAGAAAAGTCGCCCAATCGCAGATTACGGCTAAGCGTAGCCCAAGAAGAAACGGCACGATGCGCTTAAGAAAAACAAAATACTTCCTTCAATATACGATTTCAGGCATTTACTAGTTACACGTAGCTATTTTTTACACTGTATAAACGAGTTGATTCAGCTCTCGGATTAAACTTTCATTAGATGCTCACAGCATTGTTTAGCTAACCACAATAGAATAGCACGAGTAAATAAACTTACAATTACTAAGATGACACATCATATTTATCTACAATTTGTTTAACAAACGAATGTTTCTCTAAAGACACATACATTTCTCTGTATTCATACATTTAGTAGTTACTTAATTAACTGTATTATTTGTCCGAGAATACAACAGTTTAATTTAATGTAATCGATCACACAAATCAACATGGAAACATTCATGGTGTAATAAATTATGTCACCAATAATATCGCTATCGAAATTGAACATCGTCAAATAAGTCGATGACTTCAAAGATCTTTGTCGATGGCAAGATCCTATGTTATTCGATGATGTAATTTCGTCATCAAACGTACGACAATGTACCATTAAGTACACAAACCAACTGAAGGTAAAATACAAGGTGAATCACCACACCAATACACCGTGTAATTTTAACAGTCTCATAAACTGATTGTTTTAACGTCACCATTGAGTAACATTATTTGAGTTAACAAGTAGGTAGGTAGTATGAATGTACAACTTCTACTATTGGTAATTTTCTATTATAGGGATAATAGCAAATTTTCTCACGTTTGTAAAAGTTGTTATCTTTTTAGAGGGAAATCCCTGAAAATGTTTGTCATGCGATTAAAATTACACGGAGAATACGAGCTAGAGAATTGGTGGTATTACGGTCGACAAAAACCAATATCCTTAAATATGGTCAATGATTATACACATTGAAATGAAAGATATACCTATTTAAGGACTTATCTCGTGTTTAGAGAAAGACCTGATCAGTTTGAGATCATAAATATACATCGTGCATTTTGAACATCCTGTAAAATGAGGCCCACGTTATGTAACCACTATGTATAACATCTTGGCACTGTTTTTTTTAATATTTAATTTATCAAAAAATATAGTAGAAAAAATATAAAATATAAAATGTACACACATTTCATCGAAAATAATAGGTAAGGTAGCTACTAAGGTAGGCAGTTGGTAAAAAAACTCAATTGACATACTTTTTATGAGCAGTTCAAACTCTATCCCATGAATTTTGCACAGTAGGTACTTATTATCAATACAATTTACGCATTACTATTGAAATGAATAACAATTCATTGGCTTTTTTTTTCTTGTCTGATTAATTGAAAGTCTTGAAGAAATTGGCATTTAATTAACCATACCATAAAATTATTTAATAACTGTGTCAATTTCAATACATTATACAGTATTATTAATTTAGTATTTAAAGAGGAAGAAATATCTACCAACTTTCTGCAATACCAAAACTACCTAGGTACTAACAGCTCGTATGTAAACTATAGAACAATAAATTGTTACGTGCAGTTAATAGTTCAATTACACACCTACACGTGAAAGTAGCAATAAAAATATCAATAAAAATTCGATACAAATGTTTTCGAGTAGGTATTATTGATTTGCATAAAAAGGCTTCAGCTATTAATGAAGTTCGAAGAATCGCTGGTATTTGTACGGTACAGTTACAAACCTAAATATGTGTTTGTACAAGATTTAGTACAAGAGGTACATCGTTAAAGGAAAAAACCTAAAGAAGCGTAAGAGCTACTGGTCATTAGTAAGTTGGGAGTAATCATAGCCGTTTGTATCATCGTAGAATCTGTTTACATTCTTACTAAATAATTTATAGTGGTAACAAGGGTAAATAAATTAAACATAAAAGTAACACAACTGTTCATGTTTTCGGTCTAAGTGATTATATGGATAAATAATTCGGCGAAATAATCCAACTAATAGAACGCGTTTATCAAAGAATATTATGTATTTAGTAATTACTAAGATAAGTTTCCTGCTTTAGGAATTTCCATATCAGTATTACTTACAGACAATACTGATTATGACAAATACAACACAATGGCTGATACTCAAAACATGTGGTCTGATATGACTGAATATGATAATACTCCTAGATAATGCGACTGACTCACATAATATAATCGGAACTGCCTGCAGCAAAGGTTTATCAAACATGTCCAATAAAAGTATCTGTTCCTAGAGAAAATTGACAAGGATAAGTATAATTTATTATCGGCAATGTCAATTTATGAATGATTGTATCCTCTTTAGTTTAGCTTTCAAGGATTTCGAGACATGGCGACAACACTGCCCCTGCACGATTACAACTGCACTTCTTGATTATATTTTATCTGTAGCATAACCTAAATTAAGGTCAAATGTGTATAGAGATTTAAAATATTTGTGTAGGTAAGTACTCCGAAGACCGCCGTGATCAGTTTTAAATCCATTTCAGTGTTATCGCAAACTTGACTTTTTTATAAAATGGAGCGGACGGATTTGCTAGCGGTTGCTGGGTGCTGATTACAACTCATTCTGCAAGCGTTACTCACGAAAAGGTATTAAATTTTTTATTTTTTTCATTTTATTCATTTTTTTGCGAGAATATTATTAATTAAAATCGTCGATGCAGGTTATTTAGCCTAGATAACTTTATTGTAGTGCAAGGTACACTTTTATTTAAGATATATTAAGAATGCAGTCAATTTGATGAATCTGACGCGCCTAGTCAGTAGTTTATTGGTTCACGGTCCTCTGTTACGTAACTGTGATCAATACTGATCATAAATCTATTTCTTACTTGACATGAAAACTTGTTTCAGATAAAAAAAGTCATGTCTAAACACAGATGATGTTCGTTAGAGGAAGAGGACAGGAAAGTCGGAATGAGAGCAATGGCACATTGACTTTCACGCGTTCATCAACAACATCTACAATATCACAGCGGTCCATTAGTTTGAAGTAGGTATACAAACGACTGTGCGGTGTCACGTCGAAACCATAAAAATCATAAGATGGCACGTGCCTCGCGTTGTATGGCCGGCGTGACGTGATCTGCGCGTGCGGCGGGTGTGGGTCGGACGGACTCGGGTCACTTTCTCCTAAAGATAAATACCTAAGTACTCGCTGAGTATTGAGGTGAGGTGCGGCTAATTCTGTAGCCGGCGATTGAACTGCAAGTGTGTCGACGTTACATCAGCGAATCTTGGCCACCTTGCCAATGTGAAGGCCAAGCATTCACTATGGCCTGTCTTGTATGAATTAATGTGTTTTTAAAACATAATTTTGAGTGAAACATTAATTCAGGCGAATATTAATTGTGCTAAAGTGATGTGTACCTTACACCCAACGGTTAATTTGGGTATTGATAGGTCAATGACTACATAGCGTCGTTAAATTTCCTGTCAGAAGTTGTCATCATGCCAAGTCTTTACTGCCGTGGAAACTCTATAATTTTACAACAGGTACGTAAGTATAAGCCACAACCGCAGCATCTATAAATTAATACAAAAACGCGGTTATAAGTGTATTACTCGTATTTACAAAAGAAGAAAAAGACAGGCAGCGTCAATAATATAGGTGTAGCCAATGATGTTTAAAGGAAATAGGCAGACTTGGGCCTGACTGTTACAACAACCAGATAAGAACTAAAATTCATAATGTATTTTTTTGGAGCTTGTCGTAAAATATCAATTATCTGTTCTATGGGACAAGAAATGTAAAAATTCTAATAAAGCATGAAACTGATACCCACAGCATCCTCATTCCAAATCCATTATCCACTATGCAAGGTTGCCAGTCACAAAAATAGCTGATTTAAATTCGATTCGATTCAATTCTGACAATTCGATTTTATTTAGTTGATTAATTCATAATCTCTTGAGATGGCTTTTTAAATAAATAATAGTCTTGCAATCGTAGCAAGATATGTTTACTGAAAACATTGAAGTTTTATTATGGGATTGATGAAGATTAAAATGTTTTGTGACTTGATTTTTACGTAAATAAATTGCTATTATAATAAGAAAAATACAATCCCTTAATTATATTTTTAACTATCCAAGTTGCGACAACTCTCTTACAATATCCCAAATATTTGTAAAATATTTTATACAATTATTTTAACAATAGGTTAAGATGGAACAGCTTTTTTAATGTCTTTTTGTTCTCTAAGCAAATAAATTGCTACTGTGAATTGAAAATACAATTCCTTGCATAGAAAAGAGGAAGATTGTAGGTATAAGTCCCATCTCAGGGAGTCCAAAAAAAAAGTATTCGAGGAGATAATGTTATTATTTTCTAGTGATAATCGATTGCAATTAATTGATTGCATCGATTCGATTATTTATCGTTTTTTATCTGGCAATAATGAAATGTCACAGTAACAAAACTGACATTCGTTCGATTTGCGTTTTGTTTTTTCGAGTCGTTTGTAGTTTTATCTATTTTTGTATGATTTTCCGTTATTTCCACGACCCTCGCTATGATTACTTCAGTTGTATCACCTTTCAATAATTAATAACTAAAATCATTTAACACTCGTCTGGAGGATGCCATAACTCTTTATTGCTTTCATATAAGGTGACTTAAAAAAAAAAGTTATGGAACTATGGGATAGGCTTAAAAGTCACATGATTCGACGTTATAATGAAATACTATGATTTGAAACTTAGGAATCCCGAAATATATGAATATAGGATTTTAAACTTTCTTGTTGCATTTTTACACTAAACACTTAACACTTACGGGGTTTAATGCAACGAACCGTTATTTAAAGGTAAATAGTAATTTACCTTCCCTACCTTCAGGGAAGGTAATTTACTATTTACCTTTAAATAACGGTTCGTTGCATTAAACCCCGTAAGTGTTAAGTGTTTATATATGAATATCTGTAGACTTTGTCAGTAAATGAACATACATCACATAACCTAACTTTCGACTACAAAACATTCAATATTTCTTTTTTCTTTATATACAGGGTGCAATTTTAACCACCTTCCAAATTTTAATATATCAATCTACGAGACAAAAAACAAATGACGTATTTTTTCTTTTGATATAGACCAGTACAAAAATGTCAAGATAAAGCACTTAGAAAATGTCCGCCAAAAATCTAAAATTTTTGATACGGCCGCCTAGCAACACTTTTTTTTACGCAATGCACATCACGTTCATTTAATACGATACTAATCGTAAGTTTTTGATTTTCCCTTTACCTAAACAGGCCTACAATTGTAAAAATTTAAAACTATATTGCGAAAAATATTTTCGGGTGAAAAACTTTATTTACATTTTTACTTCATAAATGGGTTCTAAATACGATACTGAACGCCTACAAAAATTTTGGAAAGTGGTTAAAATTTCATCCTGTATATTCTCAATGGGGTTTCTCACCGAAATTGAAATTTAAACACATATGAAATTTAGATCCAAGAATCTAGTAAAGTGCTTAATATTATCCATGTAATAGTTAGGCCCAAAGTCATATGAAAGACTACTCATCTCCTTTAAATATCATTGGGTGTAGCAAAAACTACCGTCCTTATATAGAACTATCAACTAGATCTACAGCATTTATGAAATTGTAATCGAAGCCGTTTTAGTTCCATCGTATTTTTTTTTTTCAAAAGCAACTTATTGTAATAAATAATATAAAACTACGATTTGATAGCAGGCAAACAGGAAAAGTCAAAAATTTTAGACTTGTATAATGCAAGGATATTTACGAATCCGGTCATAAAAACATTTTAAAAGAACAATCGTATTACTAATATAATAATCAAAAACAACTGAACAGATCTTAATCAGGAATAGCATATAGACTTTTTATATACCAGAAAAATTTACAGTTCCCGTAGAATTGTTGTTAGATTTTTTGTGCAATGGTCGTTTAGGGGTCAAAAATAACATGGTCTACTTTATATTCTTAAAATGGGTCTCGTGGGATAGAATAAAAACTTTTTTTTAAATATAAATAATGGGCTTTCTCATGACTACATACTCAACTATACGGTTAAGAAGAAGTCTAAGATGGAGCGAGCTTACCCAGAGGTACTGGTTCTCCCACACACCAGCGGAACACAGAAAAACTGTTTGGCGCTGGACTCCAGCAGGTAGCATCCAGGCGACCTCTTACGAAGCCTTCCACCGCAGAGGGATATGTTAGCCGTCATCATTGGTTAGAAAACCAAAGATGCCGTTGCCCAGGGTGGACCACTAGGAGGTAGATCCCACCACCCTTTCTTCACTTTTTCTTTTCTCCAGAGGATTTTAAGGTGAACAGAGTCACGGGTAACAGCTAATTTCAATATAAATAGTTGTTTAAGTAAACAAATGTTTGTTACATCTATTTGTTCACAGCAGCATGACACACAGAAAACATAACCATGGTGTAATTTAAGTTATTTAGGTACATATTAGTCCTGTATTGTAGATAATATATCGGATATATCACCACACATTCTAGTGTATCTCGAACATAGCCATTACAAATGAATTCTTAACACAACAACCTTATAGCCTTGCGATTTATTGTCGATCGTCACCAGATATCAAGGTTTACTAGTTGCATTTTAAAGTAGGTTGATAATTCTCTTTCAACTAACGTATGTTTGTCTAATCATAAGAGGAAGGATCTGTGACTATTGTATGTGGTTTCTGCTGTGTTATTTACATCTCATATACATAATATCTTTTTCTTCACGAATTTTACCTGATAATACGATAAATTCACCAGCATGATCTAGGCCGTTATGAGCTGATACAAAGTGTATGTTGATTTATCATGGCGGACATGTTCTCGGGACATATAATTAATAAGAAAAGATTCTCGCAAGGTCAACAAGTCTTCGGCATTTTCCCATAGAGTATCAATGAGGGTTTTCGTTCACTTCTTTGCATCAGGTTAAAGACCGTAACGTTTGGAAATACCTACCACATTTACTTGAATTAAGAGCCTGGCGTGTGATATAGAATACATCAACAAATTGACAACCGATAAATCACGCATTATTAATGTTAAATCATATTGTGTCACGTGATTTGCCGGCTGTCAAATTTAACATCAATAAGTAAGAGCCCAGGGACTGTATCGTGGGGGTTAATAATATTTACGTAGCATTGTATTGTAATTTAAATGTTCCCGTTTTACGCTTACAAATAGCAATTTCATCTAAACTCATCATTCTGTTTTCAGCATTGTGAGCATGTGGCTCTATTTTATCCCAAGTTCATAACAAGTCTTGACCTCGTCTTTCTAATTCATTGCCGATTCTAGCTATCAAGGTTTACTAGTTGGTCTGTATATTACACGAGCCCTACTTAATCTTGCTTCTTAACAGTGCTTTGTCATTGCCGTCTGTCAACTGCACAAACTTACACCAATTGCTCACTTTGCAAGGAAATCATAAATTCGGACAAAAAACGGCTCCTGGTTGGTTCAAAATTCAAATGTACGTGATTAGCATAACATTTTACCAATGTTATTCTAGCAACTTACTCATTTTTTTTAACTCTGCAGTTTCAAAAAACTAAACTACTTTTACACAGACAATTAAGATCGTAAATTTGATATTGTCAAATACGACATTACTACCTACCATATCAATATTACGATAATAGCTATAGATACCGCCACACCTCTTAAGCAATAAGAAACAAGGTAATAAATCCATAGAAATACGATTAGCAGCAATTTTTTTTACTAATAGTCCCGAAGCAGTGGTACCGTAGATGCCCGTCTTCTTTCTTCGCTTAATATTAACATTAGGCATAGATCTCGCAATCCAAATGTATTTGACATACAGGTTTTCAAAAACAACACATCCTTTTATAACCCTCTTGTAAGAATGTGCCGCACATACAATGAACTGGCTCATAGTGGCAAAGACATAGATATATTTAACAACAATTTCCGCACATTTAAGAAAAATATATCCGACACCTTTAAGCCTAGAGCTACCTGAACAGATATTCAAGTCAAACTAGTTTTATTTTGTTTAGATATTTATAAGTATTTTTATCAATCAGTCCTATTAGCATAAGAAAATCATGTTGTGTATACAATTTGTGGATTGCGGTTTAGTTTTTTCATCTAAAAATTGTATATTAGTTAAGAAAAGACTGTAATCTGTATGTGTACCTTAAATAAATAAATAAATAAATAAAATGTGTCAGAAATAAAACGATTTTACAATGCAATAAAATCGTTTTTAGGGTTCCGTACCCACAGGGTACAAACGGGACCCTATTACTAAGACTTCGTTGTCTGTCCGTTTGTCTGTCACCAGGCTGTATCTCAAGAGCCGCGATAGCTAGACAGTTAAAATTTTCACAAACTAATTATGTATTTCTGTTGCCGCAATAACAAAAAATACTAAAAACAAAATAAAATAAATATTTAAGAGGGGCTCAAATACAAAAAACGCAATTTTTTGTCTATTTTTGCTCGATATTAATAAATGGTAACAGGTAGGCACTAAATTTATGTAGGTAGGTATAACCTACTGTCGTTTACCTAGTCAATGGTACGGAACCCTTTGTGAGCGTGAGTCCGACTCGCACTTGGTCAGTTTTTTTTTATTATGGTTCATTGCATGTATATTATAGACAACTATAATAATCCTACTAAATTATAAACGCGAAAGTTTTTGAGGATGTATGGTAGTATTTCACGCTAAAACGACTGAATTGATTTGAATGACATTTGGCAGTGTTAGTTTATTAGCTGGAATAACACAGGCTTCTTGTTATCCCCGGAAAAAGTACGGCTCCCGTGGGATAATTTTAATATAAAGTTTTAAATTAAAAATTCAACGCGCACGAAGTCGCCGACAACAGCTAGTCACTTAATAAGTTCTTTTCTTGCAGTCACAAGACAAAAATACTGTCATTAAAATCTCTAAGAAGCGATTTAACCCAAACGCGGCGTAAATTGAGGATGCTTATGTAGACAGTAAACAAAATCTGTATTATTTGCATATTTAATTGTATATGAACGAGAAGTAGTGTTCACGATTGTTTTCATAATATAAAACAACACGAAAAAGAATACTGATTACCATAATAAAGGCATTTATTGTTATTGGCTGTGTGACGAGTGTGTTAAGACCGAGTCAATGATTCGAGTTAATTTTGAAAAAAGTAGTAAGCATGTGGAGCTAACTACATAGTGCAAAATTGTTAAAAATATACTAAATTATGTTGTTAATTATATTTACTAAGGTTATAAGAATTTTTTTATTTTTATTTACTCCTTTGACAAACTAAATCTATACTCCTTCTCATCGCACTGACTCTGCCTCCAACTCCTTTTTTCTTCCGTAAAATGTTTTAAAATTCATCGGTCAGCAACAAACAAGCACTGTTTACTCTTTAAATGATAAATCGTCTAATTATCCTTAATTAAAATTGTCATCATGAACCTCCCTTCCTCTATCTGAATTCTGATTGTCCTAAAATGTATACATATAGTAACTATGTCACAGTAAAATTGTAAACTTCGTCAGTTCATAATTGAACGTTGATTGATTACAATCTAACCTAACCTAATCCATCGTTAGTTTATAATCTCACGCGTTGTTTTGTAAACTGACAGATCTTACAATTTTACGGTGACATACATACCTATTTACTTATACTTGGCCTGCCTTCTGGAAATTACGTAATTTACTTTTATTGTGTTATTACTACATGATTAGATTCTAAATATTACGTTTAGTTGATATATCCTATTGTGTTTGTTTTTTAAATGTTACTGATCTTCTTAGTCGCATGGCAATGCTCAATTGGAATCCAATGCCACATTTTGTTCTCATTTGTGCAATAAAGTTCTAATTAACTCCTCTTGTTTAAAAACATGCTTTAGTAATGAAATTGTATTTTCAATTATTCCAGTGCCAACGTACGCGATAGTGTATACGAAGTGTGTCTCATTTAATTGCATTAAAAAGAGACGGCATTAGCACGATACTGCTATCAAACGACAAAAAGGAAAACAATAGAAGTGTCATTGTGCAACGAAGTCACAACAACACAACGCTAGGGTATACGAGTAGGTAGGTATACATGTGCATGTATGCATATTGCATAGACTTTCTATAGATATTATTATTAGGGGTTAAAGTATGAAATTGTCGATTATTTTCCCACTTTTTATTTTGTTTATAGCTCTTAAGTATAGTCATATTATTGCGTAATTCTTTTTGTATTGTATCAAAAACTAAATAAAGTAACTTTTGACAAAAAAAATGCAATACTAGTGCCTATTACTTCAAAGGAAGTCGTTGAAAAGACCCCTTACAATGTGTCAGCTGACCTTCTTGCACCTGCTTACTTTACTTACTTATATTTGCTGCTTACCTTATTGCTTATATTTGTATTATATACTTTGATTTTCAGAAATTTAAATACTATAATGCGTAGCTTTATAACCATCTAACTTTCACCTTTAATTGCATCGAAAACGGTTCAGGCGTTTTTAAAAAAACTATAAAATTGTTAGTATGGAAAAATGACTTTTCTCGATTTCGTCGGTACAAAACGGCAATTTCATATTTTAACACCTAATATTTGCTACAAATTGTCTTAAATCAATGACTTGATACATTGATAAATCTTCTTCCGAATTCCGAAGAAAATAAGACGAGATTCTTTAACTGTGTCTTTATCCCTACTCTTTTTGAACGTTTACCATTTTTTTATATAAGTAGCGCAGATTGTTGAAAAAAATCACATTTATTTAATATTTGATGTCTATGTTCGATATCTGTATGTTGTACACGTATAATGCCATAATATAGTGCAAAAATGGATAATTTTTCTCGAATCATTGAAACTCGGCCAAAAAATTATGGTTAATAGCAAAAAGTATCTATACTACATTTATCGATTTATTATTTGAAACAATGTTCGCGCGAGGTGTAACTAAAATTTTGATAGTATTTCTTACAGTAAAATTTTTAGTAAACACTATATTTTATGTTATATTTCAAACATTAATTGTTTTTATATGTAGGTATTTAAGAACAAGAAAATATAATACATTTGCGTAAGTGGATGCCAATATTCATAACTTACAATAAAACTCCATACAGTTTTTTGCTCATCTGAGTTTTTTTTATCTTATTTATAATGACTACGAAATATGATTGTATTCAAAAATTCAATTGAAGAATGAACTTTAAATTGTCACAAAAAATATAGGTACACTAGTGAAATAATAAATGTTAAACGTTTATCTGGTGCAAGGACAACGTAAGTCATACAAAGTGAGCACAATGAATTGTTTCGGCACTTGCCATTGAATTTATTTTATTGTTTCAGAAACAAAATAAATAAAAAATTTGCATGTTTAATCAATGTAATGAATGTGATTTAAAGTAAATACTACTAAAAGGCAATACTGTACCAAAGCGTTCCAATAGCTAAAAGTAATTTATAAATATTAGGAAGGAATATTGTGTACAACACATAAAAAAATCAGAACCAACAGAGGCACTATAGGTTTTTTTTTCTGATTGACCAGTCGGCGATTGAGCTCCGGATCTCAGAGCTGCCTTGAAAACCGATATACGCGATTCTACCACGGAATGTCTCAATGATCAATAAAATGATAAGTATGATTTACAGTTATCACTTTCTCAAGGCTTAGGCTACGGTGCTTGTTTTAACGGACAGGTTGATGGAATGGTTTCGTTTGTTTTTAATCAATACTATTTAAAAAAAACAATTTAAAGATACTTTAAGATAGTTCTCTCTTTGTTAATTAATTGTATCTTGTATGCGGATGTTCACTAGCATGGTAACTTGATAACGGAAAACGGTTGCGTCATGCGTTCAGTGGTAATACCATCGTCGCGCGGAAATCTCTTGGTGTCTGGAGACCTTTTCCCTCGTTATGTAAAAGTCAGCGACACGCAC
Source organism: Anania crocealis (assembly GCA_949315895.1). Lineage (NCBI taxonomy): Eukaryota > Metazoa > Arthropoda > Insecta > Lepidoptera > Crambidae > Anania > Anania crocealis. The sequence goes on from OX438884.1 coordinate 5,629,124, forward strand.
TTCGTAAAAGAAACGTTTACATCGCTAACGGTGAAACAACCTCAGACCACAAACCATGACGTCTACGAGGAAATTGCAGCCTAATTAAGATAATGCACCGACATCTACACTTTTAAAGTATCATACATATTCTGTTACTGGAGTTTACTTAAATAGAACTAGTAGTAGTAGCATATGTAAATTCTTCTAAGTTCATCTACAGAAAGTCATCGATCAGTCCACAATAAATCTCGCTTCTAATGTTTTAATAAATAAGCTACATAACCTACTGAGGATTTTTAAACATTAATTACAACGTAAATTGGCTTTTGACATAAGCTTACAAAAAATAACTCTAATATCGTCATATTAGACAACACTATACATTGAATGTTATGCACTAAACATAAAGTTGAAACAAAAAAAAACATATTTTGCCCTTTCTTGGGTTAAACGTTATTTATAGCGGTCACTAAATAATTGTACAACGGTTCTTTATTGTAATATTTATGACGTGCTGTACTCACTAGAATAACTAACGATATTTCACACGCACGACTTTTTGTTTTACGACAGAAAACACATATTATGCAGGTCATGGCATGACCGTATACACAGTATCTTGGATTAAAAACTCAAGGAACAAAAGTTTTGGACCTTTTGGATTGCATGTTTAATATGTTGTAGAACATCATACACAGACTGTTCCGATTATTATTTTACTTAGCAGTTTTGAGTGTTCAGAAGGTTCCGAATTTAAAAAAATGCGTTTTGTTCTTGTACGAATAGGCTTATTTGGCTGATAGTTTAAGTCAAAAAATTTAGGGGTGATATTATATATGTAGCAGTTTCCTTAGATAATACCTACCTGCATAAAAACTACATAGGTTTTAGACAAACTATGTACTAACGATACTTGGCCTAATATTGCCTGCTACCTAACCCACGAGCGAGTTTAGTAATTTTACTGTGTAAAAAAATTGCTTTTAACCTATTCTTTGATTTAGGTAAGTTCATTATCATTATGGTAATTTGTAAGGTATGTGCTGGAAGATTTCTGTTCTTACCTACTTAATGCAGCAAAGCGATGTAAAAGCAAAGCTGCTGCAAATTTTCTTACTAAAACCTATCCTAATAGTTTCAATGGTGTACCAAAAGATGTTGACAGTTATTCCAGAACATTACCACTTGCTTGATTGTAATGAATTAATGATATTGAAGTGTGAATAAAACTTGGGTGAAGCATAGGGCGGACAACTACTACGTCAATCATCTAGTCAACATCTATTAAGATTTTAATGGGTTTTTAACGACTAAGCGCACCGAATCCATCCCTTTATCGATTACATTACCGGCGCAAGTAATATAAAATTCATATTTACATACAGTTGAAACTAGTGTTAGGGAAACAAAATAAGTGTAGTTTACCATCGCATTGAACATTAAAGTGTGATAGACCCGATTATAGAATGATATCATGTATTTATTTGATCGATCATACATCACTAGTAATCACCACTGTTGTTAATAAATGACATTCAAGAAATCAAGAGATACCTACAACAATTTGTCTTATTATGATAGAGCAAGAGCCCGTGAACCCCAGACCTTCGTTATTTTATAAAAGCTGAAAGTTTGTCAGCGCATGCTCCCAACACAGGTAAGAACGATGGACTATTATTTTTAAAAGATTTTAATGTTCATGTAATTTGCCTCACAGAACATTGGATAAAAAAACATGAACTAATGTTAAACATTGAAAATTATAAAGTCGGTAGTTCGCTCATAAGGGAGTCTGCATCTAGAGGAGGATCACTTATTCTTGTTAAAAATGAATTCAAATGTAAAGAACGCAAAGACATCGTGTCGCTTTCAGTTGAGCGAACTATTGAGCTAGCATGTGTTGAGCTGGAACAATTTATAATAATTAGCGTGTATAGCCCCCCCAAATCTAATTACCATATTTTTGAATCCACTATGGATGAGGCTCTGAGAAGGCTATCAAAATCGTGTAAAAAAGTAGTTGTATGCGGTGATTTCAACGTTAATATATTAGAAGACACACAAACGTCCACTCAATTTCTTAATCTCTTCAAGTCATATGATTTAATAAATCTTTTCAATGAACCTACCAGGGTAACGCCCACGTCGGCTACTTGCTTAGATAATATTTTTTGTAATGGTAAAGTGTTAAAAAAAAACATATTGAATTGTCTAACTTCAGACCATAGTGGACAGGAAGCATCATTTGAGCACCATCGTGTCCCAAACATAGTAGATTATGTGTATAGGCCGGTTACTATTAATAAAATAGACAGATTTAAAGCAAAAATTGAAAATGGTGTTAATTTACTAAAGCCTGGTAGTCAGAATGTTGATCAATTATATGAGGGCCTTTTTGGTTTGGTAAAAAATGAATTTGATAATCATTTTAAGCAGAAAAAAGTAAAAATCAACAAACAGAATTGTAAGTTTAATGAATGGGCTACACCTGGTATTTACAAAAGTAGAAAAACATTATATGATTTGTATAGTCTAAAAGCTGAATCTCAAAACCACAACATTATAGACCATGTTAAAAAATACTCCAAATTATTTAAAATAGTATGCGCCAAAGCAAAGTCAATTTATCTTCATAATTTAATTTCGGCTTCCAAAAATAAAGCGAAAACTACTTGGAATATTATAAATAAAGAAACATGTAGACTAAAACCAAGCAATCCTGCTTACTCTCTCAAATTAGGGGATAAGTTAATAAACACGAGCACAGAGGTTGCGAATACATTTGAGAATTTTTTTTCAAACATAGCTTCCTCCACTACTGAAGGGCTTGCTTCTTCCGCTGATCTAGCTGAATCCCTTCTCAAGTCGGCTGTCGATGAGTGCAAATTTTCATTTAATTTTAGACATATAAACCCTGATTTAATTATAAAAACTTTTAGAGAATTGAATATGAAAAAAACTGAAGATCTTTGGGGAATTTCCGTTCATATTATCAATACAATTATAAATTCAATAGCCCCTCATCTCGCAATAATTTTCAACAAATGTATTGATGATAGACAGTTTCCAACTTTAATGAAGTTTAGCAAAATTATTCCATTATTTAAATCCGGCGAGAAATGCGATCCCGCTAATTTTCGACCAATATCTATCTTGCCAGTACTAAGTAAAATATTTGAAAAAATTATGTTTAGTCAACTTTTATCGCACTTTAATTTGAATAAATTATTACATCACAATCAATATGGATTCAGGAAAGGTAGAAATACCACTGATGCGGGAGTAGCACTTCTAAAACACGTATTCGATGCTTGGGAGAGTAGGTTAGATGCTATAGGTGTTTTTTGTGACCTGTCAAAGGCATTTGATTGTGTGGACCATAAAACGTTAATTAAAAAACTCAGACATTATGGTGTTTCGAATGATTCGTTAGATTTAATTAACTCATATCTCACAGGTAGAACACAAAAAGTTTGCATTGATGGAACTGAGTCTTCAGGGTCGGCCCTTATCATGGGTGTCCCTCAGGGATCAGTATTAGGACCCTTGCTATTTTTAATATACATTAACGACCTTCCATATTATATGTATAATCTTTGTGAGATGGTATTGTTTGCAGATGACACTTCAATAATTTTTAAAATTAAGAGGGGCGAATTATCATTTGACGATGTTAACAATACCCTCTCTAAATTATTGCATTGGTTTGCTACGAATAATCTTTTGCTTAATGCAAGAAAAACAAAATGTGTTAAATTTACTTTGCCTAATGTAAGGTTTTCCGCCACAAATGTTATTGTAAAAGATGAGCCATTAGACACAGTAGACTCCTCTACTTTTTTAGGTATAACTGTAGACTCTCGACTGCAATGGGGTGCTCATATCAGGTCTCTGTCTGGAAGACTTAGTTCTGCTGCTTATGCTGTGCGAAAGATAAGACAATTGACTGATGTTGGAACGGCAAGATTAGTATATTTTAGCTACTTTCACAGTATAATGTCATACGGTATTTTGTTATGGGGCTCAGCGGCAGATATTGAGTCTATTTTTATATTGCAAAAACGTGCTGTGCGGGCTATTTACGGCCTTAGACCCCGTGACTCTCTAAGAGAGCTATTCAAAGAGATCAACATACTAACAGTTGCATCTCAATACATTTTCGAAAACATTATGTACGTCCGTAAAAACCTCGAATTTTTTGTCAAAAATAGTGACGTACACAATTTCAATACCCGAAATAAAGATAAACTTGCCGTTCCAGGATTCAGACTGCGAAAAGTAGGTAATTCGTTCATGGGAAATTGTATCCGTATTTTCAACAAATTACCACTATCAATTGCTGACCTCCCTGTACATAAATTCAAATCATATATCAAAGTTGTTTTAATGAAAAAGGGCTATTACACTATTGATGATTATATAAATGATAGGAACGTTTGGCTTTAAATTGTATCAGCTCGCACTGGCATATATCTTATGTAAACATGTTTATTTAAAAAGAGGCTGACAATAGTGACCGAGTTTCTTGCGCTGCTTCTTCTCGGCACTAGCCCACATTTGTCCCGAAGCAGTGGTAGGTTAAATATTGGGACGTGTAAAAGCGCCTCCAGGGGCCTATTTGCAGAAATAAAACTGATTTTAACTGATTTTATTATGAAGTTTGGGTTACCGTGGCTTTGGCAGGTAAACGGTACTAAAGGTGTGTAAAATACCGATCTAAATTCATCAAATAATAAAGTGTGATTTTTTGGTATTACCTTCAGAATATTATTAAAAATCACGTTATTAATTGCCAGACACTTAACGTCGTGGCAACCCCTTGCCAGACACCCCTAATGTTCATGAAATTATAATTCTACCTATGTTATAGTATAAAAGCTGATTTTTATATATAATACTTAGGTAATAATTAGATGATGTTTCCTCATCAGCCAGACATTTTTGATAGTTCCAACCCCTTGCCAGACAATGATGTAGGGTCGCTGTAGGAGCGAGCGTGAGACAGTATATGTATGGTGGGTGCGAGTGAGATGGCGAGATAGGTCTATCGCGGTCCCTCACTGCGCAGTTGTTATTTCTACTGCGTATGTATTGTTTAGTACTTAGTACATGTTTACATCAGCTAAAATAATCTTATATGCTATCTTCAAGTATTATTAATTGAATAGTTATTATAAATTTACAAAATAAAATATTCCGAATATATACAGACTATAAAGTATATTCAATATATTATTAGTGTATGATACGTACATTATATGCTTACAATTTGTTTATGTGATTTTTTAAATGAAAGTGATTTTGTTTAAAAAATTAAGTCATGGGTGATATATTAATTTGTGTTATTTGTCATCAATCTATTTTTTATGCTTTATAATAACTTGTAATGTTATTAATATATTTTTAATTAAATTTTTGAGTATTATTTATTTGTTTTTTTTTTATAATCTGTTATTAAGAGATCGCGATAGACCTATCTCGCCATCTCACTCGCACCCACCATACATATACTGTCTCACGCTCGCTCTTACAGCAACCCTACATCATTGTCTGGCAAGGGGTTGGAACTATCAAAAATGTCTGGCTGATGAGGAAACATCATCTAATTATTACCTAAGTATTATATATAAAAATCAGCTTTTATACTATAACATAAGTAGAATTATAATTTCATGAACATTAGGGGTGTCTGGCAAGGGGTTGCCACGATGTTAAGTGTCTGGCAATTAATAACGTGATTTTTAATAATATTCTGAAGGTAATACCAAAAAATCACACTTTATTATTTGATGAATTTAGATCGGTATTTTACACACCTTTAGTACCGTTTACCTGCCAAAGCCACGGTAACCCAAACTTCATAATAGTCCATCGTTCTTACCTGTGTTGGGAGCATGCGCTGACAAACTTTCAGCTTTTATAAAATAACGAAGGTCTGGGGTTCACGGGCTCTTAGACTATGACACATACATTAAAATGTAAAAGTATCGTATAGTTAAAAACGATTTGTTTTAGTAGATCATTATTAACGATATTACACCAGATAACGTCATAAGTGCAAAAAATACTAAGACTTTATTGTTATAATATCATTTTTGTGTTTTGTAAATACAACTCGTCAAATGGCCCGGTGTAAATGGGTCATTACCTGCTTTAGATAAATTGCCGTAATGTCTATTACTCACTTCAACAGTAGATGTCAATTTCAACTAACAACCAGTTAATATAAATTAATATTGTGATAGCGTCTAACGACGATTGATGTAAATAAATAGTCGCACATAATAGCTACAAACTTTTAACGAATAGGTATACCGTGAGTAGAGTGACTACTATTCTGTTATACCGATAGTAGGCCATCCAGTCCCTTAAATAGATATGGCACTCCCCTTCTCGTCCTACTTTTTTACTTATTTCACAGATAACTGGATACATAATTATATTAAAAAACAGGTTTCTTACCGCTGATGTTGATAGAAACAATTTGTATTGTATTAAACCAAAAATTTATGTTTTTTAAGGGTTGGAAGATGTGACTAAAAGAATTCTAATCCTCCATTGGCCAACTACCATCTCCAACACCTCTGACACAGATAATATAATACTAGTCCTCTGATAAGCATGGCCATTACGGCAATATTCTTTAAGAGAGGCCTATAATGGGCTGATGATAATTATGATAATCCGTTCCTAAAGCACCAAGTAACATTTATGACAAGTAGGTATATGTTTATGCAACCCTTCCGATACCAGGCTCGGTAAAAGTTAGTTCCGGCTAATATCGCTGCGGATATTAGTCGTTAAGCCTAGTCAGAGGCCTTAGGGCGCTTGATTATATTTGACTTTAAGGTTATTCACTTGCAGTACAGTAACACCAGGACCCGATTGGTGCAGTATTGCCCTAACTATCTCATACATAGCAGAGTCTTGTATTGCAATTTCTTTTATTTTTTCACTCGCTGTTATTAGGAAAAAAATTAAAAAGCGTTGAAAACCCAAAAACTTTCACTCTTTTTCTCAAAAATCTATTCCAATTTCCATAACTGCAGAACTAAAGTTGCAGTAGGCGGTAAGGTTCTGGAATGGCAACCGCGCACCGGACGACTATCCGTGGGACGAATATCTTGGAAGGCGTGTTGGCGATCGCAGTTTGGCAACGTTGAAAACGCTGATGTCCGTTTACTTCTTTTAGTAATGCTTTAGTCGCCTCTTACGTCTCCCTTATTTTCATCTGCCCGAATCACAGCTTGAAAAAACTAAAATTAGGTAATAATTTTTAGTTTCCTTTCCATGATACATTTGATTTTGTACTATTTGAAATTAGATTTTAACAGAGGCTTTGACCGCGTAGAATAACGAATTATAAAAAAATATTTTAAATTAGACCTTTAGCAACACATTCGGTGAAAAATTTAGAGTAGTGTAATACGTATACCTACAGACATACAGACTAGACAGTCAAAAAAATCGGATTTTTTAATAATGAACATATTAGGCTTTCTTCAATATATCCTTATTATAAGTAAAAAAACAAACGTCGGCTTGCAACTATTTCATTATCTTCGTATGTATTAATTGAATAGAACCAACGGCGAAAATTAATTCATGATAGATAAGTTATTCGTAGGTATACCTACTTAATATGTATAAAAATGTACAAAAATACACTTAAACTTACGCGCCGATTTAAGAACCTCCTATTTTTATGTGGTTTACTTTATTTTATGTTGAGTGGAACAGTACCGTTACCTACCTATTCGCTTTCTTTTCTGCGCGCGCGCATGGGTGAAATTCATGCGCGCCAATGCGAATGTGTCGTTCAGGCCCCGTCCAGATGAAGCCGGAACAGCATGACGTGTTCATAACACGGTTGACGCTGATTTGTTTAATCACATATTTTTATTTGCGGAATGAAGATAAGGGGACTCACGCCGCGTACTTATCTGATGCTGATAAGTGATAATAACAGACGAACGAGCAAACGAACACTGGCCTAATAAAATGTTACATCGACATCATTAATTACTACTGATGTACGGTATCTCGAGCCGTTGCGGTAGAACAGGTTTGCATCGCTAAGATCTACGCTCAAGACAATAAAAATGGTAATTATTTGAGACAGTAACCATCCAAGTTCAAAGCACTGAAGTCGTATTGTGAATTGTCTCTCTGTGACAGACGAAGTAAGGCACGAGCCGAAATGAGGGCGCATGTGATAGGGTAGTAAACCGCTCCTGTCTCACAGCAGGCGCATACGAATTGCCATCATGCTCGAGTTTACTTCGCTTTTACTGTCGATAAATTACCAATAAATTCTACACGGTGACAGTCACATACAATATAGTTCGGTTCGACACTACTCGTACAACAATGGCGTAAGTGATGTCGAAAGTTCTTCCCGATAACATTGCGGTAATTAGTTGCATTGTTAGCAGAAAAACTTGTATTAAGAATGTGTTTTTAACTGATAAATAGGGATTGCAATTGCTGGATCCAGCATACAGCAATCCAGCTGGATCCAGCATACACTGCTGGATCCAGCGATGCGGATCCGCAAACGTATCAATTTCTATTGTTAAGTTTTGAGTTGCCGCCATTTTCAAATTTTTTATCCGAGCTTCTTTTGATACAAAAAATTGATTGAAGATTAAAATAGTATTACCTATTATTGCGATCCTTTTTGCAGTTAATTTTAAAAGAATTTGTAACACTGATTGCTACTAATTAGCCGTCCTATTATTAAACATAAACGTAATAAGATATTGCTTACTTCGAAACGGTAACCTATTGAAATCTCGACTTTCTGTTACCCGAATCTTAAAACCCCGAAAACGGTTGGTAGAACTTTGAAAAGACAGATGTAATTACTGTCAACTTTTTAAAATTACGTATTAAATTTCCCAGATGAATCAATTTCCAGGTGCACTAAAACTAAATTTACAAAAAGTATTTTTTTGTTTCCCGTATAGTATAATCCAGACATAGTTATACGAGATTCACAGAATACTTTTTTTTGTATCCCATCGTACCATTTTCCAAATAAACTATTACCAAATTTTCATAATCTTTTTACTTATTTGGTTCCCATACAATCATATTCCTGATAAACTATTGCCATATTTTCATAATCTTTTTATTTGGTTGCCATACAATCGTGTTCCAGATAAACTATTGCTACACATAATATTATTTTTTGTTTCTCATGCTAACAATTTCCAGAATTATTACTAAACTACCCTACACTATTAACAAAAAAATTCTTTTCTACAGAATCTAGGACCTAGACTAGACTCTAGGTTAGGTTAGGTTAGGTTAGAACAGTGACCACACACGCTCGATTCAAATTTTTGCTTCCAATAGTATGTTATATAAATTGGAGTTTATATTAAGTAATCAATTATATGTGTTATCGTAACTGAATGACATACTAAATGTTATTATACTAAATAAATGTTATTCGTTTTAAATCATTATATCACGTAAATGGTATATTAAAGGTTGTTATATTAATTAATTTTAGCTCAATCGTTTGTTATACGTTTCAAAATTATGTAATTTAAAATTATATCATTCCATCATTCATCTTTACTTCAACTCTTTGGATTTAAAATACAAAGATTTAGTTTTTCTAGATATCGTTTATTTTAATTTAAATAAAATCTTGGTTTAAAAATATTCTGGATATTGTTTGTTTGGATATCAATTTTACTTTAGTATTTCAAAAATTAAAAATCTGGCTTTTGTGCATTTAGATTTCGTGTGTCTGGACTCATTCGTCTGGATTCTAAAACGTCGTACAAATGAATAAATGGGCGAATGAAATTCGGAGTTGCGATTATGTGGCAAACAAAACTTTCGGAATTTTAAAAAACGAGATTATGAAAAAATGTCCAAACGTTTTCGGGATTATGATGTTCGTAATATTGAAATTCGGGATTAAGATAGGTAACCCTTGAAACATTATCTGAAATGTTATATGAGTTTATATGTTTATCATTTAATTTTAAGTTGATTCTTTTGATCTCTAATGATTAAGAAACCAAAGCAAATTGATATAAGATATCACTAAATGAGTGAAAGATTTCATAGATTATCGTAAGAAGTACAAATTAATAAAAAAAGTCTTAAAAATGTCGTATTTTTACTTTTGTTCCACATTTTGCTGGATCCGCGCTGGATCCAGCTGGATTCAGGTCAATCTAGCAAGAATCCAGCTGGATTGAAAACGCCGCTGGATTGCAATCCCTACTGATAAAGTAACAATGGGTGCAGCTCGATTGTCTTGGGTGTGAAGGATGATGACGTTGATTAAAGTCAATTCGAGCAACGAGGGACTAGTGCCCTTCAAGGCGAGTAGTCGAACTAATTCGATGTATAGGACGGCGAGGTGCTTTGAAATGCTTAAACAAGTCAGGTGTAGCGTGTAGCAGGAAGTGAGTGGCTAGGCGAGGAGATCTCGCGCGGCCTCGGTAGTACACTCAGTTGTATAAAACTGTGATTCAGAGTGTCACATTAACGGCGAGCAAGCACTAGGAGGTAGAAACTCACAATTCTTTCTAGATCTTGAATAGACCCTTTTTTTTTTAATAATTCGATCGACTTCGAAATCTTAAGCAGGGTTTAACGGCTTCTAATAGATGCTCAACGAACGACGAAGCATGTCAAAATCAAATCAAGTGAAGTCGGTCACGCACATGGAAGAGTTGATTATGGGCTTATAAAATTTGTGCAAGGTTTAGCTGCCTCTCACTTGTGATAATAATGTCTTGTGAACGACTATACGGCACGATGCCCGTAGTATTTGCGTAGCGCCCCGTGGGCAAAAACTGCAACTAGCCCCTGCCTGCCTACTCGAGAGTCGCATTGTGTGCGCTTTTAAACCGGATGCTGGCGGTGACCTTCATTCTGCCGCTGTGGCTGGGGACTTCAAACTAGTTCCGACTTCCACAATGGATAATACAAAAACCGCAGACATTATTATGCTCTACAACCCTGATTATATTAATCTTTGATACAACCTAAATATAGTTATTTATCATTTGTATTACTAAACTGATGTATTTTTCAGTTGGCTATTGGCAGGACAGAAATGTGCAGACAACAGTCATCTAGTTATAAAACATGTTTCCACCGCAGATACCATATTAAAACTGGATGGTTACTAGTTACATTATTCTTCCAGTCTCGCCATGAAAGTTTTGAATAAAAATTAACGGTTTTCAATGACATTACTCACACTTTTTCAGAAAAAGCATGATCCATCACATTTCATAGGTTTTTACAATATTTACCAAGAATGCGCACCAATTTGATATATACGACAGTAATTACTATTAAATCGTTTTGAACGACGAAAGCAAAGACGATAAACGATTTTCCAGAGTGGCAGCCGGTAATGGCGGTCGTTCGCTCAATAGACTGCAAACAGAAACTGAAACGTGAGGAAAACATTAACGACTTGTTTACAATGTATTCAGGATAAAACACGGAGTAATGGGATTGTGAAACACTCGGACTTATCACAACACAACGTTGCAAGGCTGCATACTGCACATGCGCAAAGCGTGTGGTCGATTATCAATTTTCGGATAATTACACAAAACAAAGCTGTACAGATAAAAACTTGCATTAAAAATAAGAGTATCTCTGCAATAAAAAACCCACAATACCAATACAGGGAAATAGTTTTTTTCGACATTGTCCAGTCTGGGAATGGGATCCAAGACGACAGAGCAGACTTTTGAAAATAGGCATGTGTGCCACTTCACTAAAACGTCGTTATATTTAAGTTATCAAATTTTTAGGCGAAGGCCCAGCAGTTGCAAACACGTCCATATGCGTAAAATAATATAAATATCTGCATGGCAATATTATCAGTAAATATTAAAAAACTTAGGAAGAGTGTAATTTAAGTGTGGGTGCACCTGCACAATATAAATAATGCAATTCTTGTAATATGAGGTTTTTGCACCCATTCTTCTAAGACGTATGCTATCTGCATATAAATGGAATGATTCTGCTGCTGCTAGCTGCGGTTTCGATGTTGGATTTATGCCAATATTTTTATTTTCTACGTGAAACGAGTATCGACATGTCGCTTTGTTGAGCTTATATCTTGGAGGGACTAATAATTGTAAATGACACTTATTTCAAGGTCGCCAGCCTCGCGAAAACAATCATTGCCAATAGATTGTCTGAGCTCATAAATAACCACAGAGTTCAATACTTATATAAGTTTTATTAGTGCTCCGAAGCCAATAGCGTCACTACTTGTTTGAGGCCTTCATCGACTATTCAGCTTGTTAATATCATATTCATACCAGCACGTCCAGCACTCAGCCAATTTCGCCAATTTAAACGTTGAAATATTGAATGTTTTCGCACTGTTCACCATCTACGTTTATTGAAGTCTACATTATAGCTAAATGTCAAGCGTTTCGAATAAGACGTCTGTAACAAGCGTGGAATTAATTAGGGCTTGGTTTAAGGTGGTACATTTAATTTTGTGGTGAACTCAGATAAATTGATATTGAAAATATATTTCAGAGATGTTTGTGTACATTCTGACACAGTATTGGTACCTAGATAAAAACACCTATAAAGAGAAAGAATGAAGTTTCTTTAAAAATTTAAAAATAAACACACACTCTTCTATTTCCCCCAGGCATTATGAAGTGAAATTGTTTTTCTATTTTTAAGAATAATCAAAACGTTTTTATCCTTTAGATGTTGCGTTAAATATCAATAAAATCTTTAAAAATCTAGTCACTACTAACCTTACTAATTTGTGTTCTACATTAGTTTGATCTCTCAAACAGTCAATGTCACTCTCATTATTTCAGTAGACCCATAAACCAATAAACAGACCAAGATCACGGCTATTTCTAATAGGTGTCAATTACCAACGCTCGTTGCAAGTAGCGGCTATAACTGGCAATAGGGATCCACGAAACCAGTCGTTTCTTCCTCAAGTGTCAATTCAATTATAATAAGCGTAAGTGGATTCAATATTTAAATTAAAATAACCTACGCTGAAAACCACACAGAGGAATTAGGTAAAGCAAAAATGCTTGCTCACTAAAGGCCTCCCCACACTAGCGTCTCTTGAGCGTCGACGTCGCGGCATTGTCCAATCAGCGTTAAGTAAATGCCGCTGCGCTTGCGTTGCGTCAACACTGATTGGTTGCTGCCTCGACGCCGACGCTCGAAACTCGAAAGACGCTAGTGTGGGGGCTAAGCTAGCTTTTTAAAAAGACTTAACCAATTTTATGACATGACTAGGTGTTCCCCGCGACTTCGTCCGCGTCAATTTCCGTTATTATGATTGCGATTATTTTTGCAACATTTTTCACTCATGCTTCGCTCCTATTGGTCGCAGCGTGATGTTATAAAGCCTAAAGCCTTCCTCGATAAATGGACTATCCAACACAAAAAGTATTTTTGAATTCGGACCAGTACTTCCTGAGATTAGCGCGTTCAAACAAACAAACAAACTCTTCAGCTTTATAATATTAGTATAGATGACATATTATAATATATCAATTATAATTAGTAATTACTGTCACACATTATCAGGACAAACTTAACCGGCACTTTTGTTAGAGATAGATTTTTCATAAGACTTTGACGAAAATAATTACTCGCTGTGGTCTAGTTGAAACAAAACAGTCTGAAAGAATAAGTTTTTTTGTGGGGTTTTCAAAGTTAGTAAGCTGATGATGGTCCTTATCATCAGTTTTTTATCAGTCCACAGCTGAAACAGGCCATCTAGTTGATCACTATACAATATTAATGAATATATAATTTAGCCATAATCGCCACCGTAAACGGGTTAGCGATCGCAATTTGGACAATTTATTTATCACTAGCTGATGCCCGCGACTTCGTCCGCGTCAATTTCTGTTAATAAGATCGCGATTATTTTTGCAACATTTTTCACTGAAGCTTCGCTCGTATTGGACACAGCGTGATGTTATATAGCCTAAAGCCTTCCTCGATAAATGGACTATCCAACAAAAAAATAAATTTTCAATCTAACCAGTACTTTCTGAGATTAGCGCATTCAAAATTTCAAACAAACAAACAAACAAACAAACAAATTCTTCATCTTTATAATATTTATATAGATTGCCGTTCGCCTTTTAAGTAATCTTCTAGCTTATAGGGATTTAAGGATCGGTTTAGGTAAAAGTCAAATCAGAGAGAAGGATTGTTACTTGCGGATTTTTAATATTAGAGATTTTAAAAAAATAAGAAACGCTTGGAACTTGGAAACACCTATTTACACTTTGTGCTTGCTTGCGCCAATATAAATAGATAGCCTGTTTGATCTGTTACAAATAACACCTGTTCTCTGCCTGTCACTGTTGTTTGAAAACATGTACGGATTCATATACAATATGAAGATTAATGGAACAACTTAATATAAAAATAATTTTACTAATCGGATTATAAAACTGGGTAGTTTACTTCGTTCTTATAACTAAATTAATAATATTAAAAAATAATTAAATAATTATCGTTGAAATAATATTAAAACGATATAAGTAGAAAATGAAACAGGATTAGATTATCCTGGAACCTACTCATCCATATGTATGGCAATTAATATTCGATAGTTGAAAATGTGACACGACATGGCAAAGGATCACTCCGGATCAAGTTTGTTTGGTTGACCTGACCTTCTTAATAGTCATTTGTCGTGTCGCCACCCGGACATAGGTATCGTCGACACGCCAGTGCTGCAGTGCATCGATTGACGTTGGCCATGCACCATGATTGCCATTCACTTCTCTGTCATGAATATTCCATAAGCAGAATTTGCGGTAATGAATGGTATTCGCTTCTGCTGTAAAAGCTAATGCGCTAGCAATTTTTGCAGATACATTTCTGCTGATGCATAATGCAGCTTACGAGAATGAATTTGCATAAAAAGTCACTCACAAAATACGCCAAATATTCGGAGGTTGAAATCCGATCTAAGGCCATTGCTTGGTATATGGGTAGAACAAAATAACGAAACCTTTGTGCTTTTAAACTTTGGCGGTGCTAGTATGTTCGTTGCTTCTCTTCTTACCACTTAAGTCAATCAGTTTAAACAGAAAAAAAAAACACTAACAACAGAGTTCTAATAATGGCGAGACTGTTTCGTTAATTTTTATAACTTACAGTGGTTCAAGGAACCAGCAGACTTGTTTTGCTCCCGGTCACGAATGACCTAGCGAACCTTAAATAAAAGAGTACAATGACGCCGGACTTTCGGGTCAAATGCGTTTATTTAAAACGCTCACTGATTATTGAATACAAGAGGTATTTATCATGGGTTTGCAGAATGGACCTGTTTTTCTCAAGCACGGGATCTATTTTTGCGTACCGGTTCGGTCGAGATCGACTCGGCTGGATGTAGACCACGGCCGGTTACGTCAACAGACGAGTGAAGTGATTGCCTGCCGAATTGTTTATCAACCCAAGATGGAAGTTAGTGAAATAACTATAAGAGCAGTTGGCATGTAGAGAATAGGTAGAATCTCTACATGCCAACGGAATGCTCTTTGATGTATAAGATTTTTAAGTATACTAAAACTACTTTAGTCAAAGTTTACAATTGACAGGTAATTGATACTGCTATTGTGGCATTCGCTCGGCTCTAGAGTTTTTTTTGCGAGGTTTCAAGCATTATACTGTGTGTAATTAGCACATAGTAGGCAATATTGTCAAACAAAGAATGATTAGAATAGCTATAGCAAAAAATGTTAGGAGAGTTGGCATTCGTCTGTCGTACTAGGCTATTCCGTGAAGGCACCGCACTTCTTTTGTTCTAGAGCGTCTAGAGAGATGGTTGCGGAAGTTGCTGTGTGCGGGAATTGCTAAGGTAGATCCAATGAAGGACGTGATATACATAATTCGATGGTTTTCTTTTACGTAACAAATCCTAAACTTATACCTACGAAACGAAACAAATGACATAAAGATAATACTGGGATGTACGGAATATGGAATAGCATCAAACAGCTTTCATCACAACAAGTGGCTCACTCGCACCAATAGACAGCAACGTCAGGTTGGTGACAAGTAGTGATAACCATCACACTTATTACTACCATCAAACAGCTTGTAAGTCAAAAATAGTTATTATAGTCCTTAAAATATAGCTTGATTCAAATGACAGTTCTTACTGAAACAGACGACGTAACTTTGTACCAGCGTCCGTCACACAAGTAAAACACATTAGCACACTAAAAAATATTGGTAACTGGCATATAAGAATATTTTTTTATACTTTGCTGTACATATTCATCAATTTAATCATATAAAATTGATATTTAAAGTTAAAAACATTAAAATAATCCAGTCACAAAAATTACACTTAACTTTAAAAGACGTTTTTACAAGGTTACGTCATTTTTCATAATCGCTAGTGATGACGTAAAATCAACAAATCGAAATCGAAAGATTAACAATAGTTCAAAATCGAAGTAATGTAATATAAATGTTACAAATGATTTAATGAGAAATGGTTGATGCGAAGAACATCAAATTGCAATTCTTAATAGTTTACGAAAAATTATCAAATTTATTAGATTCTACATTCGATAAAAAAATTCTAATTGATTTTCATGATTGTTCCAATTATCACGATACTGACTTACTGTTAAATCTTAATATATCTGATTTTCGTGTTATTTTATTCGCCATAACTGGTTTTTTTTTCGTTTGATCAGTCGAGTCAGTCCCATCACTAGTCACCTCAGTTTGACAGGTGTCATTCTAATCAAGCTATATTTTATGGACTATAGGTATACGTACACGTATTTATATACTTATTTATTGTGCTCAAATTCATATTAACTTGCTACATTTACTTTAAGTAAAACATTACCTCAGTCACAAATATAAAAATAAAGCAACTATCGCTTGCATGGACAAGGTATTGTTTGAAAACTCAAGTGATTAGCAAATACAGGCGAGATGGAAGACAATTAACACTTCAGTCAACGTCCAATTAGCATGGTACTCGTACCAATGGAAAACTGTTGTTGTTATATAAAGAACTATCAATGTTTCATATTATTATATAAGCAGGACTATTTTTACTTAACAATTAACGCAATAGTATTATTAGTTATTACATATGACGTTTGTAACGTGAAAGATCACAAAAATAGTCTGAACCGCGTGAGTGCGCTTTCACTGCTACAAGTGTGGTGAGTCATCGCCATCAGCTTTCTTACACTAGTGTCCGGTTTTAAGGCGCATTATGAGGTTAGGTGGCCGTTTTTACTTTTAGTTTTTAAACATACAAAATAGGTGGGTACTACGGAACCCTTCGTGCGCGAGCCCGACTCGCAGTCGGGCGATTTTTTTACCACTCCTCTTGACGACTTTGACATACCTACATACTCAGAGATTATTGTTTAGCAAACGCTCTCAGAATATAATATCACTACAAATAATTTTAATGAATAAAGTTAAATACCTATGAGAAACGTTTTTCTTTCTTTTACTAAAGTAGATAATATTTAAACGTTTCCCAAATATGTATACTTTAAACGTACGTACGCTTTACGTAGGTACTTATAACATATTATTTAAAGATTATTTATTTTTTTAAATAATTTTGTTTTCTTTTTGATTTGAGCAACGCATTGTTTTATGATTTTTTGCCAAGATTATTAACATGATCCTAACTTTACACATCAACAAAAGGAAGTGATTCGTTAATCAGATTAAACGAGGCATTGGTCATTGACGCCAGCTGGTACATAAACAGGGGGCGAGCGTCCATTAGCACGATTCACGTTTCGCGACATATTCAACTGTACCTACTGTTTTGTTTTGTTAATAACTTAATCCCTCAACCCCCAGGAGGCACGCGCGTGCCGCGATAACAATTGATTTCAATTGTGTCTGGAATAACTCACGATCGAGGGAGGCAAGAATCCTTGGACGTGGTTAATTCATCCAAGCAAGAATCTTATTAAAAAAATTGGTTGTTTGTAAAGTAGGTTTACGATCGAGATGTTTACGTGATAACGAGAAAATCTCCATTCGTTTGTATGCCGCTAGAGTGAGAGAGACGGAAGATCGGTCCACTCACTCGAACGCTTTGCCAGCCTCCGCTCGTGAGGATTCCGCGTGACAAGTTTCACGGAATGACTGGCAGCGCTCGAGATGAGACGGGAGATCGGTCCGTCTCTCTCTCGTTATACCTGCGATCGCGCTCGTGAGGTTTTGGTGTGACACAAGTTTCTGAACATGTCACCCGACTAAAACGATTTTAAAGACGTTATCACGTCAAAACAGATGGCCTTCGATATAAAACGTCTGACGACACGGCAAATTGATTCACGAAATAATTAAAACATACAACAGTTTCAACGCCAAAACCCAATTTATCAGCTAAGTATTTAAAGTAAAACTTTACTATGACTCTAATAAAATTGGTTCTAACACTTTACAGCGTTCCTGGTCACGGGTGGACTCACGAGGTGTGGTGTATCACAATATGTATTTTGTAAAACCCTAAAAAACCTAGTTAAAATCATAAATAAATCTTTCATTTCAATAATATGTACCTATAATGTTCGCGTAAACTCAAGAAAAGAAAAGTTAACATTTATTTATAACCTTTTATTTATTAATTGGTCAAAAGCGGGTCGCACTCACAACAGTCACAACACAAAGTCTGTGAAAGTAAACGGCTGTCTACGCAATTCGTAAGGTACTCTCGTGGGATATTTTGTGGTTACTCGGTTATCGTGTGTTGTAAATACTGTACGTGGCCCGTACGTAAATGAGCTACTACAGAATTTCGTGGGTAAACCAATTTTGTAAAACACTGCTAAATGCCAATGTCCTTACTCTGCTGGCGGCATAAGGTCACACTCCAAGGCCAGAGTGAAGCACGCAATTAGTGGGCTCATTAGTTTGGCTTCACACCCCTACCATCTCATCAATTTACTAATGGCAAATTAAATAAAGTTTACCTAACATTTTAATGCTATCATTTTAGCTAACTTAATTCAGCCTTAACACTATAAGGTATTTTGTACTTCTTTCAAGTACTCGATGACTGCTTTTATGTGGGTTCTGTTTGATTTTAAAATACGACACAAGAAGACCGATCAGGTAAAATCATCTTGAATATGATTATTAAAGTAAACAGTTAATACTACCTACCAAGCGTTGTCATACTTAGCATTTTAATACCTAAGATTATGAGCTAAGGTTTGGCATACCGCCATACTACTACTGGACGGGCACGGTCGTCTCTACATTTTGTCATAGTGCAATCTACCAAGTCATAAATTACCCGAAGCGTAGGCGTTTCAAATACTCTGCTGCACCTATTGACCTATATTAAAATGATGTTGATTATTTGTTTACTTACATAAACATAGTTTAGCTCTCCGCCACGTATTTGTGGTAAAACAGGGAAGAACATTGTAAAGTCACTGAACGTGGAAAAGTAATACTTACATATAATATGTATTTCTTTTCCTCATATATTATAACGTGCATAGGGAATTAAACCAACATACAATAGCACCATTCCTTATGGGCCTCGTAACAGGCGCATACAAAGAAGAGGCATGGCACCGTCTTCCATTCACCATTAGCTAAACTATCTGCAAGTGTGGCGATTATAAATCGTCTTTTTAGAAGTAGGCATGTGTCCAAATGTGGACTTGTGTGGTCCTGGTCTGATGATGATACCTTTTTTGTTTGCGTCACGGTTAGATGGCTATGATCGCTCGGTTAATTCTCGTTTTAAATATTATTTTAACGCGATAGTTTAAAGGCAGTATTCAATTTAACTCTGAATTATAAGCATTTTATTGTATTCAAAGTTACCAATGAACGAACAGCACAGCGCCAATGCCACATGTAACTACGATGTTTGCACAACTGCTGGTTAAATAAAACTATTGAACAAAACAATGGTGATCGTTTTTCAGTGTTTCGACTAAATTGGTTGCTAAAACTAAAATGCTAAGGGTTCCCGATCCGATCATTAGAAAACGACCTACCTTTTCTGGGTGACATCCCTTGCATTTTTTATCTTTTATGTAGGTAGGTACTTGGAATGTCAATTCCTAACTTCTAGAACATTTTCCGTTATATCATCACTACTTAGGACGATGTTTTAAAGACCATATTTAACAAGCATTAACTGGAACAAAAATAATTCCAATCGTTTTAAAGACCATATTTATCAAGCATTTACTGGAACAAAAATAATTCCAATCTATGTACACACGGCGGCACATCAGACTATACATGTTGACCTTGAGACCGCCTTTATGCCCTACGTAATAAAAGCTGTTATCGCAGTTCAACTGTTTAACTTGATGTGCTGTCGAGTGTACAACATACAGATTTTAGAAGTCACGTCTTCGATTTCGGCGGGAACCATAAGCGTATAATTATTCATGTAAAACCGAAACATTAAGGACCTATAATACTTTGATTATGTTTTTTAATATTCTTAATTACACTAGATGAGTTTAAAATCCGTCAAAATTTTCAATTTTATACATTTTTGTCTGACCCAGGTGCGATTTGTGCCGACGTCTTTTTCCGAAGTCTAAGAAATGAAAGTGTGACCCGTTGTGTGAGTCACTGTGAGTGACTACGAATTTATTCAAGTGGTTTACGCTGTAAGTCGGTGTAATTGACTCAATGATTTTGGCTATGTACGTGCAGCCCAAACTGCGTCCTCTGGTGTACAACAACAACTGGTGGCCAACCCTAAAGATCTCTACGCCAATCGGTACTGCGCAAAATGTGGTACATACATTAATGGTATTGCATTTTGTTTTAGTAAGTGTGGCAGGCACTTATGTGATCTTTCGTCAATGTGTAAAATCACATTGACGAATGCGTAAGTCTTTTTTCAGGTACTCTCCGTGCAATAGTGAAATACGATAGAATGGTTACGTTATACATTCTATAAAAAAGTCTTATAGAAAAATTAACTCAGCTGTTTTCAACAACCCTCAAACACTAACAAAATTGGCTATTTTCTTTATTACTGAATCAAAATACAACCGGATTTTTAATGTCTGTCTAGCTAGGTACTAATAAATAAACAGTATCAATCAAAAGTTTATAAAGTAACCTTTACGTACCACGGATTCGGACAAGACCTTCATCTACCTTATGGAGATTATGACGGCATCAACTGTGATACTAGTGTTTTTGTATGTGGTTTTCCTTACATTTTACAAAATAATATTAGATAAGTATTTTTTTACTGACGAAAAAGAGGGATATTTCAATCTGACACGGTTTATGTATGTTGAAACCTATATTTCAATAAAAAACCTTTTCTAACTTAATATTTAACCATCGGAATGATCGAAATTAAAAAAAAAACAACTCTAGGATTTTCGTTTTATTTTGTATGGAAAGTATTATCATATTATAATAATTAAATAGGTACAATCCGAAGACAACTTTCCTCCTATATCCAGGAGCAGATAATAAACATTGTTATATGAATCATAATATGATGTGATTCACAGGACGAGAAAGTTAAATTATCCTTCCTAATTTTTTTATTACTGTAAGTGAAATCTATCATTCAATAGCACAGATAAAATATAACTTGACATAACGATAAACACTAATAAAAAATGGTTTAATAGATGACACTGGAATCACACCATAATTACCAATGTCATTCCATTATGTACTGACAATCTAAGCGTTGTGATGATGTAATAAAGGTTATGTTATTGAACATAAATGTCATTAAGCAACTACCTAATTGGTTTCTTATGGTCATGCCTTGTTTGTTTCACAGGTACGTAGCAGATACTAAGTGTATATTCGAGTCTTAACGAGATTTATGCATTAAACCATTAACTGAAGATAATCTAAGCTGTTCATTCATCTGAAACGACGTCCCATTACGTCACGACTTATGATCACGAAGATAAGAAGTTTGTCAGCGAGATAAAAACAAATCTGCTTTATCAGGAATTTATCTTTTTATTTTAGTACCTGCTTATATTGCCTGCATGAGCGTTGTCATTGTCAAATTAAAGTGTCATTGAGTGCTCATTAAAGAGCTTCGTGATTGTGTAAGAAACAATGAGAAAATACCATTTGGCAGGGGTAAATTATTAATCATGTCAAAAAAGTCGTAAATTTAATTTTTTGGAGGAAACGTGTGAAGAGTTCATGTAGAATGGGGTTCATATTTGTAGTCCAGTAAACATAATTTTTCGGTTCAGAAAATGATGTGTGACGTTCGAAGTTTTTGAGTTCTAATTTCTGCTGAGTGCTGACCATTATTGTAGAGTTGACAGTGAAACTTTTAATTGAATTATGTCAGAATCATATTTATTATGCGTGCGACTCTTGGGTTTCTAGCCCAAAAAGTCTATTGAAAATTTTAGTTAATAGATTTTATGGACTGTGTAGTGTAGAACTTAATATAAGAAATAAATAATTCTTATAGCGTGATTCTTAATTTGATGGACGCCTGTCGAAGAGTAATTTTTAATACTTAGTTACTTAGGTACCAGTCTTAAACTTTACCTAAAATTTTCAAAATGCGAATAAAGTAGTTTGGTTAGCTTTATGAGGATACTCTAACCAGAACCAGTTATGAAAATAACTGAAGTAGGTGAACCGCCTACACTCCAGTTCCTTATACAAAAGGAAATTACGCTTAACGTCGGCACGGTAACCGCAGTATTTCCGCTCACCCCGACCTAAATAATATTTACATATTTAAGGCACATTGTTTACCAACCTCGAATTAGATTTGAGGGGAAAAATGATAAAATTTAGGGAAATTTTTCGTGTAGTACCGGAATAATATATGAAAGCCTTTCCTTTCTTCCTTTGGCTTAGTCTTGGTTTGGTTTGGTTTTTAGCTTCTCTATTAGGGCCATTATATCTACGTGATCCTCATTCTGCTCGAGCCACCTAACTCCAGAAAGCCAAGATCTTCCCCAAATTTCAGCAAGCTACTGAGACCGAAAATGGAAATTGGAGAAACTGTGCTAGTTCTTCGGTCACGCTATTGCACTGAAAAGGGGACTTGCCAGAAGAAGACGGACGTAGCGTTCGGAACGTAGCCGCGTAGCAGCGTATTATCTTCTCCATTGCACAAACTGCGATTACGGTAAATCTACTTTTTGGGTCGAACATAGAAACATAGGCCGTTTCTAGAATATTCCATTCTAGGCTGATGATGGTCAATTGTTCAGTTTCAGTTGTTAATAGACATACAAGTTTTACATTAATGCCTTTCCAAATAATAAATACCTAGTTAAGTAATTCTGGTGCTCAGTGGCGGATCGTGTGTTTGTGAGGCCCTGGGCTGAGGGGTACCTACTCACACTACAAAAATACGAAAAACTTAATTCCGATATTGGCAATCACGAATTTCAAATACAGATTTCCGAAAATCACAAATCTGATCTATCATAAGTCCTAATATTAAAAATTCCTAATGTTTATAAGTGCTGACTGTGGATTTGCCTTCCGCATAAGGAAGTAGTTGATTATTAATATCGTATTTTCAATATTTTTTCCTTGCAATACTGTCTCAAGGTCATCGGTTTCAAGGTGTCGCCTGCTCCGAGGGCTCGTGTTCGATTCCCGGACGGGTTAATGTAGAAAAAAAGTGATTTTCTATATTACGTCGACTGGGTGTTTGTGATACCATCGTTGTTTCTGTTTCCCAATTAGAGTGCTTTAAATAGTTACTTACTTTGGTATTACAACAATGTATGTGATGTTGTCAACATTTTAATGGAGACTGGGGGCCTTCTGTTCCCACGGGGCCCTGGGCTGCAGCCCAAAAAACCTTTAGTTAGATCCGCCCCTGCTAGTGTTTTACACCTCAGTTAATTTTCAAACTGATTTTAAAACCCAGGTAAAAAAGGGTCTCACTTCAACTGTTTATAAGTAGGTAGGTATAGCGTAGTAGTTCGTGCCGATAGATTTTACTATTTTTTTTATATTTAGGTATGCCGTGGCAGTTTGTATTGATACGTTTGTTTGGAATATTGATTTGATCTAGGAAAGTATGTAGTAAGTTACTCCCCACAGTGTAGTATGTCCTCCATGGATAAAAATACTTGGAGTAAAAAAATTCGCTTTGGGACTATGTACTTAATTAATATAAAATAAAATAAAAAGTTTAAATACCAGGCTAAGATTTTGGGGTTTCAGGTTCGAACCCCGAGTTGCGCAACAAAAACTTTTGAACATTCGAACAATGATCGGGTTTGTGCTCACGAACCCGCACTTGGCAAGCATGGAGATTATGCCTGTACTCATTATTGTTATGGTAACATGAATTCAATGGAGGATTCATATTCATCTATAAAATAAAATGAATCACTGAATGTGTTGCTAAGCGCAAATCTCGAGAACAGCTGCTGAACCCATTTTGCTAATTCATTTTTTAGAATATTCCTTAAAGTAGGTACGAGGATGGTTCATACGCAGAGTAAAATTTAAAAAATTGCCTGAAAAAGTAAAAAAACAACACCTTTCTATACTCCCATACAAACATAGATATTTTCCAAGCCATATTTGATGACAATGACATTTACAACGTCAAAATCAAATACTATCTGAGGCGATACGAAGTTTGCGAGACCGTCCGCTAGTTTGTTATCAACATCCATAAGTCTCGTATATCCAGTCCAGGGGTACCTATGAACTGCAAGACTGCAACTGTTGCTTACTAATGTACATTGCGTGGCCATAACACTGACACGGCCGGGACCTTGACCACTGACCCATATACCGTAGATGTCGTTCAGTGCGTGCCCCGCCCTCTTCGTTCAAAATTCATGAACCGTAATCGTTTCACATAGATATTCAGTGTTATTTAGAATGAAACTTTCGCTTTTCGGTCAATTACACGATTCAGTAAATGATAATGCTTTGATTTCGAGCTTTCTGTAAAATAAGCTAGAAAACAAGACGATAATTATATGCCCGGAATTAGTCATTATAGTAGTGTGTTTTGCTTTTTATGAGTTTCCGATATTTCGGCACTGTCGCAAGGGCCATGCTCACGGAAGAACTATTTTGATGCACCCGCATATCGGAATCTCACAAGGCCTACACGTAATAACACGGTAGAAACCCCGAAACATCTAACTCTTATGATAGTGACCATGAAAGTTTAAATCAATAAATCATTAAAGTTGAACACAAATAAAATCTAATGCTAGGTACCTACACACAGTGTTTATGAGCCATTTATATTCGCAATTGCTCATACACACTAATATCCTTTTCAACTGTCATTTCCAGGAACTCAAACTATCTCAATACCAAATTGCATCTAAATCTGTCGAGTTGGTACCTACCTAGTTTTAGAGTTTATTTGTTGCCAACAACTTTAATTTTTCTCTAATATTAATGTAAAATAACACAAGTGAGTATGACATAGTAGATGGTTAGTTTAGTACTTTAGTGTACCCAAAGCTTTTTCGACTTGACTTGACGGATCAGTAGCAGTAGCAGCGGCTATAAAGTTCGAGGTCACTGAAGCAACCTCGAAATAAATTCGAGGAACATCGATCTGCACCTGCACTACTTGAATATTGCTATTCGATTTCCGAATCTCATATTTACTTTACTAGGCCAGGTGTGGAGGCCGAAAATCGAATGTTAAACCTGCCACGTGGCAGTTTATTTGAAATATTGAAACAAATCGGACAGCTAAACAGTTCAATGATTCACACTAACACAAACAACTCAGGAAATAGTAGTTATGGTTCCCTAAACGCACATTGCTGTTAACGTTGAGTTCGCGTGCCGGCTTTCATGAATTATTGTTACTCTCAAGTGCTGCGGGAATCCAGTTAACGGAGCAAACACTTATGAAAACTTTAGCGGGCAACAAACGCGCCGTGCACGTACTCACGGCTTATTTAGTAGGTGTGTCGCGGTATAGTTTATTTACCTCGTTTATAGAAACAGTTCCCTGGTTAGAATAATAAGAAAGAACAAACATTGACTGACAGAACTTTATGCCCTCGGGCAGAATTTAGAGTTTAAGTATTTTTTTACAACTAATATCGGGTTATTCACTGACTGGACACACGTGTGTCAGTAAATAACCCCTAATATCTAATTTGATGCCTTGCTAGATAAATATTCACAAGTTAACTGATATTAACACTATCGTTATAGGTACTTATGAGTCAAGCTATTAATATTGTTCCTCTTAACTTTTTAACGTTCTGGGTATTCAACATACTTAGTCCTACTTTAGATAAGAGTTGATTGTCATTCAATAAAACACCTATATAATGCGAGTCGTGTTGTTAAAAACCTAGGATATGTTGGTGTAAGTAATGATGATGATGTTTGATGAAGTGAATGATAAGGGAATGACTATCTAAAAGTAACACATCAAGAAAATTTTATTTAGCAAAAAAGTAATTATAAAAAATAAATTAAAAGGTCTGATCAAAAGACATTGCACATTAAGTTGACAACAAAACTCATGTTGATTGGTGTTAGAAGGGTACATAGGTAGGAAAGTAATGATTTATTGCTCTTTTTATCTACAATACATCTAAATCTAAATGATTCAAACGATTTAGATATATTGTGACTATTGTGGACTAACAGCTAAATGGTTCTATAGTGAAATAAGGAGGAAATTTTAAAAATAGTTTTCTAGATGACCTCTTTCTAAAATTTTGGGAGGACTGCAGAAATTGAAAGTGCTCTTTAAGATGCAGCAACAGCAACTTTGGACTAAATAATATGGTAAAAAAGAAAGAAAGAAAATAATGTGGAGTTTAGGGAGAAGAGGCTTAGATGCAAGATAGAAAGCCGTTTAGTTGGGAGTATTGTATTAGATAACATAATCAGTTAATTGATCATGTTACTGAATACAGGACTATAGACTTGAGATAGACAATCGACTGTCCAATTAACAATAAAAAAAGGCATGATCTCAGTCTCATTTAAAAAAAAAAACATGTTTTTAGTTGTAAACTGCAAACACTTCAATTCTTCCTAATATTATAGTAGATGAGAAAAGTAACTTTAACACCAAAAGTACTGAACCGGTTTTGATAAATTTTAGTACAAAGATAGATTTAATCTTGAGAAAGAACATAGGTTATTTTGTGTCCCACAGCTGGGCACAGGTTTTAACTCGCGCGATATAATTTGTAGTTTATGCAGAAAGCGGATGGCAAAAAGTTGGTAAATAATACCATAAATTATTAAGCAAAGAATTTGTAAAGTCAGAAATAATTGCAAGTGTTGCTAGACTGAAATTCCTGCAGCCAGCAGCATCAGTATTGGTATTATTTTGATGACATTATGTAGGTACACATGCCTATGTATTTTCCTAGTTATTTATTTAATAGTATATAATCTTTTCTAATGAGATTATAGGTAGATAATTACTTATGTTTGTTTGTGTAGGATGCATAATCAGACATTATATTATATTATGAATTAGTAGATACATAAACTGTATGTGCAGCAGTTTTCAAGGTGTTGTAGATTATCATTTTTTTTTTCATTTTTTCAGATCTGGCTGTTCTGCTAACTTGCATTTATTATAAATTTACTGTTGTGAGATAAAAAATACAGCCTTTACAATAATCCTAGGTACCTAATAATACAATTTATAAATCTGCGGATTGGTTTAAAAACAAAAGCTTTAAAAAACATTATTGTCAACATGAATGCAAATAAAACAGCAATTATTGTTTTGCAATGCTAATCTGCAATCAATGAGGCAGACTTATGAAATGATTCATTTGTAATTAAATGTATTGATATTTTTTTATTTTGCATCAATACCTATATCTATGCAATGTTAAAAATAACTTAACAATAATTTCTGCCATTAATTGAGACCAAACATTTCTAGTAACTCTTACAGGATAACAATCGTGGCACGCCGGCAGTCGTGATAACAATTGATTTTAATTGTGTCTGGAATAATATACAATCGAAGGGTTAATTAAGGTATGTAAGAACCTAACTTAACAGACAGTAGCTTAGAAATTCGTTTGGTCTTATTTTAGTATTAAAACAAAATATGGTAGATACTCACTTTTTATAAACTCTGCAGAAGGAATTGTTGATTCTCTTGTCTGAAAGGTGCCTTCTTCGGTCCTCAAATAAGTCCTTGATGGCTGTTACTGCAAGCACAAACACCACAGGCAACATAGCCACTTCCTTGCCAAATGCACTGATTGCTGGCACCCAGTTCAACAACACTATGAATATAAAGTACACATTGGCAATCCTATGAAATTGCTCAAACAAGTTCTTTGGTAAAAATGACAGTAAAGTATATTTTGTAGTCCTGATTTTGTTATCACATCTCTGTCCATTTGGATGGTCTTTCAGGGGAGTTTTGTCAGGCACTAAGTGGTTAGGGGTGACAACTAAATGTCTTATGTCAATTTCAGGTTGATGGCGTCTCATGAGCCAGAAAAAAGCGCGACGCAATGGCCCTACTTCCGAATTGCGGCGTATTGTGTAGATGGAGTCGGAACGTGAAGCCTGCCGGGAGTGGTGCACCCGAACGGAGCCAACACGCGGCTGAGCGCTCACGGGGGCTGGCTCCCGGTGACCAGGAGGCAAAATGAAGTCTGTGCGACTACCGGTCCGGCTGTGGCCGGGTCCTGACGCAGCCGGAGGGCCCCCCTCGCCGATCTGCCCGTGTGATAGGGCGCGCTGGTGCCCACGTAGCGCTGACTTGAGGGGCCGTGCCGCTGCTGGATTCCCCGCAAGCATCGGTGTCCCTCCATGACTTATAGACCTCGAGTGCCCTTTCGCTTTGGGAAATAGATACGTCTGCTCTGGTGCCCCTGGCAAACTTGGTACAGTCGAGGTATTCTCGCCGCTTCCTTCTGTTGACATTGTTTTTCATCTGAACAGAAATCACTCTGCTTTTTCCTTTCATTTAAAATTACGATAATTCGCTACTCCGTATATATAACGTTATAGGAATGTAATAAAACTGAAACATATGGTTTGAATTTGAACTTTATCGTTACCTGTTCGCTATTTCACACATCACAAAACACTCATTTTACATTTGTCAACACAATCCATTTATTTAAATTTGAAATCGGATAAATTACTAACTCATCCTTCTGATGACGATTTACCTAAGAAAAATAAGATTGACCGCCACGATGCAGACAAACGTCCGCGTGCACGACATGGAACAAAACTATCAAAACGTAACTCAAAAAACAAGCAGCAAGATTCTTGGCCGGCTGACACTGACAGAAAAGAATAAACTGACGGCCGAACCAGTGCGCTGACATATGACAGCTGAAACGTCAAAGCTAGTGTTGTACTCTTTTTATCAGGTATATTTAAACCAAATCAAAGACCTACTAGGGATAACAAATAACACTCTTTGAAAAATAAAAAATATAGGAATCTTTGCAGCTACTTCTGATTTAATGATAAAACTGAAATGGATGTTTCCTTGCATTAACTAAGTTCAAAAATGTTTTACTTAAGATATTTCAACTAGCTCTCAAAATATCCCTATAGGGTGTTGTAGGGTGTAGCACTAGTTTATACTAGCGTTATGTGACCAACATGACAAAAATAAAGCAACTCGCACCATAGACATTAGTATATATGTCGCAGGGAAATGAGGATATCAGGGACTTCATGAAATCCCTAGGGATATGACGAAATCGAATCGAACGAAAAACGAATAATAGCGAAATTCTACTGAATAACCAAATCACCCGAGCATTCCCGTTGCCGCGCCGGTAGCAATATTCGCTTCATCTGTCTTACACTGCCTTAAGTACGTTTATAGAAAAGAGAAGGAGCGAATATCATGATAGCATGATGCGTTGCCTAAGTTAGTTGCGTGCGTATCGTTTTTGTTCGGTTTTCGTTTTTCAGTTGCCCGTTAGTTCTGGTTCTCGAATCGAGTTTACGCACGCGTTTAGTTATTGTGATATCGGTTATGTAGTTATGCGATATCGATACGATACGATATCTAGCCGAAAACGGTTATTAGTTACGTTTTGATATATCGAACTCATGCCTAAAAACTATTGCTCTTATATGCACTAAACAAAACACAAGACACTAATATTTATTTACACAGTTTTCTTTAATTTTATTTACAAAATTTATACAACTTTTATAATAAACGGACACTTATATTCGCGATGTGAAAGAATTGTCATAAACACATTCAGCAAACGCATTTGACCTTTGACGCGTAACGAATCTCTAGTCAAACTAAACAATAACAAAAACAAACCTGAATTTTTCGTCTCGACCTGTCGCCACGAGGCCGCGAGCGCGAACGATATATTTGTCTTCGTCTTTTTTAACCAAAACATTGTGTTGGCATCTCGCCTTCTCAATGTATTCGATTCGTAGATGTTCGGTTGTTTCCGCGCCGTGCCACGGCTCGTGCGAAACGGCTCGCGCGCGGTTTCCTTGGAAAAAACCAGTTGAGCATTTCAACTACTTTTGCAGTTATGATAAAACCAGTTGAATCATTGAGCATAGAAAACAGTTGAATTAAACGGTTAGTTGAAATTTATAACGCTTACCATTTACTGGCAGACTGAATCTAAAGACTATGTTTCATTACTACTATTTGTTTGTTATATATGGAGACATAGCCATTGCGTTAAATAAACTATCTGTGGTGAATCAGTTTTTTTCCTGTGAGTTGGTATTGTTTAGTCGACGTCACCGGCGCGGCGGACATATTTCTTCCGACATTTTGACATTTCTCTCCCGGTTAACAATTCTTTCTTATTGGAAGCTAAAATAATTTATTCTTTGTGCTTCGCACCATGGATGAAGAGTACGATGCGATCGTTTTGGGCACTGGCCTCAAGGAATGCATTCTAAGTGGAATGCTGTCGGTGTCTGGAAAGAAGGTATTACACATTGATCGGAACAAGTACTACGGCGGTGAATCTGCGTCAATTACCCCGTTAGAAGACTTGTTCGCAAAGTTCAACGCACCCCTGCCGGATGAGACCTACGGCAGAGGCCGCGACTGGAACGTGGACTTGATCCCGAAATTTTTGATGGCCAATGGTTTGCTAGTTAAACTGTTAATCCATACGGGCGTCACCCGTTATTTGGAATTCAAGTCAGTGGAGGGTAGCTATGTCTACAAAGGTGGAAAGATTTCTAAAGTACCAGTAGATCAAAAGGAGGCACTGGCGTCGGATCTCATGGGCATGTTTGAAAAAAGGCGATTCCGCAATTTTCTTATCTATGTTCAAGACTTCCAGGAAGAGGATGCCAAAACCTGGAAGGATTTCGACCCCAGCACAGCAAATATGCAGTCACTGTACGAAAAGTTTGGCCTTGATAGAAATACTCAGGATTTCACTGGCCATGCTTTAGCATTGTATCTTAATGACAATTACTTGCAGCAACCTGCTATTCAAACCATCCGGCGTATTAAACTATACTCTGATTCCCTTGCTCGGTATGGAAAGTCTCCGTACTTATATCCTATGTATGGACTGGGTGAACTCCCTCAAGGATTTGCTCGTCTTTCTGCTATCTATGGAGGTACCTATATGCTGGATAAGCCCATTGATGAAATCGTTCTTGGCGAAGGAGGTAAAGTAGTTGGTGTACGCTCAGGAAATGAGATAGCTAAGTGTAAGCAGGTGTACTGTGACCCCAGTTATGTTCCTGATAGAGTTCGCAAGAAGGGTCAAGTCATTAGGTGCATTTGTTTACTAGACCATCCAATTTCCAACACCAAGGATGCTCTCTCCACCCAGATTATTATTCCTCAAAAGCAGGTTGGACGAAACTCTGACATCTATGTGTCCCTGGTATCTTATACACATCAGGTGGCTGCTAAGGGATGGTTCATTGCAATGGTGTCTACAACTGTAGAAACAAATGACCCTGAAACTGAGATCAAACCTGGCTTGGACCTCTTGGGCCCCATCAGGCAGAAGTTTGTGTCAGTGACAGATTACTATGAGCCAACTGATGATGGAAGCCAGAGCCAAATATTCATATCAGAGTCCTACGATGCTACAACTCATTTCGAGACAACTTGCTTAGATGTGCTTAAGATTTACAAGCGTGGCACAGATGAAGATTTTGATTTCTCCAAAGTGAAAGTAGAGTTAGGTGAAGAGGAGCAGTGAATGTATCCTATCAACTATGTATATTGCTTGTTAATTTTTTATTTTATTTACAAACTGTTCTGGCAACAATATAAGGTTCATTAGGGATTTTTGGGTAAAGATTTTTAAGAGCTTAGATGTATTGGCAGTAGATGATTGTATATGTGCAAATATTTTCATAGTAACACGGTCCCAGTAACATTAGTTTTACCAAAAATATGTCAAAAATATAAGATAATAATTATTTAATAATTTTATTCAACATTTAAGATTGCTTTTATTATTTTAAGTATACGAAGCTGCTATTAAATGGTCTACACAAGTGAAATGATAGATTTATTTGTATCAGAATGATATGCATTCCATCATGGTACATTATTTGATCCACCATATCATATATGTAATATGTCAAAATTATGAATGCTCATACCTATGTATATGTTTTGTGTAAGATCATGAATAAAGTTACAATAAAATTAAAAGCTTGTTTAATTTTTGGAATAATTTATTTTTTTAGTTCAGGTACAAAATTTACACAAAATTTTTATAAATGAATATTCTGAGTTTATGCATTCGCTTATAAATTTAGGACATATTTCAATGAGTAAAGATGGTCATTTCTGCATCCAATAAATATGTAGTCTCCATAAACAGCTGGGGAGGAGAATGTTTCATTGGGTAAGGAGTGCTCTGCTACGATGATTCCATTTTCAGAGTCTATGACACATAGTTTTCCATTATTAGATGCTGCCAGTATAAGCTTATCACTCAAGCCGCAGGGGGTTGAGTAAACCGGAGAGGTCAGTTGTGCTTTCCAATGTAAACTTGGCTGAAAGTTCTTTATGTGGATGCTGTACACTTTGTTATCATGACAACCAAATACCATTTGCCATTTTAACTTGTCTACTTCCTTTACATATATTGAAGAGAAAATATTTCCTTTTGCACCTTGGTATTTCCATATCTGGAAAGGAACAACTATGTTTAAATAACAGTATAAAAGAAATTCTTATACTGTATTTGAAAATTTTATTGGCCTTTTTAAAACAAATACATGAAAATGTTTGAATTTGTGTATTTTAAATGTAGTAGTGTGTAGCTATTCCAATTCATTATTCTTTGATAAATAAGAACTATTAAGAACCACTCGAAATTGTTTATTTAAATTGTCAAGTCATGACAGATTATAGGCTTTGTTTGCTTTTTATAAATCTTCTAAGAATTACATAAATTCTTACAGTAGTACCCAGTAAACAACACATTAATACAAATTGCAGTTGGAGCCCTTTGTTTAAAGAAATTGCCACCAGGAGAAGAGAGGAGAGAACGGTTTTCATGCAAAAATTATACCACTTTTATCTCTAATCTGCTGTAGTAACAAGTAAAACAAGATAGAGTTTATCAGTGTGTGTGTGCAACATGAGCACTCATGAGTCATCTAGAGATGGGCAGCTTGGAAACTTTCTCGGAATCTACCCGGAATTTACCCGGGAATATTCCCAAAATGGGAATTTACCCGGAAATATTCCCGATTCGAGGGTAAATTGGTTTTGTAGCTCTTTTTACAGACAAATCTACTGTTGGTCCTTACCAATGAATAAAAAAACATCATTAATCAAAACAATATTAATCAACTACTTGTCGTTACCTAAGACTATGCAAAATGTTTCGTGAATCTTGAATTATCATGCTCGGTATGACATAACATTGTAAAAACAACTTCGAATCAACAATAAAATTTTATTGAAAACATAAAAAAGTACTTTACTTAGTTCTAATGCTATACTTAGTTGGCTTTGATATAATCATAACATCTTGTTTACTATAAATATATCAACATATATCATGATGTTGATTCATTCCTTATCAAGCGAAACTTAGGCGCCGATTGTGGCACGGGATTTTTATCCATAAATCTTCATTACTTTTTGCATTTCTTGACATAGGGATTTACTAGTGTGACGGTGACTACTTGAGTAAAAAATCGTTTTATAAAAAGCATTTAACATCTATACACGGTGCATTTTCAACCATCTGTAAAACGAAGCACACATTATGTAACCATTATGCATAACATCTTGGTATTGTTATTTTAATTTTTTATCATAAAAATTTAAGATATAGGTTTAGGCGTCTCTGCGTTTCACAGCGTGTTACAACATTTAAAAGTCTATCTCAATATTCAAAAAATGATTTTATTGATAAATTAAAAAAGCACTGCCATGATGTTTACATAATAGACCCATAACGTAGGCCTCGCTCTGCCGGTGGTCGAAAATGCACCGTGTATAGTTCAATATCTAAGTCAATACTGAGTAAAACAATAGCACAAGGTAAGTTTCGCAGATAAAGTAAATAAACCAATCAAAAAACACCATGCGCCGCCGCTTTGTACTTGAATTTTACTATTTCATAAAAGTTAAGTATAATTGAGTATTAAAGAAGTATTAATTTATTTGTAGGGTAAAATATTTGTTCAAATAAAAATTATCATAAGCAATCAAAAAACCGTTTCAAAGCCCTTGAGAACAGCATCGATGTGGACCATCTATACAACATGGTGGTGGATACTGTCCGCATGGTAGGGTCCAAGTAGTTTAACGGCCGGTTCCAATAACCTATCTATCTTCAATTTTGGCATATCGGAGATATAAAACAGTTTCTATCTCTGTTTTTGCCGTCCAGAGAACAAAGACAGAAGTTGTTTTCTATCTCCGATATGCCAAAACTGAAGATAGATAGGTTATTGAAAATGGCCGAAAAACCCGCCGTCCCAAATCAAAGAAACTCTCCAGTAAGACTCTCCTACTCATGGATCAAAGATACGAAATAAGGCTACAGAACTCAGCGGATGCCCTTCGCTATCGGCAACTCAATAGACAGATATATAAGTCTTTGACGAGCGACATTCGACAGTTATATTCCACGAAAACCACTGTGGAAAGCAAGGCTAAAGACCTCAGAGCCAAGCTTACCCAACACTATTCTGAAGATATCCCGGACGTCAGCCTTTGCGAGATTAGAATGGCTCTCAAGCAGCATAAAACAACAAGGCGGCGGGTGATGACGAAATCACAACAAAGCTCCTTAGAGCGGACGGTAAGCCGATACTTAAGGCCCTTCAGAAGCTCTTTAATCATCCTCGAGGGCAAAACGCAAAAAGCATGCTGCAGAAGCGATGTGATGCTGTTCTTCAAGGAGGGTGACAAAACTCTCTTGAAGAACTACAGACCCATCTCGCTTCTAAGCCATATCTATAAGTTGTTTTCGAGAGTCATTACGAATCGTCTCACTCCCAGGTTCGACGACTTACAAGCTCTCGTCGAACAAGCCGGGGTCCGAAAGGAGTACCATAGACCACATTCATACGCTGCGGCAAGTCCTACAGGAGACCGAAGAGTATAACTTGCCACTTTGCGTAGCGTTCGTGGCCTTTGATTCGATTGAGACTTGGGCAGTGCTGCAGTCTCACCAAAGGTGCCAAATAGACTACAGGTACATCGAGGTGCTGAAGTACTTATACCAAAACGCCACCATTTCGGTCCGATTACAGAACCAGAGCTCTAATCCGATCCAACTACAGCGAGGCGTGCGACAGGGAGACATTATTTCTCCGAAACTGTTCACAGCTGCGTTGGAGGATATTTTCAAGCTACTGGACTGGAAAGGACGCGACATCAACATCAATTTTCTGTGTTCTCGAATGGCGACCGCGTACCAGACGATGTTCCGTGGGCAGGCCCCTACAAGGTGGACCGACGATCTGGTCAAGGGCGCGAGAAGCCGCTGGATGCGGACAGCAAAGAACCGATCGTTGTGGAGATCCTTGGAGGAGGCCTATGCCCAGTATTGGGCTGATATGTTAATTTTATGCTAAACTTGAATTGTGTTTTATATTTCTACTCCAACGCGCCAATATTAATAGCAGAATTTGGCAATATGCTGATTTTTTTGATGTAAGATCCCAATTTTATTAATATATATTTATTATTATTATTTTGTGTAAAACACATTTTATCTCTGTCAAATAATCAAAATTTAAGTCCCGACGTCTATATTAGGGACCAAAGAGTACAATTTAGACATAAAAAATAAATACCCGAATAAATTCCCATCGGGTAGATTCAATGGGAACATTCCCGGGTATTTTCCCATTTTGGGAATATTTCCGGGTAGAATCCCATCTCTAACTCATCATGACTCTTAGGGTAAGCAAAAATTATGAAAGATGCAGCCAATTCTTATCGATTTAAGACAAAACTTAGAAAAAAAAACTTCGCGAAATGTTTATCATCATCACCCTACATGGGTCCACAGCTGGACATTTGTCATTGTAGTGGTTATTCTGCTTAAGCCCCGGCATAGAGAATAATGTTTTATAATAGGCGGAAATAGATTGTATTTTAATAATTTTCCACCAATTCGACTAGGCACTTTTTCGATAAAGTTACATCATCCAGAAAGTGTTTTTTGATATGTTTACCTTGATGCCTTTCTCTACAGTCCTGCAGTGTATCTCTCCGTTGACTTCAGCGAACACGACGTACTTGTCGTTGTCGTAGAGCACAGGGCTAGCGAACACTGGGCTGCCGAGGGTGCCGCGCCACGCCACTGTGTTGGTGGGCGTGTGCACACTCGCACAGACTCCCGACAACGTGCCAAGCACCACATACTCCTTCTTAGCGAGAACCAGATCCGCTGATATCGCTTGATCGGTCACATGAATGGTCACTTTTATTTCGCCAGTCTGAAATATAATTAATTAGCGATAGCATACATTATGCAATAAAAGAAAAAGATCTCATCCATACTAAGTATCAGGCGGGACTCGAACCCGCATATCCTCGCATGCCGGGCGCGAAGGATTATGCGGGTTCGAGTCCCGCTTGAGACATAACTTTTCAAGTTTAAATACTGATATTATAATTGCAATTAATTTGCTTAAATTCCATATAGAGTACCATACCAATATTGTGAATCATAAACTAGATCTTCAGATGAAATTTGCAATGGAATTATTTTGAGACCACGCGAAGGTCATAGAGTTTTTCCCGAGACATAATCCCTTAGATGTAAGACTGGGCTACTGGAATTTTATGTATTTGTATAGTGATTTCGACATTTTTAAATTAACCCTAAACAGCGCGATTATAACCGAATTTCAGGCGGGGTGGAGCTATGGACATCACTTGTATGATTTGTTTAGAAGTGTTATCATTGGTAAAGATAGCTTTGATGTGTTAGTCCAAGTTTATGAAAACAGCATGCATCCAAAGTGTGCTAGTATTGTTCAGATAAAATTGTCTTATATTATGTAAAGAGCTACTAGGGACCTCCTAATACATATTATTTAATATATTATAAAATAATACAAAAAAATATTCACAATTTGATTTGAACACTTTGAAAATCATAATTATCTTTGGTTATCACAAAGTTACTGCGATTAAACATAGATTAGGTTTTAGCATAATAAATCATGAATACAAAACCGTCCCGTTGGTCTAGTGGTTTAAATACCGGGCCAAGATCTCGGGGTCCCAGGTTTGAATCCCGGGTCGCTCGGGTTGTGTTATGTTGTGATCGCCAACCCGCATTTGGCAAGCGTGGTGATTATGCCAGTACACCCATCATTGCTGTGGTAACTTGAATTCAATGATGGAGGCCTTTTCCCTGCAGTGGGATGATTATAGGCTGTTACTTTACTTTACTTACCTTACAAAAACCGGCCAAGTGCATGTCGGACTCGCGCACTAAGGGTTCCGTACCAACTATAACTGAATTAGGGGTCAACTTACTTACACTTAGCCAAAATACCACAATATTTAATTGACTGCAAAAATAACTTGTATGAAGGACAAAGTTATATTTGCGGTTGTTAAAAATGTACTATTTCTCAAAAACTAACGGTTCAATTTTCTTTGAAAGTATTTGTTAAGATCTACGTTATGTTTTTTTTTTTAAATTTTCACTTGCTTAGTTTAAAAGTTAGAGGTAACACCTATTTTACCACTTTGGAAACGTCTATAGATCTTCCAAATGTTATTATGTAACGGGCCATTTTATTTGAAAAACGCCCAGGTATCAATCAACCTACCGCCGGTTACTCAAATTATGTCATAATCACCACGCTTTGGCAAAAGGATTTGGATTGCAGTTTGGGCAATGTTCGAGAGACTTTTGAAAAATAAAATTTTTCTAGGAACATTTATGTCATTTTTAAAGGCCTATCCATAGATAACCCATACGCATAGATTTAAGTAAAAAAAATTTTTTTGTTTTAGTTCTATGTATGGGAAGCCCCCCTTAAATATATATATATATATTTTGTATCAGAATCGTATAGCGGTCAACAGGATACACTTACCTACCAAGTTTCAACTGAGTGAAAACTTGGTAGGTAAGCCAGTTGAGGCTAATACTTTCAGAATAAAGTGGCATACGGACGGACAGACAGACAAACAGACAGACTTTACGAAACTATAAGGTTTCCGGTTTTTGCCATTCGGCTGCGGGACCCTAAAAAGGCCTTCTCCAAAATAAGGGCAATCATTCGAATGTTTCATTGCTAAGACATTTCATTAAGAAGTTCACAAAAGAAAACAAACTTAACAAATAGCTTACCATAACATCTATACAACGTAATTTTCCGTCATAAGCAGCTACATATACGAAACCATTGCAACAAGTGGCTTTGCTCTTTATCATGGACTTGATATTGATCTTCCATATCTCTTTGCAGTTTTCTATTGCAAAACAAACTATAGTTCCGTCGTAGGCGCCAACCAGGCCGCACGGCGTCGTCATGGGTTCCTCATGATAACAGAAAACAGACGCTTCCACACGTGCTTTCAGAGTTATCATACCCTGCAGTATGCCTGATATTGCGTCGATTACAACAATTTTGCCAGAATGACTACCTACTATTGAGTATAAGTTACTGAAAAAAACGAAATCCCAATTAATCCAGTAAACAAGGTATCTATTCACTTAATCCAGATAACATTGTAAACATTATACTTTATTTGATATTTTAGCAATTAAATTGCAATTATGATATCACTTGCAACTATGATATTATGTCTCAGGTGCGAGGAGATGCGGGTTCGAGTCCCGCCTGAGACTTAATTTTTAAGTTCATATACTGGTATTGTAAACATTGTTCTTTATTAAATAATAATAAATAAATAACATTTGAAAGTATTATGTGATATTCTAGCTAGACTATTCTTTGAAGAGATTCATACCAGAGAATGCGTGATTCAGTGGCGCCGGAACACCTAAACTCAATGAGGGCAAGGTACATTTTGCGAGGCCCTCTAATAGTATAATATTAAGGCAAGAAAAACCTTGTGGACTTTACTTTTGGACTTTCCATACCTTTTCAAAATTATTTTCGGCTGCAATGTGAGGCGCGAGGCCTTTAGCTTACTAATGAAACTCACACATGTCGAAAGCGGATATACCTAGTAGTCGTCATCATCGCCATTTCAGTTTATAATGCTGGACACGAGCTTATCTAAACAGAGGATTTTGCCATTCGCTTAGCAGGCGGGTTGGTGAACGTAGTTTGGCTGATGTAGGAAAGGGAAGACGCTACTACGTCTTCTTTTGGCAGTACCTCTTTCTCTAGTCGGCTCTTACAACACCCACAGAAAGAGGAGGGGCGGTGTTATTCTTTTAATGTGCACCACGCGACACACAGTAGGATCGTACTAAGCATGATTAAGCAGGGTAGGTTACTCTGGCTCAAGTAGTGTGCGTGCCGTGTAGTGCCGGCACATAAAAAGAATAGCACTACCCCCTCTCTTCCCGTGGGTGTCGTAAGAGCCGACAGAGGGAAAGCTGCCACTAGGAGATGGGCAGCAGCGTCTCCTAATAACAGCAGGCCATACTGCGATCGCCAACCCGCCTGCCAAGCGTGGCGATTATGGCAAACTCCCCCCAATATGAGTACCCCACAAAAAAATTGGCCCCCAGTCTCCGGCGGCCTAGCTATGGCAGCGGCTATGGTAACGGCTATGGTATGCTATTATTATTACCATAGCCGTAACGGCGGGGCAGGGGGTGCTAAGAATCCCCGGGTAAGATTCGGCTGCCAACAACGACGACTCGACCTGGCAACATATAACACGCGCACACTGAGGCTCGACGTGAAGCTCGTTGAGTTGGAAGAAGCAATTGGTAAGTTACATTGGGATATCATTGGGCTATCTGAAGTCCGAAGAGAGGGGGAGGACTCGATAACCCTGCAATCCGGTAACTTACTGTACTACCGGGAGGGCGACCAACAGTCCCTAGGTGGTGTCGGGTTCATCGTCCATAAGTCCCTTGTCAAGTTGTCAACAACGTGATCACTATCGGAAGTGTTTCGAGCAGGGTAGCGTACCTGATACTCAGAATATCGAAGCGATATTCGCTGAATGTCATTCAGGTTTACGCTCTGACCTCGAAACTCGACGATGTCGAAGTGAAGGCTATGTATGAGGAGATCTCTAAAGACATGCATAGCCTATAAAACCCACTACACGGTTGTGATGGGGGATTTCAATGCGAAGTTGGGGCATCGTTGCGGTGATGAGTTGACAATAGGGAAATTTGGATTTGGGTAACGGAACAAAAGGGGCCAGATGCTGGCAGACTTCATGGAGAACCTCTTTATGATGAACTCCTTCTTCAAGAAGCCTGTAAGCCGCAAATGGACCTGGATCAGCCCGGACGGTAAAGTCAAAAACGAGATCGATTTTATCATGTCAACTAAGAAGCATATATTCAATGATGTCGCTGTGATCAACGCTATTAAGACAGGAAACTATCACCGCATGGTCAGAGGCACATTGAATATCGACGTAAAGCTTGAAAGAGCGCGACTGATAAAATCCACGCTCCGACCAATACCGGCTCAAATTTAAAACCCCGAGTGCTTTCAGCTCGAGCTTCAAAACCGTTTCGAAGCCCTTGAGAACAGCATCGATGTGGACGATCTATACAATATGGTGGTGGATACTGTCCGTGCGGTAGGGTTCAAGTTCTTTAAAATCCGCCGTCCCAAATTAAGGAAACTCTCCAGTCAGACTATCCTACTCATGGATCAGAGAAACGAAATGAGGCTACAGAACTCAGCGGATGCCGATCGCTATCGGCAACTCAATAGACAGATATCTAAGTCTTTGAAGAGCGACCTTCGCCAATTTAATACCCGACGTATTAAAAAGGCCATTGAGCGGAACAAAGGCTCCAAAGTGTTCGCCAGAGATCTGTCTATTGGGCAAAGTCAATTGACGAGGCTGAAAACTGAGACAGGTAGCATCATTACGTCAACACCTAAAATTCTGAGGGAGATTGAGAGTTTCTATGGACAGTTATATTCCACGAAAACACCTGTTGAAAGCAAGGCTAAAGACCTTAGAGCCAAGCTTACCCGACACTATTCTGAAGATATCCCGGACGTCACCCTGTGCGAGATTAGAATGGCTCTCAAGCAGCTTAAAAATAACAAGGCGGCGGCAATCACAACAGAGCTCTTTAAAGCGGGCGGGGTAAGCCGATACTTAAGGTCCTCCAGAAGCTCTTTGATTCTGGCATCCTCGAGGGCAAAACGCCAAAGGCATGGGGCAAAAGCGATGTAATGCTGTTCTTCAAGAAGGGTGACAACTCTCTTAAAAAACTACAGACACATCTCGCTTCCGAGCCATATCTATAAGTTGTTTACGAGAGTCATTACGAATCGTCACACTCGCAGGTTCGACGACTTCCAACCTCCCGAACAAGCCGAGTTTCGAAAAGGTTATAGTACCATAGACCACATTCATACGCTGCGGCAAGTTTAGAGAAGACCGAAGAGTATACCTTGCCACTTTGCTTAGCGTTCGTGGACTATGAGAAAGCCTTTGATTCGATTGAGACTTGGGCAGTGCTGCAGTCTCTCCAAAGGTGCCAAATAGACTACAGGTATATCTAGGTACTAAAGTACTTATACCAAAACGCCACCATGTCGGTCTGATTACAGAACCAGAGCTCTAATCCGATCCAACTACAGCGAGGCGTGAGACAGTGAGACGTTATTTCTCCGAAACTGTTCACAGCTGCGTTGGAGGATTTTTCAAGCTTCTGGACTGGAAAGGACGCGGCATCAACATCAATCGCGAATGCCTAACACACCTGCAATTTGCCGATGATGTAGTTCTTATGGCTGAGACCTTGGAAGACCTGAATATTATGCTCGAAGATCTCGGTAATGCTTCTCAAAGAGTGGGTCTTAAGATGAACATGAACAAGACGAAAATCATGTTAAATGCCCATGTTGCACCCGCTCCAGTTAACGTTGGGAACATTGCACTCGAAGTTGTTGACCACTATGTTTACCTAGGACAGATAGTCCAGTAAGGTAAGTCCAACTTCGAGAAAGAGATCTCTCATCGAATCCAGCTCGGATGGGCAGCGTTCAGGAAGCTCCGGCATATATTCGCGTCCGAAATAACTCAGTGTCTCAAGACGAAAGTCTTTGACCAGTGTGTGTTGTCAGTAATGACCTATGGGAGTGAGACGTGATCTTTTACTATGGGTCTCATAAGAAGGCTCAAGATCACCCAGCGAGGAATGGAGAGAGCGATGCTTGGTATTACCCTACTCGATCAAATCAGAAATGATGAGATCCGCAGGAGATCTAAAACAACAGACATCGCTCGAAGGATTGCATCGTTGAAACGTGGCAGTGGTCGGAACACATAGCGCGGAGAACCGATGACCGTTGGGGCGGAAAGGTTCTCGAATTGCAACCGCGTACCGGATGACGTTCCGTGGGCAGGCCCCCTACAAGGTGGACCGACGATCTGGTCAAGGTCGCGGGCAGCCGCTGGATGCGGACAGCACAGGACCGATCGTTGTGGAGATGCTTGGGGAAGACCTATGCCCGAGACCTATGCCCAGCAGTGGGCGTCGATCGACTGATATGATGATGATGTTGAAGTAGTGTGCTCACGGGCGTCAGAAAGAGGGCACCAAAGGCTGAATAGATTTAAATGAAAATAGATGCATAAATTTTTATATACCGACGACAGGACAAAGGCTATACTGGCACATGTGTGTACAATCAAAGAAAATAATTGGTACAATGTACATACAAATACTGTGGCGTCTAAACGATCTTTGACTTTGCACACGTGCTACTGTACACTGCCACCATACATTACAAGGCAGAGAGGCAGAGAGAGAGAGAGAGAGAGTCAGAGAGTTATTACAGAAACGCATAATCCAATTTTTCTGAAAG